>JALAZF010000179.1:8884654-9501808 GCA_022829125.1 Lathyrus tuberosus
GGATTTTGAGTTATGGAGTGATCAAAATCAAGAAAAGTCACTTTGTTCCAACACTTAGTGAAAATTTCACTAAGTCAGATTTTACCCTACTTTTTGCCAAATGTAGGGCGATTTTTCACTTGGATTCAAAAGAGATCAAAACCAAACATGTTCAAACAGTTGTTATATCATGTAAGGGCTTTCCAAAATGGCCAAGAACATTACCAAATTCAATTTGAGTCATGAGATATGACATTGGAAAGTTGCCTTGCTGAAATCTGCCAAGGTAAGGCAGAATTTGCATTTTTGCTCGATTTACCAAAATCAGCCAAATCCAAATGCTCCTATCCACTTGGACACCTCTGAGGATTGAATCTAAAGGGGACAATCACTGAGCCAAGCCTCCAAAGTCTTTGGAACAAGAAATAGCATATTGAACCTAGAATGGCCAAAATAGGGACAAGACTCCAATTTTGGATTGGAGCATTCAATGGAAGCATCAAGGTGGCATGGACTGAGCCATTCTCAACTGAATTCAGTCAAGACTTGGATTTCCATTGGCCAACATTAAACAAACACCTGCTGCAGTTGCCATTCACTGTGGATCCCAAAACAAACTTGTTCTAGTATAAATAGAGCTCAATTGTGATCAGTTTGAGTACACCAAAGCCATCAAACAGATGCTTTCCTCAAAACCTCTTTCTCTTGGCAAAAATGCCTTCTTTAGCAAGGCAACTTTGAGTTTTTGAGCTTGAGAGCTTTTCCATCACAATCAATCACACACACACCTCATATATATCATATGTAAGCTGTGCAAACTATCACAAGTGACCTGTAATCACAAAATCACAAAGTCACCTCTCAAAACCTCAAAATAGGCTTTTGTTGCATTTTTCAAGCCATGTCTTGATTCAGTCACTTTCCAAACCAGATAAAACCTCAAACACACTCCAAATATCATCCTTGAACTGTCCCAAATGGTTCCCCTCATCTGGAACACCATTTGAGAGAGTTGCTATTTTGGTCACTTTTAACCCCTTTTGCAAGAAAGGGACTGTTTGTGTTTTTGCAGGTATCAGTCAATTCCAATCATCCTAAAAGTTTCTAAGAGATCATTTGAGTGTGTCTAAAGCATCAAATCATTTCTGGAAGAAGAGGTTTGACAGATTGCACAAAAGCTCCAAAATCTCAAAAAAAGAGGTAAGCCTCACAACTTGGAATCTTTGAATCATGCAATGCTTTGAAGTCCACTGATCATAAACATCTCATACATGTTGTATATGTTGTGTTTGAGCTAATTCACCATGTAATCCATGCTTGTACCAAGTTGTAGCATAGAAAATGCATTTATAGGTCATTTTCAAAACCACTATCGGGTTTTGAGGAGGGAGTGTGATCTGAAAAAACTACCACCACCATTGGATTCCTTATGAAATTCTGGTCCAGATGCATATAAATTTTGTCTCAAACCATTAAGAATTGAGAAAGTTATGACCTTCACGTTTATGAGCCAAAACTTGCCTTGGGCCAGGCCTAAAACCAAGGCATGACTTGTATATTTGTTGTTTTGTTTCAAACAATGGATGTATCACCACCCCAATGGTAAGGCGTGCGCCTTGTAACCTTGAGGTCTTGGGTTCAAACCCCACCTATGCCATTTTGTGTTTTTTTTCACATTTTGTCATTTTTTCCAATATTTTCATGGTTTATTAATTAATTGGAAAATTAATAACTCTTTCAATTTTAATTATTTTTGATTGGTTCTTTTTGCAAAAAATCACAAAAATGTTGAAATATTTTATTCCACAAAAAAATTGAGTTTATATTATTTATTTAATATAATTAGTATTTTTGTGAATAAATTCATTTTTATTTATTTTTAAACATTTTAAAATGAATATTCATCTTGAAAAATCAAGACCAAATGAGTTTTAATATCTCTTGTGATTTATACCTCATTTTTCAAACCTTAAACAAAAATCACAAGTGGTTTATTCAAACCTATTTGGTATTTTTCATTGATTTTCTTTAAATATTTACTTTTAAAGAATAAAATTAGGGTTTCTTTGATTTTCACTCAAACAAATCATTGTCAAACACTCATGGGCCTCTAATAGAGTGTAAGACCTAATCCTTTTTTTTACCAAATCATTTTTGGGCCTCAGTGTATTGTATAAGTCCCGATACCGTCAAAAACAAACGGCGCGATCATCGCCCTTTTGAAAAATAACCTCCTGGGCCTCTCCTCGAGCTATAAGACCCATTCAAAACTTTTGGGCCTCTAATAGAGTGTAAGACCCAACCCCCTTTTAACCAAAAACTTTGGGCCTCACTTATTGTATAAGTCCCTCTGCGTTAAAAGAAAACCTCGGCGCGATCGCTATTTTTAAACGAAAACTCAACTGGGCCTACCCTCGTGTTATAAGCCCCACTCTTTTTCTTTAAACCTTTTGGGCCTCTTGAGAGAGTGTAAGACCCATCCCTTTGTATAGGAAACCTTTTTGGGCCTCAGTCACTTGTATAAGTCCCTCTGTACAAAATTCAAACAGTGCGCTCACTGATAAAACCCTGGGCCTCTCCTTGAGCTGTAATCCCCAAATCTTTCTTTTTCAAAGCACATTCTCATTTGATTTGAAATATACTGTTGTTTTCAATCTTTCTTTGTTGAATAACTAACCAAACAGCATGGAAGCTCTACAACCGAGTAAGTGTTTATACGCTTTCATTTACCGCTTTCATATACATATAACTGTATTGTGGGGCTGTTTCGCTGTAAGTCTTCTTTCATAAACTCATATCAACTGTGTAATAATAGTATAGATATTTAGAGTTTCCCCAGCAACTACGTCTAGCATTAAGCCCGTTGATCACTCTTAAATAGTTAAAACTAGATCCGCATAGGATTACCAGACACAGTCTTCCCTCCTCTTGGGGTTAAACAATATGGAGACATGAAAGGCAGCATTCTCGGTGAACCCTTTCATAGACTGTCACTCGTAGAAGTTGTCAAAGAAACTCTACTCCCCAGAGATGATCTCTTCTCCGTGAATTGCATCTCTTGAGTTTCTTCCAAATTCTCGAACTTTCCTGGCTTGATCTATTCTTTGTGAATAGCCTGTCTTGAACTTCTCGGGGTTTAGGGACCCACAGGCTTCTTAAAAGCACCCTTAGGAATTGTCAAGAAATTCTACTCCCTAGAGATGATCTCTTCTCCGTGAATGGCATCTCTTGAGTTTCTTCCAAATTCTCGAACTTTCCTGGCTTGATCTATTCTTTGTGAATAGCCTGTCTTGAACTTCTCGGGGTTTTGGGACCCACAGGCTTCCTAAAAGCATCCCCGCATCCTCTTGGGCGTTGTACAAGGACCCGTCGGCTTCTTAGAAGTATTCACAGCCTCCTCTTAGGCTTCGTATAAATGATTTCTTCCTCCGGGAATGATAGCCTCCTCTTAGGCTTAGTACAAATTGTCCCTCGGCTTCTTAAAAGTTTCCAGCCTCCTCTTGGGCTTCGTACAAATTGTCTCGACGACCTCCTAAAGGTATAGGAACAGAAATCAGTCATCTTAATAGAACAGTCTTTCCAAGAGTCTACTACTGTTTCTCAAAGCATAGTACAAAAGATGAAACTCTAGACTTGGATAGTCTAATTTCCTTGAGTCTCAAAGACATTCTCAAGCACCCTTCAAGAATAGGAAGGAACCCCATAGACTCGGATAGTCTCAATACCCTTTGGATTTCCCACTTCCTTAAAGAACAGGAAATAACCCCGATCCTTAGAACGAATCCATGAGTACCAAATTACTCATATAAGAACTGATTTTCTCTTTGAACCAATATACTGGACCTGTCACTCAACTGAAACAGCACCATAACCTCTCTCTTGGGCTTTATACAATGATTCTCCCCAGCGGAGTCAAACACCTTTTAGCCTCCGTCTTGGGCTTTGTACAAGACACAAATCACTCCCTTGTTGAGTATAAAACAACATTTTAGCCTCTCTCTCTGGCTTCGTACGAGACACATAAAAAACACCCTCTTGTTGGGCCACTAGCCTCCTCTTAGGCTTTGTATAAGAAAACCACTGGTTGATCCAATCAACCTTTTAGCATCAAAGTCGTGCCTCGTTCACAGTACACAAACATCAATAACTTCTTCCCCTTCATCTAATCGCTGTAAGCGGCAAGCCTCTGGATCATCTACATCCATGCCACTATCCCTCTTTTAGCATGAGAAATTCCTAAGGAAAGATAGCATTGCTCTACACTGAGTTAAAGTCTTCTCCTTTAGGTTGGAAATCCCCTATAAAGGAAATTATGGCATTGCCGGATTCACACATCCCGGTTAAAGTAATTCTCCTTTATAAACAGTTGTGACAGACAAACCCCTCTTTAGAGATGACAAATTCTCTCTAAAGACAAACCATTTCAGCTTCACATCTTGGGCTTTGAACAAGATACAAACTACCTTTAGCTTCACGTCTTGGGCTTTGAACAAGACACCAAAAACAACTATTTCCTCCCATAGAATAGGAGGAACTACGAACGCTCTGATTTCCCTGTTTCGGTAAACGGGAATACGTAGGCATAAGATCGAAAGAAAAGATCTTAGCGAGCACACTAAACAAAAACCCAAAATTCCATACATCCTAATCTGAAGCAATATCCTAACAAAAAAGAGAGAAATCAGTATTGGCGAAAATACAAATAACCAATACAAAGGCCCCCCCCCCCCACATTGATAGCATCCGTAACCTAACAGACCGTTGTTTAAACTCAGTATGCAAAGCAGGGTTAATTGGAGACATCTATTTCCCTTCCTTATTCAACTCACAATAGGATAAGAAATGAATCGACCTGTAGTAAACTCAACCGTAGAGAGCGACCAGCGCTTAAGAACCGCATCCAAAATCGCTCGCTACAATAGTCAAGTTTCACTTGATGTGTTTTCTGTTGTGTGTGATTTTCCGGAAGTGTTTCCTGAGGATATTTTGGACTTGCCGCCAGAGAAAGAGGTGGAGTTTTCTATAGATCTAGTTTCGGGTACTAGACCTGTTTCTATGGCACCATATCGTATGTCGGCATCTGAGTTGGTGGAGTTAAAGAAGCACTTGAATGAATTGTTAGAAAAGAGGTTTGTGAGGCCAAGTGTGTCGCCTTGGGGTGCTCCGGTTTTATTGGTCAAAAAGAAAGATGGGAGTATGCGATTGTGTATTGATTATCGCCAGTTGAATAAGGTGAGGATTAAGAATAAGTATCCTCTTCCAAGAATTGATGATTTGATGGACCAGTTGGTGGGTGCGTGTGTGTTTAGTAAGATTGATTTGAGAGCAGGTTATCATCAGATTAGGGTGAAAGAGGAAGATATTCAGAAAACGGCTTTTAGGACACGATACGGTCATTATGAATATTTTTTAATGTCGTTCGGAGTTTCTAATGCGCCAGGTGTGTTTATGGAATATATGAATCGTATTTTCCATGAGCATTTGGATCGATTTGTTGTTGTGTTTATTGATGACATATTAATTTATTCTAAGTCCCGGGAGGAGCACGAGGAGCATTTGCGTGTTGTGTTGCAAATTTTAAAGGAAAAGAGACTTTTTGCTAAATTGTCCAAGTGTGAGCTCTGGTTGTCAGAAGTGAGTTTTCTTGGGCACGTGATTTTAGGTAATGGTATTGCTGTGGATCCATCTAAAGTAGAAGCAGTTCTACAATGGGAGGCTCCTAGATCTGTCACTGAAATTAGAAGCTTTTTGGAATTAGCCGGATATTATCGAAGGTTCATTGAAGGTTTTTCTAAGTTAGACTTCCTTTGACCCAGTTGACTTGTAAAGGTCAAGCGTTCATTTGGGATATTCGGTGTGAGGAAAGTTTTAGTGAGCTGAAGAGAAGATTGACGACAGCTCCGATTTTGATTTTGCCGAATCCTAGTGAACCGTTTGTGGTGTATTGTGATGCGTCTTTGATTGGTTTAGGTGGAGTGTTGATGCAAGAAGGTAAGGTTGTGGCTTATGCTTCGAGGCAATTGAGGGTGCATGAGAAAAATTATCCTACTCATGATCTGGAATTAGCGGTTGTGGTTTTTGTGTTGAAGATTAGGAGGCATTATCTCTACGGTGCAAGATTCGAAGTCTTTAGTGATCATAAAAGTTTGAAATACTTGTTTGACCAGAAAGAGTTGAATATGAGGCAACGTAGATGGTTGGAATTTTTGAAGGACTACGACTTTGGCTTGAATTACCATCCTGGTAAAGCTAATGTGGTAGCCGATGCGTTAAGTCGGAAATCGCTGCATATGTCTGCTTTGATGGTTAAGGAGTGGGAACTTTTGGAAGCGTTTAGGGATTTGAGTTTGGTGTGCGAATTGACGTCTGACAGTGTGAGGCTTGGTATGTTGAAGGTTACTAATGATTTTCTGTTGACTGTTAGTGAGAAACAGAAATTGGATGTGAAATTTGTGGATTTGATGACGGTTGGAGTTAAAAGTGAAAATGAGGACTTTAAAGTGGATGATAATGGTGTTTTGAGATTTCGTGGTAGGATTTGTATTCCTGATGATGCGGAGTTGAAAAGGATGACTTTGGAGGAAGGACACCGGAGTAATTTGAGTATACATCCGGGAGCTAATAAGATGTACCAAGATTTGAAGAAGATTTTCTGGTGGTCTGGATTGAAGCGAGATGTGGCTCAGTTTGTGTATTCATGTTTGACGTGCCAAAAGTCGAAGGTAGAACATCTGAAGCCTAGTGGTTTGTTGCAACCGTTGGATATTCCTGAGTGGAAATGGGATAGCATTTCTATGGATTTTGTGACAGGGTTGCCGAACACTCAGCGGGGACATAATGCGATTCGGGTAGTTGTGGATAGACTGACTAAATCGGCACATTTCATTCTGATTGACATCAGTTTTTCTTTGGAGAGGTTGGCAGAGATTTATATCAGTGTGATTGTGAAATTGCATGGGGTTCCGTTGAGCATTGTTTCGGATCGAGATCCGAGGTTTACCTCGAGATTTTGGGAAAGTTTACAAAAGGCGTTGGGTTCTAAATTGAGATTGAGTTCGGCTTATCATCCGCAAACAGATGGTCAGACCGAGAGAACTATTCAGTCGTTGGAAGATTTGTTGCGAGCTTGTGTTCTTGAATGTAATACCCCGTATTAATTAAGTGCTCAATTGGACATTAGAAGAGATCAATTATTAAAAGGCAAAGTGATATTTATTAGTTAAGTGAGTATGTTAAGTTAACTCTAATAATTGATCAATTGGGTTGGAATGACAAAATATCAATTGGAGATATTTTTACTCTATTGGCTTTATATTATATAATATTGGGTTATATATATATATATATATATATATATATATTTGGAAAGAGAAAGTAAAAGAGAAAGAAGATAGTAAGAAGAAGAAGAGAAAAAGGGAAGAAAAGAGAGAAAGTGGAGAAAGTGGAAGAAGGAGAGCTCGGATCTTCATCATCTCTTCATCGATTCATCATCTTCTTCAAACTCCTCTCCGATTATCAAGTGGGTTCTAGATAGAAACATTAGTGTAGAATTTCTTGAGGTTTTGGGGTTGTGTTAGGTTTGGGAGAAAATGGGTTTTATGCAAAAATCGAGGAATCAAACGGTTGAAATGAGTTATAAATTTCGTAGTATAATCTATACTGGTGTGGAATCAATTACCGATAATCATTATGAATGTTTGGATTAGTTTATGTTATTTGAAATGTTAGGGTTTTAGTGGAAATTATGTGATAAATGTTGGAAATCATATTGTATGAAGTGTATCGGTTAAACCGTAATAGAACCGTGATATTATACATCGATAGGTTGTTGGGTATGTTGTTGGGATGTTGTTGCAAGTTGGGGAAACTCTGTTAAGAGATTAATTTTTCTGGAAATCGCAGAGCGCGCTCAGCGCGCAGGTGCCCGCTCAGCGCGGTGTTGAATTCCTGCAACCCCTCCAGGAAGTAGCTTGCGCGCTCAGCGGGCAAGGGAGGTGCGCTCAGCGCGCAGGTCTGGGAGTTGAAATTCTTCCTTTAGCGAGAAATTCATAACTTTTGACTCGCTTATCGGTTTCGATCATTCTTTATATCGATGTAAAGCCGAGGAAATATTCTACGTAATGGAAGTGAAACATGTTGATTTTTACCGACCGATTAAATAATCGGGAAAGTTCAAAAGTGATATATTTATGTTTAAATTGTTGTATATTGTTCTATTATGAAATCAGGATATGTCTATCTAATTATGAATTGTGAATGAAAGAATATGCATGTTAAAATGAATAAGGAAGAGTGAGGAAACTTTACCCCAAAACAAAATGGTTTAATTCTAGGTTGTAACTAGAATTGTGGTAGAGAATCTGTGTGGCAACGCTCGTGCGTAAAAGGCCGAGGCGTGTGTATTGTGCAATTGTAACCGGTTATTATTGATAGTGCGTTTCATGGGTCTCGAGCTCCTCTGAAACATATGCACCATTACTTGGCAGGTTTGATTCCCGCGTTTAGTACGAATGGGACCTACGGGTAGAGACTTGTGGTGGTTAACAGGCCATGAGAAGTGACGGTTCACGGCTAATAGGCCGTTGTTCCCGAATCCATTTCGTATGTCAAGTAATTCGAGGATCCATGACTCGGGTCATCTTCTAGACGTAGAAGCGGACGGGAAAAGGGGATGCCTTGGTATGGTTATTGATTGGTGAATCCCTGAGTTTACAGGCTCAGGAGGTATTTCGGTACTTTGTGAATCCTTGAGTTTACAGGCTCAAGAGGTACTTCGGTACTAGTGTGAGTTTACAGGCTCACCATTGTGGTTACTGTGTGTGTGTACTCATGGTCACTCCCTTTTCCCCTTTGACATGAGTTAGGTTTATTTAGAACCTTGTAAAGCCGAGAGGACTTTAAGATAGGGAACTCACTGAGATTTGATGTATCTCACCCCACTATAGTTGTTATATTTCAGGTTCGGATTGCAGGTTGACTTACAAATGGAGCTATGATTGGATGTTTCAAGAGAAGCTTAGTTAAGCTTATTCCGCTGTGTATTTTATTGTTCTTGTACAATGAGGTATATTGTATATTGTTCTTAGATTTTCATTTTTGGCTAGTTTCCATGACTTGTGCCATATGTTGTGTTTATGTTATAGAAATGGACAAGTATGGGAATTATGTCATTAGGCACTTTTGATGTGTCAGTACCAAATAAAACACTTGTATGGTATTATTCTAGATGAATATTATACAGGGCGTTATAGTTGGTATCAAAGCAGGTCGTGTCCTCGACCTAGCCTTGAAACATCATAAGTAAATCTATTCCTGCCTCTTAAGTGTGTTTTGCCGTCATGAAACTTAATATCATACTATCTAGTGTTGGGCCTGATCAACCTAATACTATGTATGTGATAGGTAGAATCATGGTTGAGCGACCACGAGGACTCCGTAGTGTTGTCGAAACTTGTGCTGTGAGAGTATGCTCAAACCAAGAGTTAGTAGTGTGGAGTTTGGTCGGCTCAGTGAGGTTTTAATAGAAGTTGTGCTTGTGTAACATGGAATTTAAGAGTGTTGGGTTGTTAAGCAATCATTTGGAAAGGATGGAGTCTGGAAGTTAAAGATCTCTATCAGATGATTGATTAAGGTATGGAGGATTTTGTAAAGTCGCTCGTAGAGATGGATCGACCCCTGATATGGATAGAAATTTCAAGTAATCCCATTCCGTGAAAAAAAAAAAGTTGTTTTGTGAAATGTGTGATGCAAGGTCCGGAGGTGAGATAAATTTTGGTGCCTCAATTTCTAAGGTCGTTAAGGTATCTTGAATGGACGAGAGTACCTTAAGGAGTGTGTTCGGAACAATATCTTCCGACTAGTTAAAAGTTGAGGGTCAAGGACGTCCGACTTTTATGGGAACCTAAGGTAGTAGAGATGTATGAGAAGGAAACACAAGGATGTGGTTACATGTTTCAAGTTGAATAAGTATGTGTCGGACAAAGAGTGGGTGATGAATTGCGTATATTCAGTTGTATAGAGAGATCAAGTTCGAGATGTTACATCGGGATCTTCTGCATTTGAGAAGAGGCCATTTTGGAAATCGGAATTGTTAAAATACCCAAGGAACCGTATAAGGTTTTGTGCCGGAGAAAGTGTGGACTTCAGTTAGTAACAGAAAGCATAGCGATACGGACCGGAAGTAGTTTGCATTAAGAGACAGAGTAAGTATCTCGGATTGAAGGGAATCTTAGTAAGATGGTTTATATTTGGACCTAAGAGGATTACCAAGGAGAGCAAAGTGAACGCGATATAGAAAACGGTATCAACAATATTTATGAGGAAATGACAAAGGAATGTATTTTTGGACGATTGTGTAATAGAGCTATTGAGTAGTTGTTGAGGCTTACGCTAAGGAAGTGTAACCAAGGATGGTTTGCCCGTGAGAACTCTAGTAAGTATGATGTGAAATGGAAAGTTATACTTTGGTATTAAGAACGAGTGCGGTAGTAGCACCGTGGTCACAAGTGTACAAGAGGGATTCTTATTCTTGAGACAAGTGTGACGGGACGTACCTCGTGAAGCAGTTAGTATTGTATCCTAAGAGATAAAATTGTGGTAACACAACGAGAAGCAATTCAGGACTTATAACGGACGGAGAGTAAATTATGGAACGGTTTATACCGGAAGAGTGTTGTAAATGGTTGATGAGAATTATCGGATGCAAGTGTTTCATTAAGTGACTTAAGTGTAAGTGTGGGGTGCATTGGATAGTGAAAGGTAAGGAATTCCGGTTAATGTGTACGAAGTGATGGGAAGGTTCTTTAAGAGGATGCATTGCCCCGATTTATTTTCAAGTATAGAGAGAACTTATGTATTTGTGGATAATTGGAATATTCGGAATCTACCTTTTGTTGGACTAAGAGTGTAGTTATGTCCCACCAGGAAGTTCAAAGTGAGAGAACAAGGTTGTATGTTTGATATGAGATGTCCATCAATTTTGTGGTACCGTATAATGTTTGGGTTTTGATTGTGGATGAATTAAGTATGAGTTGTGGTTTCAACCTTAGAATGTCGTCACCATTGGCTTTCATCGAGTGTAGTTGTATGAGTCGATAATAAACTATCCCGCCGAAGATTAGTCGTGTGACCACGACAGAATTTGGAATTTTGCCTTGTCACTTGGTTAGAGTGTGTTGTCAACTTTGTTGGTTTTACTTCGAGTGGATCATGGTTGGTAAATGTGATACAAGTTAAGAAGCCGTGAGTTGAGAATGATATTTCGAGTTAGAACAAATCGGATCGATGGGTTGAGTATGGATGACTTTGAATTAAGAAGAAACTGGGTTTCGTTCTGCAGCAGTGCTAACCGACCAACACAATGGGGTTAACCGTTTAACACGTGCATGAAGGGTGCTTTACGTAGAATTTGGGAGAAGTTAACCGATTAACTCAGGTGGTTGATTGATTAACGTGTGTGTAATTGTGAAATCCCTTAGGAACCATCATCTGCGTGTTGTTTCCTTGTGTTGCTCTGAGTGGAGAGTATTGTGTGAATCGAGAACAAGATTGCAAGTAGGTGAAGGAAGGATTTGCGTTTTGGAAGCATGGCTTTTGGAAGAGTGTGGCATAGTTGGCCATTTGTGCAGGCAGCAAGAGAGTTAACGTTAAAGAAGTGACCTTGTGAGGAAGTCTTAAGAGTATTGTTATCATTACCGTTGAGAATCTTAAGAACGAAGTTGGAAAATACTCACAAAGTATTGATCCTGCAAGGAATATAATTCGATGTGTAATTATGGCAATAGTAAGGTATGGATGGTTGGTCTGAGTTAGTGATTGTTATCTTCCGTGAGTTCACGACATTAGATTTAGACCGTGAGAGTGGTACCAGTTGTGTGCAGTGGTGTTTTAACCAGAGAAGGAAATTTGAAAAGTTATCTTTCCAAGTACTAGTAAGAATTGGACGTTCCGAAGTTAAGTGTGTGACTTGGAATCGATTATGAAATGGAACGTAAAGATTAAGAAAAGTGGATTCGACCGAGAAGCGTGGTATGGACTTCGACGAAGTTGTGCGTATAGAGTGTATTGTGTGAGAATTTGTGGGTGGTATGGAAACTCACAATTTCGAATTGAATGGTTCGAGTTTTGGTAAGTGGTATCTCGCGTGTGATTGAAGTTCTATGTTGGTGTTACGCTGTTATTGGATGAGATCTTGAATCAGCAAGAAACCCTGAGTAAGTCGGAAACCGTAAGGAGAATCGATTTGGGATGTGGTAACTAGAACCGGAAGTTGTTAAGCTATTTTGGATATATGGGTTCAAGTCTTGAATGGAATTGGAGTTGTGTATGTTATGGTTGTAACAGTATAACTCATGCATCTTTATCGTCTAGAGAGTTGGGACGGATGTTATTATATTGTGTGTTGGCGAGGAAATTGTTCTACCAAAAGACGTCAGTAAGTTTCTTATGCCGTTGGTTAGTAAGGACCCATTGGATAAGTGTGTTTTCCGTGGACTGTTAGCTACTTGGTAATGCTTATGAAATCGTGGTGTCCCACTGTTAGAATTGGATTGTGTAGTGGAAGGTGACAATGGAAGAACCGGTCAGAATAATAAGGATTTGAAGATTGTTGCTTGTAAGTATGGATATAAGGAGGTTTCGTTCTAAGTGTGTTACCGTTTGGTGTGATCCGAAAGAAAGGAAGTATCGGATTTAATGGTTACAATGTTTTAGTATCAGACCAACTGGAACTGGTAAAGAAGTTGTTTGACGAGATAAGAAGTGGCCCTAATGTTAAAGGATTTAGGAAAGGATAGATGTCGGTAATTACATAAAGGGAAGGGATTACCGAATTACCTCATAAGGGTTTGTTGAGTGTTTGTTATCCTGAATCAAGATAAGGTATTACGGTTTGGTTTGTGACTCAGTAGAGGAAAGTAGAATGGTACCCTCTTTCAGTGGTAAAGTGCGACCAAGTGTGTTAGTAAGAAACAACAGATGAGTTGGGGAAGCAAAGTTGGAAGTTAACTCGATGTTAGAACAAGAGTATGATTAAGGACGTGAAGTTGTTAAGTTGTGAAAATAAGAATTTGGGTCTATGAAACCAAGTTAGAATTGGTATGCGTCAGAATTGAACAGAAGATTAACGGAAGTGAAGTGAGTGTGGAACTTAGACAATGATGCAAGAAGTGGTTATTGTTGAACGAAGGAAATTCGGGGGCGAATTTCAATTTAAGGGGGGGAGAGTGTAATACCCCATATTAATTAAGTGCTCAATTGGACATTAGAAGAGATCAATTATTAAAAGGCAAAGTGATATTTATTAGTTAAGGGAGTATGTTAAGTTAACTCTAATAATTGATCAATTGGGTTGGAATGACAAAATATCAATTGGAGATATTTTTACTCTATTGGCTTTATATTATATAATATTGGGTTATATATATATATATATATATATATATATATATATATATATATATATATATATATATATATATATATATATATATATTTGGAAAGAGAAAGTAAAAGAGAAAGAAGATAGTAAGAAGAAGAAGAGAAAAAGGGAAGAAAAGAGAGAAAGTGGAGAAAGTGGAAGAAGGAGAGCTCGGATCTTCATCATCTCTTCATCGATTCATCATCTTCTTCAAACTCCTCTCCGATTATCAGGTGGGTTCTAGATAGAAACATTAGTGTAGAATTTCTTGAGGTTTTGGGGTTGTGTTAGGTTTGGGAGAAAATGGGTTTTATGCAAAAATCGAGGAATCAAACGGTTGAAATGAGTTATAAATTTCGTAGTATAATCTATACTGGTGTGGAATCAATTACCGATAATCGTTATGAATGTTTGGATTGGTTTATGTTATTTGAAATGTTAGGGTTTTAGTGGAAATTATGTGATAAATGTTGGAAATCATATTGTATGAAGTGTATCGGTTAAACCGTAATAGAACCGTGATATTATACATCGATAGGTTGTTGGGTATGTTGTTGGGATGTTGTTGCAAGTTGGGGAAACTCTGTTAAGAGATTAATTTTTCTGGAAATCGCAGAGCGCGCTCAGCGCGCAGGTGCCCGCTCAGCGCGGTGTTGAATTCCTGCAACCCCTCCAGGCAGTAGCTTGCGCGCTCAGCGGGCAAGGGAGGTGCGTTCAGCGCGCAGGTCTGGGAGTTGAAATTCTTCCTTTAGCGAGAAATTCATAACTTTCGACTCGCTTATCGGTTTTGATCATTCTTTATATCGATGTAAAGCCGAGGAAATATTCTACGTAATGGAAGTGAAACATGTTGATTTTTACCGACCGATTAAATAATCGGGAAAGTTCAAAAGTGATATATTTATGTTTAAATTGTTGTATATTGTTCTATTATGAAATCAGGATATGTCTATCTAATTGTGAATTGTGAATGAAAGAATATGCATGTTAAAATGAATAAGGAAGAGTGAGGAAACTTTACCCCAAAACAAAATGGTTTAATTCTAGGTTGTAACTAGAATTGTGGTAGAGAATCTGTGTGGCAACGCTCGTGCGTGAAAGGCCGAGGCGTGTGTATTGTGCAATCGTAATCGGTTATTATTGATAGTGCGTTTCATGGGTCTCGAGCTCCTCTGAAACATATGCACCATTACTTGGCAGGTTTGATTCCCGCGTTTAGTACGAATGGGACCTACGGGTAGAGACTTGTGATGGTTAACAGGCCATGAGAAGTGACGGTTCACGGCTAACAGGCCATTGTTCCCGAATCCATTTCGTATGTCAAGTAATTCGGGGATCCATGACTCGGGTCGTATTCTAGACGTAGAAGCGGACGGGAAAAGGGGATGCCTTGGTATGGTTATTGATTGGTGAATCCCTGAGTTTACAGGCTCAGGAGGTATTTCGGTACTTTGTGAATCCTTGAGTTTACAGGCTCAAGAGGTACTTCGGTACTAGTGTGAGTTTACAGGCTCACCATTGTGGTTACTGTGTGTGTGTACTCATGGTCACTCCCTTTTCCCCTTTGACATGAGTTAGGTTTATTTAGAACCTTGTAAAGCCGAGAGGACTTTAAGATAGGGAACTCACTAAGATTTGATGTATCTCACCCCACTATAGTTGCTATATTTTAGGTTCGGATTGCAGGTTGATTTACAAATGGAGCTATGATTGGATGTTTCAAGAGAAGCTTAGTTAAGCTTATTCCGCTGTGTATTTTATTGTTCTTGTACGATGAGGTATATTGTATATTGTTCTTAGATTTTCATTTTTGGCTAGTTTCCATGACTTGTGCCATATGTTGTGTTTATGTTATAGAAATGGACAAGTATGGGAATTATGTCATTAGGCACTTTTGATGTGTCAGTACCAAATAAAACACTTGTATGGTATTATTCTAGATGAATATTATACAGGGCGTTACATTGAACAAGGTGGTGCGTGGGATAGTTATCTTGCGTTGGTGGAATTCACGTATAATAATAGTTTCCATTCTAGTATTGGAATGGCACCTTTTGAAGCGTTATATGGACGAAGATGTCGAACACCGTTGTGTTGGCACGAATCTGGTGAGAGTTCGGTGGTTGGACCGGAATTGATTCAACAGACTACAGAAAAGGTGAAACTTATTCGTGAGAAAATGAAGGCTTCTCAGAGTAGGCAAAAGAGTTATCATGATCGAAGGAGGAAAGATCTTGAGTTTCAAGAGGGCGATCATGTATTTTTGAGAGTTATGCCGGTGACGGGTGTTGGTCGTGCATTAAAGTCGAAGAAGCTTACTTCTCATTTTATTGGTCCTTACCAGATATCCGCGAGAGTGGGTGATGTGGCTTATAGGGTGGCGTTGCCGCCGAGTCTGTCGAATTTGCATGATGTGTTCCATGTTTCACAGCTTCGGAAGTATGTTCCGGATCCGTCGCATGTGATTCTGATGGATGAAGTTGAGGTAAGGGAGAACCTTACGGTTGAGGCATTACCAGTGAGGATTTTGGATCGCAAGTTGAAGCGGTTAAGAGGCAAAGATATTGCGCTTGTGAAAGTAGCATGGGGAGGCGCTGCTGAGGGCAATTTGACTTGGGAATTGGAGAGTCGGATGCGGGAGTCGTATCCAGAGTTGTTCGTCTCAGGTAATATTTTTTAGGACGAAAATTTCTAAGTGGGGGAGAGTTGTAACGCCCCAGTTTTAGTTAGTTTTATTTAATCGAGTCGATTTAATTATTTGGATTATTATATTATTTTATTTTTGACTTTTATTTGGATATATATTATTTTTCATCGTGATTATGTTTTATTGCGTTTTGAGAGCGTTTGCGAGATAATTGAGTGTAGGGGTATTTTGGTCTTTTGCTTGGGTAAGTTTTATGTTTTTCCATTTTAAATAGAAAGATAGAAAGAAAAGAGAGAAAAATAGTAAGGAAGAAGAAAAAGAGAAAGGGAGAAGAAGAAAAAGAGGAAAAATTCGTGGATTTAGAAACCGATTCAACCGACATTCTAAAGCACGATTAATCGGGTAAGGGTGCGAAACTCGATTATACTATGTTTGTGTATGATTATGTATGTTTGTGTGGAAGTTCTATTGGTTTTTCAAATATAGGTCGAAATGAGATAAACGAGTAGAAATCAATGTTTTCACGGTCAGAAATCGATATAAATTGTATTGTATGATCACACTGTGTGTATGAACAATCGTTGATATTTGTTTTGTTGTTGGAATTGATTTGGGATGAAAAATATGATTTTTGGGTTGGGTTTTCGAAGAGGGATTTTTCTGAAAAATCCCGGAGCCCGCTCAGCGCGCAGGTGCCCGCTCAGCGCGGTCTTAAAAAATTGCAACCTCACCAGGCAGCGCGGAGCGCGCTCAGCGCGGGAGAGAGTCCGCTTAGCGCGGTCTGGGACTTCAAAAATTAATCTGTTTTCTAAATTCCGTAAATTTTGATCCGTAAACCGGATCGGGACGTTCTTTGTACCATTGGAAAACTTATGAAATGTTCTTTCTTATAAAAATGGGTTTTGAGATTGTTGGTCGATTTAATTATGTCGGGAATTTGGAATAGTGTCGTTTTGTCGACTTTTGCCGTTGTAATTGTATGTAATTGATGTGTATCATGCAATGTGCTGTTGATATGGGTATTGTATGAATTGTGCGATGTTGTGTGATGAAAATGCATGTGATAAGATGTTGTGATGATGGTTTGTGGCCTAAGGTCAAGTAAATGCAATGTGTTGTATTTGATGATATATGCATGATTATGGATGTGTATATGTGTGCATTTGAATGTCATGAGTCATTGTATGCCAAGCATCATGATATGCATTCTTGTGATGTCGTGTGCCCTAGTGGGTGTGAGCGACGAATCGATTCCAGAGGGAATCCGCTATAACATCGTGCGCCTTATACAAAGAGGATCTAAAACGATGATTATAGACGATCGTGCGCCTTATACAAAGAGGACTTAAAGCGATCGGATTGTGCGCCTTATACAAAGAGGACCTAAAGCAATCCATAAACGTCGTGCGCCTTATACCAAGAGGACCTAAAGCGACGGGGAACATCGTTTGCCCGACGGGGAGTTACACTAAGTAACAAGCGATGATTCCAATAGTTCCTGAGTGAACTAATGTTGAGAATGACGGATGGATGGTACCGCATATGCATTGCATAGAGTCGTTGTGTCGGTCTCTGTGCCTTTGCATAAATCATGAATGGATTGATTTTGTGTGGAATTGTGATTGGAATTGATGAGTGGTGTATGTATATATATATATATATATATATATATATATATATATATATATATATATATATATATATATATATATATATATATATATATATCGTGTTAGTGATAATTGTATTGTGCATGATTGATATGCATTGGTGATGGATATATGAGATATGTGTTGTGTTGTTTAGCATTTGAATTCTGGTGTAAGTTGTGGTGAGAATATTTTACGTGTGTATTTTTGTGTTATTATATAATTATATGCAATTATATTATGATTGTGTTTCTCACCCTTCTGCTGTTTTAAATGCTCTATGAGGCATTGCAGATTAGATGCTGGAGGTCTTTTTGTGAAGCTTAGGTCTTCATTCTTTTGTCGGCCGGCTCTGATATGTAGCACCGGGTAGTCGGGGAGACCGTTGTGATTTATTGTGTATATGTTTATATATATTTTGGATTGTACATGTATGAATCTGTGTATGACAGACAAACTTTTTATGTGATATATATGAGATTCAGTTTCAGATTTTCCGCTTTTATTCTGTATCTGAATTGTGGGTAGTAGGAACTAAGTTCCTCTGTTATTTGCTACCTGATTGTTGCATATCTATATGGGCAGGTTTATTGTATTTTGTCTCAATTGATGTGACCCCTCGGTCTATGCCGTGAATGTTTTAATTATACTCTGATGAAATTTTTATCGCTTTATCTATTTGGGGGTATAGATTGGGGGTGTTACAAAAGCCACCATGGCTTAGTTACGGTTTACGATTTCTTCCTCCTTTCCATTTATCTAATTTTTGTTTTGTGTTTTTTGTCTTGTGTTGTTGTTATGTGGGATCTAAGTATGTACTCTTAGTGTTTCATAATATGTCTCGAAAGTGTTTTGTTTTTTGGAGTATCTTATTGTGTGTTCAGTAGCATCTCATTGTTGATGATTTGCTTCAGTTGTGTGTGTTATGCTTTTGTTTAGCCTATTTTAAGTGTGTCTTCAAGGTGTTTGATGAATGGCTCCATAGAGATTTGGATGAAGATAATGGGTTTTTGAGTAAAAATCTAAGTGTGGTATTTAATCAGATTCTCTCTTCCTTTCAACAAAGGCTTCTTTCAGAGATGGTGAGTTTAATCAATTTAGTGAACCTGTGTAATCGAACTGTGCGTGATAAAGCTAAATAAATGATCTATAACTGGATAGATTTTAAGATTGTGGTTCCCATTCTCATTTATCTTTTATGGAAGATTGTTGCTTGGTTGCTTGGATTAAAGGATTGGATTGGTGATACTCCATTGGATTCTATTAACTCAAAGTTTATTGTTGTCCAAATCTTGGTAGGCTTAGATATTAGTGTTGAATTTAGTTTGAATATGGGAAATGCCCTCACTCATTGTTTGTCAATTTGCTTGTACTCCCTTTATTTTATCTAATGAATGAGGAAGTTTACTATCAAAAAAAGTCGGCGATGATGAATTCAGCCACACGATTTTTTGGATCTTAAAAAAGACTGGCTTCGAAACCCAACAACATTTTTAAAATTACTACTAACCGATTATGTTTTTTAATTTGTATATCATTATTCAGTTACGAAGTCCGAACAGAGACTCACTCTCCAACAAAAGTAGAGGTCGAGAACGACGAAGACCTCCATATGGGGCATACCAGTCAAGTTAACATACCTCTGACCTTAAACCATAGTCCAAGTAAATAAGAACCTCTTGCAAAAAAGATCAAGTAAATAAAAACCTCTGACCAAGTTACGTTGAACAAAACCTCTAACCGAACCAAAAAACCAAGTTAATATACCTCTAGCATCTCGGTCAAGTTAACTTACCTCTGACCTTAAACAAAAGCCCAAGTTAATATACATCTTGCATCTTGTTTAAGTTAACATACCTCTGACCTTAAGCAGTTTGGTTAACTTACCCCTGAACAAACATCGATTACGCCATGATCCACCCTGGGTTGGACGGTCTGTGTTTAAAATGACGAGACTTATTAGTCAGTAAGGCCTGGATCACTGGGGCTTTAAATCTATACGGTACAAACCTTGACTAAGAATAAGCTAAGATCTGATTAGGCCAACCATTCTATTTGATTTCCATTCGAACAAATCAATTGTTATCAAAGAAATATAGCGCATTAGGGCTACATAAAAGGGACAAACATGGTCACAACTAAAACAATCTCATGAGGGCTCGAATATTATTGTCAAAGGATCACGAAAATCTCGAAAACGTTACAAAACGCATCCGTAAAGGATGACTAACGACAAAATGATTGTGAACCAATGTTTCGATGAGAATAATATCTGATTTTAAATCACACCAAAGATTATCGGGCATTGGAACCCAACTCACCTGGGTCGTGTAAAGAATGAAGCAAGATCTCCTCGAAATTTGACATCCTATAAATGTCTGAATCTTTCAGGATTTGGTTATTACTAATATTCGAAAACCCACATAGGCAATCACGATTCTAATAACAGCGCCAAACATTGATGTAGTTAAAATGGGACGTCAACTAGTCGAGATCCCACTAGGGCTTTTCAACTTCTCTATGTTGAGAACATACATGGTTCTACGACGACAACTGGTCGAGATCCCACTGGGGATCTCTGAGTTCTCTATCCTTAGATTCTACCGGGTTCAGCGGCGACAGTTGGTTGAGGTCCCACTGGGGCTATCCTACTTCTTTATGTCTTAAAACGGTTTGAAAACCCTATCAAACTAGAGTTATGATGGCGATTGGATTCCCTATAAAATTCATCATGACAAGGAGAGAGAAGAGATCTGATAAGACATCGTCATCATTACTCTTAAAACCCTACAATCACACTTCAGTAGATCACAAGGTGACCGTTGGATTTAGCCAAACCAGATGGAAGTACAACCATATCAAGAAGAAATAATTATGTGATTCTCTGTCCAGACATTTTGTCTCGTTGGGCCTCATGATCAGGGCTTATGTACACCCCATAATTCTAAAAGCCAAGTTATAAGTCATTAGAGCCGAGAAGGGAAAGGCGTGCATCCCGAGTACTTGTAAAGAATAATGATTACCGAGTTGCTACTTATGATACAAATAGGAGCCTGGTTCATAGGGTACTCGGAGACATATTTCTGGACAGTGAGCATAATCGGTGTAATGGTTATTAGGTAGTTCAATGGTTGAATGGGAGTTACAAAAATTGATAGAGAATACATTACCACTACAAAAAATAACGCTTTTCACAACGAAGCTTTCACCCCGAACTATAGAAAAATGAGGTATAAGGCCAAGAAACGCTATGTTTTATTATTTAAAAAAAACATAAAGTATATATATATATATATATATATATATATATATATATATATATATATATATATATATATATATATATATGCATTTGATGAACCAAATTTCTAATATATATATATATAATACTCACTAGTTTCAAAAAAATTTTATCACATATGATTATTGAAGTAATTACATATTGTATTATCAAAAAATAAGGAATTATACTTCAATATATCATGGAGACTATATAATTTTGAATAGATATAGGTTATCATTTTTCTCCATATATGTAATTTTGAATTTGTATTAGAGAGATTATGAAATTTATGCAAATTCAAGTTAGTTCACTTGTGGTTATTATTGATCACAATACAATATTGACCTATGATTATGAGAACTGTAGAATTTATGATATTTGAATTGAAGAGAAAAATTTGATATTGAAACTAAAAATGATACGTTGGCGCTTTTATCGGAAAGTGCTGCCTAAAGAGGACTTACGCCAACGTTTTAAACAAAAAGTGTAATCTAGCGTATACTTAAGCCAGTGCTTTTAATAGAAAATGCTGCCTAAAGTGCACCTAAGTCAGTGCTTCTAACATAAAGTGCTGCCTAAAGTGCACTTAAGACAGCGCTTTTAACAAAAAGCGATGCCAGAAGTGCACTTAAGCCAACACTTTAATAGGAAGCGTTGCATAAAGTGCAATTAAGCCAGCTTTTAACAGGAAGTGTTGCGTAAAGTGCACTTAAGCTAGCACTTTTAATAGGAAGTGTTGCCTAAAGTGCACTTAAGTCAGCGCTTTTAATAGGAAGCGCTGCCTAAAGTACACTTAAGTCAGCGCTGCCTAAAGTGCACTTAAACCAGCGCTTTTACATTAAAAAAACGTTATATATACCTTTAGCAGCGCTAGAATATACAACGCTTAAAAGCACTGCATAAGGTAAAAAAAAGTTGCCTAAGGTCTTATTTGGCATAGTGTGAGGAGCAGATGAGAGAGTTGTATGCGACTTTGTTTGCTTCAGGTAATTTTCGAGGGCAAAAATTCGTTAAGTGGAGGAGAGTTGTTACACCCCAACTTAATTAATTGTCTATTTAATTTGTTATTATTTATTTATTTATTTATTTAATCTAATTAGGTGTGAAGTTATTTATTGAATTATATTATGTGAGTAATTGAATTAATTATTTAATTGAGTGGAATTAGTTACTTAAAATAATAGAATTGTAGAAATGGTGAAAATGGATTGGAGAATGAGAATAAAAGAAGTGCAAGGTTAGTAATGATAAAGATTTGGTTAGTTGAGCCATAGATGTGATTATGAGGATATAATTAGAAATAATTAATTCAGAAAAATAATAGAGTAAGCTAACTCTATCAAAACACGAACGATTAGAGAATTTGAGAGAAGAGATTAAAGAGGAGTGTTAGGGCTTGAGAGAAGAAATCAAATCAACCTTACTTTTGCTTTTTTTTTTTTTTTTGAAATCTAAGGTAAGGGGCGGGAATATTCTCATAGGGTGCTTAAATCATGAAAAGGTGGAGAGGTTACTGATAGGCCCATACGAGTGATTAAGAAGCCCACTTGGAAAAGGGATTATATTATGAATTAAATTCTGTATTTCTCTTTTGGTTTAGTTTTTTTTTTCCTCCAAGTGGGCCTAGCCTAGTTTGCATTATTTTCCTAGTCCAGTAATATCCTGTATTTATAGGAGTTGTGTGCAACTCTAAAATTTTATGCAGAATATTAAACTTATGTTATTTTTTTCCAATTTTATTTTTTTCAATTCTGGTAGTAACCCTAGTTTATGGTAGTAGTAGAGCCCATCTTATCATTTGGTGCTTTCATCTTCTTCCTCAATGCCTCTAAAACTCACAAACCCTACACCTAAAGACCTAGATGATACTCTTCAAGCTACCAACCAGCGTATTGAAGATCTCATCTCAACCCATGAAAATTTGGAATCTACCATGGAAGCTAATAACCAAACTGTAGCATTACAACTTGGTCAAATCAATACAAACCACAACAGTTTGGAGACAGCCATGAATAACAACTTTGCAACTCTAACAGCCTTGATGACACAACAGTTTGCAGCAAGGACAGCCAGATCTGGATCTATTTCTACAACCATCTCTACACCTACCTCTACACCCAAATCTACATCTACAGCAACATCCAGATCCACATCAGGTATACCTACACTACCCCTAACTACGTCTACACCTTATATCAGCTCCGCACTCACTAGTAGCCAACTATATACACCACCACCACCACCACCACCTACCTTCACACGCCCCATTTCCAGCTTACACTTAACTAACTCTGCATTTCAGCATTATATACCAACTTTCACAAACCCCTTTCCACCACAATATATCCAACCACCACACATACTCACCGAACCACCACCTCTTTATTCCTCCCTTTTACACAACAACACCATCCCACAATAGCAACACCACCCTTTTTTTCAATACAGCAACCCTTTCCCACAACCCTTCCCTTTCTCTCAGCTAAACCCCCACACTAATGCCCAACCACCAGTTTTTCGTACTCCGAAAATCGAACTAGACACTTTTGACGGTACTGATGTCTTGGAATGGCTATTTCAAGCTGACCAGTTTTTTACTTTTTACAACATTCCCATGGAAAATCGATTACCTATGGCTGCTTTTTACATGAAGGGCGAAGCCCTTGGCTGGTATAAATGGATGTATCAAAGTAACGAACTTACAACTTAGGAAGCATTCTCTAGAGCGGTCGAATTACGTTTTGGTCCCTCAATATATGAAAATCACCAAGCTCAATTATTTAAACTTAGACAACATGGCAGTGTTTCAGAATATCAGGCTAATTTTGAGAAGTTGGGGAACAGGGTAATTGGATTACCACCAGAAGCTATTTTGAATTGTTTTATTTCTAGTTTACTTCCAGAAATTCGTAATGAACTTGCTGTTCAGCGGCCCCAATCTATTTCCCTTGCCATTGGTTTGGCTAAACTCATTGAAGCCAAGATTAAGGATTCTAAACCCAAACTGAAAAATCCTTACATGCCCAACTCAAACACCATTACCCACCCCACCTACTCTAAACAACCATCAAATCAACCTCCCACGACTTCCTCTACTAAACCACCAACTACACTAAATCCCTTCCACAATACAAGTCGATTTCCAATTCGACGGATCACTCCAGCACAACAAGCAGAACGTCGCGCACAGGGTTTATGTTTTAATTGCGACGAATAGTTCATACCAGGCCATAAATGTGCATCAGGAAATTTTTTTCTACTTATGGTTGATGAGGATTCATCCCTAGTTGTTGGGGAAGAAACTAGTGACTATCCACCTCCCGTGGAAGATGCAACTACGGGTGCAGAAAACGCTGAGACATATTTCCAGCTGTCACCACAGGCTGTTAACGGCCATTTTTCTCCTCAAACATTAAAGTTCAAAGGGATACTAGACGGATTGATTGTAACTATTCTCATTGACACCGGTAGCACTCACAACATCCTTCAGCCACGAATCGCAAGCCACCTCAAAATCCCTATCACTCCCATTTCAAATTTTTCAGTTATGGTTGGAAATGGTTCTAAATTAACTTGTTCAGGCCTATGCTCTCAAGTCCCAATCACCCTACAAGACCATCTCTTTTTTATACCATTCTATCTAATTCCCATAGAGGGAGCTGATGCTGTGTTAGGGATGGAATGGCTGCGCACACTTGGGCCACTTACTGCTGATTTCTCAATACCACAAATTTCTTTCACCTATGAAGACAAGCAAATTTACATTAAAGGTGACTCAAATAACTCCCCAATTCCATCCACTTTCACTCAAATCTGTCACCTTTTACATACAGACTCTGTAGCCTCCATGCACCTCCTACTTTATCAACCTACAACTCATCCCACACCACCTTTTTCCTCCTCAAACTTTAATAACCTCCCCACAAATACTCCACCAGAAATTGCCGCCCTCATCAAATCCTACCCATCCGTTTTCCACACACCACATGGCCTACCTCCAAGTTGACTTCACGACCATAAAATTCCTCTCACTCCAAACACTCCACCCATCAATGTGAAACCATACCGCTATCCCCATTCTCAAAAGGAAGCAATGACCAATATTATCCATGAAATGCTATCAGAGGGCATTATCAAACCTAGCACTAGTCCTTACTCATCACCCGTTTTACTGGTCTGAAAAAAAGACGGCTCATGGAGATTTTGTGTCGATTACCGAGCTTTAAATGCAGTCACCATTCGTGACCATTTCCCTATACCTACCATCGATGAGCTCTTTGATGAGCTGGGTTTTGCTTCTTTGTTTACAAAGATTGACCTAAGGCCAGGCTACCATCAAATCAGGGTTGTACCAGAGGACACACACAAAACAGCATTTAGAACGTTTGATGGGCACTACGAGTTTTTAGTAATGCCTTTTGGTTTAACTAATGCTCCTAGTACCTTTCAATCAGCAATGAATGACTTGTTACGACCTTATTTACGTCGGTTTGTCCTTGTTTTTTTTTGACGATATTTTGATATATAGCACTTCTTATTCTGACCATTTACTTCACTTAACTTTGATTTTAGACTTACTTGATTCAAATCATTTTGTTGCAAAACTGTCTAAGTGTGTTTTTGCAGTTCCTAAAGTGGATTATCTAGGTCATGTTATCTCTTTTAATGGAGTCACCCATGATCCAACAAAAATTGAAGCAATCATTGATTGGCCGAAGCCACGCTCACTCACGCAGCTCAGGGGATTTTTGGGCCTCACCGGTTTTTATAGACGGTTTGTCCGCCACTACGCCTCACTCGCCGCTTCACTCACCGATTTATTGCGTTTCACTAGATTTACATGGAATACAGAAGCTGAGACAACATTTACAAATCTAAAGCAAATTATGATGAGAACTCCAGTTCTGGCTCTTCCCAACTTCAGCAAGCCCTTTGTTGTTGAGACCAATGCTTCCGCTGTCGCTGTTGGAGCAGTTCTTTCACAAGACGGTCATCCCTTAGCCTTATTCAGCAAGAAATTGTGCCCTCGCCTCCAAGCTGCATCCGTCTATGTGCGTGAAATATACGCCATCACCGAAGCTGTAAAACAATGGCGTCAGTACCTCATTGGTCAGCATTTTCACATCTTTACAGATCAGAAAAGTCTTAAAAATCTCTTGACACAAATAATACAGACTCCAGAACAACATAAATGGGCTGCAAAATTGCAAGGATTCAGTTTTGAGATTTCGTATAAACCTGGTAAATCAAACAATGTCGCAGATGCTTTGAGCAGAAGACACACAGAGGACAGTTCACTGATGCTTGCCATTTCATCTCCAATTCCAAATCTTCTCACTCAGCTTCAGCAATACTACACAAAACATAAAAATGGTCAAGATCTCATCATTAAGTATGACACCGACCCAAAGATGCAACATGTCTTTAACTTTAGACACGGTCTTCTGTATTTCAAAGATAGAATTTTTGTTCCTTATGACCTAGACTTTCGAGCTACTCTCCTCAAAGAATATCATTGTGCTCCATCTACAGGCCACTCAGGGTTGCGCCCAACTTTAGCCCGCATCACCACAACTTTCCGTTGGCCTGGCTTGCACAGCGACACAAAAAAGTTCATCCAATGCTGCTCCTCTTGTCAACACAACAAGTACCTGCCAACCAAAAAACAGGGCTTACTACAACCATTGGAAATACCTAACCAAGTCTGGGAAGACCTATCCATGGATTTCATTACTCATCTACCAAAATCATTTGGACATACCGTTATTTGGGTCGTTTGCGATAGACTGTCAAAGTTCTCGCACTTCATTGCGCTTCCATCCAAATTTTCTGCCTCAGATCTGGCGATGCGTTTCTCTGTAGAAATATGTAGACTCCGGAATCCCAAAGACTATAGTTTCTAACCGTGATCCTATCTTTCTCAGCAATTTTTGGAAAGAGCTTTTCCGAGTGCAAGGCACAACCCTGAAATACAGCACCGCTTATCACCCAGAAACAGATGGACAAACTGAAGTTATGAACAGATGTTTAGAGACGTACCTACGTTGTTTCACCAGTGACAATCCGAGACTTTGGTACAAGTACCTCCATTTGGCCGAGTTCTGGCATAACTCAAGCTGGCACTCCTCTATTCAGATGACTCCTTTCGAAGCTCTCTACGGTCGACAACCTCCAGCAGTTAAAGACTATATCAAGGGATTCACCACACTTCCTTCGTTGGATGAGACACTACAACAACGACAAGAAATCCTTAACAAGTTAAAAACCAACCTCACCAGAAGCCAAAAGATCATGAAGGAACAAGCTAATAAGAAACATAAACACTGTACCTTCGATGTCGGAGATCTTGTGTTGCTAAGACTGCAACCATATCGGCAAACGTCCGTCCACAGAAGGACGTCTCAGAAGCTTTCAAAAATATACTTCGGCCCTTTTCAGGTCTTGCGCCGTGTGGGTGTTGTCGCGTACGAACTGCAACTGTCGCCTTCCTCTTGCATCCACCCAGTCTTTCACGTTTCCCAGCTTCGAGCTTACCATGGTCAAGATCCTCAAGCTGATCTGGTCCCTATACCCGTAAATATGCCGACGGAGGAGCCAGCTGAACACGACCCAACCACCGAAACAAGCCTAGACACTGATGAACAAGATGGATGTTCGTTTAAAGAGAAACAGAAGAAGGACTCTGATCTGAAGGACTTAGAAAAAAATATTGCTTTGAGAGAGAAGACTTTTCAAGTGAACTCAACACCAAAAGTTTTGACACAAACCAACAAAGAACAAATGGTTTATGACTCAGAAACTCCTCTTGCTTTTGAAGACATAAAACATGCAAGGTATGCTCTCAAGTACAAGAAGGGTTTGGAAAGTGGTCATACTCTTCTAGATCCTCCAAAGCCATCACAACCGTTGAAAATGAAATCCACGAAATCTGAGCCACCCACTTCAAATACTTCTCTCATGCCCATCAATTCCCCAAACAGCGTGGCCCCCACCTACTTGTCTGACCCACCGCCCACTTTCCCTACAAACCCATGTGCCAATTTGACAAACACACTGCCCAAGGCATCACTCCCACCTACTCCCATTATCTCACACGCCACCCAATCTCATTCTCAGCCGTTGGATTCCCAACGTTCACCTGCTGCCCTCCCTCCACCAGCCACGTATTCTCCACTTGCCTCCCCTATGCAACCTTCAGATTCCATTTCCCATAAGGGTCACGTTTTCCAACCACACCCTTTTCCTTTTCCACAATTTGAAAACCCAAAACCGGTTTACCCGCCTGGACCACCCTTTGAACCAAGCCCATTAACAAATTACTCCAACCTTGAGGACAAGGTTACTTTTGGGCAGGATAGTAGTGATAGGCCCATACGAGTGATTAAGAAGCCCAGTTGGCAAAGGGATTATATTATGAATTAAATTCTGTATTTCTCTTTTGGTTTAGTTTTCTTTTTCCTCCAAGTGGGCCTAGCCCAGTTTGCATTATTTCCTAGTCCAGTAATATCCTGTATTTATAGAAGTTGTGTGAAACTCTGAAATTTTATGCAGAATATTAAACTTATGTTATTTTGTCCAATTTTATTTTTTTCAATTCTGGTAGTAACCCTATTTTATGGTAGTAGTAGAACCCATCTTATCAGTTACCCTTATCCTCAAATAGGATTTATTAATCTATAAATATAATGATGATTATTTAGAAACATGACGATAAGTATGTTTTTGTACGTTGATTCGATTGTTTTTACCATGAGTAGTGGTGGATTGTTGTGGTGATATTGTGTTCTTGATGTTGGTGAAAGATTGAGTGTTTTATCGTTTGAAATTATATGATTTTACCAATGTCAATCAGTGATATATTATGAAATTATGGTTTTAACCAATGGATAATTGTTGTATGTCAAATTTTTAGACCGGAACATTTTAGAAAATCGAAATCGAAGTTTCGAAAGACCTCCAACGATAAATAAAAATGCAGAAATTATGCATTTTGCATTTAGCATCGATACATACGCCGCATAAGTCGATGTTGTTTGCAAAAATCAAACTTTCGGTCTATTTTACATCAAAATATAAGAATTAGATATACTTTTAGTTTTTATAAATTAAAAAAAAAAAATTCTTATATTAGACCATATAAAAATTGTAACAGTTTGTAGTCATGTCTGATATATGTAAAAATTGTATTCTTTTAGTCCATGTTTTTTATAAAACGAGTGCTTGTAGGAACTAAAAGCACCTGTTATTTATATATTAACGTACGAATAAATTTGAAAGTTTTGTCATTTTTATAGAGTCAAACAATTTATAAAAGCTAAATGTTATTAACATGTAACTTACAGAGATTAATACAGACTTAATCTTGAATTTAAACAAATTCTATGTGGGTCATTCATTCGTGCATTAGAAAGCCCAAACAACTCAACAAAGCCGGTCCAAAATATTGAGTCTTAAAGACAAATTTGAGGTGCTATCTTTTCAACAAGGATTCTCAAGATGGAAATATATTATTAAGATCACTTATGGTGTTGAGATTTCAATGTAGCCGAAAGTGGATAAAACCTATGCAATTAACTTGGCTAAAAATCTAGTACTACATGAAGAGCAAGCATATAGAGACTAAATATGATTTGATAAGATATAGAGTGGCTAAAGAGAAGTTGGATATGGTTTACTTCAACCCTAAAATGCATATTGTATATACATCTTTACTAAACCTTTGACGTGTAAAAGGTTTATAAATCTGAAGAAATTGCTTAATATTGTATTATTGGAGAATGAGTTAGGAAAGAGTGTTAGCTTATCATTTAATTTTGTGTAATATAATAAGATGTGGGGTGTAGTAGCAATTTCTATAGAATATTGGGCCTATTTATTTAGGCCTCATTAATTCTACTCTAGTTTGTAAGCCTATGCCAGTGTGAATGGAAACATAGTAAGTGCAATTAACATTTTTCCTTTTTTTTCGAAACATTTCTTAAATCTATTGTGTTATTAATTTACATTCCCAATAATA
Organism: Lathyrus tuberosus; assembly: GCA_022829125.1. Classification (NCBI taxonomy): domain Eukaryota; kingdom Viridiplantae; phylum Streptophyta; class Magnoliopsida; order Fabales; family Fabaceae; genus Lathyrus; species Lathyrus tuberosus. Next base: position 8,914,646 of record JALAZF010000179.1, read on the forward strand.
TTATATGTTGAATGTAAGTTATATTACAAGTTAAATATTAAAAAGTTAAGGTTCAACAAGATAGAAGTGAGTGAGATTATATATATATATATATATATATATATATATTTAATGTTTTAAAGTTTTGTGTGAATATATGACGTGCAATTTCAGTTGTGCAATAGCTCTTCATCCAATATGATTATCTAATGTACTGTTTATACTATAACAAAAAAAACACATACAATTACAGTTGGTAAAAATCTATAATCGCAAAGGATCAGTCGGTGTTAAGTAGCGTGTGGTTGTATATGTGTTACTTACAATTATGATCTAGTGTTCATTGTAAAAAATTGGAATGCGTGCTACCTATCACTATGGTTGTGATACATGACTGTTGTGAAAAGTTTAAAGGTCCTTGGTTCGATTCTCATCAACACCAATTTTGGGATTATTGTGGATAGCGTTCAACATATAACCACGGTTGGGTTATCAACCGTGGTGAAATTACCTACTTTTTTACATATATTTCTGCTTTTATACATTTTCCCCATTTTTAGTCTATTTTTGTGAATCGTATCAGACCAAAACCAACAACACGCATTCGTAAATCGTATCATACAAAAAATTGTATATTACATTAAAACCAAAATGGTAAAAAAAAAAACAACCTATAATTTAACATCATTACATCAAATTATTGTATCTTGGTGTTTTGGTATCTTATCTCTTGGTGTCTTGTCTCTTTGTGTCTTGACTTTAAACACATATAATTTCAAATAATCATACTTATTTGTAAATAAACTTAGAAATCTTAACTTACAATAAATTATGAATAAAGAATAATATACTTGTTAATTTTTTCATATGCCTTGTTTATGATCGTTACGAATAAAATGTGCATCATCTCTATTAACTTCATCATATGAGGTAGGCAATTGTGTTTTGTAAGAAGGAGTGGAAGGAATGTCAAAACTTTCATCACTACGAGGAATGTATTTTCCGTGGATAACGATAGACCATCTCCCCGATATGTCTGAAGGGTCATTCACATAGAAAAAAAATTTTGCTTGAGAAGCTATGATGAATGGTTCGATCATATAAGTTTCCTTGCCTAAGTTAACTCAGGTGAATCCTAAGTCATCAGTTTGTATACCACTATTATTGGAAATCCACTTGCATTTAAATAAAGGCACTTTGAAAATATCATAATCAATCTTCCAAATCTCCTCAATGACACCATAGAACGCTATAGTTGCCAATATAGGATTCTTATCTTTTGAACTAGAGAAATACATGGATTAGGCCTCAATCATAACCCCCACTATTTTGCATTGTAGTATGATCATATTTTGATTTTGTATAAAAGGAAAAATGACTAATGTTGTATGCAGTCCATGTTATGACATCAAATTTTGCCATGTACGACAACCATTTAATTTTCTCGGATGCACTATCATCATTAGATATTTCTTTATTAAACCATTCTATGAATTTCTTGTTATGCTCTGTCAACAACAACTTGTCACTCATTCGGGAATTTTTTTCTTCACAAGTGTTTTATGAGTAGCTATGTAAGGTTGGACTTCATCAAGATTATTCAATATATAGAAATGTGCTTAAAGAACTACATCCTGAGCCATTGACTTAAAATTTAAACCTTGAGTACCTCTACCTTCATAGTTGTTAGCATGACGAGACTTTGGAATTCCTATAGACTCTACTTTGGACAAATAGTTTGTACAAGACTTAACAGCTTCTTCTGTGATGTACCTTTCAACAATCGAAGCCTCCGGTCGGTGATGATTCTTTGTATATAATTTAAAGATCTTCATGTATCACTTTATTGGATACATCCACCTTAAATAAACTGGACCACAAAATCTGATTTCTCTAACTAGATGAACAAGTAAGTGAATCATAATGTCAAAAAACGATAGAGGAAAATACATCTCCAATTTAAACAAGATTATGGAAGCCTCATCTTCTAATTCATCTAATTTTTTGAAATCAAAACTTTATTACATATAGAATTGAAGAGTAAGCATAATCTGGTTATAGTTACTCGCACATTTTTTGGTAGAATGTCACGGATAGCCATTGGTAGAAGTTGTTGCATCAAGACATGACAATCATGAGATTTTAAACCAATTAACTTTAGATCTTTCATTGATACAAGTTTCTTGATGTTTGATGAGTAACCTTGAGGAACTTTGATACCATGCAAACACTCTCAAAGAAAGTTATTTTCCTTGTTAGATAGAGTGTAACATGCTGGAGGCAGATAAGTTCTTTTTCCTGATTATATTAGAGCCAATTGTTTTCGTATACCCATCACCTCCATATCGAGACGAGAATTCTTACTCTCTTTAGTCTTTCCTAAAATGTTTAGAAGTGTTTTAATCAAACAACCACACACATTTGTCTCTGCATGCATCATATCAAGACAATGTCTTACATCGAGACTTGACCAATATGGAAGATCAAAGAACACAAACCTCTTTTTCCATATATTTTTCTCAACTGAACCTTTTTCTTTTTATCTATTTCCAAAGACAACATGAATAAGTTTATTTCGTTGATAAAATCCATCCCCGATTAAAGGTTTAGGAACCATATCAAACTCCTGTTCTCCATTAAAAGCCTTTCGCAATCTACGATAAGGATGACCGGGTTTTAGAAATTTCTGATGCCCAAGGTAAACAGTCTTTTTTCCAAACTTAATTTGGTGATAACATGTATTAGATTCATGTATAGGACACGTTTTATGTCCTTTGACACTATATCCAGCCAAATTACCATATGGGTGAAAGTCATTGATTGTGCATAATAACAGTGCGTGTATCTTATACTTTTCAACAAAATATGAATCATCAACTTCAACGCCTTCCTTCCACAAAAGTTTCAAACCTTCTATTAATGGAATTAGATAAACATATATGTCGTTTCCAGGTTATCGTGGTCTAGAAATCATCATACTTAACAACATATACTTGCGCTTCATGCACAATCAAGGAGATCGGTTGTCAATTGTGAGAAGAACAGGGCACGAAGAATGGTTAGTACTCAGATTACCAAAGGGGTTCATTTCATCGGTGGAAAGCCCAAGCCTAAGGTTCATTGGCTCAATGCCAAAATCCAGAAACAACGAATCAATTTTCTTCCATTAAAAAGAATCAGCTACACGGGAAATGTTTCCATCATATTTTATTTCATCTAGATGCCATCTAAAATTTTGTGTCATTCGCATTAGCAAAAAGTCTATTGAATCTTGAAATTATTGGCAAGTACCATAACAATTTAGCAGGAGGACGCTTTCTACTAACATTGGTATTGTAATTATCATTGTTGTCCTTCAACTTACAACGCAACACACCACATTCCAGACATTGATCCAATTTTTCACACTCATTCCTGTATAATATGCAATCATTAAGGTATGCATGTATTATGATATATTTCAAACCCATTTAACAAAATATCTTCTTGACATCATAACAACAATTCGGAAAATTGTTATCTTCTGGTAGCATTTGTTTTAGCAAATAAAGCAATTTCGTGAAACTTTTATCTGACCACCCATTTTTTACCTTCAGCTTAAACAATTTTAACACCGTAGACAATCATGTAAAACTTCTGCACCTCTTATATAAAAGGGTGTCCTTATCACTACATAAAGTATCAAAAATATGGGATTTCCTAAAAGAATATTTTCCAATATCACAGAACATATCTTCTACTTGATCATCCATATCTTCATCTACATCAACTTCGTGAATTTGTGACGCCCTGTTTCACTTTTTATCCACTTCACCGTGCCACGACCATATAGTATAATTTTGACATATACCATCACAACATAAGTGATGTAATATTTCTTCCTTTGTATCTTTATTGGCATTCTGCAAATAACACAAGGACAATAAAACATACCATCATTTTAAGAGATTTTGTTCATCGTATTCAAGGAATTCAAGAACTTCTTTCTCATATATCAGACCTAATCTATCAGCTTTCATCCAACTACGATCTATAATAAATTCTAAAATTTATATCAAAAGAAGTATGTGAATGACACACCAAAACCTAAACCTAAAGCATATTCATAACAATAATATAACACTAAACCTAAATCATACGCAGATCCATCACAACAATATAATATTTAACAACAAAAAACACAATGAACTATGAACCAGGAACAACATGAACACTGCAATACACACACACACACATATGTCCATTGTGATTGTACTGTTCTGACGAAGTTGACAGAGTTTCAAAAACTCAATGAAATCAATAAAAAAACTTCGATGAAAAGTGACGATAAAATCAACATAAAAGGAATACAAGCAATGAACATCAGCCATGAAAAGTAACGTACCGTACTTCGAAGAGGAGGAAGCAACCAAATGAGTGAAGATGGTGAACACAAAATAAAGATGGTGAAGATTTTTGTTCCAAATGAATGAAGATGGTGAATATTTTTGTTCAAAATTAATTAAGATGACAAAGATGAAGAGTTTGTTATCGTCGTCATCTGGTTCACTTAAGGCATGTTATGAAGAAAATAAAGAATTTGTTTTGTTTTAATTAACAATAAAGCCTTTCACTATAATTGATAAGAACAATCGTAGTGAAATACATAACAAGTTACCATAGTGGATAAATAAAGTGTAGTTAAATATTTTTCAATTTTTGTTTAACTTATGAATTTAATGGACACACGTTTTTTTTAATAGGAAAAATGGAAAAATATTGTTGTTGGGATTCAAAGCTTGTACCTCATAATTTATCACCATGGTTGATTCACACAACCGTAATGAAATGTCTTCTAATAAAATAAAATAAAATTAGGCGCTTTCAATTTGAGATATTACAACGGTGGAATGAATGACCAATGTAAAATAATGTTACCAAAAATATATTTTATAGTAGTGTTAACTCTCTTCAAGAAATTCCAACAATGGTATCAAAGCTAATTTGACATGATGGGAGAGCAAGAGAGGTTTCTTGTGTTGGATCAAGGGCATAGAGAGTCTCACACTTGGGGAGGAGAATATTAATGTGTCAACTGAGAGTTATATGTTTCAGATTTGATGCGAAAATGGAGGTTGGACAACTTGAGAGAGAGAGGGACTATATATATAATGCATTCAGATTTTGGGTGAATATGTCAGTGTTAAATGTCAATAATATGCTGGATCCCCAAAAATTTCCAATTGTTTTAAATTAAAAAATATTAAACTAAAAAGCTGAAGTGTGTGATCCTAATTCAAATTCACATATGTACTAAATACATGATTGTGATGATAGTTTGACTTCAGGAAAATATGGTTCGAGGAAAACATAAAGAGAAAGGAGAGAGAGAGAGAGAGAGAGAGAGAGAGAGAGAGAGAGAGAGAGAGAGAGAGAGAAGGCACATATATCTGCTAGGTGCCAAGAAATGCTAGTTTTTATATTCAAATTTGACACCTTTAAGCTCTTTTTATTGCTTTAATCAGAAAATGACTTATTTATTAAGCAATTCTTGCATTTTTGTGAACATTGGATAGTTTTATGTGTTTGTTAATTTTGTAGTGAAAATATGTCAAAACGTTGCAGCTCGATGCGGAAGAAAACTCGAAGAAACGAAAAATGCGCGTGTCTGCAACTTTTAGAAGCTTCGCTCAACGAGCATGAAGCGAAGGAAGGTTGCTTCGCCCGACGAAGCAGCAACGAGAGACATTGTGTTTTGAAAGTCCAATTCCAGTAGCTAGCAGATGTGGCTCGCTTGGTGATTCGCCCGACGAAGACGGATTCGCCCGGCGAGGAAGATGCGAGAGAATTAATTGATTTCATTTCAAGTTCCAGTAGCTCACAGCTTTGGTTCACTGGGTGATTCGCCTAGCAAATTTGGATTCGCCCAGCGAAGGAATGCAGCGCCCGTCGAAGGAAGATATTTTCAGATGGACCAGCGGGCACTGTAGCTGTCACGTGGCTTCATTTGAGGGCTTCGCCCGGCGGAGGAATGCATTCGCCCGGCCAGTTTTCCTGGGCAGAAAGTAGTATTTAGGTATTTTTGAAGATATTTTGTGGTAGAACACTTTTAACAATAATCTTTGTAACCTAGAAACACATTTTGGAGCTTAAAAACTCCATCTTTTATTATTTTTCTTAGAATCCAAAGGTTTTATGCTTCAATCCTTGATCCATTGAAGATTGATGCAACAAAAGCTTTGTCCATTACTTGTTGATCAAGCTACCATGACAATGGGTAGCTAAACACATCTTGTGTCAAGATTAGTGGTAGGTAATCCTTCATTTAGTATGTATTGATCTTGATATTTAGTTTGTGAACTTTGTTGATGATTAATATAGGTGAAAAACTTTGTTTGTATGGTTTATATTTTGTTTTGGTTCATGATTGAGAAATATGTTCTAAAACTTGACCTAAGTTTCAATCCATCAACAATCATAAGGCTAGAGATAGTTTTGAGAGTTGATGTTCATAAATATTGATCTTGAATGTTATCATATTCATAGTTAGAGTGAGAGATCATCTAAGATCAATATGATAAATCCCACAACAAGTGTTAGAGATAAACTTCTTGAGAGGATATGTGATTATATTCATTGTTAACAAGTTCACATACTTTATCGAGTAAATACGTACGAAACAGATTATCGGACCCTAATCTTGGCATGATTTTACCAAATCTTTAAAACCAATTTCTTTATCGTTGCTATTAAATTCTTATACAAACGATCCGTTACAAAACAACCAAAATCTTTGTTACTCTAAGTTTAAAACGATTTCGACTATAGGACGCCGGCAATACACATTCAATCTTTGTGGATATGATAAAACACCTCTGAAATACTTTTCAACAATATCCTACCTATCAACTCAATCAGATTGATAATTGTACTTGATTAATAATAACATTAAACAATTATATACGTCATCATATATTAAAAATGACAAAAAATATGATATATGTGTAACTATATGTGATTATAAGTGTTTAGTAATGTCTTAAAACATTAGCCAATTAAGAGGAAGGAAACATGTTTTAAGATTGTAGAAATAAAAAAATTTCTTGGAAGTCGATGAAGTCGGCGAAGAAGATGGCATGTGGAAAGTCGACGATGGATCCAGAGCAGCAATGCATATTGGGCCGACATTGAAGCATGGGTGGTGGCATAGAGAGGGTTGGTGGTGGCTAACAGTTAAGAAGTGGAAGTGCATGGTTGTTTAGGCGGTCGCAGTCTGCAGCTGAGCTATGGTTGATTGGCAACTGCGATATGGGTTTGGTTGGTCCCGGTTGGCCACTCGGGTCCGTCGGGTATCAGATCTGGACTAGGAACTTTATGTGTATCAGTCTTGATAATTTTATTTTGGGGGTCATTTTTTAGTGCCTTTTGTTTTTGGTTCATTAAGAACCCGTTAAGCTTCAGTAGTTACAAATATGTATCTCCATCATTCTTGTCTTCACAATCTTCAGAACTTTACAACTGAAGATAGAGATAAGAAATGAAAATACTAGTAAGGTAAAACTCAAATAGAGAAGGTTTGAGGGAAACCTTTAGGTTTAGCTAAGAGGATTAGGAAAAAAACTCTAAACACCTTGGGCTTGTGTAATTCATATAGTGAGTTTAAGAGATTGGAAAACACTTGGGTAGAAAATAGGGTTTGTTTTTTTTATAATTTGGGTGACTATTTTCTTGTATCTCATTTGTAATATTTTGTAACAACTTTTAGAAGTATAGTGAATTACAGAGCTACTCTCTTCTTCAGAGTAGATCGTTTGATCGAACTGGGTAAACAAGTTATTGTGTTTGTTGTCTTTTATCACCTTCTACCAAGTTAAGTTGGTGTTGTATTGCAAATAGAGTTCTTTTTTTCTCAAGACCATTTATTTTGGTTGTCATTGTTCTTTGTTCCAATTCATCAAATTTCTTGGTGTGATTGAACTTTTCAATTTCACAAGTTACACACACTGTAAGGAAAAGGGGTATTGTTTACAGATGAGCACCATGGGTAAATGAGAGGTCAAGAATTATTCTGGAGACAACAATTTTGGGTTGTATAAAGTAAATATGCAAACAATTTAAAGTCAAGAAAAATGTATTGAAGAATTGAAAGGTGGGGCATTGATGCATGCATTTTTAACACACACATAGAACACTGAGATGGGGGATAAGGCTGTAAGTTCCATTATCATATGTAGGGAAGTCACCAGAAAAAGTGTGCTACTTTGATGTGGACAAAACTTGAATCATTTTATATGACCAAGTATTTAGCTTATAGTTTATGTCTAAAATAAGGAGTGTTCGTAGTGGGGTTTAGATTGTTTTGACACTAAAAATCATCCGAACCGCAAGAGAAAAAATGTGTGGTTCAGTTGACTTTTAAAAACCAAACCAAACCAAACTGCTGTGGTTTGGATTTATTTGGTTGGTTCGGATTTTATATAAAATTTATTAAGACATATATATATATATATATATATATATATATATATATATATATATATATATATATATGTGTGTGTGTGTGTGTGTGTGTGTGTGTGTGAAGGACAATATGAATAAATTTGAAATACTATATTCTGCATTTATAATAAATTTGACTAAGATAGCCCCATAACACTAATTTCTATTTTTATAATCAATATTTAATATATAGAGGGATATAAAATTAATGTAAACAATATAATAAAAAAAATATACAGTAATTTTATTTTAAATAAAAAATAATAGTATGTATAAATAAATAATATTTTTTTAATGTGTAACTTAAAATAAATATCATATAAAGAATGTGATAAAATGTACACATAGTACTTCTTGATTTGTTAGATTTTGTAACATAATGTGGTTTGCTTTGGGTTGGTTCGATTTGCAAAATAAAAACCACAAACCGAACCGCACTGTTTTGTAAAAAAATGACTCAAACACATCCGAACTAAATCCAGTGTTTTGCGTTTTTCGGTTTGGTTCGGTTTAGTTAGCTATTTTCTATTGGACTAGTTCAGTTTTGAACACCCTTATATGAAACAACAACTCTATCATTCTGAATGGTAGAGAACAAATCCATAGTGGAGCAGTTGAAATAATTTCATAAGATCATTCAAGATCTGGAGAATATTGAGATGAAGATTGATGATGAGGACGAGGAACTACTTTGTTGAGTACATTACCCATGTTCTTTGAGCACTTTAAGGATGCTTTTCTTTATGGAATGGAAGATACTATTAAATTAGATGAAGTCCAGATGCCTCTGAGAGCCAATGAATTTTCAAAAATGAAATATTTGAAGATTAGTGGTATTGGAGTAGGCTTGAGAATTCATAAGTATGTTTGACGAGTTAAGGTTTAAATTCTTTATTTGTAAGAAACCCAATCACTTCAAGAAGGATTGTCCCAAGAGGGGGGTTCGTTAAGATTTAGTTCAAATTGTTGTTTCCTCCAATAATGATAGTTATGAGAATATTGGTGCATTAGTGGTGTCGAGTTTGGAAACTAAAAAGGGTCAAGCCATTGACTCAAATTGCTCTTATCATGTATGTCCAAGTAAGAACCCTTTGAGACTTTGAAGCTGGAATGACATGGAGTATTTAACCTTAGTCATAATAAGGCTTGTAAGGTTCATGGTATTTGTTCTGGACTGGACCATTGGCTAGAATTGGCCCAATCTGCCTCTGCTCCAGAGCGGCCCAAATTGCCTAAGTCCAATCCACAGAGGGGCAAAAGTGACCTTTCTGCCCCTCCAACCGGGCAAGGAACGCAACGCTGATGCCCATTACGCACGGCTTCCTCGCTGCCCGGACAGCAAAGGACAGGTGCCCGGAACTGCGTGTATGCCCGACATAACGGCTAGTTTCGAGCACCCTGCCCGGCCTAACGGCTAGTTTGGGCAGTTACCTATTCTTTGGGGAAAACGGTTATTTCGCCCCGAAAATAGGACCGTTGGCCACGCGCTGGGGGCTCTATATAAACCCTCTCGCTAGAGAGGGTCAGGTATCCAATATTCACCCTAAGAACTCATACTTTGTACTTGCCCCTTTTCTCTGACCCTTTCTCACTTGAGTGTCGGAGTGCCTTGCAGGTACACCCTCTCCTCTCCATACGACCAGCATCCCTGACGCACTTGGCGGCCTGATTTTATAGGATCTGATCCAGCCTTCACGATCAGTGGCGCCGTCTGTGGGAAGCTTTGTTCTCCCCTTCTTTCTTTAACCGAAGATCAAAACAACTTTCGAACATCATTACGATCATGGCCTCCCAAGATCGCACCCAGGATGCTCTTCATTCCACCATCCTCCCCGTCAACAAATCTGACGTTGACGGCCAATCATCTCTCCTCCGAGATGCCTGTTTCCTTAGGGATGGAGCCACCGCTTCTCCTTCCCCAACCCCTGCTGATCGCAACAACGATCAACCATCTCTCGACCTCCAGTCTGTTCCTGTTCCGCCCAGCACCGACCTGGCTGTGGCAGCCCTCCTGGAGGCCCTCAACAAAACCAACACCCTGATCCTACAGCAAAACAAGAGGATCGGGGCACTGGAAGAGTCTCGCCATCCAAGATCCCCTCCTACACGGAGGAACCAGCGACGATTTAGAAGCCCGCAGCCACGGAGAGAAATCGACCGAAGACTGCGCCAAGAGCACGATCCTCGCGTAGCCCGAAAGCGCGACCAAATCTCCCCGCGTGACCAGCACGCTCATGACCACAAAAGGACTCGAAGGAACGTGGAATCTCTGATCAAGTCTAAAGGACGAGCACGCTCACCTTCTCCTCGAAGGAACCGCTCACCTTCTCCTCAAAGGAACCGCTCACCTTCTCCTCGAAGGAATCGCCCACCTTCTCCGCGAAGGAACCGCCGACGCGAGCAACCCGTCCGGTCACCATCATACACCAGTTTTAGTGACGACGACGAGCCTCGCGGCTGGTTGTCCCAAGAGATCCTGGCTACCCATCTCCCAAAAGGCTTGGAGAAACCCCTGTCACTTGGCACGTACGACGGGACCACTGACCCAGACGAGCACATCGAAAATATCGATGCGCTCTTAGACTACCGCGGCGTACGGGGGGCCATCAAGTGCAGACTGTTCCCGACCACGCTCCGAAAGGGAGCAATGACATGGTATAAACAACTGACCGAGGAATCCATCACCTCGTGGAAACAGCTCGGCAGGATGTTCTCGCGGCACTTCACGGCATCTCGCCGCCATCCCAAAACTGAGGCCTCCCTCGGAGCAATAATCCAGGGGAAAGATGAACCTCTCCGAGCATATATCGAGAGGTTCAACAAGGAAGTTGTCCAGGTCCCGACGACAGATAAGATGAAGAAGTTCCTGCTCGAACAGGGGGTCCGCCCGAACTCCGAGTTCGCTAAAGCCATTGGCCTCGCGCCACCGAGGAACTTAGACGCCCTCCTCCTCAAAGTCCAATCTCATATTCAGTACGAGTAGAAGATTGCGGTCAGTAACGTCTGAGCGTCTCGCCGCCAGGAGAACGCCCGGGCTTCCAAAGGAGAAGAAGCCTCGACATCTCGTCGAGGTGAACGAAGGCACGAGGACCGTCCCCGCGACTCCCGTGACAGCAAAGGGCCCTCCGGGCGTTTCCATGATTACACTCCCCTGACCATTTCCAGGGAGAAGATTTTGACCGAATGTGCCAATTCGGAGTTCAAACAAGCTGGGGTCTGTTTCCCCAAACAGCTGCCGAACAGACTAAACGTGGACAAGTCAAAGTACTGCCGCTTCCACAAAAGTCACGGCCATACTACAGAGGACTGCATCCATCTGAAGGACGTCATTGAAATACTGATCAGAGACGGCCACCTGAAGCAGTTCGCGAAGAAGAAGGACACTCCTCGGCAGGACGCCCAGGAGTCCAAGAAGGTCGAGGAGGAGGTGCCCTCCTCGGAAGACACCAACATACAGGTCGCTATGTCCATATCGCGACTCGAGGACTTCAACATCCCTGACGGGCTCAGCGCCCCTGTATATTTCGCAGCCCACAGCCCGTGGGAGACCTTTCCCTCCGCCATGGTCATCTCTGGCGGGGGTTTCAACAAAGTTACTGTGGGATCCGTGAAACGGAAGTTCGAACACCTGATCAACACCAGCTCGAACAAAGTGACCACGCTTGATCAGGCCCCGAAGGGTTCCATCCCCATCTCCTTCTACAGGGAGGAACTCCTCGGCGGCTCCCCGAACTCAAGCATTCCGTTGCTCGTCAGAGCCCAAATGGCAAACTTCGACGTTCGCCGAATCCTAGTCGACCAGGGTAGCTCGGTCAACATCATGTACTCCCAGTTGTTCTCAACGCTGCAGCTAGACGAATCGCACCTTACCCCCTACGTAGGGTCCGATTTGCAGGGGTTCAACGGGTCTGTGACCAAGCCATGGGGTTAAGTCGAGTTGATCGTGACCTTCGGAGCAGCTGAAACGGTCAGATCCATCAAGGTGCAATTTCTGGTAATCGACTTCCTGTCGCTTTACCAATGCATTTTCGGAAGGCCAACTCTAGTCGAGTTGGTAGCAGTGCCATCGAACGTCCACCTGAAGATGAAGTATTACACTTCGAAAGGAATGGTCGCCACCCTCCACAGTGATATAGAAGCTGCCCGACGGTGTTTTGAAGCAGCTACAAAGGGGCTCAATCCCATTGCGCCCAAGCTTAAAGCGTCGAGCAAGCCAGCACTGCCAAGCAGCTCCGAGGAGGCCAAGCCTCTGCCCCAGGTCGACTCTATCGACCTCGACAGTCGCTTCCCCGAGGACCAACAGGAGGAACGAGTAGCTTCAGCCGGCCCATCCATGTCATCCAGCAGCAGCTCCCATCCGATGCGCCCAATCCCGGATGGCAACTTCGAGCTAGTCTTGTTCGGCGAAGACCCCCAACGGGGAGTAAAGATCGGAGCAGACCTGCCTGACATCGCGAGGAAGCAGCTCAAAGCGTACCTCCGAGAGAATACCGACCTGTTCGCGTGGAGCGCCGCGGAAATGCCCGGCTTGGATCCATCCGTCGCATGTCACCAGCTGACCATTGACCCGGCCATCAAGGCCGTAGCACAACGTAGGAGGAAGCAGTCTCCGAAAAAAATGGAGGCTGCCGAAAAAGCTGTAAAGGACCTCCTCGAGGCCAAATTTATTTCGGAGGCCAAGTACACCACTTGGCTGTCCAACGTTGTATTGGTTAAAAAATCTAATGGAAAATGGCGCATGTGCATTGATTATACCGATCTCAATAAGGCATGCCCGAAGGATACCTACCCCCTCCCCAATATTGATAAACTTGTTGATAATTCTGTTGGTTTTAAACTTTTATCGTTCATGGACGCCTACTCGGGCTACAATCAAATCCCAATGGCAATGTCCGACAAAAAATATACGGCCTTCATGATCGAATCGGGGAACTATTACTACAACGTAATGCCCTTCGGCCTGAAGAACGCCGGAGCAACGTACCAACGAATGATGAACAAGGTATTTCGGGGAGAAATAGGCGACATGCTAGAAGTATACATGGACGACATGATCGTTAAGTCCCACGAGGAAATCGATCATACTGCCCACTTACGAAAGGTCTTCGAACAGGCCAGGAAATACAAAATGCGTTTTAACCCGGAGAAGTGCATGTTCGGTGTCCAGGCAGGCAAATTCCTCGGCTTCTACTTAACGAAATGAGGAATCGAAGCCAATCCCGACAAATGACGGGAATTCTCAGAGTTTCCTACGCCCAAGTCCAAAAAATCCATCCAGTCCCTCAACGGGATGCTCGCGTCACTATCTCGTATCGTGGCCAAATCCGCCCAGCACGCCCTGCCATTCTTCAAACTCCTTCGCAAAGAGGCAACATTCGAATGGACCGAGGAGTGCGACGAGGCCCTTCTCCATCTGAAATGGGCACTCTCAAAGCTGCCGATCCTTTCTCGACCAGACAACGGCGAAACACTATACTTATATCTGGCCGTCGCGACCGAGGCAGTGAGTGCCGCTCTCATACGCGAGACGCCTGACGGGCATAAACCCATTTACACAAGCAAAGCATTGCAAGGACCAGAGTTAAGATACCAGCAGATAGAGAAAGTGGTGTTGGCCCTCATCAACGCATCCAGAAGATTAAGACACTACTTCCTGGCTCACATGATCGTGGTTCGAACAGACCAGCCCATAAAGCAGCTGCTCGGACGACCAGATATGGTCGGCCGAATGCTCAAATGGTAGCTGGATCTGTCCGAATTTGACATCCAATACGAAGGCAAAAAAGCCCTCAAGGCCCAAGCCCTGGCTGACTTCGTCGCGGAGATGACATTCACAGACTCCCCCGCGAGCAAAGCACGCAAGTGGACCATCTTCGTCGATGGTGCCTCAAGCTCGGCAGGAAGCGGCGCAGGCATCATACTGGAGAGCGACGAAGGAATTATCATCGAGGTATCACTCACGCTGTCTTTCCCAACCTCCAATAACCAGGCGGAATACGAAGCCTTCCTCGTTGGGCTACGCCTTGCCGAGGACCTGGGCGCACAAGAAGTCGTCATTTGCACGGACTCACAACTCGTGGCCCTCCAGGTCCGGGGTGAATACCAAGCCAAAAACGACAACCTGACTGAATACTTGGCCCTGGTAAAGAAGGAAATGGCGAAATTCACAACAGTGGAAGTGAAACACGTTCCCCGCGAACATAACGTACGAGCAGACGTGCTGTCTAAACTGGCCAGCACGAAGAAGAAAGGCGGAAACAAATCTGTCATATAGGAAGTGCTTCCTCGACCCAGCATCGAGAAGATCTCCCCGACACTAGACGTGCAGGTGATCGGCGACAGCAACTGCTGGATGACCCCAGTCTACAACTATCTCGCCAAAGACGAACTCCCGTCCGGCGCAAAGGAGGCCAGCTCGATCAGGCGAAGAGCCTGCTCGTATGTCCTGGTCGAAGGTTAACTATACAGGCGGGGATTCTCCCTTCCACTGCTCAAATGTGTCGAGGAGGAGATGGTCGTGCACATCCTGTGCGAAATCCACGAGGGAATCAACGCCCAACATCTCGGAGGAAGGTCCCTTGCTCGCAAGGCTCTCCGAGCAGGATACTACTGGCCAACCATGTAAAACGACGCGAAAGAACACGTGAAGAAATGCGACAAATGCCAACGGCACGGGGACATGCACCTGGCTCTGCCCAACGAGCTCAAGGCTATGTCCTCCCCGTGGCCATTTGCCTGGTGGGACCTAGACATCCTAGGACCCTTCGTGGTAGGATCAAGTCTCAACAAGTACCTCATAGTGGGCGTAGATTACTTCACAAAGTGGATAGAAGCAAAAGCTCTAGCCAAAATAACTGTCCTCAACATCCTGCATTTCTACAAACGAAACATCCTTGCACGTTTCGGTATTCCCCAAGCGATAGTAACGGACAACGGGACGCAGTTCACGGACAAGAAGTTTTAGGACTTCGTCGCCCAACTGGGCACGAAGCAACACTTCGCATCCTTCGAACACCCCCAAACAAACGGGCAGGCTGAGGCAGCTAACCGAGTCATCCTTCGAGGCCTCAAGCGAAGGCTAGATGAAACAAAGAAGGCATGGGTCGAGGAGCTACAACGCCAAAGTGATACGACGAGAGTTCGACGTGGGAAGCCTTGTCCTAAGAAGAAACCACAAAGACTCTCGCGAAGGCAAGCTAGCAGCCAATTAGGAGGGACCCTATCGCGTCCGGGCAAAAACAGAAAATGGGGCCTACTACCTAGAACATCTCACTGGGGAGGAACTCGCTCGGCCATGGAACGCTGGGAAGCTAAAACAATACTACAGCTAAATCCTCGGCTCGACTCGTCGCAACGACGAACATCAACTGCCGACCACTATGCGCGTCTAGGTACAAGCGTCGCATACGACTAAAGCATAACCCCGCTCAGTAACGAGCCCGGTAAGTGCTCGACAGCGGTCCTCGATCGAGCATCACCATCGTCAGAGTACCACGATTGGCAGAACCCCAGCTCGGATTGAGACGTTCACGCCGCGAACTCAGGCCTCAAACGCGACCTGAGCTCCGCTCCCTGCCAGGTCATTCCCCAGCAGTTTGACCAGTTCCCCACACTGCCGAACACATCTATTACGAGCAATCTCCCCAAAAGATATTCACACAAGTCAAATACCCCCTATCATGGGTGGACATACATTCACAGCGAGCATGCATACAACACTTAGCGAAAATAAAAGCAAGTAAAGCCATGCAAACAACAGAACTAAATATACGATAATTTAACAAGTGGCCACAAAGACCACAATTGTACATTGTTACATAAAACGGGGGCCATGCCCCCCAAAAATAAATTACAACGGCACGCAGGCCGGACAAATTACAACAAGGTAACAAACTCCTCATTCATCGGCATGCTTGGTTGACTCTGGCTCGGGCCCCTGCTCCTCTGCGGGCTGATCCTCGGGGGTAACGGCGAAGAGACCTTTGGGCAAGACAATGCGACCATCATCAACACGCGAGTACCCTCGGCATAGATTTCAAGCCAAGGGTTCACCACGCGCAGCTGAGCCACTGCGTTTCCGAAGGATTCCTCCGCAACGGCGATGCCATCGTCTTCGGCCAGAAGTATACGAGCCACCAGCTCGGATCTAGTCTTCAAATACCTCACATCGTCTGGCTCGTCAGCACCCGGGGCATTGGCCGCCCTCAGCTCCCTAATCAGCTCCTCGGCAGCTTTCTTCTCCGCTGACAACCTAGAGTTCTCCTCTTTTAGCCTGGCCACTTCCTCTTCCGCCTTCTTTCGAGCCTCACCGGCACCCTTGACTTCTTCCTTGAGGGATGCCACGGAAGCACGAGCAGCGTTGAGTTCGGACTCAGTTGCAGAGTCCCCTTCAGCATAAACTGCCGCCATCTCCAGCATCCGGACCAAGGCTGAAGCATCTTGGGCCACCAGCGCCCTCTTGCTCGGGCGGTCCATGCCTTCCAAGCGAAGAGATTCTGCCCGGGGAATAACTAAAGAGTTGCCTTCGAAGAACCTCCTATCAAGGATGTAGGGAGGAAGCTCAAACTTCCCTTTCTCCGCTACTCGAGTAAGGTCCACGGCATCAGCAATCCTTGGCCGCTTTGGTCGCCGGGCCAAAGGCAGAGGAGATCCCCGGGGAGCAGGAGTCAGAGAAGTGGAGGTCCCCGCAGCAGCTTGAACGGAAGGAGGAGCACGGGTACCAGCGAACCGATATTTTGGAGGAGTTATTCCAGCTTTGTTCCTCGCCAGAGCATTCCTCACAACCCGATCATGAGCCTGAGGCATCTCACCTGCACAAACAAAATACGAGCATGTTAGTTACGAGGAAAGAAAATGACTCACAAAATTAAACAACTAAAGACTACCGAGCAATTTCTCTGCATCCGCATGAGTCTTGCACTCCAGCAGTGCCTTAACGTTGATAAACTGGCGTTCGACGCTTTGACTCCCATCTTCCTCGAAGATCGGGCTGCCCTTGCTAGTCCAACACGCAACGATATTGAAGGAGTTGACCCACTTCACCAATGCCTCGTAAGCCACGGCGTCCTGCCCGCGCAGGTCGCCCGGTTGAAAAACGTAATCACTGGGCTCTTTGCTGAAGTGATCGGGTGACCAATGAATGGGGAACCTGCAAAGCCTCTGCCCGATGTACTTCCCCTCCTCGTTAAGCAGCTCGTTTCCGTCGTCATCAACCTCTATCTCCCAGACGTATGTGCTGTCCTGGGCGACCTCGGACACGGGTTCGACAATGAAGTACCGCTGCTTGAATGTTCGGACCGACTCCGAAAATGGTTTAAACAGCTTGCGAGGCTGCTTCAGAGAAACCCAACCATACTTCTTCCCTATCAGCTGCCTTTGTAGATGGAAAATAGCGAAGAATAGATGGAGAGTGGCCCCCAAAAAAAGATGCTCGCACACCAATTCGAAAGCCCGGATGAAGGCCAGCGAATTAGGGTGCAGTTGGGTAGGGGCTAATTTCAGATGCTCGAACACCGACCGCTGAAAATATGTAAAAGGAAGCCTCAGTCCCAGCTCTTTGAAGGCATACTCGTACATTGTACAGCGGTCCCCGAAGTCCGTACAGACCCGTTCGTTCACAGTAGGGAAATGTACCTTCCATTCCCCTTCCAGTCCCACCTCCGTAAAGACGTCCGCCAAAGACTTTACGAACGTAGAAATGTGCTCAGAAGGCTCGACCACCTCCCACTCCTCCTCGGAGAACCCTTCGGCGTCTTCCTCCATAACGTTCAACTCTTCTTCCTCCCCGGCATTGCTAGAGGAACTTGAGGGCGCCGAGCTCGAAGCCGTCGAGCTGCTACTTTCCTCGGAGCCAGTTTCCTCCTCGGACGTATCTAGAATAACTTCTCTGTCTGGCCCCGTCGCCATTACGATCACCTGAAAAGCAGAGAAGACATTGAATTTGACAGCCAATCAAAACCACCCTTCCACTGCTAAGTCAACTGAAAAGGCGCACAAAGAGCCGAGGACAACGTCCCCAGCCTAAGCCCTAACATCAAAAGTTCAGTACTAGAGCCTCCCCGCGAGGAGATGCTCGAAACATATCATCCTCCTGCGAGGAGCCTCCCCGCACTCATGCCCAGATTCCGTTTGAAGCTCCACCAGAAACCGCGAAGCTTCACCGGAATCTGGAAACGCTCTACCGAAAAACTCATTGCTCTATCAGAAGATGAACAAGCATGGTGGTCAAGCGTGCACAACTACTGCAACCACGCCGTGGACCACCCTCCTCGATGAACATACTACATACTCCGGCGAGGTGCTGGAGGCAGCAAAGTGGCACAACCACCGTCCACCACCAACACTCGCCAGAAATCCACCTATTTTGTCATCTAAAGCTAACCCTAACCGCATACAATCTACCACTAACCACCAAAGGGGAGTAAATCAAGTTTCAGATCGAAAAACTTACTTGATTTTAGAAAAAGGTAGAAGCTGCTCGAAGCTGGTGACGGTGGTCGGAAAGCCTGAAGACGGTGACGGGCAAGAACTGAAAGAGACGAAGAGGAATCAGAAAGGAAAAAGTTTCAAATGAAACGGTTTACCCCCTTCTTATACAAAGGGGCACGTGCAACCACGCGCCCGTAGGCCATTATAGTTATCCACTAGCCATCATTGCCTATTAACTGCAACATGGAGCCCTAGGTACACGTGGCGGCCCAACGTTTCAAATTCTGTCTAACCATTAGTCTCCCCGTACACCGGGCAACATGGTCACGACCACGAATCTCACGAACACCTGGGGTCACGAGCGCTTTGAGACAACCTACCTCGCCTACAAACGACGACTCTATGCTAGCTCCCCGGAGCAACGAGCAGTCCTTAAGTCATCACTCCCATGCTCGGGAGCAACGACTTGGGGGGCTCCTGTTCTGGACTGGACCAATGGCTAGAATTGGCCTAATCCGCCTCTGCTCCAGAGCGGCCCAAATTGCCTAAGTCCAATCCACAGAGGGGCAAAAGTGACCTTTCTGCCCCTCCAACCGGGCAAGGAACGCAACGTTCCTCCCCGGCGTTGATGCCCGTTACGCACGGCTTCCTCGCTGCCCGAACAACAAAGGACAGGTGCCCGGAACTGCGTGTATGCCCGACATAACGGCTAGTTTCGAGCACCCTGCCCGACCTAACGGCTAGTTTGGGCAGTTACCTATTCTTTGGGGAAAACGGTTATTTCGCCCCGAAAATAGGACCGTTGGCCACGCGCTGAGGGCTCTATATAAACCATCTCTCTTGAGAGAGTCAGGTATCCAATATTCACCCTAAGAACTCATACTTTGTACTTGTCCCATTTCTCCGACCCTTTCTCACTTGGGCGTCGGAGTGCCTTGCAGGTACACCCCCCTCCTCTCCATACGACCTGCATCCCTGACGCACTTGGCGGCCTGATTCTACAGAATCTGATCCAGCCTTCATGATCAGTATTGCTCTATTAAGACTTAAAATATTTTATGATCGTGAGTTTCATCTTCACAACGTGAGGTATGTTCTATAGCTCACTAGAAATTTGTTAGTTAGAAGTATGTTTTATGATCTAGGCTGTTGCATTATAGTTTAACATGTGGGTGTCGAAGGTTTCAAATGGTGATGTGATCATAGCTAAAAGGTCTAAAATATGTTGCTTATATATTTTTTGAAGGCTCCAATGTTTTTGTTCATTCATCGTCAGCTAGTGAAAACTTTCATGAAAATAATAAGCTATGGTATCTGAGTTCGAGGCATGGTATATGCCTGGAGGTTATACTAGATCAGTTTAATGAATTTTTTAAGAAGGCAAAGGACAAAGATGCATATGACCGTTTATTTGTCATGGAGTTTCTAAGGTAAACTTGGTACCAAAATAGGGTACTTGATTGGTGGGTATTCATTTACAAGCATAGACTTAGAAATACACGTGGAGGTTTAGAGTAGGAAGACTGCAACCTACTATATTTTGAAGGTTTCAAAACTTTGTTTATTGATCATATCAATCTAATTTAGCTTGATAGTAAAGTTATGGATTATGTCTTCAATGGCTACGTAAGAGGTAGGAAGGGTTATGAGCTCTTGGGAGTGGAAGTTGGAGGATTGATGTTCATAAAAATTAAATGTATTAATTTTAGCGAGTCCCTCCATGGAAAGAAGAGTAAAGACTTATGGGTGAAGCTTTTAGAAACAATGATAGAGAATACTTAATTTGAGATGTAGGTTTCTACTGTAGATACTAGTAGTAGTGTGTGAACTTTTACAGACACCTCTTATTATCATTTGACTCGTAATAAGATATGGAGGGAGATTGTGCCATCTCAAAGGGACAACAATTCGAGCATTGGGCATTATGCTTTGAATGTGGCTGAAGATTGCAAGGCTTAGAAATAGATACCTTCAAGGAGACATTCAAAAGCATGTGGAGTCAAAGATGGTTAGAGAACCATACTTGTGGGTCTGTTAGACTACTAAAGTAGAAAAATGTGGTTGGGATAAAGTGGATACAAGTGGCAAGATCAAGGTTTGATAAAGACAGAAACTTGATAAAAATTGTTCAATAAATGTTGAATTGGCATAAAACAGCACGGTGGATGATGGGTAAATTGGCATCACTACAATTTCAAGTAAAGGCTGATATTGTTGAATTATGTCTTAAAACTTTAAGTGATAAATAGAAAGGAAACATGTTTTGAGATTTCAAAAACTTGAAATCATTCTAGAATTCAATGAATAATGAGGCGTGTGCAATGCTGGTGGCAGAGCCGACACGACGACACTTGAAAGGTTGACGGTAGAGCAGATGCAGTAGCACGTAGAATGCTGGTGGAGCAGAGAGAGTTTGAAGACAAAGCAGACACAAACATAACGGCTAATAGTGTGGTAAAGATTATGCATTGTGGTCTGATGGGTCCAGGTGACGGCAGTTGTGGCAGGTATGGTTGGCAGCAGTCCGATTCAGGTTGGTTCAGGCAGGCGATTCAGTGCAGTCCAGGCAATTTTTTGTGTAACGGCCTTAGTTGTTTCGGTTTTTGGATCAATTTTTTAATGACTTGTGTTTTAGTCTTGTTAAGTATCAGTTTGATCTTAGAAGTTAGAAATATGTATCTCCGGTATTCTTGTCTTCAAATCTTTCAAAATTTTATAGTTAAAGACGGAGGGAAAAAGTGGAAGACCTTTAGATGTTTCTAAGGGAATTGAAGAAACACTTCTAAACACCTTGGACTTATGTGATTCATATATAGGGAGTTGAAGAGATTGTGAAACACTTGGATAGAATATAGGGTTTGTTCTTGGAAACTTTGATGATTATTTTCTTATAACTCCTTTGTAATCTTTCGTAGAGTATAGTGAATTAAATAGAAGCTCACTCCCCTAGAGTATATCTTTGGATCGAATTGGGTAAACAAGTTATTGTGTTTGTTGTCATTTATCTTCTTATCTCAAGTTAAGTTGTTGTCATATTGCAAAAAGAGTTATTTTTCCTAAAAGCCATTTATTTTAGTTGTCATTGTTCTTTGTCCCCACACATCAAAATTCTTGGTGTTATTGAACCTTTCAATTTCAGAACAATAAACTTTTTATAGCTAGATTGTCTTTGATTTTTGCTTGTCTCATTTGCAACTAGTAAAAAAAGTTGGAGTCTCAGGGCCGACCCAAGGATCAAGCAGCTCAAGTTACGCTTATAGGCCTCATAATTTTGGACCAACAAAAGTTTAATGTGCTTATAAATATACAATGAAAAATTCATAGCATACTTCTACAGTTTTACCTTTACTCCTACATAACCCTAAAATTTAAGTTTTTCCCCTTTTGCAATTTAACTTTTTATACTTTATTTTTCACATATTTCCATTTTAAAAGGTTGTGATATACACATGATAACGTGGAAAAGTATCGCATTTTCGACTTAATTCACATGCAGATTTGAGTCATTTTGCTTTCCTTTTTAGAGTATTATGGTTGTACATTGTCTCTATTAGGTATTTAGAGCAAAAATATCATTTCTGCACTGATATGACACCCTCCCTGAAGGGGTGACGCCCGTCATGACGTAGCAAGTCAAAGGAGTCAGCACTAGCAAGTCTTTAGAATTTAGTTTTAAGCAGAAATTTCGATTTAGTAAAAGTGTTTATTTTCTCATACTGAGTGAAAAGTGAAATTTAGATTTAAGTTTTGAAAATTCCAGTGTACTCTTAGATCGTTCATATTGTAATCATGTCGGCATCGGAATTCTGGAATTTAATTCAAAGTTCATTCAGTACCTATTTTGGAGCATTTTATATTGACAAAATACCATTTTTGCTCCCTATACTATACCTTTAGGTTCATATTGGTCCCTTAATTATTTTTCGTGTCAGATTGGTCCCTTAACTCTTTAAAACGTGTCATGCTAGTCCTTTTCGTCAAATTAGCGACGGGGAATTTCAAAAATTGGTCGCTAAATTCGTCGCTAATTAGACAAAAAGGACCAATATGACCCGTTTTAAAGAGTTGGGGGACCAATCTAACACAAAAAATAATTAAGGGACCAATCTGAACCCAAGGGTATAGTTAAGGGACCAAAAAGAGTATTTTTCCTTTTATATTTTATTACGTGAAGTATCACTACTATTTCAGGTTTTTATTTTACTGTTATCAACTACTTGCTACTGGCATGTGTTTAAATTATTATTATAATTTATCAAGCATTTTTAGAATGTTAGATTTAATTTCTAGCAACTGTTTTTGTTTTGTTTAAAATATGTCAAGCTAAATTCTTAAAGCCTGGAATTTGAGGACTGTCGTTCCGACGGTGATCGCATTTTTGTTGTAACTTAAATAATTAAATGAGATTTGTTTAAGGACTGAATTTTAATCTATTTATAACTTAAATTTTCACCGCGAAAGCACAATTTAGAGATACCGTTTCATATTTGAAAGAACATAACCTGTGTCGAACTTAAGTAAAAATTCAGAATTTAATTAATTGCTATGCGAAAGCAACTTTCCTTTAAATTACAAAAATAATTATTTTTAAAAAGGCATTTTAAGAACATAAACGGACACGCGAAAGCTAGCATTTATGAACTTAAAATCTGGTATTAGACGAGCGAAAGCTGATACTACCTTTAAACTTATTTTTAACCTTAAAAAACTTTTTGATTAAATGGAAGTAATTAATTTTCAAAAATAGAAGTTTTGCACTTTAACACACTGAACACGCAAAACTGGCAGTATAGATTTTAAAGTAAAACTCGGTTTCGTTTACGCGAAAGCGAACGGTTCCTTTAAATTAATTATTTTTCTTGTGATAAGATACTATCCAAATTTAATTAATTATTATTACGATTTTGTGAGTACTGTTGGTCGATATGAGCCATATTTTGGTCTCCGCTTTAATTATATTTTCATACCAGCTTATTTTACTTCCCTTGCATCAAATATTGTTATTATTAGCCTTAGACTTACACTGAAGTGATAGATAACGATACGATTGACACTTGGTCTCTTTGGGTTCGATCTTTTTATTACTACGATATTTCCCTGCACTTCCGGGCCTATCAAGGTTTTTGTGTCGTTGTCGAGGACCATTAGTTAATATTGTAATTCCGTTACTTCGCCGTATAGAATAAGGAATTCTTTTTATTTCATTCCCCTTCGTTTGATTGTATGCCAAGTACTCGCTCATTCAGGGACGAGTTAGAATAACCGATTGATGAAATCGAGCGTTTTATCCAAATAAGACGCCGATTAGAACAACTTCGCACCCTATTTTCCATTCCTATGGCTACGAACAATGAGCATCCTCTTAAGGACTATGTCGTCCCATCTTAGGATGAGCCTCACTCGAGAACTGCTCCCCCTAATTTTCAATCTAACAACTTTGAACTAAAACCTTCTCTGATGCAAATTGTGCAGTAGAGCCAGTTCTTCAGAAGCCCTACAAAGGACCCGAATCTACATCTTTTTGTGTTTCTTCAGTATGTCGACACGTACAAGAGTAATGGTGTTGATCCCAAAGCCATTAGATTACGTATTTTCCCTTTTTCCCTCAGGGAAAGAGCCAGAGCTTGGCTACAATCCCTCCCATCAAATTGCATTACAACATGGAATGAGCTCAAGAAGGTTTTCCTAGCCCGATATTTTCTACTGTCTAAAAAGATAGTTTTAAGAAACCAACTCACTTGTTTTAGACAAGCTGATGGAGAATCTCTCTTTGACGCTTGGGAAAGTTACAAAGACATGATGAGAATTTGCCCGCATCATGGACTAGAGCAATGGCTCATTATCCACGCTTTCTATAATGGTCTCCATTATAACACGAGGACGAAAATTAATGTTGCGGCAGAGGGGGCTCTGATGGAAAAGCCCTTCACTAAGGCCTACAATCTTATTGAAAATAAGATCTAGAACCATGATTAGTGGGGTAGCGAGCACACCCCGGTTGAAAAGTCTCATCCGAAGGGTGGTATGTGTGAAGTAAAGGGCCTAGATCATGTTAATGCTAAGGTAAATGCCCTTACCCAGATGATTGAGAACCTAACCGTTACTCTCGCAGCTACCGTAGCTATTGTGACTCCTCTCTGTGAGATTTGTTGAGTCCAAGGACATGTCAAATCTTTGAGCCTTCCCATGACTATGCAAATTATGCGCAAGGTAATCCTTACTCTAACACGTATAATCCTGGATAGAGGAATCATCTAAATTTCTCCTATAAGAACAACAATGCTCTTTTTGCACCAAGCTCACCTCCTACTACTCCCCCTGGCTTTAAGCATAATAAAGGAGCCCATTTTGCTCCTTCTGCACTTAAGAAGTCTAATTTGAAACTCATGATGGAGAATTTTGTCATGTCTCAGACCCAACAAAATAAGGAGTTTATAGACCAGGACGTTCATACTAATGAGCTGGTCAAATAGTTGGTGAATAAGGTTGGCGTCATGTCTACCCATAATAAGATGCTTGAGACCCAGATCACTCAAATATCCCAGCAATAAGCGGCGACTGCTGTCCCCCCTTGCACGTTTCCAGGCCAACCACAACCCAACCCAAAAGGCCATGCTAAAGCCATCACACTACATAGTGAAACAGTATTAGATGACCCTAGTAATCCTAGCATTATAGACCCTATAGTAGGACGAAGAGTTAAAAGGGTAGCAAAAGAGTTACTGATAGTACCCCTGTAAGAGTAGAACCAGAACCTGATAATGGGTAGGCACCCAAAGTTAAGGAGAGAGTTGAGAAGGAACAACTGTATGTACCTTTTCCCCCATATAAGCCACCCATCTCATACCCTCAAATATTTGCAAAGTCTAAGACTGAGGGTCAATTTAAAAATTTCTTAGAGCTCTTGAAGCAGCCCCAAGTTACTATTCCTTTTACTGAGGCAATTACACAAATACCCTCCTACACTAAGTTCCTAAAGGAGATCCTATCAAATGTTAAAGAAAGCTTGATGATGATAATACTGTGGCGCTCACTGAAGAGTGTAGCATGATTATACAAAATAATATGCCACCCAAGTTGAAAGATTTAGGGAGTTTTTCCATTCCCTACATCATTGGAAAATTTGTCATCAACAAAGCCCTTTGTGATATATGAGCGTGCGTGAGCTTGATGCCTCTCTCAATCTGTGAGAGGATGAATTTATGAGACATATAGCCCGCCAAGATGTTCGTCTAGCTGGATGATCATTCATTTAAGTATCTTATTGGTATTCTGGAAGATATTCCAGTTAGGATAGGTCACCTGTACATCCCTACATACTTTGTAGTGATGGACATTAAGGAGGACTCCAACATTCCCATCTTATTAGTTGTAGCGGGGAAATTGGTGAGTGTAAGCTATTGATTAACTTAACTAAAAAATGCAAGAGTCACCACCGCACTTTTATTTTATCCAAAAGGAAAGGAAAAAAGCGAACAAAACCTAAACAAGTTCTAAAACAAGAACAAATAAACAGAGAGCGGGTAAGGGTGTTAGTTACGCTAAGGGAAGGTATTAGCATCCAAAACGTATATAGTACTCTATAGGAACCCTTTGAAATATCTACGCTTTTTGGTTTGAAAATGTTTGTTTGAAAAGAGATTGGGGAGATGAGAAGAGAAATATTTTTTAAGATTTTTTTTTGTGTTTGGAGAGACTTATCGCCTCATGCCTACGTACCCACAAAGTGCAATATAGGATCAAAACCTCGTAGTTCGTGGTACAAATAACAAAAATTTGTTTGTTTTGTTGATTTTAAATGAAAAGACAAGTCGTCATTTTAAGGGGAAAACCGACTAGTCGCCCGCAAGTATAAGAAAACAACATTTGCATCACCTTAAGATGGAGGATTTTATCTTGGATTAAAATCAACAAGTCTATCACTCAACATCTAAGTGGAAAATGTCAACATCTTAAATACTATGGGAAATAGGAGAATTACATCTCAACTATGAAAATGACTCATGTCTAAACTTTTTGAAAAGTTTTAAAAGAAAAAGTGCACAAAGGCACAAAAGTTTGAATGAGTTTTGGTATTTTTATGTCTTTTTAAAATTAGTCAAAGTATGATTAACATTTATTGACATTTATTTAAGAAAACAAAGTTTGAAAATCAATTGACCAAAGTCAAGATTTTTTATGAAAGAGGTTTAATTTTGAAAACAATAAGGTTTTGGAAAAGGGAGAAGATTTTGAAATTTAAAGAAGGGGGTGGAGAAAAAGTGACTATCCTATTGTAAAAAGATAAAAGCTAAGGATAAGAACGGTCTAACCACACAACTAAGCTCCATAACATAAGCGTTATTTCCTTTAGATTAGGCCTTGATCAAGATAGGTCTTCAAAAGAGAACTCCAAGTGCCAAAAATCCAAAGTTTACCATCACAAACTTCCAAGCATAGGTTGAGATCCTAGTTCTAAGTCCAAAGTTCCATGTCCAATGCAAAAGATAGTAACCATAGTCCACCATTAAGAGAGCAAGTTTTTTAGGGGTTTAAGTTGTTATTAATGTTTTTTGGTCTAAATGGACAAAAGAAAAAAAGCATACACATAAACAAATGGTCCAAGTGGACAAAGGAAAAAAGCGGAAACATAAACAAATAATATGATATGATATAATAACATAAAGCATATAAAATAAAGAGAGATAGGGAGCAAGAATGAAGCATAAACATAGCACAATTAATATACAATATAAAGCAATAGTGATCCAAAATAAGAGAACAAGTTTTGTTGCTTTTCGGAAATGCTCAACTAGTCATCCATGAGAATAAAAACATGGTCTCATACATTACCATGGGGAGGGCTCCAACTCGGATAAAATCAACGAGTATGCCAACTAACCCCCACAGATAACAAGAGAAATCCAATCTATTTCAAACAACGCCATGGAAGAGCAGGAGACTGATAATTCACTTACAAAACGCAACGATTTTCCGATTTCGGGTCCAATTTAGCGTTATGTTAAGCAATCGTAATCGGACTTATATAGAAGCCACGACTATCTGAGGCCGGTCAATAACAATGTTAGTGCTAATTGTAGCGAGCGATTTTGGACGCGGTTCTTAAGCGTTGGTCGCTCTCTGCGGTTGAGCTTACTACAGGTCGATTCATTTTTTATCCTATTAAAGCTGATGAAGGAAGGGAAATAGATGTCTCCAATTAACCCTGCTTTGCATACTGAGTTTAAACAGCGGTCTGTTAGGTTACGAATGCTATCAATGTGGGGGGGGCCTTTGTACTGGTTATTTGTATTTTTGCCAATACTGTTTTCTTTCTTTTTATCTTGGCAGAAGGTTTCTGGCAGGGAACAAGGATTAGGATGTTACGACTGATGCTTTTTGATGTGAGAGTATGGGATTTGGGTTTTTGTTTAGTGTGCTCGCTAAGATTTTTCTTTCAATCTTATGCCTACGTATTCCCGTTTACCGAAACAGGTAAATCAGAGCGTTCGTAGTTCCTCCTATTCTATGGGAGGAAATGGGTGTTTTTGGTGTCTTGTTCAAAGCCCAAGACGTGAAGCGAAAGGTGATTTGTATCTTGTTCAAAGCCCAAGATGTGAAGCTGAAAGGGTTTGACTTTAGAGAGAATTTGTCATCTCTAAAGAAGGGTTTATCTGTCACAACTATTGGGTGACTGGTTATAAAGGGAGGATTACTTTAACCGGGATACGCAGATCCTAGCAATTCCATAATTTCCTTTATAGGGGGTTTTAACCTGAAGGAGAAGACTTTAACTCAGTGTAGAGCAATGCCATCTTTCCTTAGGAATTTCTCATGCTAAAAGAGGGACAGTGGCATGGATATAGATGATCCAGAGGCTTGCCGCTTACAGCGATTAGATGAAGGGGAAAGGAGTTGTTGATGTTTGTGTACTGTGAACGAGGCACAACTTTGATGCTAAAAGGCTGATTAGATCAACCAGTGGTTTTCTTATACAAAGCTTAAGAGGAGGCTATTGGCCCAACAAGAGGGAGTTTTTATGTGTCTCGTACGAAGCCCGAGAGAGAGGCTAAAAGGGGTTGATCCTACAAGAGGGTCTTTTATACTCAACAAGAGAGTGTTTTTGTATCTCGTACAAAGCCCGAGATGGAGGCGAAAAAGTTTGACTCAACAAGGGAATCTTTTGGTATCTCGTATAAAGCCCGAGATGGAGGCTATTGTTTGTTTGTTTGGCTCAATAAGAACCTTTTTGTATCTCGTATAAAGCCCGAGATGGAGGCAAAAGGGTGATTGATTCAACGAGGGAGTCTCTTATGTGTCTCGTACAAAGCCCGAGAGAGAGGCTGAATGTTGTTTGACTTCGCTGGGGAGGATCAATGTACAAAGCCCAAGAGGAGGCTATGGTGACTATTTCAGTTGAGTGACAGGTCCAGTATACTGATTTTAAAAGAGAAAATCAGTTCTTATATGAGCAACACTGTACTCATGGATTTGATTCAAGGATCCGGGTTATGCCTGTTCTTTAAGGAAGCGGGAAATCCGAAGGGTATTGAGACTGTCCGAGTCTACGGGTTTCCTTCCTATTTAACGAAGGGGTCACTTGAGAATGTCTTTGAGACTCAAGGAGATTAGACTGTCCAAGTCTAGAGTTTTATCTTTTGTACTATGCTTTGAGAAACAGTAGTAGACTCTATGAAAGGACTGTTCTATGAGGATGACTAGGTTCTGTTCCTATACCTCTAGGAGGTCGTCGGGATAATTTGTACGAAGCCTAAGAGGAGGCTAGAAACTTTTAAGAAGCCGACGTGTCCTTGTACTAAGCCCAAGAGGAGGCTATCATTCCCGGAGGAAGAGATCATTATACAAAGCCTAAGAGGAGGATGTGAATACTTCTAAGAAGCCGTAGGGTCCTTGTACTAAGCCCAAGAGGAGGCGGGGTTGCTTTTAGGAAGCCTGTGGGTCCTTGTACGATGCCCAAGAGGAGGCTGATGCTTTTAAGAAGTCGATGGGTCCCCAAACCTCGAGAAATTCAAGGCAAGCTATTCACAAGGAATATATCAAGTCAGGAAAGTTCGAGAATTTGGAAGAAACTCAAGAGATGCAATTCACGGAGAAAAGATCATCTCTTAGGAGTAGAGTCTCTTGACAAGTGCTTTTAAGAAGCCCGTGGGTCCCCAAACCCCGAGAAATTCAAGGCAATGCTATTCACCGAGAATAGATCAAAGTCAGGAAAGTTCGAGAATTTGGAAGTAACTCAAGAGATGCAATTCACGGAGAAGAGATCATCTCTGGGGAATAGAGTTTCTTGACAACTTCTATGAGTGACAGTCTATGAAAAGGTTCACAGAGAATGCTGCCTTTCATATCTCCATATTGTTTAACCCCAAGAGGAGGGAAGACTGTGTCTGGTAATCCTATGGGGATCTAGTTTAGACTATTTCTAAGAGTAAACGAAACGGCTTTACCTAGTGCTAGACGTAGTTGCCGGGGAAACACTAAATATCTATACTATTATTACACAATTGATATGAGTTTATGAAAGAAGACTTATAGTGAAACAACCCCACAATACAGTTATATGTATGTGAATGCGGTAAATGAAAGCGTATAAACACTTACTCGGTTGTAGAGCTTCCATGCTGTTTGGTTAGTTGTTCAACAAAGAAAGATTGAAAACAACAGTATATTCAAAATCAAAGGAGAAAGTGCTTTGAAATAAAAAGATTTGGGGCTTACAGCTCAAGGAGAGGCCCAGGGTTTTATCAGTGAGCGCACTGTTAAATTTGTACAGAGGGACTTATATAAGTGACTGAGGCCCAAGAAAGGTTTTCTGTACAAAGGGATGAGTCTAACACTCTATTAGAGGCCCAAGTGAGTTTTAAGAAAAGAAATGGGTCTTACTACTCGAGGGTAGGCCCAATGGTTAATTTTGAAAAGGGCGACGATCGCGCCGAGTTTTTGGAAACACCGTGGGACTTATACAAGTGACTGAGGCCCAAAATTTTGGTATTGACAAAGGGATTGGGTCTTACATGCTATTAGAGGCCCAAAGAGTCTTGAAACATTTGAGTATGATTAAAAATCAAAGAAACCCCAATTTTCACTTTTTAAAAGTAATTTTTCAAAGAAAATTAATAAAAAATGACAAAAAATCAAATAAGTTTAAATAAACCACTTGTAATTTTTGGTTAAGGTTTGAAAAATGAGGTTTTAATCACAAGATGATTTAAAACTTATTTAGTTTTGATTTTCAAGATGAATATTCACTTTTAAAATGTTTAAAAACAATTAAAAATGAATTTATTCACAAAAATACCAACTATATTAAATAAATAATATAAATTTGATTTTTTTGTAGAATAAAATATTTTACTATTTTTGTGATTTTTCAGAAAAAGAACTAATCAAAAATAATCAAAATTGAGGGAGTTATTAATTTTCCAAATCATAAAAAAATAATATGAAAAATGAGAAAATATGAAAAAGTGATAAAAAAAAAAGGGTTTTGGGTCTTACACTCTATTAGAGGCCCAAAGTGTATTTTTGTACAAAATATGGGGCTTACAACTCAGGGAGAGGCCCAAAATATTTTCAGTTTGAAAATGGCGATCGCGCCGAGATTTTTAACGTATCGGGACTTATACAATAACTGAGGCCCAAAATTGTTTCGTTAAAAAAGGGTTGGGTCTTACACTCTAATAGAGGCCCAAGTGTTTAAAAATGAAAAGAAATGGGACTTACAGCTCAAAGAGAAGCCCAGTTGATTTTCGTTTGAAAATGGCGATCGCGCCGAGGTTTTCTTTTAACGCAGAGGGACTTATACAATAAGTGAGGCCCAAAATTGTTTTGGTTAAAAGGGGATTGGGTCTTACACTCTAATAGAGGCCCAAAGAAGTTTGAAAAAGATTTGTTAGGGTGAAAATCAAAGAAAACCCCAATTTCATTTTTTTAAGGCATTTTTCCAAGAAAAATTAAGTAAAAAATGATAAGAATATCAAATAAAATCATTAAATAATGATTAAAGTTTATGAAAAAAATATTTTATCCACATAAATATTTAAAATTATTTTGGTTTTAAAAATCAAGAAAAAAGAAATCATTTTAAAAGCATTTAAAACAATTTAAAACACTATTTTTAAATATATTAAAAATAATCTAAAAATAATACTTTTTTTGTGATTTTTTGTGGATTAAAATATTATGGGATATGAATTGGAAAATGATGATTTTTTGCTATGTAAAAAAAATTGGTTGAGTTTTGAAAATAAAAAATAAGAAAAAGAGGAAAGATGTCATAACATCATCTCCGACATCTCTTATGGGGTAAAAACTAGTACCGAAACTTTAATTTTCAACACGTTTTTTATCAA
Source organism: Lathyrus tuberosus (assembly GCA_022829125.1). Taxonomy (NCBI): domain Eukaryota; kingdom Viridiplantae; phylum Streptophyta; class Magnoliopsida; order Fabales; family Fabaceae; genus Lathyrus; species Lathyrus tuberosus. The sequence goes on from JALAZF010000179.1 coordinate 8,946,880, forward strand.
ATTTCAAACACTCATAACTTTCTCAATTTTTATCGGAATCAAAATCCGGAAGTACCTATCTTGACCGATTTTTCGCAAGGAATCCGATGGTACCACACATACACACTGAAACTCGACGTACGAAACACGCGAATCAAAAAACCAGAACTGCACTTAATTCAAAATATCGTTCCGCGTCGAATTTCCAACACGCGTAACTCTCTCGATTTTTAACCAAATTAAGATCTGGAAGAGCCTATCTTAACCGATTTTTCGCGAGGAATCCAATGGTATCACACATGCATGCTGAAACTCAATGTACAAAACGCAGCAATTAAAAAACCAGAACTGCTACTAATTGAAAACGTCGTTCCGCGTCGAATTTCCAACACGCGTAACTCTCTCGATTTTTTTCCGAATTGAAATCCGTAAAAACCTATCTTGACCGATTTTTCTCAAGGAATCCAATGGTATTACTCACGTGCACGGAAAATCAACACACAAAACGCAGAAATTAAAAAACCATAACTGTTATCGATTGAAAACATCGTTCCGCGTCGAATTTCCAACACGCGTAACTCTCTCGATTTTTATCCGAATTGAAATCCGTAAAAACCTATCTTGACCGATTTTTCGCAAGGAATCCAATGGTATTACTCACGCACACGGAAAATCAACACACAAAACGCAGAAATAAAAAAACCAGAACTGCACTGTTTTGAAAACATCGTTCCGCGTCGAATTTCCAACACGCGTAACTCTCTCGATTTTTATCCGAATTGAAATCCGTAAAAACCTATCTTGACCGATTTTTCGCAAGGAATCCAATGGTATTACTCACGCACATGGAAAATCAACACACAAAACGCAGAAATAAAAAAAAACCAGAACTGCACGTTGTTTTCGGCGCCGTTTCGCGTCAAATTTCCAACGCGCGTAACTCTCTCAATTTTCATCGAAATTGAAATCCGTAAACACCTATCTTGACTGATTTTTCGCAAGGAATCCAATGGTGTTACTCATGCACACTAACACTTAATGTACAGAACCCATCAATCAAAAAAACCAGAACTGGACATGATTTTAAAACAACCAAAATTCCACACATAAACATGTTAAAATGCAAACAGTGGTAGGATCACAACATACACATTAAGGACTACATTTTTGCCTCAAGAATTGTTCAATATGATGCATGTATGTGGACAACAAAGGAAAGCATGATTCAAAGAATTCAAGTTGTGAATTTTACCTCTTTTTTGGAGATTTTGGGCAACCTACCAAGTGTTTTGTTCCAGAAATGATTTGATGCTTTGGACAACCTCAAATGACCTCTTAGAAGCTTTTAGGATGGTTGGAATCAGCTGGAAACCTCTGGAGCAAGTTTGAGCACTTTCTCGCAAAATGGTCAAAAGTGGCCAAAATGCCAACTCTCTCAAATGGTGTTCCAGATGTGTGGCACCATTTAGGACAGTTCAAGGATAATATTTAGAGTGTGTTTGAGGTTTTATCTGGTTTGGAAAGTGACTGAATCAAGACATGGCTTGAAAAATGCAAAAAAGTGCCATTTTGAGGTTTTGAGAGGTGACTTTGTGATGTTGATGTTATAGGTCACTTGTGAGAGTTTGGATCACCTACATATGATGTTTATGAGGTGTTAGGATCATGAGCTGTGATGGAAATGCTCTCTAACTCAAAAACTCAGAATTTCCTTACTAAAGAAGGCATTTTGGAGTGAAAGAGAGAATTTAAGGAAAGCATTTGTTTGATGGCTTTGGTGTACTCAAATTGAGCACAAATGAGCTCTATTTATAGTAGAGCAAGTTTGTTTTGGGATCCACAGTGAATGGCAACTGCAGCAGAGGTTTGGCCAATGTTGTCCAATGAAAATCCAAGTCTCCTCTAGCCATTGACTAGAGGTTAGAGCACAGGCTGCTGGTTCCCTAGTTGTTGGAGGAATCTTGACTGAATTCAGTTGGAAGAAGATCAGTTCATGCCACCTCTAAGCATCCATTAAATGCTCCAAACCAAAATTGGAGTTTTGTCCCTCTTTTAGGGATTTCTAGGTTTTGGCATGCTTTTTTTGGTTCCTTGGACTTGGGAGGTTCATGGATCAGATCATCCCGCTTGGATTTGATCCTTAGATGTGTCCAAAATGATGACAAGGCTTGAAAATTCGTGTGGCACAAAAAATGTGCAAATCTGCCCTGAAAAATTCAGCTGCAGCAAGCCTTTTTGTAAGATCCATAACTCCTTGCTCGAGTATGCTACATGGATGTTCTAGGACTTTCCGGAAAGCTTAGATGACGTACTTCAACTTTGATGTTTGACACTAGACCTAGTTCAACTTGGATCATGGAGAAAAACAGCCTTGAAGTTGGGACATTGTGCTGAAATTACAAGGCAGATTTTTGGCTAAGTGCAGAAAAATGTCAATTTTAAGTTTTTAGCCATTTTGATCCAACCATAACTCAAAATCCATGATGAATTGGGATGAAGTGTAGTTGACACTTTTGTAGAGGGCCATTAGGGCTACAAATCAAGCTTTAGATGGGAAAAAATGGCTTTGTGGTTTAGGAGTTATGATCCTCCAAAGTTGGTACCCTTGCCACTTTTTTTCATAACTTAGAAAAATTTCTAAGTTTTTATGGTTACCCTTTTTACAAGTTATCCCACTTTCTTTGATTTTTCTTGATAAATGATGATTCCAATCACATATTAACATCATTTTAGGGTTAAAAAACCATTTTTATGAAAAATCTCAAAAAGTCAAAGTTTGACTTTTGTGCACAGTTGACTTTTTATCAGATGAATTCCAAACTGTGCGATCCTTTAGGAAATCATGTCCTTGACCTAAATCAAAATTGATTGAAATGTTCAATGGGTGTTATAGGGTATATTTAATCGTGTCCCACGGCTTGGGAGCATGTCCTGGTCAAAAGTCAAAGCTACAGTTGACTTTTCTCGCGAAACCCTAACTGTGGTTCAGATGAAATTGAAACTTGTTGCTCAAGCTTTTTGGGTCAATCCATTGTTGCAAATGGATCAACGTGGTATGTTGGAGACCCTCAAATCATGTCTTGAAGTCTTGGCTCATGATTTGTCCCAAAAGTCAACTTAGGGGTGAATTAGGTCAAGAAACCCTAATTCCTGATTTTTGATGTATGCATCCCCTGAGGCTAAATTGACTTGATGATGGGGTTTATGATGTTCCATGGAGAATTTTAGGTTATGCTTTGAAGCATTGGCTCATGCCCAGAGGAAAATTTCCATCTGGAGGCCTTAGTCGACCAAACCCTAATTTGGTGACACAGGCGATCCTGAGGCTTGATCCACCTAGAAGGGAGCAGCCTTGTGCTTAATCCTTGAAGTGGGAGTCCTCTTGATCCATTGTGGATATTTGAGAGGCTAGACAAGTTGAAGATCATGTCATTCCTTGATTGATCCTTTGTCTAAGAGCTCTTCGAGGGCTTGAAACCCTAAATCATGTTTGTAGTGAATGCTCACCCACCTTTGGGGAGACTAATGAGGTATGATGGTCCATCCATATTATGCTGATGATTTGCACAATGATGGGAAATCTTAGTGGTCAAAATTTGGGGTATGACAGATGCCCCTATTTAATCTTCTTGGACCCGAAGGTGTGAATGACGAAGGTATTCGGGCATTCGGGGTGCAAGAGGATTAAATATCGGAATACCCAAAATTTTGATGGTGGTTATGAATGGTAGCTTACGCATTCATCTTCTTTAGCTAAGCGAAGATGCTTAGAAAAGGTAAACTTCCCCTCGATCCTGGTCTTCAGCCAAGGAACTGGTCTCAGTTTTCTTTTGAAATAAACTTCCCCTCGATCCTGGTTTCCTACCAAGGAACTGGTCTTAGTTTCTTTTGTAAACTTCCCCTCGATCCTGGTTTCCTACCAAGGAACTGGTCTTAGTTTCTGGTTTAAACTTCCCCTCGATCCTGGTTTCCTACCAAGGAACTGGTCTCAGTTTCTAAAGTAAACTTCCCCTCGATCCTAATTTCCTACCAAGGATCTGGTCTCGGTTTCTGATATAAACTTCCCCTCGATCCTGGTTTCTTACCAAGGAACTGGTCTCAGTTTCTTTTGTCAATAAACTTTCTTGACAAGGAACGCTGTTAGTAGCGGTTTTCCTTCAAACTTCTCGCCGAATTTTCCTGGGGAAATGCCATTTGAGTGGAAAAAGTTTTGATGTCAGACTTGTTGGGGAACCCATTCGTCTGAATTGTAGAGGTACACAAACTTCTCTGTTTTGGAGACGCCATTTGTCGATTCTACTGGGGAAAGCGAGTCTCTTGAGAGACTGTTTTCTTTTGGGGGCTTACATCATACTTTTCTCGGGATCTTTCTGGAGAAATGCCATATGATGGGATCCAATTTTGAGGTGCCGATGACCTTTTCATCAGCGATCTTTTCGGAGCGAAACTGGCGCGCTGCCGAATCTCTGATTACGAGGCTTTCTCTGGGGATTTTCCTTAATCCGGGAAAGCAAAGATATCATCTTCAATGGCGAAGAGTGATATTTACTGAAAGTTTTCTTGTTTCTCAGAGGTTCAAGTTATCAAAGTGGTCAAGGACCGTCTCTAATCCAGAGATAAACGGGAGAGAGATTTCTTAGATGATTCACTTCCTAATGAGGAAAGGTCTGACAACTCGATTGAGAGGACTTTTATCACTAGGGGATAAGACCGACTAGAGTGATAGTGATGCGATATGAAATGTGAATGCAAATCAACAATGCATGATGTATGTATGTATATGCGGACAAAACTGACACAACATACAGACTAAAGGATGAACACGACTGGATACTCGGCCACAGTGGGGCATGTAGAAATATCGCTGGTTCAAGATAGCAATTCTGCCTTGCTTAGGAGAAACGGTCCCTGTTGGGGGTGACGCTGGTCGGGCTTAGGAGATGAGAACTCGGCCGAGGATGTCAGACGAAACATGGTCTCTGACATTGTTGATCCTTCATTCAGGCGTAATGGTCTAGAAGGAGTACTTTGATTCTGCACTTCGAAGTTTAAACGCCTTTGGAGACGCAATCGATGCTCTTTCGATGTTCAATAGTCAAAAGAAATTGCCATCTTTATTAAAAAGCAGAAAAAGTTTTAACAAGTAAATTCATTTTTGTTTTATTTCAAGAATCGTTAATCATGTTAACAACGTCGTTCTGTAAAGCTAAAACAAATAAGAATTACAAACAAAAGCACAAGGGCTCAAATTTTATTGATAAGATGGAGATCAGCCAAATGCGTGATTCCAAAGAGTATATACAAAGTTTGAAAATGGTAATTTACAGGGAAAAGGGCTACGTTGAAACATAACGACCACTATCCTTCTACCAACTTTGAATTCGGGACATCCTGAGCTTCTGTCGAAGATAACCTTGACTGGAGTTTTCTTCCGATGGATGATGTAACTGCTGCTGCTGTTGAGGGACTTGCCTCTGTTGAACATAGTTACTTGCCATTATCCCTAATTTTTGCCTGGATTGTACTATGAGATTTCCAATCCATCGGGATGATTTTTTTTCATGTCTCTAACTTTTGCCTGGACCGCACTTTCGGGTTTTCAATCCACCGAGACGTCTTTTTTTTTTTTTAGTTTAGGCGAAGTATTTCTTGACTACATCAACATTTGTGGGGTAGGCAAATTCCTCTCCGTCCATGGTTGCAAGTCTCAAGGCGCCGCCTGAGAAAGCTTTCGTGACCACATAGGAGCCATCGTAATTTGGGGTCCATTTGCCCCGAGAATCAGTGAGAAATGATTGTATCTTCTTGAGCACAAGGTCTCCTTTTCTGAAGACACGAGGTCGGACTTTTTTGTCGAACGCCCTCTTCATTCTCTGTTGATACAACTGACCGTGTCATAGTGCCGTGATTCGCTTTTCTTCGATCAGATTCAGTTCGTCGTTTACCCTTTGACACCATTCAGCTTCGGTGAGCTTAGCTTCCATCAATACTCGGATTGATGGGATCTCTACTTCTATGGGGAGCACTGCTTCCATGCCATACACTAGAGAGAAAGGGGTTGCCCCTGTTGAAGTGCGGACAGATGTTCGATAACCATGAAGAGCAAAGGGTAGCATTTCGTGCCAATCTTTGTAGGTTACAACCATCTTTTGAACGATCTTCTTGATGTTCTTGTTAGCCGCTTCTACCGCTCCGTTCATCTTGGGTCGGTAGGGAGATGAGTTATGGTGTTCGATCTTGAACTCTGCACATAACTCTTTCATCATCTTATTGTTCAAGTTAGATCCATTATCAGTAATGATCTCGCTTGGAACACCATAACGGCAGATGATATTGTTTTTGATAAATCGGACCACCACTTGTCGGGTTACATTGGCGTATGACGCTGCTTCGACCCACTTGGTGAAATAGTCAATGGCTATAAGGATGAACCGATGTCCGTTTGAAGCGTTAGGTTCGATCAAGCTAATCATGTCGATTCCCCATATGGAAAAAGGCCACGGGGAAGAAATAACTTTGAGATGTGATGGAGGTACATGAATTTTGTCGGAGTATATCTGACACTTGTGACACCTCCTCATGTACTTGTAGCAGTCGGATTCCATGGTCAACCAGTAATACCCTGCTCTCAGAATTGTTCTCGCCATTGTGTGTCCGTTGGCATGAGTGCCAAAGGATCCTTTATGAATTTCTTTCATAAGCATGTCTGCTTCTGGTATGTCTATGCATCGGAGCAAGACCAAGTCAAAATTCCTCTTATAAAGAGTGTCACCGCTCAGGAAGAAGCTTCCAGCCAGTCTTCTGAGGGAGTTTCTGTCTTTTTTGAGTGCCCCAAATGGGTACTCTTGTTTCTAAAGAAAGCATTTGATATCGTGATACCAAGGTTTGTCGTCTATGACTGCTTCAATCGTGAAGACGTAGGCGGGCCGTTCAAGGCGCATTATGTCGATCTTAGGTAGGTCATTCCATTAACCTACACTAATCATGGAAGAGAGAGTAGCTAAGGCACCAGCCATGTGATTCTCATTACGAGGGACGTGATGAAACTCAACTCTGTTGAAGAAAGGTAACAACCTTCTTGCATAGTCTTTGTAGGGAATCAATCCTGATTGGTATATGTTCCAATCTCCTTTTATCTGATTGATAACCAAGGCTGAGTCGCCGTATACGTCCAAGTTTTTTATCCTTAAATCAATCGCATCTTCGAGACCCATGATACAAGCTTCGTATTCGGCCTCGTTGTTCGTACATTTGAACGTAAGTCTGGCGGTGAAAGGAATGTGGGTACCCTGAGGGGTAACAATGATTGCCCCAATTCCATTTCCGTAATGATTAACTGCTCCGTCAAAGATAAGTCCCCATTGGGAACCTGGTTCTGGCCCTTCATTGGGTAACGGTTCATCGCAATCTTTCATTTTTAGATACATGACATCTTAGTCTAGGAAGTCAAACCCGGTTGATTCTTGATCGTCAATCGGTTGATGAGCCAAATGATCGGCTAGAATACTTCCTTTAACGGCTTTCTGAGCGTGGTACTCTATGTCATATTCTAATAATAACATCTGCCAACGGGCAATCCTTCCAGTGAGAGCAGGTTTTTCAAAGACATACTTGATTGGATCCATTTCGGAGATTAACCAAGTAGTGTGACAAATCGTGTATTGGCGAAGACGTTTGGCTGCCCAAGCCAAAGCGCAACAAGTTTTCTCAAGCATTGTGTACCGAGTCTTGCAGTCGGTGAATTTCTTGCTTAGATAGTAAATGGCAGACTCTTTCCGTTTGGTTTCGTCTTGTTGGCCAAGTACACACCCCATTGAGTCCTCCAAGACTGTGAGGTAAATGATCAGTGGTCTTCCTTCCACTGGAGGTGATAGAATCGGCGGATTCAACAGGTATTCCTTAATACTGTCAAAGGCGGTTTGGCAATCTTCTGACCAAACGCAATCCTGGTTCTTTTTGAGTAATTTGAAAATCGGTGCACACGTGGCGGTCATAAGGAATATGAATCTGGAGATGTAGTTCAAACGTCCCAAGAATCCTCTGACTTTTTTTTCAGTTTTCGGAGAAGGCATTTCTCGAATGGCCTTGACCTTGTCAGGATCCACCTCAATTCCTTTCTGGCTGACAATGAACCCTAGTAGTTTCCCTGAACGGACACCGAAGGTGCACTTGTTGGGATTCAAGTGGAGCTTGAACTTTCTTAAACGTTCGAACAATTTTGACAGATGTTCAACGTGCTCACTCTCTGTTTTTGATTTTGCAATCATATCATCGACATACACTTCGATTTCTTTGTGTATCATGTCATGAAACAGAGTAGTCATGGCCCTTTGATAGGTTGCCCCGGCGTTCTTCAAACCGAACGACATTACCTTGTAACAAAAGGTACCCCATGGGGTAATGAATGAAGTTTTCTCCATGTCTTTCGGCGCCATTTTGATCTGGTTATAGCCCGAGAATCCATCCATGAAGGAGAAAATTTTGAACTTTGTTGTACTGTCTACCAGCATGTCAATGTGTGGTAAAGGAAAGTCGTCCTTTGGACTAGCCTTGTTTAGATCCCTGTAATCGACACACATTCTGACTTTTCCGTCCTTTTTCGGAACAGGTACGATGTTGGCTAACCATTGAGGATATTCTGATGTAGCAAGGAAACCCGCGTCGATCTGTTTCTGCACCTCCTCTTTGATTTTGATGGCCATGTCCAGGTGAGTCCGTCTCAACCTCTGCTTTACTGGCGGACATTCCGATCTCAACGGTAAATAATGTTCCACGATGCTGGTATCCAACCCTGGCATATCCTGATAGGACCAAGCGAATACATTAGGGAATTCTTTGAGAAGCTTTATCAAACTCTCTTTGGCAGTTGGACTGAGCAGTGCCCCAATCCTGATTTCTTTTCTCTCTTTTTCTGAACCCAAGTTTACCGTTTCCAACGGCTCTTTGTGAGGTTCAATAGACCTTTCCTCTTGTCTGAGTAATCGGGAGATCTCTTCTGGAATTTCGTTGTCATGTTCTTCTTCAGCCTCGAATACCGGGAACTCAAAGTTGGGAGAAGGCATCGGATCGTATGTTTCAACTGGGTTTAAAATAAGCAATCTGCATGACGTGATGATTCGTGTTTAGAAGAGATAAAGAAAATGCAAGTGTGTGCAGTGTATTTGTTTTACTGCTTGTTTTTATTTTTACATGTTTTTTAGGATTACCATTTTTTGAAAAAGCAAAAAGAGAAAACAGCAATTAATGCGGAAATTACAGAATGACGTTATTTTATTAATGAACAAGTCGATTCTTGAAACTACAGCCCTATAAAACAAAACTCTGCCGCTTCGGGCAAAGCGAAGAGGGAAATTTATAGAAAGCGAGCCCTATCAAAACATCCGTTTCACCTGGGCAGGGTGAAAGGTTAAAAGACGGCAATTACTTTGACTGATGAACGACCTTCGGAACCTCGACGGCAATCCATTGGCGGCGAACTCCTCGGTGAATCACAAAGTCTGGCACCTTCCTTGATTTGTCTTCAGAAATAACGCTGATTTCTGGTGGAGCAGGATCATTGGAATCTGTCTCCCAGGCAGAGTTGTCGTAGGAGAATTCCTCTGTTACATTTTGCATAGCATTTGTGCTCTCAGCTGTATCTCCCCATCCAGTTGGCTGGATGTCTTCGAGCCTGATACGAGAGCTTTTGGGAGCGGTGTACTTGACCATATAGTCGAATTTCCCACTTGGTTCTCCCAGGGTGTCCCACACTTCTTTGGAACTGGAGGAGTCATCTTTCTCGATGACGTTGACCTTGGGAAAAGCATAGTTGATGAATTCAAGTCCTGCAAACGTTGCGAATTCATCTTCATGTTGAGTAGTTTCTGAATGACCTGAGTGTTGATCCCATGACATGGTGGGGACACAGGTATTCTGTTCAGTGATGCTCAGCTGAGTTTCATTACTCGGCTGACTTTCTTTCCCCAAGTTTCCTGGGTAAGGTTGCCACATTGGCAGACCATCCATTGGGCCATAGTAGTTGTAGTCAAAATTGTCTTTCATCAGAGTGTCTTCCTCTAATGAATTTGGCGGAGCACGACATCCTTCCGGATCACAATCCCCGTATATCATTTTGACGTCTGATCTTGGTATAAATCTCGGACTTTCTGTAGGAAAGTAAAAAGGAGTAGGCACCTCTTCCTGAGACATATAACCATCCTCGTTAAGGTAGGACTTCCATTCTTCATCTGTGTCAGAGGGATCTTCCTCATTGATAGCATGTACTGCTTGAGACACTGGGTGAAGGAAACCTCCACTGTGGAAGAAGTTTTGAAGGGGATGAAGACTTTCATCGTTGGCAGCTGTCCGGATACAGGTTGCAGAAAAACCAAGACCCTTCTTTGTTTTATTGTCAATGGGAATGACAAGCTGTCCCCATCCGGTTGTATCGGTACTCTCGACCGCTTTGATAGCATCTTTGTATGAGGAAATCGAGGTTCCTCCTTGGGATTGATTATCCTTGCCCACCGACAGCGCTTGGAACTGCGTTCCAATAACCTCCTCGGCTTCTATACCAATAGATGATGACAAGTTGCTTACAAGCAAGGCTTGTTCCCCACAAACTGTGATGAGTTGATCGTTCTTGACGAACTTTAGCTTTTGGTGGAGGGTTGAGGTGACCGCTCCAGCCTGATGTATCCAAGGTCTTCCTAATAAACAACTGTATGTTGCCCGGATGTCCATGACCTGGAAAGTGACTTGGAAAGTGTGAGGACCGATAGTTATGGGAAGATCAACTTCGCCGATAACTATTTTTCTGGATCCGTCGAATGCTTTGACGACGACCTCGCTGACTCTCATCGGAGGGCCTTTGAATGACAATTGCATCAAAGTGGACTTCAGCATAACATTCAGGGCTGACCCTGTGTCTACCAGTACACTGGCTAAAGCATCGTCCTGGCAGTTAACTGTAATGTTGAGCGCCATGTTATGATGGCGACCCTCTTCGGGTAATTCCTCATCACTAAATCCCAAATTATTGCAGGAAGTGATGTTAGAGACAATACTATCGAACTGTCTGATTGTTACATCCTGTTCCACAAAGGCTTGCTCCAAGACTTTCTGTAGAGCCTCCCTGTGGGCTTCTGAACTGAGTAACAGTGATAATACCGAGATCTTTGAAGGAGTCTGTAACAGTTGATCAACAATGTTATATTCACTCCTTTGGATGAGCTTCAGCATCTCATCATCATTTTTCGAAAGGTCGGGATTACTGGATTAACCGACTGGTGGATCGGGAGCTTCTGTCTGAAGTTCCTTTTCTTTGTTAACTTCCCCAACCCCTCGGTTGAAGATTCTACCACTCCGTGTTACTCGACTGATGTCTGCAATGTTCACAACGGAGGGTAATGGAATTTCCTTTCCATTTTCAATTGTTGTTGCACCGTATTTGTAAGGGATAGCCTTAGCTGATTCATACGGTAGTGGTCCCGGCAGATAGATGACTACGGGAACCTTCTGATTTTTCCGACCATCATAAGTAATCTCGATCCGTTCCTGGTTGGAAACTTTAGATTCGTCAAGTAGAGGGATAATGGCAAAAACATCCCTGGTCCTGTGATGACCAGAGATCATGACAACATCCTCAATTTGCTCGGCAAGGTAGTTCGGCGTCCAGTTGATGGGTCCAGAACCCGGATATGGGCGAATCTCTCCACGATCCACCTGACCCTGAAGAGTTGCTCTCACAAGGTAACAACCTTGGTTACTTTCCGAACAGACGCTACAACAGTCATAATTGTGTGGTGGCACCTGGCCACACCCACTTTGAATACAATGTAACCTCACTAGGTTAGCTTCCACTGATTGGACATTCTGACTTTGACGCCGAGTAGGGTTTCTGTTGCTGATACTAATTTGCTAAGTATCTTCATCCATATAAATTGGCATCCACCAATGATTTAACAAGTGCTGAAGTGCCCCCGGGACAAGGATACAACCTCGATTGCTTTCGCAACCCGCTTTACAGCTTTGATAGTCATGCGATATTAAGAATCCGAGTCGGACCTGCTCAGCATGTAACTCTACCAGGCTGGTATTCATCACGCGAATGTCAAAGATCTAAACCATGTTGATCTGATAGGAATTCCTATCATGGTAGTCTTGGATCCATCCAAGATCCATCTGACGCTGGAGGGCCTCTTGTATGAAAGAGCATCCCTGTTTGTTTACCGAGCAAGTCAGACAGGAACTGTAATCGTGTCGCGGCAGATTACGATACTGGCTTTTCCTTGAGTGCATCGCCACCAAGTTGACATTCATTGCACGGATGTCGTGGTTCTGAATGACGTTGGAATTCGTGTAAACCATGTTAACTCCACGAACTCGGTGCTCTTGGATCCATCCGAGATCCATTTGTTCCTATAGAGCTGCTTGCACCACAGAACATCCTTGGTTGTTTTTAGAGCAGACATCACACTGGTGATAATTATGAGGTGGTACATGGCCATATCCACTCTGTCTACAATGCATCTTGACCAGATTGGTCTTTAACAAGAGTACATTGTGAATTTGATAGACATTGTTAGTCTCTTTCCCAATCAGATTGACTGCAGCTTTCTCATGTTGAGGCAGCGGGTTCGTAAGAACATTAGGATTTGTATCCTTGAAGAATAAGACCCCGCTCCTAACAAGCTTTTGCACGTCGGACTTGAAATTGAGACAAGTCTCGATGTTATGCCTGAACCTCCTTGATGATAAGGGCAAGTTTGATCCACCTTAAACCAAAAAGGCGGATTTTCCGGTACTGCAAGAGGAGACTTAGTCTGGATGTGCCCCTTAGCTAGTAGTAATGGAAACAGCTCTACGTACGTCACGGGTATAGGATCAAATCCTGGTGGCCGTGTTGTAAGGTTGTTATTGTATGGAGTACGAGCCTGCTGAAGAGGCTGTTGTGTCCTTTGCTGATTAGGTTGGCTCTGCGCAATCTGAGGTTGATATGTAGGAATAGGCGCAGGGCTGATAGCAGGAGTTACAGCTGCTACTGGTTGATACCGACGCCTTTGCTTTCCGAGAGAGATATTCCCAATATCTTGCTCTTTTTTCTTAGGGAGAGTAGTACCGTATTTTTTAGTACTGCTCGTCGATCCAGTGTCTTTTACCAAACGTCCTTCTCGGACGGCTTCCTCAAGACGTACACCCATGCCCACTATTTCGGTGAAATGACCAGGTGCACTGGCAACCATTCGGTCATAGTAAAATGAGCTTAAGGTCTTTAAGAAGATCTTTGTCATCTCTTTTTCCTCAAGAGGCGGACAAATTTGAGCGGCAATTTCATGCCACCTTTGAGCATACTCCTTAAAGGTTTCCTTGTCCTTTTGCGACATTGATCTGAGTTGATCTCTGTCGGGTTCCATGTCCAAATTATATTTGTATTGTTGGACGAAGGCAGTGCCAAGATCTCTGAATGTGCTAATCGTAGAATGATTTAAACCCATGTACCATTTGAGTGCGGCACCGGTTAAACTATCCTGAAAGTAGTGAATCAGTAGGTCCTGATTCTCAGTCTGAGCTGACATTCGCCGAGCGTACATCACCAGATGGCTCTGAGGGCAAGAGTTACCCTTGTATTTTTCAAAGTCGGGCACTTGGAACTTGTGCGGAATTTTCACATTGGGGACCAAGCAGAGGTCTGCGGCGTCCTTTCCAAATAGATCCAGACCGCGGATGGCTTGCAGCTCTTTCTGCATTTCCAAGAACTGTTCCTGGAATTCATCCATTCTATCAAACATAGTTTCCTTTTTACCAGCGGGTATTGGTGGAATCTGTCCTTCCGGGACAGTGTGCACCACAGGGGGTGGTACCGTGACTACGGTAGTGAGTCTTGGCGTCTCCCGAAGTTTGTAACCTTCAGGAGTCTTCAGTATGCCCCTGGCATCTTCGCTTTCCTGAAGTTTGTAACCTTCAGGCCCAGCGACTTCTGTTGTGATTCCCTGATCCTCAGTGATCGGCGGAACATATCCTCCCGGGATATAGTTGACAGGCATGCCCCAGGGACAATCTTTCGGCATTTCATAACTAGGATCATACTTCTCCACTATGGGCGTTGAGGTGATCTCTGAGATCACAGTTCTTTGTAGCTGAGCTTCTGCCATGGCTTGCATGTCGTTACGAAGCTTTCTCATATCCTCTCTCAGAGCGTCGATCTCTTCTTTCAACTCTCTGTTTTCTTCCTCAAGATCATCCATCCTTTTCTGACGATTGGCCCGAGTATTATACGAATGAGACAGTTTGACTCTAGAATCGAGACACAAACGTGAGATTCGTAGGTAAGAAGAATACCCGATGTGAGAATGATGAATGCAATGATTATATTAATTGTTTCTTTGGTTTAATCAAAATAAACTTCGACAATTAGATTGCAAATATCAAACGGTGGGGAAACCCCTTTTTATTGAAATTCAAAGGATTACCGAAATGAAAATACAGTAGATTACAAGGTGCAGAAACAGAAACCTAAACTAATGGGTCATGAGTCCTCTCTAAAGAGAAATCGGGTGCTGATTCTGGTATCTTCCTTTTCTTTGACCGGGGCTCTTGGGCCGTTGTCGGGTTATCATTCCTTTGCCAGGTGAAAGGAGCGAGCAAATTCCTTTGATCATCTTGATTCTCTACAGCATGTTGCTCCAAAATTTCAATCAGAGCATCTTTTTCTTTCAGTAATTACTGTATTTTGATGCACTCTACGTTGAGGGTGCGGTATTTGTTCTTCCAAGACCTTCTCTCCCGTTGAGCTTTGTTGAGAGTAACCTGAAGCTTTTCAGTTTCCGTCATGAAGTACATGACAGATTCCCTCGGCGGAAGAATTCCGTAACGAGGATAAGGCATTTTTAGCTTGAGAGCTCTAGTTTGTACCCAGTGGAGATAAGGCTCCACCGAGACACAGTCCGATTTTCCTAGAGACTCTCGTCCTTTCTTATGAACATGTTTCCAAGCGTGCACTATTTCCATCTTTAGTGCTCTGTCGTTTTCTCCTTCCTTGAAGAAAAGACCTTCCCGATGAGCATTAAGTGGGACATGCCCCATCGGGTATCCAAATTGACGGTGAACCAATACCGGATGGTAGTTGATTCCTCCTTTAGTTCCTATAAGGGGTACATTGGGGAAGTTTCCACAACGATCAATTATCCTGATCCTGTCATAAATCCTATTACACCAATCTATATCAGAGTTGGTAAGAGACATGATCTTCTGCGACCAACGTAAGGCACTCTTGCAATCCCAAAAAGCAGCAGACTTGGGCAAGTGGGAAATAAACCATTTATAAAGCAGAGGTACACAGCATGTGATCTCCCCTCCACTGTACAAATTTCCCAAGTGTACAGAATGATACGCATCTGCGAGCAAAGTCGGTACAGGGTTTCCAATGAGAAAAACCTTAATGGAGTTAATATCGACGAAGTTATTGATGTTGGGAAACAAAAATAACCCGTAGGTGAGCAAGACAAAGATGCTTTCAAAAGCAGTTACGTTCCCTATACTAGCGAAAATACAGGGCTTTCTTCATCAAGAACTGGGCTGACAAACCT
The DNA here is from genome assembly GCA_022829125.1 of Lathyrus tuberosus. NCBI lineage: Eukaryota > Viridiplantae > Streptophyta > Magnoliopsida > Fabales > Fabaceae > Lathyrus > Lathyrus tuberosus. Next base: position 8,962,425 of record JALAZF010000179.1, read on the forward strand.
TGGATACCACCCTTAGCGGTCATGTGAGTCCTGACCTCAGACTCGTCCAAATGAATTGCTCTTGCAATGGTCTGATTCTTTGGAATTTCTTCCAGTCCAGAAAATGGAGCTCGATCTGTGATGTGTAGATCAATCAGATGAGAATACTCCTCCAGCGTTGGTGATAGCTGGTAATCCAGGAATGTGAAACAGTGATAAACCAGATCATAAAACAGAATGAGCGCATCCATGATTCCCTCAATCACATGGACTCTTAATAGTGGTAGCAAACCTCCGTGCTTGGCTCTGAAAGCCTCAAGGTTAGTGATCATTCTCGCTAACCTTCTCAAATCCTCTAACTTTGGAACCTTGAAGGTGTAACTATGAGTTCTCCTTCTACCGAAATCCATTAGTCCAATCCTTTTCTCTGATATTTGCAATCACAGTCTTAGTTTAATTTGAAAAACAGAGAGACTAGAAGAGAAATTTTTTGAATGTTTTAATGTTTTTTAAATGAATGCATGAATGCAGCACACAAAAACATAGAAAAAACATGGGGTCAAAGGGTCGTTGTCATGAAGTCAAGGCTCTACCCATCCCCAAAGGTTTATACTAGGGTGATTTTTGTACCTGTACTCATTATCATCAGCTCCTCCCAGGAAAGCAAAACAACAAGCGGATCGCCAGCGAGTTGTAGAGCGATCTTAGAGTAAGTGCCATTCACCGAGAATAGATCACCATCCTCAAATGAGGGTAGTATCGCGTAACAACTATTCCCGATAGTTTCCGCACTACGAAAGGGTTTGGCTCCTCAGCTTCTCAGACTTAACAATCGGCCCATTGTCTAGGTGAGAGAATGGGTTGCATTGATCAGCCTCCACTGAGGTTGATGGTCGACCTCGTCGCCATCACTTATCTTAAGTGTATACTCGATCTTTCCACATGCGGCATCACACGCATTCCCATTAGCAGAAAAATAAACACGTATAGCAATTAGGAAAAGCAGTATATATATTTGCCCTAATCATCCTAGACCTTTAAAGCTATGAATCCTAAGTTCCTGACAGAAATGGGTTCCCCGGCGGAAGCCCTAATCTGTGGTATTCACACAAGAGATGAAAAGGAAGAAGAAAAACATAAATGGGCCCCACGGTGGGCGCCATTTTTTCTGTAGCGAGCGATTTTGGACGCGGTTCTTAAGCGTTGGTCGCTCTCTGTAGTTGAGCTTACTACAGGTCGATTCATTTTTTATCCTATTAAAGCTGATGAAGGAAGGGAAATAGATGTCTCCAATTAACCCTGTTTTGCATACTGAGTTTAAACAGCGGTCTGTTAGGTTACGGATGCTATCAATGTGGGGGGGCCTTTGTACTGGTTATTTGTATTTTTGTCAATACTGTTTTCTTTCTTTTTATCTTGGTAGAAGGTTTCTGGCGGGGAACAAAGATTAGGATGTTAGGACTGATGCTTTTTGATGTGAGAGTATGGGATTTGGGTTTTTGTTTAGTGTGCTCGCTAAGATTTTTCTTTCAATCTTATGCCTACGTATTCCCGTTTACCGAAACAGGGAAATCAGAGCGTTCGTAGTTCCTCCTATTCTATGGGAGGAAATGGGTGTTTTTGGTGTCTTGTTCAAAGCCCAAGACGTGAAGCGAAAGGTGATTTGTATCTTGTTCAAAGCCCAAGATGTGAAGCTGAAAGGGTTTGACTTTAGAGAGAATTTGTCTTCTCTAAAGAAGGGTTTATCTGTCACAACTGTTGGGTGACTGGTTATAAAGGGAGGACTACTTTAACCGGGATACGCGGATCCTAGTAATGCCATAATTTCCTTTATAGGGGGGTTTTAACCTGAAGGAGAAGACTTTAACTCAGTGTAGAGCAATGCCATCTTTCCTTAGGAATTTCTCATGCTAAAAGAGGGACAGTGGCATGGATATAGATGATCCAGAGGCTTGCCGCTTACAGCGATTAGATGAAGGGGAAAGGAGTTGTTGATGTTTGTGTACTGTGAATGAGGCACAACTTTGATGCTAAAAGGCTGATTAGATCAACCAGTGGTTTTCTTATACAAAGCCTAAGAGGAGGCTATTGGCCCAACAAGAGGGAGTTTTTATGTGTCTCGTACGAAGCCCGAGAGAGAGGCTAAAAGGGGTTGATCCTACAAGAGGATCTTTTATACTCAACAAGAGAGTGATTTTGTATCTCGTACAAAGCCCGAGATGGAGGCGAAAAGGTTTGACTCAACAAGGGAATCTTTTGGTATCTCGTATAAAGCCCGAGATTGAGGCTATTGTTTGTTTGTTTGCCTCAATAAGAACCTTTTTGTATCTCGTATAAAGCCCGAGATGGAGGCAAAAGGGTGATTGATTCAACAAAGGAGTCTCTTATGTGTCTCGTACAAAGCCCAAGAGAGAGGTTGAACGTTGTTTGACTCCGCTGGTGAGGATCATTGTACAAACCCCAAGAGGAGGCTATGGTGACTGTTTTAGTTGAGTGACAGGTCCAGTATACTGATTTTGAAAGAGAAAATCAGTTCTTATATGAGCAACACTGTACTCATGGATTTGATTCAAGGATCCGGGTTATGCCTGTTCTTTAAGGAAGCGGGAAATCCGAAGGGTATTGAGACTGTCCGAGTCTACGAGTTTCCTTCCTATTTAACGAAGGGGTCACTTGAGAATGTCTTTGAGACTCAAGGAGATTAGACTGTCCAAGTCTAGAGTTTTAACTTTTGTACTATGCTTTGAGAAACAGTAGTAGACTCTATGAAAGGACTGTTCTATGAGGATGACTAGGTTCTGTTCCTATACCTCTAGGAGGTCGTCGGGACAATTTGTACGAAGCCCAAGAGGAGGCTAGAAACTTTTAAGAAGCCGACGGGTCCTTGTACTAAGCCCAAGAGGAGGCTATCATTCCCGGAGGAAGAGATCATTATACGAAGCCTAAGAGGAGGCTGTGAATACTTCTAAGAAGCCGTAGGGTCCTTGTACTAAGCCCAAGAGGAGGCGAGGTTGCTTTTAGGAAGCCTGTGGGTCCTTGTACGATGCCCAAGAGGAGGCCGATGCTTTTAAGAAGCCGATGGGTCCCCAAACCCCGAGAAATTCAAGGCAAGCTATTCACAAGGAATAGATCAAGTCAGGAAAGTTCGAGAATTTGGAAGAAACTCAAGAGATGCAATTCACGGAGAAAAGATCATCTCTGGGGAGTAGAGTCTCTTGACAAGTGCTTTTAAGAAGCCTATGGGTCCCCAAACCCCGAGAAATTCAAGGCAATGCTATTCACCGAGAATAGATCAAAGTCAGGAAAGTTCGAGAATTTGGAAGAAACTCAAGAGATGCAATTCACGGAGAAGAGATCATCTCTGGGGAGTTTCTTGACAACTTCTATGAGTGACAGTCTATGAAAGGGTTCACAGAGAATGTTGCCTTTCATATCTCCATATTGTTTAACCCCAAGAGGAGGGAAGACTGTGTCTGGTAATCCTATGGGGATCTAGTTTAGACTATTTCTAAGAGTAAACGAAACGACTTTACCTAGTGCTAGACGTAGTTGCCGGGGAAACACTAAATATCTATACTATTATTACACAGTTGATATGAGTTTATGAAAGAAGACTTATAGTGAAACAGCCCCACAATACAGTAATATGTATATGAATGTGGTAAATGAAAGCGTATAAACACTTACTCGGTTGTAGAGCTTCCATGCTGTTTGGTTAGTTATTCAACAAAGAAAGATTGAAAACAACAGTATATTCAAAATCAAAGGAGAAAGTGCTTTGAAATAAAAAGATTTGGGGCTTACAGCTCAAGGAGAGGCCCAGGGTTTTATAAGTGAGCGCACTGTTGAATTTGTACAGAGGGACTTATATAAGTGACTGAGGCCCAAGAAAGGTTTTCTGTACAAAGGGATGGGTCTTACACTCTATTAGAGGCCCAAGTGAGTTTTAAGAAAAGAAATGGGTCTTACTACTCGAGGGTAGGCCCAATGGTTAATTTTGAAAAGGGCGACGATCGCGCCGAGTTTTTGGAAACACCGTGGGACTTATACAAGTGACTGAGGCCCAAAATTTTGGTATTTACAAAGGGATTGGGTCTTACACTCTATTAGAGGCCCAAAGAGTCTTGAAACATTTGAGTATGATTAAAAATCAAAGAAACCCCAATTTTCACTTTTTAAAAGTAATTTTTCAAAGAAAATTAATAAAAAATGACAAAAAATCAAATAAGTTTAAATAAACCACTTGTGATTTTTTGTTAAGGTTAGAAAAATGAGGTTTTAATCACAAGATGATTTAAAACTTATTTAGTTTTGATTTTCAAGATGAATATTCACTTTTAAAATGTTTAAAAACAATTAAAAATGAATTTATTCACAAAAATACCAACTATATTAAATAAATAATATAAATTTGATTTTTTTGTAGAATAAAATATTTTACTATTTTTGTGATTTTTCAGAAAAAGAACCAATAAAAAATAATCAAAATTGAGGGAGTTATTAATTTTCCAAATCATAAAAAAAATAATATGAAAAATGAGAAAATATGAAAAAGTGATAAAAAAAAAAGGGTTTTGGGTCTTACACTCTATTAGAGGCCCAAAGTGTATTTTTGTACAAAATATGGGGCTTACAACTCAGGGAGAGGCCCAAAATATTTTCAGTTTGAAAATGGCGATCGCGCCGAGATTTTTAACGTATCGGGACTTATACAATAACTGAGGCCCAAAATTGTTTCGTTAAAAAAGGGTTGGGTCTTACACTCTAATAGAGGTCCAAGTGTTTAAAAATGAAAAGAAATGGGACTTACAGCTCAAAGGGAAGCCCAGTTGATTTTCGTTTGAAAATGGCGATCGCGCCGAGGTTTTCTTTTAACGCAGAGAGGCTTATACAATAAGTGAGACCCAAAATTGTTTTGGTTAAAAGGGGATTGGGTCTTACACTCTAATAGAGACCCAAAGAAGTTTGAAAAAGATTTGTTAGGGTGAAAATCAAAGAAAACCCCAATTTCATTTTTTTAAGGCATTTTTCCAAGAAAAATTAAGTAAAAAATGATAAAAATATCAAATAAAATCATTAAATAATGATTAAAGTTTATGAAAAAAATATTTTATCCACATAAATATTTAAAATCATATTGGTTTTAAAAATCAAGAAAAAAGAAATCATTTTAAAAGCATTTAAAACAATTTAAAACACTATTTTTAAATATATTAAAAATAATCTAAAAATAATACTTTTTTTTGTGATTTTTTGTGGATTAAAATATTATGGGATATGAATTGGAAAATGATGATTTTTTGCTATGTAAAAAAAATTGGTTGAGTTTTGAAAATAAAAAATAAGAAAAAGAGAAAAGATGTCACAACATCATCTCCGACATCTCTTATGGGGTAAAAACTAGTACCGAAACTTTAATTTTCAACACGTTTTTTATCAAATTTCAAACACTCATAATTTTCTCAATTTTTATCGGAATCAAAATCCGAAAGTACCTATCTTGACCCATTTTTCGCAAGGAATCCGATGGTACCACACATACACACTGAAACTCGACGTACGAAACACGCAAATCAAAAAACCAGAACGGCACTTAATTCGAAATATCGTTCCGCGTCGAATTTCCAACATGCGTAACTCTCTCGATTTTTAACCAAATTAAGATCCGGAAGAGCCTATCTTGACCGATTTTTCGCGAGGAATCCAATGGTATCGCACATGCATGCTGAAACTCAACGTACAAAACACAACAATTAAAAAACCAGAACTGCTACTAATTGAAAACGTCGTTCCGCGTCGAATTTCCAACACGCGTAACTCGCTCGATTTTTATCCGAATTGAAATCCGTAAAAACCTATCTTGACCGATTTTTCGCAAGGAATCCAATGGTATTACTCATGCGCACGGAAAATCAACACACAAAACGCAGAAATTAAAATACCATAACTGTTATCGATTGAAAACATCGTTCCGCGTCGAATTTCCAACACGCGTAACTCTCTCGATTTCTATCCGAATTGAAATCCGTAAAAACCTATCTTGACCGATTTTTCGCAAGGAATCCAATGGTATTACTCACGCACACGGAAAATTAACACACAAAATGCAGAAATAAAAAAACCAGAACTGCACTGTTTTGAAAACATTGTTCCGCGTCGAATTTCCAACACGCGTAACTCTCTCGATTTTTATCCGAATTAAAATCCGTAAAAACCTATCTTGACCGATTTTTCGCAAGGAATCCAATGGTATTACTCACGCACACGGAAAATCAACACACGAAACGCAGAAATAAAAAAAAACAGAACTGCACGTTGTTTTCGACGCCGTTTCGCGTCAAATTTTCAACGTGCGTAACTCTCTCAATTTTCATCGGAATTGAAATCCGTAAAAACCTATCTTGACCGATTTTTCGCAAGGAATCCAATGGTGTTGCTCATGCACACTAAAACTTAATGTACAGAACACATCAATCAAAAAAACCAGAACTGGACATGATTTTTAAACAACTAAAATTCCACACATAAACATGTTAAAATGCAAACAGTGGGAGGATCACAACATACACATTAAGGACTACATTTTTTCCTCAAGAATTGTTCAATATGATGCATGTATGTGAACAACAAAGGAAAGCATGATTCAAAGAATTCAAGTTGTGAATTTTACCTCTTTTTTGGAGATTTTGGGCAACCTACCAAGTGTTTTGTTCCAGAAATGATTTGATGCTTTGGACAACCTCAAATGACCTCTTAGAAGCTTTTAGGATGGTTGGAATCAGCTGGAAACCTCTGGAGCAAGTTTGAGCACTTTCTCGCAAAATGGTCAAAAGTGGCCAAAATGTCAACTCTCTCAAATGGTGTTCCAGATGTGTGGCACCATTTGGGACAGTTCAAGGATGATATTTAGAGTGTGTTTGAGGTTTTATCTGGTTTGGAAAGTGACTGAATCAAGACATGGCTTGAAAAATGCAAAAAATTGCCATTTTGAGGTTTTGAGAGATGACTTTGTGATGTTGGTGTTATAGGTCACTTGTGAGAGTTTGGATCACCTACATATGATGTTTATGAGGTGTTAGGATCATGAGCTGTGATGGAAATGCTCTCTAACTCAAAAACTCATAATTTCCTTACTAAAGAAGGAATTTTGGAGTGAAAGAGAGAATTTGAGGAAAGCATTTGTTTGATGGTTTTGGTGTACTCAAACTGAGCACAAATAAGCTCTATTTATAGTAGAGCAAGTTTGTTTTGGGATCCACAGTGAATGGCAACTGCAGCAGAGGTTTGGCCAATGTTGTCCAATGAAAATCCAAGTCTCCTCTAGCCATTGACTAGAGGTTAGAGCACAGGCTGCTGGTTCCCTAGTTGTTGGAGGAATCTTGACTGAATTCAGTTGGAGGAAGATCAGTTCATGCCACCTCTAAGCATCCATTAAATGCTCCAAACCAAAATTGGAGTTTTTCCCCTCTTTTAGGGATTTCTAGGTTTTGGCATGCTTTTTTTGGTTCCTTGGACTTGGGAGGTTCATGGATCAGATCATCCAACTTGGATTTGATCCTTAGATGTGTCCAAAATAATGACAAGGCTTGAAAATTCGTGTGCTGCAGGAAGCCTTTTTGTAAGATCCATAACTCCCTGCTCGAGTATGCTACATGGATGTTCTAGGACTTTCCGGAAAGCTTAGATGACGTACTTCAACTTTAATGTTTGACACTAGACCTGGTTCAACTTGGATCATGGAGAAAAACAGCCTTGAAGTTGGGACATTGTGTTGAAATTACAATGCAGATTTTTGGCTAAGTGCTGAAAAATGTCAATTTTAAGTTTTTAGCCATTTTGATCCAACCATAACTCAAAATCCATGATGAATTGGGATGAAGTGTAGTTGACACTTTTGTAGAGGGCCATGAGGGCTACAAATCAAGCTTTGGATGGGAAAAAATGGCTTTGTAGTTTAGGAGTTATGATCCTCCAAAGTTGGTACCCTTGCCACTTTTTTTCATAACTTAGAAAAATTTCTAAGTTTTTATGGTTACCCCTTTTACAAGTTATCCCACTTTCTTTGATTTTTCTTGATGAATGATGATTCCAATCACACATTAACATCATTTTAGGGTTAAAAAACCATTTTTATGAAAAATCTCAAAAAGTTAAAGTTTGAGTTTTGTGCACAGTTGACTTTTTATCAGATGAATTCCAAACTGTGCGATCCTTTAGGAAATCATGTCCTTGACCTAAATCAAAATTGATGGACATGTTCCATGGGTGTTATAGGGTATATTTAATCGTGTCCCACGGCTTGGGAGCATGTCCTGGTCAAAAGTCAAAGCTACAGTTGACCTTTCTCGCGAAACCCTAACTGTGGTTCAGATGAAATTGAAACTTATTGCTCAAGCTTCTTGGGTCAATCCATTGTTGCAAATGGATCAACGTGGTATGTTGGAGACCCTCAAATCATGTCTTGAGGTCTTGGCTCATGATTTGTCCCAAAAGTCAACTTAGGGGTGAATTAGGTCAAGAAACCCTAATTCCTGATTTTTTATGTATGCATCCCCTGAGGCTAAATTGACTTGATGATGTGGTTTATGATGTTCCATGGAGCATTTTAGGTTATGCTTTGAAGCATTGGCTCATGCCCAGAGGAAAATTTCCATCTGGAGGCCCTAGTCGACCAAACCCTAATTTGGTGACACTGGCGATCCTGAGGCTTGATCCACCTAGAAGGGAGCAGCCTTGTGCTTAATCCTTGAAGTGGGAGTCCTCTTAATCCATTGTGGATATTTGAGAGGCTAGACAAGTTGAAGATCATGTCATTCCTTGATTGATCCTTTGTCTAAGAGCTCTGCGAGGGCTTGAAACCCTAAATCCTGTTTGTAGTGAATGCTCACCCACCTTTGGGGAGACTAATGAGGTATGATGGTCCATCCATATTGTGCTGATGATTTGCACAATGATGGGAATAGAAGAGTGAGGTTTTGTGGGTTATTTATTGAGGTTTGATGTGGGTCGAGAAGAAGATTGTTGTTTGGATTTGGTAATATGAATTTATGAAATGGAGGTGTGTTTATGGTGATGGAAGAAAAATAAGGTTCAGGGAGGTTTTTGAAGAGTTGTTGTTTGAGGAGTGATTTTTGCAGGGTGTATTTGGCTGAGAAGAGCTTCCCCCATGAGGGAGAAGAGGGTCCTGTTTTATAGGAAGAGAGGAGGGTAATTGTGGAATGATGAGAGAGAATTGTTGTGATGAAATTAGAATGTCGTTTTTGCGATTTTTTTTGACGTTTTGGGTGAGTGAATTGTCGCTGCGTTTTGAGACGATTTCATGACGTTTTGGTAGGTACCAATTGTGTGGGGTCAAGGTTTTGTGACTGACACTACTTGTTTTTGTTTGTACGGGTTTTGTTCACAATTCGGCTAACTGACAATTGTTTTGAGTATAATTGTTTGTATTAGTATGCAGGTTGGAATGTTGTGTTGCGGGCTGAATGAGTATGCGATGGCTTGTTGAAAATTGAAAAGGGTTGTGCATAAAGGAAGCCTGGCTTGGTTGTGAACTGGCTCGGTGATGGCTTAGAATCACGGCTTCGTATGGCAGTGTGTATTTATGTGATTTTTTGCAGGTTACAGAATAGTCATGGTGGCTTGGTTTTTGGAGTGATATTGTATTTATCCGTTTTTGTCGTATTTGTTGTGTACTGAAATGTGTTGTGGCTTGAAAATTGTGCTGCACTGTGTGAGGTTTTACTGCAGCAACTTGTATTGATTGTTTTGATTTTGTGCAGGGTGTTTTTGCTGGTACGAACCGTGATTTGATGGAGCTACAACACATTGGATTGAGTTGGTTGGGAAGGCACCATGTGGTGAGTGCTCAATGTGATTTCATGGCCTTGCTTTGGGAGCTTGCTGAAGAATGACGCCCTTTTTTTTCTTTTTTATGTCGCATACTGTACTTGTGTTGAGATTTGGGTGTACAGTATAGCACACCTACAGTGGGCTGGCAATGAAAATGAGTGGCTCACGCGGGGTCATGAATTTGAAGGTAGCATGAGGCGTAGTATATGTAAAACATTTTGGCTAGCAAAGCTTTTGTGTGTGTAGAAATTGTGGTATTGAGTCCATTCTATTTTTGTGACATTTTTGTAATAAACTTGGACTTAGAAAAATGGACTATGGGCTTGTATTCTCTCACGAGCCTTCTTTTTTTAGCTTTTATTGATGTAATGCATAATGGCTTTTTTTATGTGGTAATGGACTTTGAAAAATTGAAATGGTCTTTGACCTCATAATACTCTTCACACCCTCCATACCACTTGAACAACATCTTCAACCAAATTTGTAATAACACTGAATATGCCATCCTTGAATCACACATGCGATTACTATGAATAAATGGTCTGATTGACTTTGAACAAAAGACACCCCTGAAATCATAAATCCTGAGATAATGACCCTGAAGGAATTGATTTTTGATAATCCACACACAGATTTGAATTGGCCTAAAACCCCAACTGAAGCTCAGACACCCATCACTTGAATGAAGCACACCCTTGCTTAGTTATGAAACACTCCCTTGCCTGACAAAGATTAAATCAAACCAAAACAATTCTCAAACCAGACTGCACACACACTTGACCTAAATGAACCTCGCATAAACCTCAATTCCCCCTTGTGACACCCTGAGTTCAGACCACGAGCAAAAGCAACATATTTTTGGATTTTCTGAATAATAGTTAGTGAATGAATGTACAGATGAAAGTGATATACAAGTAGGACAAATTTGAGGTATGACACAACTGCACTTATTGCTTCTTCTGACAAGAACCAATAATCACTCACACATGAACACCATCATGCTTTCCGTGAGGTCACATTAGGATCACCATCCTAAATTAACAAAATCTTGGATTAAGATCAAAGCTCCATTGATCCCTCTCGTCCCGAAACTATCCATACACCACACGATTCCTCTCATGTATATGTCTCCTTATTCCCTGAGATACAACCCAATTGATCTGGAATGATCCACATTCCTCAAAGAGATATCATACCTCTTAGTTTGTTATCTTCTTAACGATGTCAGATATCGTATACATTCTCCAGAAATCTTTCCCATTTGCACCACAAGCACCAAATTGATCTATTTCTAGCATGTCCCATTCACATCAGACTTCCAAGACAATCCTTTACCCATCATTCTCCCGTATGATAAGATAAATACTTCTTAGACCAGATGTGAGTGTCAAGTTCTTCATTCAGAACTTAGTATCCTACTCCAAGGATAACCAACCCAGAAAATGTTCTAACATCAGTTAGGACATCCTTCACACATCACAGACACCACACACCATGGTTCTTGATATGCTCCACCATTTGACTTACTATCTACATAGTAATCCATCTGAAGATCTTCAAACAACACTGCACTACTAGCTTGAACAAGAACTCCAGATAACCAAGAGACAAATAAACTCTCATCCACCAAAAGAAGGCATACTTCCATCCTCAACCTAGAACTTCTACCACAAGCTCCAAGAGAATCAAAACCTCCTGTCATTTTCAACCAACTACCCTTCTGCCCAAGTGTAATTAGTTCCAAGCACCCTGCTTAAATGCACACTAAAGATCAACCAAATGCCACCTTTTGACTGATCTCATTCTTCTGCAGAACTCCCACAAGATACACTAATCCACCAATGAAATCTGATCTTCAAGTTACATGAACTACTTGCTCTATAGCAAGACATCTTGGATCCACCAAGCCTCTAGACATGTAACATCTTCTCAAACCACAGCTCCCGCAATTCTCCTGTAGATCACCTTATCTTAAGCTGATGTGCCACATCACCAGCTAAGATTCGGATGTTAAGCTAGATGTCAAAACATTCTGATACGACATCCAGCTGCTGAATTCAGCTCCTCCTTCTGCCACTTAGAAGAACCTCCTTCCTTTAACAGAACAAGAGTTTCATGCTCTCATAGACTTGATTCAACAACCAAGTTTGAGTAGACAACCTCCATCATGCTTATCACAGATAGTCCCTTCAAGCTCACACCTTGATGAATAACTGCTTTAAAACTCCAAAGACTTCACACCTGCCACGTCTGAATCTTCAGAAGAAAAAGTAGTCCTAGACTACACCTTAGCCATACCAAAGAATTCCACTTTCCTTAGTAGAGCAGTCTGTAGAAAGTCAGAGATAACTGTCACTTAACCTTGACTTTTAAAATGAGCAAGATCTCATGCTCCCAAGTACCTAGATCAGAAATAAACTGATCCAAGTTGTGCCATCACCAGCACTCCATTCTGGATAAGTCTCTTGCCAGGACACTTTCCAGATAAACATCAGATGCTTCTAGTAACAACTTGAACACACCTGTTGCACTCCAAAACTCTTAGATCAGAAATAAACTGATCCAAGAACAATCCATCAAGATTATGATGTCTTCGTCTTCATCTTCAACAACACCATTGTCTAGACCAGTTTCTTGCCAGGAAACTCTCCAGAGATCACATGCATCTGTCACACCAGACCGAAGCAGATTCTTAGGTCAACACCCAAGACCAAAGCAGATGCTAAATTGTATGCAGTACCCCTCCCATGATTCTGCACAAATTCTGATGATAAGATGTTCCAACATCTTGTTGAACATCAGCAATCTTGACTTTCAAGGATAATCAATTAAATACTTGTGAATTCCACAAATAGTAATTGATCTTAAATCCTTGTCAAATAACCCTTCTTCACTGTTGTAGCTAAGCTCCACCAGCTCACTTCATGAACACTTATCAAGTATTCAATCTTTTGCATGTATCTTCTTTAGCAAATAGTGTTGAGATACCAAGGTTGCCACCCTTGACTCAAGTAACTAAGGTTCTCTCTGAACGAACCCTATTTACCTCAATAATTCTGAGAACTCCAATCAGACTGGATCCACCCTTAGGGTTAAGAGAGATGAATCCTTCCTTGCTATTTTGGATGGTCAAAATAAATCACCTCCACTTTCTTCAGGTTGTGTTTCATAGAAACACCTTCTAGTCAGAAGAATAACTAGAAGACTCCATATGCACGACTGAGACGCCTTTATGAGTGGACTTGAGAGAACTCTCAAGTATCTTTGACAACCTAGCCGATCAATAATTTATCAAACTCCCAGAGCAAGAACTTGATAAAACTAAACTCAACTCCTCTCCTCTTCAACTAACTTCAAACTGTACCATGGAACCAAGCTTCCAAGTACCAAGTCACCATAACATACATCTTCCAACAACTCTCTTCATTCCATCGCTCCCGACTTTGGAATAAAAGAATGCAGATATCTTCACCTATAAAGGCCGACGATTGAGACCTTTCACCATCTGTCTTCAGTAACAACTCCAGAATCCCATAATTCTAGAGCTCTTCCATCAGAAACATATGTAGCGGAACCACCAAGGAACAAATTCAAATTGCCCCAATAAGATGTCAAGACATCTTATAAGATACCCCAACAAGAGAACTAGCCACTTCTCCTGCAGTTGTTGTAGAACCTCCTCAGCAACATGAACAACCACCAGGTTGTTACCTTTGATCCAGAACATCCATCCCATCCATTAATACCCTTGAGTATGTCTAAGTTGATTGATCTGATCTTCAAAACTCCTCCTTGTTTAAACGCCAGAAAGTATCTCCCAAAGATCTCATCCAGAAACAAACAGGATGCATGCTCTGATACCAATTGAAATTCTGGCAATGCAGATAGCATATGTCCTTACACATGTCAAGACATTGTTTTACATAAACATTTAGACAAGGAACAGAAATAGCAAACTGATACCTTGAATATCAGAACTGCAGAATCACAGATGTTATGAAATCTGTTCCAACATGTTTATCATGAACCCTAACAGAAAAGTAAATTCTGCAGAATGATAAAAGAACACAGTAATTGTTAACCCAGTGCGGTGCAATTCACCTACATCTAGGGGATACCAATCCAGGAAGAAGACTCCACTATCTGTAGAATTATTACAAAGCTAAACTCCCTCATTTACAACTTTATATCCTAATCTCTACCCAATGAAGACTTTATCAAAGAACAGCGTCTTTGATACAAGATACCCCACTCACTTCCCTTAATCACCAACTGTGAATATCTACATCATCCTTGTCAATACAAAATTCTGTCAAGCATACTTGACAAACAAGCTAACTCGAATTTTCTTAAAAGCTTCATCCAAGAATAATACACAATCCAATACATCAAGGCTTATGGATCTGTGCGACACCTATATCTGCCACAATGCATCAACTGATACAAAGGGAGACTTGCAACCTAGAGAGCCAACGACTCTCAAAACCCTAAACCCTTATTTTTACACAAAAGAACTAGGTTACAGAAGGCATATAAAGTCCTACGTCTAAGTCTTCTTTTATAGGCTTCAGTTTCCTTGGGCTTTCTATCTTTGGTCCTTGATCCACTCCTGCGACTGATCCTTGAATCTTGCAACAGATATAAGACATATTTAAATTAATCTGTTATAACATTCCAAGATGTCGAGTCTCCAAGCTGGGACATCTTCTTCGACATCTTTTTCTTCTGCAGGTTCTTCATATTTATCATTAGTATGTTTTAGCAAAATTTAGTCAAACACCAGGAGCTTTCATATGCATTGCACATAGGTATGAATATGCTGGAAAAACAGACATAAGGATAGGCAGAGGGCGAATAACATCACAACACCACTAAATACTCGGCTAATCCCAACAAGATGGAGATATCATAAAAACTCTGCTAGGGATTCAGCTGAAGAAATCCTGCAAGAGATAAACAAAAGCCATTAAAGGAAAATAAATCCTACTACAAGGCTCAGATCTTGCTGGAGAAAGGAAGATACTCCTTGGAGAGAAATCCAAATATCGATCTTCTAATATCAATGATCCACAAAGATGATAACAACATGAACTCTACTTCGAAGATAGAAGGAAATTTTTTGGGGAATCATAACAACCCAAACCTTTTGACTCTTCCTGGGAATAATAAAAATTCACTCGAACATTGCCTCAAAGAATAAAGAAAGCTGCTGCGAAAAACATAATGAATCCACTAGGGATTGTAAACATGTAAAAAGTTACACAAACTCCATTGGGAAAGCGAGGCAGATCTGCTGGAGATACAAGAAAACTCTCAGGGGATTAGCCAACTCTGAGCAAAGCATCCTGGACTTGTCGGGGAAGTCAAGAAGTTGATATCACAGTAAAAGGCCAATTTGAGGGAGATTTTAAATCAATACTCAATATAGATGAGAGAAAACCCAACAGGTGACTACTATATCAATACTCCTTGAATAGAAACGTCATCAGTGACTTTGCTGGGGAATAGCCACAATTGTGATGCACTACCTTCACTAGGGAACAGTGAGGATAAATCTATGAATAAGAACCATTTGGAGAGAAAAACATCCTGGATTTATCGAGGAAAGTAAGAAGTCAAAATCATAGAAGAAAATCAAGTTGCAGGGAAATTCAAATCAATACCCAACACAACACAAGAGAAAACCCGACAGGTGGTTACTATGTCAACACTTCTTTTGAGGGAAATAACATCGCTCTCCGCTTGGGGACATCCAAAGCAACAACAACACATCTAGAGGGTAAAACTCTAAGTGGGGATTCCTCATATAACTTCTGCTGGGGAACAACAAAAGATGAATCTCTGCAAGGGGACTATCGTTAAGGAGAGGTGGAACTCAAAACTGTTCAACTGTCGGACCATAACACCATCAGTTGGAGAAGATCTGGATTAAGACCTAGCTGGTTATATCCACAGGAACAAATTCTGTTGAGGAAATATCTACAAACTCTACTGGGGAGTAAGAATGAATCCTACTGAGGAAAATAATAAGCTTTGTGCTTCACGATCTTACCATTCTTGGGATAACCGTTGACATTCCTTTTTGTATTCATAAATCAAAGGAAAATGTTTTTATAATTTCCAAAATTTAAATCAATTATTCACATTTTGTTTCAAAAATCATCATCAACAATAAATGAAATTTTGCTAGCAGAAATAAAGTAAGAATTGCAAACAAACGGGACATAGGCCCAAATTTTATTAATAGAATGGTAGTCCGCAAATGGCGTAACTCCATGGATCATTACAAAGTTTGAAACATGGCAATTACATGGAAAGGGTTACATTGAAATACAACGACCACTATTCTCCCTAACAACTTTGAATTCCACTGTGCTCAAAACATTTGTCGAGAACGATTGAAAGAGAATCGTTGACAGGCAATGTCGCTTCAAGTGATCAAGACTAGCCAGATGCAGCTACTTGCCATAATTCCTAAGCTTGTAGAATGAATAAAATGAGGCCTCTATTTATAGGATTTAGGCTTGGAAATTTTGGTGGCTTGGAGCCAAAATTAGGCTTGGAATTTGAATTTGGAGGCAAAATCAAGATCAAGTGGTGATTAATGGGGGTGTATGGTGGGAATTAATTATGATCATGTAGGGGAATTAAACTGAGGTGATCTAGAATATTCTCATGATGAAACAAAGTGAAATTTGGTGTCAAATGCTGCAGAGTTTGAAAATTCTATTTTTAGCCAAAAAAAATGCACAGGTTAATCAATTAACCATTTGAACATGTAAATTGGTTAATCGATTAACACAGTGAAAAAGTGAGAAAAATGGCTTTTTGATGTGCTATCTTTGCTCTGGCTCAATTTTTTTGACTTGTCAAAGAAGGCATAGAAATAAACACATGAACCTTGGAGTCTCTTGAATAATAGTCAATTAAATCTTGGGAAACTCTTGATCAAATGATTTTGAATTGTTTGCATATCAACTTTGACTTTGTTCAGATGAATTTCATTCGAGCTGAGGAACTGGTATTTGACATTCTTGATCTCAACCTCTTCTGTATAAAATGTCAGTAAAGGGAAAACAAACGTATTTTTGGATTTTAATTAAGGGTTGGTAAACATAAACATAAACAAATATCAAGCAAATAAGAAAACGGGGGGTGCTTGGTGATCTCCCTCCAGAACAAACCTACAAAGGAAGGCAAGAGAACCAAAGCTTGTGATCTTGTTTGTGGTATGAGATGCAAATGACATGTGGGATCTTAAAGGTAAAAATTAGGGTATTTCATTAGGTAGACCCTTTTTGGCCACCGCTGGTGAAATTATTGATGTGAAACAAGGGAAACCAACTTATGAGGTAGGTGAGGAGACGATAAAATTCATTCCTTCTAGTTTATGAAAGCTCCAACTATAGATGATTCTTTCTATTTTGTAGAGATAATTGATGAATGTTTAAAACAATTATCTCTAGAGGCACCTCCTGCTCAAGAGTCGGTTGCACCTTCTGCATCAGATATAGAGGAATCTGAGGCTTGGGTATTATTAAAAGGAAATCGCGATCCAAGACGCAACGAAAATTAAAATTTTCCCTTTAGTGATCCTTACAAATGGGCTTGATCAGTGATAGAAACGGTTACCTCATGTGACAATGAAACCTTTGATGTTGAATCGAAGGAGTAATCATGAGTGTTGAATGATGAACAATGCCTTTACTCAATCCACACGAACAAATTCCTTCAATCTCAATGCTAGTTGCTATGATTGAAGGCTTTGAGTGTGTGAGAGAGAGAGAGAGAGGGAGAGAGAAGGAAAATATGGTTAGGGTTTCATAGTCTGAATTTTCATCAAGTGTGAATGCTTCTGCACAAGGTTCTATTTATAGAACCACTTGTGTGGGGTGCAAGCTAAAAATCTCACTTAATTAAGTGCACGCGCACCATATCTTATGGTGTACCGTATATCACCTAGGCGTGTGGTACCTTACCACATTTTGTATTCTACTTAAGTGCACCATACCTTACGATGTTCTATATTTACTTAAGTGCACCGTACCTTATGATGTTCCTTATTTACTCTACCTCTTATCAATCTGTCCTTATGTATGTGCCCCTGTAGGTTTTTACGACATTGGAAATTATATTAAATCACACATTTAACATATTAAACAGTGAGCAGTGTCTAGCAACACATCACTGCTAGCCAAGTCACAAAAATGTCATGTGATCTGACAAAATATTTTGTAATAATACTTGTGTGTACAATTACCCTTTTGTTCTTATGTCTATATTAAACACAATGCATATACCATGTCATCCTTTTCCA
Source organism: Lathyrus tuberosus (assembly GCA_022829125.1). Classification (NCBI taxonomy): domain Eukaryota; kingdom Viridiplantae; phylum Streptophyta; class Magnoliopsida; order Fabales; family Fabaceae; genus Lathyrus; species Lathyrus tuberosus. The sequence continues at coordinate 8,980,570 of JALAZF010000179.1, forward strand.
GTTCAATATTGGGCCCTTAGATATTTATCGTGTTATGCAGGATGGAGAAATTCCATCTAGGTCACTCATGTCCCTTAGCATGCTTTGTGGAGTACCAATAAGCTATCTTTATGGTAATCCAGTTACGGACAATATTAGATCAAACAAATAAAGTACTCGACTCTACATCTAAGGTCCATAGTGGTTTCAGGTCGAAGGGTGGTATACACCACTATCACCATGAGAGTAACTTATGACACTTTGTATAACATTCTATGTAATACTCTCATGGCGGGTCAATCCAGTATAAATATTTTCCCTAATATTCATACTTATGTTAAGGCTTAATAACTCTTTATCCATGATCCATGAGATGTGATCATCAGTCTATTTACATAATAGTCTTAATGCTTTAAGGTTATCCCACTTCGCAGTAAAGCTTGACTACTTATACTTAATGAATAGTGTCCTTATGTTTAATGGGATATCATGATTAAGTCACACTTAATATTTCATTAAACAGACTAGCTATTCTAGGGACTTTATTATTTTGGAAAAACAAACATAATAAAGAAATGCCTTTTATTATTAATAAATAATTCGATACAAGTACCAAAAGTATTGGCCTCTAGGGCATACACCAATAATCTCCCACTAGCACTAGAGCCAATCAGGCATGCCCCTAATACTCATAGATCTAGTATGCCCATCATGCTTCTGCTGCACAAGAGGCTTTGATAGTGGGTCAGCAACGTTGTTAAGTGTAGGTACTCTACATATCTTCACATCTCCATGTTCTATTATCTATCGAATGAGCTGATAACACCTAAGTATGTGTTTGGATCGTTGGTGAGATCTAGTCTCCTTAGCTTGTGCAATAGCACCATTGTTATCACAATAGAGATCAACGGGATCCACAATGCTAGGGACTATGCCAAGTTCACTAATTAACTTCTTGATCCAAACAACTTACTTTACTGCATTTGAGGCAACAATGTACTCGGCCTAAATTGTAGAATCAGCAATTATTTCTTGCTTTAAACTTTTCCAGCTCACAGCGCCGCCATTTAAGCAGAACACATAACCAGATTGCGACATGAAGTCATCCTTATCTGTCTGGACGCTAGCGTCGGTGTATCCAATTACAGAAAGCTCTTCCTGACCTCCATATACCAAGAATGAGTCCTTAGTCCTTCTCAAGTACTTAAGGATATTCTTGACAACTACCCAATGAGCATCATCGGGATCAGATTGGTACATACTCGTTGCACTTAAAGCATACGAGACATCTGGTCTAGTACATAAAATAGCATACATGATAAATCCTATTGCATATACATATGGAATCTTATTCATGAAATCCCTTTCTTCCTTAGTTGAACGGGATTATGTTTTTGAAAGACACATGCCATGTTGCATAGGTATGAATCCTTTCTTGGAATCATGCATATTAAAGGGTCTCAGCACTTTGTCTACGTATGTACTCTAACTTAGGCCAAACATTTTTTGTGATTCATCTCTATAAATCCTAATTCCTAATATATAGGCTGCTGCACCAAGTTCCTTCATATAAAATCATTTCTCTAACCAAGTTTTTACTTGTTGCAAGGCAGTGACATCGTTTCCAATGGGTAATATGCCATTTACATATAATACCAGGAAGATGATCATGCTCCCGCTTACCTTCCTGTAGACACAAGGCTCATCTTCATTCTTTATGAATCCATGTTGTTTTACAATTTCATCAAAACGAAGATTCCAACTTTTGGAATCTTGCTTCAATCCATAGATTGATCGTTGTAACTTGCATATATTTTGGGCATCTTCTGGTATGTCAAAACCTTTAAGTTGTGTCATGTACACATCCTCAAGAAGATTCCCATTATGGAAAGCAGTTTTGACATTCATCTTCCATTTTTCATAGTCATTATATGCAGCAATAGCAAGTAATATATGAACAGATTTAAGCATTCCAAATGGTTAAAAGGTTTCATCATAATCTACCTCATGAATTTGTTTATAACCTTTAGCAAACAGTCTTGCCTTATAGGTATGTACCTTACCATCCATTTCACTCTTCTTTTTGAAGACCCACTTGCATCCTATATAATTAACTCTTATAGGAGGCTCTACCAAGGTCCAAACCTGGTTTGTGTACATGGAATCCATTTCAGATTTCATGGCTTCTAGCCACTTCTCAGACTCAGGACCAGTTATGGCCTCTTGGTAGGTTACAGGCTCATCTTGATACATGAGTAATACATCAACTTGATCAGTCACGTGATATCCATATCTCTCTGGTTGGTGACGTATCCTACTCAACCTACGCTGGTCTTGTTTTACTTGAGCAGGTTGCTCTTCCACAACTACTTATGATTCCTGCTCTAACTCCTCCATAGGTGAATCAATTCTTTATGATTCTTGAATTTATTCAAGCTCTACTTTCCTCCCACTGATTCCTTTGGAAATAAAGTCCTTTTCCAAGAAACCTCCAGTTCGAGCGACAAACACTTTTCCCTCCGAAGGATTGTAGAAGTAATACCCTCTTGTTTCTTTAGGATACCCCGCAAATAAGCATTTTTTCAGATTTAGGCTCAAGCTTAGTTGAGACTTTTCGTTTCACATAAACTTCACAACCCCAAATCTTTATTTAAGACATATATGGTTTCTTACCACTCCATATCTCATATGGTGTCTTCTCAACCTTTTTGGATGCAATACAATTAAGTGTGTAAGTTGTTGTCAGTAGTGCATGTCTCCAAAAGGAGTTTGTAAGATCGGCGTGAATCATCATGGATTAGACCATGTCTAACAAGGTCCGATTTCTTCTCTCAGATACATCATTCCATTGTGGTGTTCCGAGAGGAGTGAGTTGGGATAGAATCTGACACTCTTTTAGATGGTCATCAAACTCTGGGCTTAAATATTCACCACCTTGATCTGATCGAAGAGTTTTAAGATTCTTACCTAGTTGGTTTTGTACTTCATTCTTGAATTCCTTGAACTTTTCAAATGACTCAGATTTGTGTTTCATTAAATACACATAACCATATCTACTGAAATCATCAGTAAATGTGATAAAGTATTGAAAACCTCCACTAGCTGGTATGTTCAGTTGTCCACATACATTAGTATGTATGATGGCCAAAAGATCATTAGCCCTTTCACATTTTCCTGTGCATGGGGACTTTATCATGTTTCCAATTAAACAAGATATGCATGTCTTATATGATTCATAATCAAAAGAGTCTAAGAGTCCATCATTATGGAGTTTGGAAATGCATTTCTCATTTATGTGGCCTAATCGACAATGCCAAAGGTAAGTTGGATTTAACTCATTAGGTTTCATCCTCTTTGTATCAATGTTATAAATAGGCATTTCAAGATCAAGTACATATAGTCCATTGGTCATTTGTGCAGTAGCATAGAATATATCATTCCAAATAAATGGAGCAACAATTGTTCTTTATTATGAATGAAAAACCGAACTTGTCCAAACAAGAAACGAAAATAATATTCCTGCTAATTGTAGATACATAATAACACTTCTCTAACTGAATTATTAAACCACTAGGTAAAATCAATACATAAGTTCCTACAGCTAAAGCATCAACCTTTTCTCCATTGCCAACTCGTAGGTCAACTTTACCTTTTGCCAAATCTATACTCCTTTTTAGCCCCTGCACGTTAGTACAAATGTGAGAACCATATCCAGTATCTAATACGCATGAGGCAGAAGTAGATAAATTTATTTCTATAACAAAAATACCTGAAGTTGAAGTTTCTACTCCATTCATCTTATCTTCCAGGTACTTTGGGCAGTTTCTCTTCCAGTGTTCGGCCTTACCGCAATAGAAGCAAGTACCATCCTTTGTTATACCTCCACTAGGCATTAAAGCAGAAGCAGTATGTTTGGGTTTGGCAACTTCCTTGCCTTTCCATTTGCCACCTTGCTTGGTGGGCCTTTTGTTTTATTTCTTTCCATTATTGAATATTAGAATGGACTTCCCCTTTGACTTCAGATTCTGCTCTACAGTTCTTAACATGCTTAGCAGTTCTGGAAGACTTTTGTCCTTATCATTCATGTTGAAATTAAGGACAAATTGGCTGAAGCTCTCCGGCAATGATTGTAGGATCAAATCAGTCGTAAGCTCCATTTTTTAGGGGAAAACCCAATCTTTCAAGGTTCTCCACATACCTCAATCATCTTGAGTACATGCAGACCTATTGGGGCTCCCTCAGCTAGCCTGGCTTGAAAAAGGGATTTTGAAACTTCAAATCTCCCATCCCTTTCTTGCTCTTGAGAGAGCATCTTCAGGTGTTCGATCATATCAAACGCTGCTATGTTTTCATGTTGCTTTTACAATTCAGAATTCATGGTAGGCAGCATGAGGCAAGCAGTTTCATTTACATCATCGGCATGCTTCTTATAAGCATCTCTTTCAGCCTTATGAGCAGATCTAGGAGGCTCCTCTTTAGGAACAGGTGTCTTTAAGACATACAACTTATAATCATGTTTGAGGACAATTCTTAGGCTTCGGTGTCAATCTAGAAAATTTGTCCCAGACAATTGTTCCTTATCAAGGATTGATCCTTAAATGTTAGAGGTGTTTGTTGTCATTGTAATCTACATGGAAAATATGAAATTATAAGTATCAATTTAAAAAACAACATATTCAATTATACCTTTAATTAAATATGCTCCCTCTATTTTACTTAAACCAAATGACCCTCACCATTTGATTCAAAAAATCTCGTTGGAAGATTTTCTAGTGGATCGAGATCCATATTTCACTTTGTTTTAAGTCAGTGTTAGGTTGATTACACAAAACTCGATTATTAAGGTAGGAACTCCTTCCAATTGTATCTAATACAATTCTCAAATATTTTCAATTGAGTGAATAACTCCTTATTCTAATCCATCATATGGGTCATTCCCAACTCTTGTTTCTAAACATGTACAGTCTTATTATAATTTGTTTAGTTAAGTTTGACCCATTGTTTTAGAAATTAGATATTACATTTACCCCATCGCACCTTACCAATATAGAACATTCACCTCGCGTCAAGTGAAACCTACATTATTCGATACTAGTCTTGATGAGTACTAAAACTTGAAAAGCATAAACTTAATATTAAGTTTTTTTGGGAATTTTCAATTAGTTTGATCTCACCGGCTTATTTATCATATAAATAGTATCTCACATGCATCAACATACATTCACATGCATCAACATACATTCATATGCATCAACATACATACAAAATGAAATAGTTATAGCCCCTAGCACAATTGTTCTCCCAAGCCAATGAGAGAAACTAAGTTAAACCAAATAACGATCTACGCTTCTCCAAGCATGATCTCCAAGGTTGTCCTCCTTTGATATTGTATTCTTGTCTTTATTCATAGCATTACATTACATCAAAGAATACTCATTTTACATACGAGGGACTGAGATGATAAAAGAAGTTACATCAAGAGATTAAAAGAGAGGCATGACATGTAGGTTGTATTTTAAAATCCCAAAACAAAATAAAGGAAAACTAAGGCCATAACTGATCACCACAAGAGAACAATAATAAACACATTTTTATTATTATTAATTTTAATCATGTTAATTAAAAAATCAAATTAAATTTCAGCAAATGATCACACTACGCAAAGTAGTCGGAGTCAAGGGGTTGCGCCCCCATCGGGGTTGTAAGGGGTAGTGCCCTGACGCAAAATTTTAATGAACAATTCATTTGAAATCGGTGTCATTTTTGCATCAACACTTGATTAAAGCACAATTTTTGTGTCATCACAACCCTAATCGCATACCTCTTTGACAGCACAACCTTTGTTCCGTCATGAACCCTAATGCAACAACTTCATACCGTCAAAACACCATGATCAATAATTCAGTATGATTGATCAACATGTCATTGCTTTACTATACTAACTTCGGATTACGAAGCAAATGAACATGGATCGGTCAAAAGAATAACAATCATTACGTGAGTTAATGGACGAAATAGAAATAATATATCCAATATACCATCTTTGCACTAGAGTTACTTATATCACATATAAAATTTGATCGATCATTTTGCGTAACTTAAGGACGATTGATGTATCACTGCTTCACCAGACTAATGTCGAATTATGAAGCAAAGTCAACATCGATCATCCAAATCGTACACAGCCTCTTGCCAAATTCAATTATTCGATTATAATTTAATTTATTCTGTGTTTTAGTCTAATTAAAACAGAAAGAACAGAAAATAAACAACTATCAGATGCATGTTTTTTTAAGTGTCTCTGATACCACTGAAGGGAAATCGTGATCCAAAACGCAACGAAAATTAAAAATTTTCTTTTAGTGACCCTTACCAATGGTCATGATCAGTGATAGAAATGGTTACCTCTTGTGACAATGAAACCTTTGATGCTGAATTGAAAAAGTGATCACGAGCGTTGAATGATGAACAACGCCTCTACTCAGTCCACACGAACAGTTTCCTTCAATTTCAGTGCTAGTTGCTACAATTGAAGGCTTTGAGTGAGAGACAGAGAGAGAAGGAAAATACGGTTAGGGTTTTACAGTCTAAATTTTCATCAAGTGTGAATGCTTATGCATAAGGGTTCTATTTATGTAATCACTTGTGTGGACTGCAAGCTAAAAAGCCCACTTAATTAAGGGTGGGGCCCCATATCTTATGGCGTACCGTATATCACCTAAGCGTGTGGGACCTTACCACATTCCATATTTTACTTAAGTGCAATGTACCTTACGGTGTTTTACATTTACTTAAGTGCATTGTACCTTACGTTGTTCCTTATTTACTTAAGTGCATTGTACCTTACGTTGTTCCTTATTTACTCTACCTCTTATCAATCTGTCCTTGTGTGTGTGGCCCTGTAGGTTTTTGCGACGTTGGCAATTATGTCAAATCACGCATTTAACATAATAAACTGTGAGTGGTATCTAGCAACACATCACTGCTACCCAAGTCACAAAAATGTCATGTGATCTGACAAAACATTTTGTGATAATACTTGTGTGTATAATTACCTTTTTGCTCTTATGTTTATATTGAATACAAGGCATATATCGTGTCATCCTTGTCCAGTTCAATATTGGGCCCTTAGACATTTATCCTGTTATGCAGGATATGCAAATTCCACCTATGTCACTCATGTCCCTCAACATGCTTTGTGGAGTACCCATCAACTGTCTTTATGGTCATCCAGTTATAGACAATGTTAAATCAGCAATAAAGTACTCGACTCTACTTCTAGGATGGGCAAACATAATAAAGAAATGCCTTTTATTATTTAGAAATAATTTGATAAAGTACTTAAAGTATTTGCCTCTAGGGATTACACCAATAATTATTAGATAAAGGTTTAGACAAGTGTCTTGCCTTGACCCCTAACACAATGCCAGACATAAAGAACCCAAAGGTAGAGCTTATGGAGCTACCCAAGACCTTTAGATATAATTTTTTAGATGTTGAACTTAATTGCCCAGTTATTGTAAATTCTAGCCTTAGTGTAGAAGAGGCCAATAAGTTGCTTGTTGTTTTTAAGAGATACCCCTCTGCATTAGGATATACCTTTAGTGACCTCAAGGGAATTAGCTCTTTTGTGTGCATGCACTAGATCATGTTGTAAAAGGACTCTAAGACCTCTCGAGAGCATCAAAGAAGGATAAATCCATAAATGAGTAAGATTGTTAAGAAGGAAGTTATGAAACTTCTTGACGACGGGATCATCTATCTCATATCAGACAGTAAATGGGTGAGTCTAGTACATATGGTACCGAAGAAAGGTGATATGACTGTTGTAAAGAACGAGAGAGGTGATTCATTTCCTACCCACACGGTTACTGGTTGGCGGATGTGCATTTATTATAGAAAGTTGAATAAAACAACCAGAAAAGACCACTTCCCCCTCCCTTTCATCGACCAGATGTTATAGCGCCTAACTAGGCACTCACATTTCTCCTACTTGGATGATTATTCGTGATTTTTTTAAATTTCGATACACCCAAGTGACCAGGAAAAGACGACCTTCACTTTCCCGTATGGCACTTTCGCTTACCGGCAAATGATATTTGGGCTATGTAATGCTCCTGCCACTTTTCAAAGATGCATGATGGCAATCTTTACTGATTTTATTAAGGACAATATGGAATTAGTTATGGACAAATTTTCCGTGTGTGGGTCTAGCTTTGATGATTATTTAGTGAATCTAGAAATATTTTTGGAAAGATGTGTTAAGGTTAATCTTGGGTTGAATTGGGAAAAATGCCACTTTATGGTTAAGCAGGGCATTGTTTTAGGACATTTTGTGTCCACAAGAGGTATTGAGGTTGACATAGCAAAAATTGAGGTTATCGACACTACAATAAATAACGTTTTTTATGACGAAGCTAACACCTCGAACAATAAAAAACAAGGGTATAGGTATTGGGAGTGTCTGGTTTCATTTTTTTAAATAAACAACCATTTACCTCAGTTTTAAGAAAAACAAGGGAATAGAGTTATAAGGGAGGTCGCTTCAACACCCAGTTATTGCATTTTATATTTTTTTCAGTTGTTTAGTTAGTATTTCTCACTTGGCGTCTTTCCAAGTTCCATTTTTATCATTTTTATTTTTTTATTAGTATTTACCTCGGCTACATGGTCCAACTGAGGGGTGGTATATTTTGCATTAATCAATTTCAAAATACTATTTTCAAAATCATATTTTAATTTTTTTAATTGATATGTTCAAACCCATCGGTTATACAAAAAAAATCGATGTTATATATCTTTTAATTGAATTCCCAGAATATGGTACTATTGTGTTTTTTTTATATTTTATATTTTTAATTAATATCATCACATCATATTTTATATAAACCTGACGTGACACATATATTGCATGATATACCTCAAACGTAATTTCATCACTCTCATTACACACAAAAAAAACCCCAGGCAATTTTCAAGTTGATATTCATCAAAACTCTTCCGACAGATATTCATCAAACATCATTTTTGCAATAGGTTTGTTCTTCACTAAAACGAGTTATATATCACTTTGTTTTTTACTAATAATTTTATCTAGGGTTTTACGTTAGTTTGTCTTATGATCATTTTGTTTCTACGATTTCCCATTTTTTTATTGAAACATTAGTTAATATAGTTTCTCTTGATCATTTTGAGGTTTATTTAAATAGCCATTTCATCAACAGATATCATTTTTCAACAGGTTTGTTCTTCACTGAAACAAGTTATGTATCACCGAAATGAGTTTATATAATTTTGTTTTTCATTGTTTGTCTCTTGATCATTTTGTTTCTACGTATTTATCTCTTGATAGTCATGGCCGATTCGACAAGCACCTCCCATACAACATCTGATGCAACATCTGTTAATACAAATATTTTTATTACTACGATACTTCCGTGCACTTGCGGACCTATCAACACACATGTTTTCTCATGTGTAAAAAAATTTTCAGTGAAAAAAATGTTTCTAAAATTAGTTAAACCTTTTTAGTTTATTAAATTTTATCGGAGAACTCCATATTAAGTTCTCCAAATTTTTTACCAGAAAGCTGAATATGAATTTTTATCGGTATGGTTTTGTTTTGAAAAATATACATTTTGTCTTACAGATATGGAGATGCCTTTACTATGTGATAAATATCTATCATGGAGATATGGAGATGTCTTTACTATGGAGATGTCTTTACTATGTGATAAATATCTAAAATATCTATCAAGTGTTATATTTTAGGAACACACTGACTAATGAGTATGATTATCATATTTGAATTTTGCAATTTTAACATTTATTTTTTATATTATATTGAATTCATGTTTATGTGATGTTATGTTTTGATCGTACCTGGATCAGACAGTATCTGGTGGCCAACAACGTTGTCGGGACTTCAGCTCCGGTGAGGTAGAAAGACGGCCGGGGGGGTGTACCTGCAAGGTACTCCGACGCTCAAGTAAGGCAAGGGTCACAAGTAAAAGCAAGTACAAGGTTAGAGTAAGAAAACGTGTGTGTAACCTGACCCTCTCAAGGGAGAGGGTATTTATAGAGAGCCCCCAGCGCCGGGCCAACGGTTACTTGCATTGGGTTGGATTGCCAGGCCCAATCCAAGTAACTGCCAGGGCTTACGTGGCGTAGTGAAGACCAGCATGTGGTTTTCGCCCTGGGGTAACCGTTCCTAGATCTCCAGAATTAGGGCAGACCGATTCCATCGGGAGTGGGTGGTTACATGAGAACGTGTCCTCGCGGGGAGGAGTCTTGCGTGTCGGGGAGAGACGTGTCCTCGCGGGGAGGACTCTTATGTGAGAAGGAGATGGCTCCTCGCAGGGAGGAGCAACTGAGTGTCGAGGAAGATCGAGCCCTGAGGGGTTTGATGCCTCTGCTCGACGGACTCTGCTGATCCCGACAATGTTGAGGGGTGGCACGTGCCCGACGCTGTTGGGGCGTGTATGTGCCCGACAGTGGTCTTGTAAAGAGGTCCTTGTTGGGCCATCTCATGTCCTGTGAGTTTGGCCTTCTCGACTGAGGGGCAGACCCTGGCCCAGTCCAGAACAGGAGCCCCCCAAGTCGTTGCTCCAAAGTGTCGGAGTAATGACTTAAGGGCCAACAAGCATGTCGGGGGAGTATCGACTGCGTGACCGCGATGAGGGGAACTTGTTTGAGATCCGCTGGCCGTATCGTCGGGGAGACTCGAGCGTGGTAGTTCGCGGATGGTCAACTCAGCGGGGATGCAAGAAGTTTAAACTTGGGTGTCGAAGCAAATGGAGAGACCCGTGTTGGGGAGCGAACGGTCGCATGTATGCCACGTGTCAGATGCCATCATTGCCTAGGGGCGACTAGGCTAGGGTAGTGTACTCTAGTAGTCTAAAACTCTTCGAATTCCATGAGGATCCTATAAATAGGCCTCACCTCGTTTCATTTACACCATTTGCTCTTTTCCTCTCAGACTCTCCCTCTCTTCTTCTCCGTTTTTCCGCCGCTGACTTCCACCGTTCTCCACCGACGATCGCCGTGCCGGAACCCTAAAAAGCATATTTCAAGTAAGTTTCTTTCTTTTTTCTCCTTTCGTCTGCATTTGTAGGGTGAATCTTACGGTGAACTGATGAAGTTCCCCTGGAAGTCACGAAATATCCGGTGAAAATGGCGGAATTTCATAGTTTAATTGTTGAATCTCGCGGGGAGAGGCGATGAAATCCCCGAGGACACGAAGAATATCTCGGGGTCATGAGATGAACGTTTCTTAGCTCTTTGTTGAACATTCCGAGGAGCAAGGACGGAATCCCCGGGGAGCCGACGTTTATCTCGGGGATATGGGTCGAATACCCTGGGGTCCCGCCCAATTTCGCTCCCAGCGGACCTGAGGATGGTCGCGGGTTCGCGTTCCCCGACGTTCCCTCCTTGCCCTTTCACTTGATCAGTGGTGGAAGGGTGGATTTGATATGGGCCATCGAATTCACCATTTCCTTCTGCTTTTTAGGTAAATGGACGTATTGCCCGTGGCTGAGGGATCTTTGGATATTTACGACGGGCCCGATTCGCCTATGGCGGAGACAACCGGTGCTGGGGAGAGGCTTCCCGACGAGTGGGCCTACAAAGAGGCAGTGAACATGATCTCTGAGTTTGTCGACCTGAACGAGGCCAACATATTTTTTACCGTAGAGCACCGCCTAATAGGTTCACAGAAGTTGTGGAACGTGTTCAGGCCTTTGCCACATCATCGAATATGCTCGACATATAGCGGGATGCGGTTTCCCGTATATGAGTTTATGTTCGACGAGGCGGGGTGGCGTTTGCCCTTCACGGATTTCCAACACTCAGTGTTTGCCCACCTGCGTTTGGCCCCTTCTCAACTCCACCCCAACTCTCTCGCATTCATCAGGGCTTTCGAGCTCGTGTGTAAATATCTGAAGATTGGGACGACGGTGCCCCTATTTTTTCGCATTTTCCATCTTCAACGGCTGGCTGTCGACGGCAAGCATGGCTGGGTATCCTTCAAGCAGGTGAGCAGCCTGTTTCACACTTATCTGGACTCTATGCGAGACTTCAAGTATCGGTACTTCCTCGTGAGGCCGGTCACACATGAGGCCGTAAATACAGTGTACTATCGGGTCATCGAGGAAGTGGATGGACGGTGAGAGGAAGCCCTTGTGCCCAGGTTTCCGTTGTTCTGGACTGAAGAACACTTCAAGAGGGGGACGGACAGCTATATCGTCAGCCCTGGTAAACTCTGCGAAGGGGATCGCTTGGCTCACGAGGCCATAGTCAAGTTCGTCAGTGGGTTTAACAAAGCCAAGTTCGTGACGCCGAATGGGGACTTCCTTCTGGGCGACGATGGGGAGGTCTTAACGAAGCGTCGATTGATCAACACTAGGGCTCTCCTCGAGACGTTTTCTGACGAGGAGGCTCTCGAGCTATTAGGTGGGGTGCCTCCCTGACATGCCTTTCCCTTCGTCTTTCTTTTCGAATTACTGACCTCTTTGTTTTCTGTGCAGGTAAGATGTCGTCTGCCGAGGAGCACCTCAAAAAGTTGAAGGCTAACGGCGCTACGAAGAAGGGAGGCAAAAGCTGTCTCGAGCAGATCCGAGCGTAGGAGTCCGTTCCTAGTCAGACAACCGGGGGTTCTTCTGGCTCTCACCAGGATAGTGATTCTCCCAGCCCCCAGGTCTCCCCGAAGAGGCGGCGGGTTGCGGACACAGTGGCCATCGACCTTACTGAGAACGAGGGTCCCCCTGCTGTAAAATTCGTGCTCCCGCCATGTCACTCGAGGCCGAACTTTTTCATGGGGAATAATTCCCTTTGCGTGGGTGCCCCCGAAGCTCAGGCCATCTTAGGCGTCGACAAGGTCTCTCGGAGAAAGGCGCTGGTGGAGGATGTGTCCGCTGTGATGCGGGTTTGTGCGGCTGCCCTAGTTCTGAACGACGAGGTGTACCCGGAAGGTGAACTGACAGGTTGCACGAGAGTTTCCAGTCTATCTCAGCCGAAATGGAGGTGGGCAAGGAGCTGGCCGACTGCAAAATCCAGAACTAGGCCCAAGTCGAGCTTCAAGGGAAGTTGGAGGAAAAGTTGAAGAATGTTGAGGAAGAGCGGAGACGTCTCGTCGGGATTGAAGAGGAGAGGGATCGTCTCTTGGCGAGGAATGCCGAGTTGGAGGAGGTTGTCCGCCCCGCTGATGAGGAAACCGAGGGAGATAGGTTGCTGACCTCGCGGGCAGCGCTCATAGCGAAGCTCCGGGAATCGAGGAGGACAACCTCGAAGCAGCCGACATAGGATTCAGAAATGCCGTGCAGCAGCTTCGGGTTCTCAACCCCGACCTCACAACCGAAGGGATTGACCCCGACTCCGAGGTGGTCGACGGTCAAATCGTGCAGCCGATGCGGGTGGACGAGGTTCATGAACGCGAGGAGCCCGAAGGGACTGTCGCCGAGTAGGCTTTTCTTCTTTATTTTGTTCGGCCTGCGAGCCATTTTATTTATTTTTCAATACGTATGCCCGACCTGCGTGCCAGGGGCTTTTGATACTTGTTTGTAATATTTGTACAATGGGCTTCTGCTCGCTTCAATGCCTTTTTGCTTATCTGCTCGTGTGGTGTTTGTATGGTTTATATTGTGTGTGATGTTATAGCATTTGTTATACTTTGTTTTTGTCTAAGTGATAAAAACTTTGGGATTTGCTCGACCTTGATAGTCCCTGACCACGTGGAGAGCTGGTCGGGCGGTCGGAGGCGTATTCCGACCTTTAACGAGGCTAAGAGCTCGATTGAGGTATTAGCTTCGTGGCGTGAACTTCCCATCGCGAGCTGGGTGTTCTGCCTAATTGGTACAACGACGGCGGAGCTCGATCGAGGTATCCCCGTCGGATCAAAAGTCCTCGCGCACACACAATGCGACCTTCGATCATCGTGTTCTGTATAGGGGTGTCGCGCTCGTACCTTAGTGCGTCCCCGTAATCGCGGTGCTAGTGAGTCGCGGGCAGTGGTTAACTGTAGTACTGTTTGAGCTTCTCAGTGTTCCATGTTCGAGCAAGTTCTTCCCCGTGCAGATTTTCGAGGAAGTAGGCTCCTGTCCCCGTTTTCGCGCGGACGCGGTACGGGCCCTCCCAGTTCGCGGCGAGTTTGCCTTCTCGTGAGTCTTTCTGGTTCCTTCGTAGGACGAGGGTGCCCACCTGAAAATCACGTTTGATAACTTTGTCGTTATAACGTAGTGTTATTTTCTGCTTAAGTGAAGCTTCTCGGAGAGAAGCGCCCGAACGTGTCTCCTCGACGAAATCGAGTTCTTCCCTCAGGGCTTCGTCGTTCGCGTCCCCGTCGAGGGGGGCTTCTGTCCTCCTCGAGGGTTCCCTGATTTCCACGGGGATCACCGCTTCCGTTCCGTAGGTCAGACGAAAAGGGGTCTCCCTGGTCGTGGAATGTGGGGTCGTTCGGTAGGCCCAGAGGACGCTGTGTAGCTCCTCGACCCACCGTTGTTTGGCGTCGCCTAATCGATGTTTCAGTCCTCGTAGGATTACTCTGTTCGCCACCTCAGCCTGTCCGTTCGTTTGAGGGTGCTCGACCGACATGAAGTGCTGCTTCGTGCCTAGCTTGGAGACGAAGTCTTGGAAGTTCTTGTCGGTGAACTGTGTTCCGTTGTCGATGACAATAGCTTGAGGCACGCCGAATCGGGCGAGGATGTTCCTCTTGTAAAAACACAGTATGTTGAAGGCCGTGATTTTGGCCAATGCTTCCGCCTCAATCCACTTCGTGAAGTAGTCCACCCCGACGATGAGGTATTTGTTTTGATATGAACCCTGGACGAAAGGTCCAAGGATATCCATCCCCCACCACGCAAATGGCCACAGGGAGGATAGTGTTTTGAGCTCGTTGGGAGGAGCAAGGTGCATGTCCCCGTGTCGTTGGCATCTTTCGCACTTCTTGACGTGTTCCTTGGCGTCCTGTTGCATGGTGGGCCAGTAATACCCTGCTCGAAGCACCTTACGGGCTAACGATCGCCCGCCGAGGTTCTGTGCATTGATTCCTTCGTGGATTTCCTAGAGGACTCCGGGGACCTTGGTCTCCTCGACGCACCTGAGGAGGGGGATAGATAACCCTCGCCGGTATAGCTTGTCCTCGACTATCGTGTATGAGCATGCCCGTCGTTTGACCATTCCGGCTTCCTTGGGATTTTCGGGCAGTTTGCCCGTCGTGAGGTACTCGTACACAGGGGTCATCCAGTAATTGCTGTCACCAATGGCATTTGCGTCTGCCACTGGAGTGGGTTTGTCGATGCTCGGCCGGGAAAGTACTTATTGTATGACGGATTTGTTTCCGCCTTTCTTCTTTGTGCTTGCCAATTTGGACAAGACATCTGCTCGGGCATTGTGCTCGCGGGGGATGTGAGTTACTTCCGCAGAGGTGAACTTTTTCATCTTTTCTTTCACCAAGGCCAAGTATTCTATGAGGTTGTCATTCTTGGCCTGGTACTCTCCTCAGACTTGCGAGGCCACGAGCTGGGAGTCGGTGAAGAGTTTGACCTCCTTGGTGCCAAGGTCCTCGGCCAGCCGAAGTCCGGCGAGGAAGGCCTCGTATTCCGCTTGGTTGTTCGACGTCGGGAAGGATAGTTCGAGGGATACCTCGATCAGGATGCCTTCCTCGTTTTCGAGGATGATGCCCGCCCCGCTTCCCTTCGGGCTGGATGCTCCGTCGACATAGATCGTCCATTTCTGGGATCCGTTGGTTGAAGGTTCCGGGATGGTCATCTCCACTACAAAGTCGGCCAATACCTGAGGCTTCAGGGCTTTCCTCCCTTCGTATTGGATGTCAAACTCGGCGAGTTAGAGCGACCACCTGAGCATCCTCCCCGCCATGTCCGGTCGTCCAATGAGCTGCCTTATAGGTTGCGATAGCACTTGTTTTAGGTGGAGGAGCGCATGCTCGCATTCTTCGCTCCATTGAAACTCCGCTTTTTGTCGAAGAAGTTTGAAAAATGGGAGTGCGTATTGTGCAGACTTGGCGACGAAGCGGGAGAGAGCGGTGAGCATCCCGTTCAATGATTGTATCGACTTTTTTGAGTCCGGAGTAGGGATCTTGGGAAAAGTCCTACACTTGTCGGGGTTGGCTTCGATTCCTCGCTCTGTGAGGTAAAATCCGAGGAACTTACCTGCCCGAACGTCGAAGGTACATTTGTCGGGATTGAACCTCATGCGGCACCTCCTCGCTGTGTCGAACACCTTTTTGAGGTGCGCGGCATGGTCGACTTCTTCCGCTGATTTGACGATCATGTCGTCCATGTAGACCTCGAGCATGTCGCCGATTTCAGCCTGGAAAACCTTATTCATCATCCGTTGGTAGGTCGCATTGGCGTTCTTTAGACCGAAGGGCATCACGTTGTAATAGTAGTTGCCCGACGCGGTCATGAAAGTCGTGTGTTGTTTGTCGACCTTGTCCATGGGAATTTGGTTGTATCCCGAGTAAGCGTCCATGAAGGATAGTAGTTTGTAACCTGCAGAATTGTTGACCAGTTGGTCGATGTTAGGCAAAGGGTAGCAGTCTTTCGGGCAAGCCCAGTTAAGATCAGTATAATCAACGCACATCCTCCATTTTCCATTATTCTTTTTTACAAGTACAACGTTGGACAGCCAGGTTGTGTACCTGGCCTCCGAAATAAAATTCGCCTCTAGGAGGTCTTTTACAGCTTTTTCAGCAGCCTTCGTTTTTTCAGGAGACTGCCTACGTCTACGTTGAGCTATGGCCCTAGCGGCCGGATCTACTGCAAGCTGATGGCAAGCCACCTCGGGGTCGAGGCCAGGCATCTCGGAGGCGCTCCATGCAAAGAGATCAGCGTTCTCCCTTGAACATGCCTTCAGCTGCTCCTTCGCCAGGTCAGCGATTCTGGTGCCAATCTTCACGTTACGGTCTGGATCGTCCCCGAGTACCACGAGCTCAAAGTCTCTGTCAGGGATGGGGCGCGTTGGGTGGAGAGGCCGCCCATTTTTTTCCGCCTGGAGGTCGAGGTCTTCTGCCCCGTCTTCATCGGGTTCGCCCAGGAACCTACTGTCGAGTTCGACTGCGTTGACGCACAGGAGAGGTACCTGTTCGGCGTCCGGGGGTGGCTTGGCCACGGTCTTGGGTTTGGTGCCGATGGAACTCATGCCTTTGACAGTGGCGTCGAAGCATCTCCTGGCCGCATCTATGTCCCCGTGCATCGTCACTACTCGTCCCCTGGGCGTGTAGTACTTCATTTTGAGGTGGACTGTTGATGGCACCACCGTAAGCTCGGCCAGGGTGGTCCTCCCGAGGATGCAGTTGTAAAGGGATGGGCATTCGACCACCAGGAAACGGATCTTCACCTGTCGGGCAGTGTCTTCGTCCTCGAATGTAACCATCAGCTCAACGTAACCCCATGGTCTAGTGGTGGTTCCGTTGAACCCCTGCAGATCTGAACCGACGTACGGGGTCAGATGTCTCTCGTCGAGCTGAAGGGTCCCGAACAGATGGGCATACATGATGTCGACCGAACTTCCCTGGTCGACGAGGATCCTTCGAAGGTGATAAGGTTGGAGTTCCCCCACACTTTCTCGAGAGTGGTTGTCTTCACCGACGTTGCGGATTCAAGCTCATCAAATTTCCGCTTGATCGATCCGACGGACAGCTTCTTGGGACCACCCCCGGAGATGACCATCGCTTTGGGGAAGCTTTCCCAGGTGCTACGGGCAGTGACGGGGTCCTCGTGGGGGAAGGTCGCCCACATGTTGCGAATTGCTTCTTGGCCCTCAATGATTACGGGGACAAAAAGTCCTCGGGTCGAGTGACGCTGAGGGCGACCTAAAGCCGACTCTCGTCGGGCGGGGCGTCGTCTCCTCGACGTTCTGGGCTTCCCGGGAGCTGGGACGAGGAGTATCATTCTTCTGGGCGTATTTCTTTAAGTGCCCTTCCTTTATCAGAATTTCAATCGCATCTTTGAGAAGGATGCAGTCTTCTGTGACATGCCCGTGACTCCGGTGGAACCTACAGTATTTTGACTTGTCAACGTTTGATTTGGGGGCAGTGGGCTTCGGAAAGCGGACTCCTCCTTTCACAAATTCTGAGTTCTAGCACTCGGAGAGGATTCGCGCGCGGGGAGCATTGAGTGGGGTGTATTCAGTGAACCGGCCAGCTGGTCCGCGTGGTTCACGAGGTTCACGGGGGCGATTATCTCTCTTTCTTTCTCCTCCTCGTCGGGGAGGAGATTCTTCTTCTTTGTGACCGCGGGGGCCTTCTTTGCGTCTCGATTCAAGGGCGATCTGCGCTGCCTTCGACTCCTCGAGCTCGATGTACGACTGAGCCCATTGGAGGAGATCATCTAGAC
Organism: Lathyrus tuberosus; assembly: GCA_022829125.1. Classification (NCBI taxonomy): domain Eukaryota; kingdom Viridiplantae; phylum Streptophyta; class Magnoliopsida; order Fabales; family Fabaceae; genus Lathyrus; species Lathyrus tuberosus. The sequence continues at coordinate 8,998,899 of JALAZF010000179.1, forward strand.
GGTGGGGTCTGCGGAGGCCCACGGACTTGGCAAAGTCAGATCCAAAACGTAGCCCATGGATGATTAAATACTTCTTCATGTCGTCGGTCGTATGGACCTCGACAGCTTCTCTATTGAATCTCTCAATGTAGTTCCAGAGAGATTCGTTCTTCCCCTGGAAGATGCTTTCTAGGGCAGCTTCCGTCTTCGGGTGTCGACGAGATGCAGTAAAGTGTTTGGTGAAGCGTTGTCTTAGTTGCTTCCAGAATGTGATCGACCCGGGTGCCAGACCCTTGTACCAAGTCATGGCGCCCTTCCGCAAGGTGGTGGGGAAAAGCCTGCACTTAATGGCTCCCCTGACATTTCTGAAGTCGAGCATGGCTTCGAAACTTTCGACGTGGTCGTCGGGGTCGGCCAGGCCGTCGTAGTTCCCCAGTTGCGGAGGTTTCTCCATGCCCGCAGGAATTGGGGCGTTCATGATCTTCCATGATAGAGGGGTCCTTCGGTCGTCGTCGTCACTTCCTGTCGGGGACCTCGAAGGGGATCGCTGATGCCGTGGAGGGGAATTCCTCAAACGGTTCATCGGCCTCTCCTCAGTCTGTTTGGACTTTTTGGTAGTGGTGGAGGCCCTAGGTTCCTTCCGAGGCGGCGAACGAGGGAGTTTCTGAGAGATCGTAGGATGGGGACGCTCAAGACGTGGTCGGCGGCCCCCGCGCACCGGCGAGGGGGTTCGAGATTCTTCGGAAGGGGTCCTTCACGGGGAAGGAGAACGGCGAGGTGACGGTGGACGACGATGTCTTCGCGGGGAAGATCGTCGTGCCCGCCTTTGCTCCAGTGCTTCAATTCTGGTATTCTGGTGTGCGATCAGCTGATTGGTCTGATTGATCAAGGCAATTAGGGCCACGGTGCTCGCATCTGCATTGGGCGGAGGAGCAACTGGCTGAAAAATGGGCTGCTGATCGTCTTGGTGGGCGGCGTTGTAAGCCACGTCTTGGGAGTTTGGGGAGGCGGTCTGCCCGTCTCTTACGTCGCCTTCATCGCCGTTGAGGATAGTGGCGTCCTCGTGGTGGTTTCCGTTCTCGAGCTGTACGAGGACGGTGTCCAGAGCTTTGTTAGCGGACGGATTGGCCATGCTGGTGATGAATGAGAGGATTGCTTTGGTTTATCGAAGGAAAAACGGGGAAGCAAAGATTTCCCACAGACGGCGCCACTTATCGTACCTGGATCAGACAGTATCTGGTGGCCAACAACGTCGTCAGGACTTCAGCTCCGGTGAGGTTGAAAGACGGCCGGGGGGTGTACCTGCAAGACACTCCGACGCTCAAGTAAGGCAAGGGTCACAGGTAAAAGCAAGTACAAGGTTAGAGTAAGAAAACGTGTGTGTAACCTGACCCTCTCAAGTGAGAGGGTATTTATAGAGAGCCCCCAGCGTCGGGCCAACGGTTACTTGCATTGGGTTGGATTTCCAGGCCCAATCCAAGTAACTTCCAGGGCTTACGTGGCGTAGTGAAGACCAGCACGTGGTCTTCGCCCTGGGGTAACCGTTCCTAGATCTCCGGAATTAGGGCAGACCGATTCCATCGGGAGTGGGTGGTTACATGAGAACGTGTCCTCGCGGGGAGGAGTCTTGCGTGTTGGAGAGAGACGTGTCCTCGTGGGGAGGACTCTTATGTGAGAAGGAGATGGCTCCTCACAGGGAGGAGCACCTGAGTGTCGAGGAAGAGCGAGCCCTGAGGGGTTTGATGCCTCTGCTCGACGGACTCTGCTGATCCCGACAATGTTGAGGGGTGGCACGTGCCCGACGCTGTTGGGGCGTGTATGTGCCCGACAGTGGTCTTGTAAAGAGGTCCTTGTTGGGCCTTCTCGACTGAGGGGCAGACCCTGGCCCAGTCCAAAACATGTTTAATATTAGGGTTGAGTATGTTAATCGGAAGTTGAAGCAAATGTTGGAAAACAATAAAGGTCACTTGCACAAATGCTGGGAGAGTATGCATGACAACATGAAATTACATTTAAGAAACATACAAGTTTCATTTAAAAAGAGTTTTTATGAAGTTGAGCATACACACACTAGTCCATTTTGTGAGAAACTACATGGATTTGTATAAAAAGCTTCTTTGAGACGCATTTCTGAAGAGTTTGAAAGATTTAGGTATGTGAAAACCAATACTTCGATATGTGGTTGTATTGTTAGAGCAACATTGGGTTGTCTTATGCTTGTGAGTTAGGAACATATAGTGTGTGGTAAGTCGATACCATTAGATTATGTTAATATCCATTAGAGAAAATCAAGCATGGAATGTAGTTAGAAGGTAGACACAAATATGGATCAAATTTAGATTGACGGATGCAATTGAAGTGCTATGGAGAAGTTTTTGGTCACTTGATATTGTTGGAAAAAGAGCATTGAAAAGTAATATGTGTGAATTTGCTTACTGAAATATGAGTTCAATGTTCCTTCCACCTAAAATATTAAAATTAAAGGAGGAGTAAAGTAAAGGAAGGTGTCAAGGAGATGTGATGTGTATGAATACCCTTCAAATTTTGAGCATGTTGATGAAGTATATTATGATTTTCAAAGATTGTTGAATAGGCCATGTAAGAAGCAATCCTCCTAGAAGACAAATCCCTAAACAATGGTAGATATTTTTCTTCTACATGAGAGAAGCTCTTGTTTGCATAAATAGTGTACCTTATGAGCAGCAATGTATACACCATACAACGCAATCAAATATACTAATATGAGGATGTCCATCAAATAAATCATACAAACACTATTGGATGTAATAGTTACCCTTACATTTCCTAGTTTTTGTCATGACCTCTTATGTATTCATCTTCAATAGTTCCTACAAGTGCAACAACTGGCTCTTAATTTTTACATCTAGGATGACTATAGAAATCACCCTTAATTTAGTGGTGAAGTAGACATACAGCATCGTCAAAGGTAATCATCATTTCACCTAAATCTTTTTCAGACTAGTTTTTCGAAGTAGGGTTAAATCAAAACCTTCCAAATTATCATGTATCACATGTGAAAGATAAGTCAAAATTCATCCAATCAATTTCTTCTGATATGATGTCATCTTTAATACCTTCTTTGAGCAGCGCTCTTGAAAGTATTTAAATTATAAATTATAACTTAAATAAAGTAACAACAAGATGATATTTATGCGGTATTTGGCAGTTCCGGCGATTTTGGTGGTATTTTCTACCATACCTATTTGGATATAATCAAATATGATGTGTGTGCAGCCGTTTGGTAATTCTTCAAGCATGGTTGGATCATTCCCAATTTCAATGTTAGCTATATTCCCCTCATCCCGAAAACCCAGAATGCTACTACTATGGACTTCTTTAGGCCCATTGCTCTTTGCAACTTCAAATTCAAGATTATCACCAAAATCATTGCTCAGAGACTGTCCCCTCTTATGCCTTTCCTCATTTCTTTGGAACAACGTGGCTTCATATGCGTTCGTAATATTAGGGACTGTATTTATAGCAATGTCGGAAGATGTGTCGAGCAGGCTTATATCTAAAGCAATGTCGGAAGGTTCCCTGCATCTTTTCAAGGCTTCCAGAAACAACCTTGTCCCTTCGCATTTGATGTATGCTGATGACATCTTATTGTTCTGCATTGCTAAGATTACTAATGTTAAGACTCTTTTGGCTATTTTCAAAAACTACATTGCGGCTTCGATTCAGGTTATTAATTTATCTAAGTCCAGTTTTTATTCGACTAATGTTTGTCTCAGAAGAAAGCAAAAAATCTTGAGTCTCACCGGTTTTCAGATTGGATCGATTTTGTTCAGCTACCTTGGTGTTCCTCTGTTCAAGAGTAGAGTAAAGAAGCATCACATTACTCTTATTGCTGACAAAATTCTTTCCAAACTCTCTGGATGGAGAGGCTCTTGTGTATCCATGGCCAGAAGAATCACTCTAGTCAAGTCGGTTATTCATAGCATGCTGCTATATTCCATAAACAATTACTCCTAGCAATTTCCATCCTCAAAAATCTAGAGGCTTCCAATAGAAACTCCATCTGGTGTGGTAACATCACCACCAGGAAAATTTGCATTGTTGATTGGCATAAAGTGTGTCGCCCTTTTGCTAATGGAGGCTTAGGCATTAGGTCTATTTTATCTTTGAATGAGGCTACAAATATCAAACTTCTTTGGGACATGATGAACTCCAATGATGGTTGGGTTGCTCTACTGAAAAAGGGTATTTCTCGTCGCCATGGCTTCATTAACCACCATATCTCTTCCACTATTTGGGCTAGTATCAAAGTGGAAGTTCCTATTTTACATAGTAATTCCTGTTGGTCCATTAGTAATGGCATGATGCACTTGAAAGATGCTTACCTCTTCAAAACAGCCCCGACCTCTTTGGTTCCTTGGGTTAAAATTATATGGAATGTTTCCCTTCCTCCCAGTCGTGCTTGTCTTATTTAGAGGACGCGCCAGCATAATCTTCCCACTGATGATCTTTTAATTAAGAGAGACATTTCCTTAGTTTCGAGATGCCCATTATGCCAGGTTGCTGCTGAATCTTTCTATCACATTTTTTTATTATTGCTCTACTTCAAAAATTTGGGACCGGTTGCGTTCGAAACTCAACTTTCTCACAGTCCTAAACTTTGTTTCCTACTGCCTGCTGCTTGGCAACAACTTTTCCTCTCCTCAGGCAGGTTTGGTTTTCCAGACTGCTATCATCAATTCTATGGCTTTGATTTGGCAATGTCATAATGATTCGAAACATGGTAAGATCATTGCTCCCTTGAAGTTCTCCTTAAACTGGATTTCCCAACAAGTTTTGCTTTCGGGAAACTCCTACTCTAAAGCTTCCTCTAACAACATGCGGGGCTTTTCTATCATAAAAGCCTTTGATGTCCTCGTTAAAGCTTCTTCCATCAAAGAGGTTCTTTGGGAACCCCCTCCATGAATTGGATCAAATGTAATAGCGATGGTGCTTTTGTCCATGAGTCTTCTTCGGCTAGTGGTGGAGAGATTTTTAGAAATCACCTCGGAAATTTCATTTTAGCTTTTGCTACACTATGACTCTCCTTCTAATGCGGAATTTGAAGTTGCAATTGTAGCCTTGGAAACCGCTTTGTTGAGGGGTTGGACTAAGCTTTACCTTGAGGCGGGTTCTTCTTTGGTGGCCAAAGCTTTTTACAACCGCAACGTGGTTCCTTGAAAATATAGAAACTGTTGGAATTTCTGTTTTCTCCCCAGAAATTTCTCTAACTTAATCATTACTCACATATATAAAGAAGGTAATTATTGTGCCGACTTTTTGGCGAACTTTACGCTCGGCACCAACGCTTTAATTTTTTTTTATTCCATTCCTTTAAGGATTCGAAATGATTTTGTAAAAAATAAATTAAACTTACATTTCTTTAAATTTTATTGATCTTGGAAATAACTTATTCCACCTCCTTTTATATATGCTTTTAAAATAAAATAAAATAAATAGTCATATATCTACCGAAGCTTTTAAAAATCTTTCTATTTTAAATGCCCTCGGGTGTGAGATATTCTAGTGGAGGTACAAGTCATTTTATAAACCTTTTTTCAATTTAATATTTTTGTTTAAAAAAAACACCTATTTTAATTCAATCTTCAGCTGTATTTGAATGAATTTATTCAGAGTTATAAAATTAACAACTTGTTACACAATTAATAAAACGCAAACATGCACTTCACTTTGATTGACGAAATTGTAAAAGAAAAACTACACAATCTGTGAACTTGTCTCTTGGATGACTAACACATAGTCTACATTCTTCCTTTTGCCATTTCCATTACGTCTCTGTCTTGAAAAAGGCTTCTTAACATCTTCAAAGTTCAAACTCTGTGTTCTTTCCAAATTTCTCTTTTCAACAAGTGCGTCTTTAAGTCTTTTCGCAACTTTGAAATTAATGCCATCATTCTAAATCTAGCCATTGAGGCACAAGACCAAATGGATAAGGAATATAATCTACGGGTGATAATTTTATATAGTAATAACCCACCATTCATTCATCTACCATTCAATTCATCCAACTAACAACCATTCAACTAACAACTAATTAATAGAAAAAAGATTTAATTCATCAATTACATAACATAATATGAATTTCTTTTAAAGTTTGGTATCCATTATCCAATCTTACAACTTATTAATTCAAGATAATCAATTTCGTCGATTACTAGCAAGATCTTATTTAAATGAAGAATTTTAGTTATATTAAAATTCGATTTGAAGCGGCTCAAAAATAAATTGTTAGCACTGAAATAATATCATTTGATCACAACTCTTTTTTTTTAATCCAAAAGATCATCTCAAGGAAAAAACAGTTAAAGTGCAAGAGATAAAGATTATGTGTTGCACCTCAAAATTGATATCCATCATGCAACACTCCAAAAATCCATCCATGAAAAATATAATAATGGAACGATTTTATGTTAAATAGGTAAATTAGTTTTTTTAAAGAAAAAATTAGTGAATTACTAATCAAGTAATAGATTTTTTAGTTCAACCATTACCGTCAAAAATTATCTCAACCAACTATTTGAGAGCTTTACTAGCAAACTTAAATAATATAGACTAGTTGGTTTTAACTTTTAAAAAATAGATTTATTTTTTAAAAAATAATTTTTATAAAAAAAAACTTTTGAAATAATGAAAAAAATTAAATTCATTTTTATTATTATAGTTGATTGACTAATTTTTTTAAAACAACTTGTTAAACAATATGTATTGATTTAGTGTGAGATGTTTTGTCTCTGGGGCATACTGTTCGAAATGTCTTGACTTAATGTGAGACATTTTAGATTGTGTTTTTGAAAAAAGTCTTTTAATTCAAAATAGATTGAAAAAGATTTGATTATATATATATATATATATATATATATATATATATATATATATAATATTTTATTTGACAATGATTTAAATAAGAGATTTGAATTTGTATTTAATGAGAAGATCTTTAAGTTTTATTAAAACTTATTTATGTACTTCTCAATCATAAACTATTTCCAGCACTTCAAATGAATAAAAGTTTTTCTAATTCATTTTTGAAAATTGTTTATTTGCGAACAGATATGGTTCCAATTTAGTTTAAAGGTTGTCTCTAAGGATCTATTTCAGGTGATTTTGGATTATGACACTTTAAGTCGAAAATAACATGTTAGGCAAAATGTCAGACATTCTGTCTCTGACTGTCTGTTTAACGTTCAAGGTTGATTGAAGTATATTTTGTGCTTTTGAGATTTGTTTCCATTATGGCTCAAATAAGAGATATGATTATTATAGTGTGTTTTTTATTTTAGGAAACATTTGTTTTGAATCTATTTTTAGCAAGATTGAATTTGTTATAATCACGGGATCCATTAAGAATTGATCAATTAAGATTTACAATCAACATTATTGAAGATTGATCTCATGCGTTTTTTGGAAGTTCAACCACTTTCAACTCCAAACTCTAATGGGCTTTCTAGATGGACTTTGTGTTGCTATTTAAGGAGGAAATCTCATTTATGAAGACTTGGACCTAAAGAGAAAATAGCTAGTTTCTACGAGAGTTTTAGTTGAGTTTGTGTATTTGTATTTTGTATACTCGATTTTCGGGCATCAAGTATAAGTCATCAGAATATATTATTGAGTTGTATTATAGTTTTATCTTTTATCTTTGTTACTGAATAAACACTTGGGAGAGTGTTTGAGTGAAAGTGAGAGGTGTATCAGATTCATTTGGATCCCTGATCAAAACTTCACAGGTAGTATTAGGAAAGCAGGACTGAACATGGTGAGTTCAAATAAGACCAATTGTACTTCTGACTATTAAGAGTGGATTTCTTTTAAGGAGGATTGAATTGAAACTTCACATGTAGTATTAAGAAAACGACGTTGAACATTGTGAGTTCAAATAAGACCAATTGTACTTCTAACTATTAAGAGTGAATTTTCTATCATTGGGTTAATGCCCTCCAAGCATACATGAATTTGCACTTAATTAGGTTATCAATTCATGTGTTATTTATATTTTGCCTTTATTATGCCTGCTACACATTGAACTCCTCATACACGTTATTGCAACTATGTGTCTGACATCTTGTATTCAGCAGAAAAGAATTTCAATTGGCATCTGAGCATGCACTCTGTTCTTTTAAGGTGTGTTCTAGGGTTCTTATTTTGTTTAAGATGGAGAATTTCAAAGAAGAAGGATCAATTAATTGACCAGTTATTCTTGATGGTACTAAGAATCCTTTAAAGATTGTAGTTGAAGATAATTATGAAGATTGTGAAGGCTAAGTGTTAGAAGAGTAATAGTGTGGGTTGTTTTTATAATCGTCTCCACAGGGATTGTTTGATATACGATGCTCGCCTTTCAATAGTTGTGATGTTTTAAGTCTAATGGTTTCAAAATTTTCAATATTGTGTTATCATTCACTTGTAGCAAAGATTAATTGGTGACAAAGAGTTTGTAAAAGTTTTGATAGAAGCATGTCAAGGTTAGGTTTCGCTAATCCTTTCCATGTATAAACAATTAATCAAGCATATGAACTCGGTCTCCGACCAATATAACTACGTATCCTCCCGACTAAGTTTATGTCTAAAGCGAAGTCGTGAGTACCGTTGTTTAAACCGTTAGATGATGTCTCACGCTAACAATCTAAACAACGATCATTAAGATCAACACAATGCGAATAGCAAATCCCAAATCTATGTCTAGAGTTTGGTTTTTAAGAGATAAAATTGTTAGGTCATGATTTGTAGAATCTATGTCTAGAGCAAAACAAATCACACATGGATCATTAAGAGAAAACAACATCATCTATATTGATCAAAGACTTTGTTCATATACAATAGATCAAAAGCAATACATAAAAACAGAATCAACTACATCTAACCTCAACATTGAGTGTTTAGCTACCACTTCTCATGGTAGATTGGATAACAAGTAAAGAGAGGAGATGAATAAACATCCACACCGAATAATCGAGAATGGATGCAAAATCAGCTTCTCCAAGTGAAAATACAACTCCAATGGTAAAAAGACTGAAAACTATGATTTTGGATCAAAATGAACAAAAGATCCCTAACACATAAAGTGAAATTCTATTTATACAATTCTGAAATCTGATGGATTCGCACTGCGAGCAGATCATTCGCACTGCGAATGAGGAAAAATGGCACTTTAAGTGCCTCTGAGACTTAAACCGCCCCAAACAGAAATCGTGCGTTCGCACTGCGAACCCATTCATTCGCACTGCGAATCATTCGCTAGCTTCATTCGCACTGCGAATAAACTAGCGAGCAAACTGGAACTCTCTGTCTCCCTTCGCCAGCACCATCGCACTGCGAACCAACCAGCGAGCCTTCGCTAGCTTCATTCGCACTGCGAATAAACTAGCGAGCAAACTGGAACTCTCTGACTCTACTCGCTGGCGCCTTCGCTGACATTCGCAGTGCGAACCTTCGCTGGGCCTTCGCCAGATCCGTCGCACTGCGAATGCTCTGTTGCAGCAATAAATCAGTGGAAACTTGCATCCACTCCATGTGTCTCACACTTTTGCTCCTTTCATGCCTATACCTGCACATTAACACACACATTACAAGCTCCACACATATATTCCAATGTAAGCATTACAACACAATTTACCGCATAAATTCACAATTCACCGTTAGAAAGAAATGAAAAATGAAAAATATTCCATACAAATATATAACATGTTTGACATCTAACAAACTCTCCCCAAATAACTCTTTGTTTGTCCTCAAGCAAAGTATGCCTCTCACGAGGATTTGCTCGAGCACTCAATTCAACCAAGACGCGAAAAATGGCTCAACTAAACAACGATCACAACAATGCACAATTACACAATTCAAGAACCTATAATGTAAAAGAACTTGTCTCTTAAACAATTTCAAACAATGTTTTAAGAAACAACTAACCCATCATACACATGTCATTCTACACTCCTCTTCGAAAAAGGATTGAAGGCACACGTGCATACAAGCACGGGACAATTACACTCAAATGACAAATGATGCAATACTAAGAAATTCATACCATATCTCAATGATCATAACAGAAATCATGGAATTAAAAGATCACTAAGGACTTCAAGGTTGTAGTTTGGTCGGGTGAACAAAAAGGGACATTTCTAATGGCCATTGAAACGAAATTGCCAAAGCAAAAGAACATTCACTATACACATATTCACACAACACACTTCATTTCACCAATTTTTCATTCCACCTTCACAAACTACCATGCACAGTTATTGATATTATTTTTTTTCTTCAAGCCAATATTTTCTCATTTGTACAACATATTCACACTTTTTCCTTTACATGCTTGCTTGAAAAAAAAAATTTTATTTGGAGTAATGCACCCCTCTTCTTTTTATTCTCCCCAACTCATTTTCAACTCAACCTAAAGTAAATGCTCCTTGCTTTTTAAGGCAAGGAAATCAAAGTATACAATTTTCAAAGGTTCAAGAAGAAAATGCTAGAAACTCACCAAATTCAATGATGAACCAAACTTGCAAATTATGTACATAAAACAAGTTCATCATTCAATTGAGTTCTAAACTGTTTAGGCACAAAGGGGCTACCAAATGCTCACTACTCACGGGTGAATTAATATATGGACATGGTTGTGCTCACTTTCAAAAAGTGCCTTGATCACTTCTCCTACTTCCACAAAATCACATGGTCACAAGATAAGGCATGAATTAAAAGTAAAAACAACATTCATCAACAATCCTTAGCATATAATAACACATTGGAGGCTTCTCACTTTAATGGTTTTTGGTCCTAAAATGACACATACATTCAAAGGAAGTTGTAACATGAAACACATTATCAAACGCACAAGACACAAGGCTCTAAAACATACAAAATTCTCGAACTAGGTAACGATGTACCTTGTCGCAACACAATGCTTACGGTACTATCATAGCCCTCACATCATGGAGGAATCTACCTTTAAAATCAAGAGTCTCCAAACTACTTCCCAAATTCCATCATAAAAGAAGGAACATCAAAATAACACATATGCACAGTTTAAGAGTTGAACATTCGTCAACTGAAGAATTCAACTCTTAATAACACTTAACAACAAAAAACACACTTAAGTGTTGAGCATTCGTAAACTGAAGAACTCAACACTTAATACTCTAATTAAAAACCAACAATTTATTAGTAAAGCGAAACAAAAAATTTTACTGCAAACCATAATCATTACTAATAATAATCATAAAGTGCCTGGTGTATAAAACACATACATAATCCAAAAAGTACCACACGAGTACGAGTATATCAATAATAGACTAGTAAAAGCTGAAAAAACAAAATACAAGAAACTTCACTTTGATGACCAAAGGAAGTGTACAAATCTAAGATCCAAAAAATCAGTCCTCATCGGACTCAGTCTCGAGCACCTCTATACCCGGCTCATCATCTCCCTCAGACTCAGTCCCTAGTACATCCGTCCTCTGCCCATCATCATCATCATCAGAAATCACAATATCATCGCCATCTCCCCCCTCCTCAGCATCATCAGCAGCAGGCTCAACAACATCCTCTCCCCCTCCAAAAACAGGCCTGGCCTCAGGCCATACAACATGCGCGAGGAACTGCTCCCTCGACATCATAGTGTGCTGCGTAGAAGGGTCACGGATCTGCAATTGGAGAACATGCAAAGAATCATGAATATCAGTCATGGCACGCTGCTGGGCAGCCACCCAATCCCAATTATATTGGCGGATCTCTTGCTGATAAGGATAGAAGTTGTGAGATCCAGACGTATCACCCTGGCTTGTACCGGCCTCAGCACCAGTACCAGCCCCAGAAGATTCAGCTCTAACACCCTTCGGTTTGCAAAATTTGTCGACGTATCGATCATCGATAGCCGACGTCACAGTAACTTGACGACGCGAAGGCAAAGTCACTCCAGCATCAGCACATAAGGTCATAATCAAACAAGGGAAAGCAAGAGGGGCATTCTTCCTCGAAGCATTCCCTCCTAATCCACTCTCGACAATGGACCTTATTTCATCTGCTATTATCCTCGCGACATCAATTTCTACGTTTGTAAGGATGTTGTGCACAAGGTGAGCCAGAGGAATCGTAACTGTAGAGGAATGTGACTTCGGCATAATATTTGTGACAACCAAAAGTAATACAAGCTGAGCCAAAGGTAACATGTCCTCTCGATGATATCTCACAGCTACCCCCGAATGGTTATACTTCACCTCTTTACCAGGGCGTAGGAGATCACGAGTCATTGTTGGAATATCACGATAATCACTCAGCGTCTCATGATACTTATCCTCTTGACTAGCACGTAGTGGCAGAGGGTCTCCAAGAACTCGGTTAATAGTCTTTCTGTCAAACCTTACCCTTTTTCCGCCAACAACCGTAGTTCAATTAAACAGATCCCCCTCATCAGGAAGGGCGTTGGCGTAGAACTCTCGAACCATTTCCACATTATATGAATCAACAGGAGTTATCAGTGTATCCCACTTTTTTGCACTTAACAGGGTAGCAATGCCACGATAACTCCCCTGCTCATTCAGAACAAACCTCTTCTCTGCAAGGATGGTCCTTATTTCCAACACCTCATACCTCTGAGCTTGTCTAAGTCCTCTGAACTGAGTCTCGTCAAAGCGGACCGGTGCTTGTCTTGATGTGGATGCTTTTCTTTTCCTGATCATGGTTTTAGGACCCATCTGCACAAATGACAAACAAATCCACACAAAAACACCAAGACAGATGATTAGAAAAAAGGACACACATGCATCAGAATGAACTATCAAAAAAACAAAAATCTGGGCTGCTCGCTAGAACACTCGCACTGCGAAGCCTGGCGAACGCTCGCCCCAGGTTCGCAGTGCGAACAAGCCAGCGAATGTACGAAAATTTTGAAAAAAATTATGCAGACCCAGATTTCACAACATATCATGATTCTCAATGTACTCTATACTCAAAACCAGTAGAAAATTTTGCATGCATTGAACATCCCCAAACAGAATTTTAACCCTAAACTTCCTACACATACTCATGCATAATTCACAACACAATCGAATTAATTAGAAAGCACAGGGCCAAGAAATTCAAACCTGTTTGGCAATGGAAACTGAGCAAAAGAAAAAACTTGAGATGGACAGCAACACACGTGAGAGGGAAGGAAGACTTGAGGTTTTTTTTTTCTTTTTCCTTTTTGGATGAAAATGAGAGGCAAGTGACTAGGGTTTGGTCCCCCCAAGTCATCAGAATTGAAACATGGGTCTTGGGCCTACGTGCACGCCCACCCATAAAAAAACCCTCATTTTTACTGATGTGGCAGCAAAACCACCAAGACTGGTTCGCTGACGTTCGCAGTGCGAATGGCCAGCGAATGCTCGCCCCAGATTCGCAGTGCGAATGGCCAACGAACAAGACCGTTTTTTCAAAATTTCAGGTCTGTCTTGCTGCCACAATGCCAAATGCTCAAAATGCGAAAATGACTAAAAACAGCAAATTAAAGCAAAAATACTTACAATGTTGGGGTGCCTCCCAACAAGCGCTTGTTTAACGTCGGCTAAGCTCGACGGTCCAACGCAATCTCATGGATCGCGGAAGGGAAGAATGGCGGGATTCCCCTCGAAATCTCCTCCAAGGTACACTTTCAATCTCTGGCCGTTGACAGTCCAATTCTCGTTGGTTGTTGTATCTTCTATTACGATTGCTCCATAAGGCTTTATTTCACGAATCCGAAACGGACCCGACCATTTAGACCTTAACTTTCCCGGGAACAATTTTAACCGAGAATTAAATAGCAGTACCAGTTGTCCTACATTAAATTGCTTGATGATTATTTTTTTATCATTGTAAGACTTTACACGCTCTTTGTACAGTTTATTGGAATCGTACGCCTGAAGGCGCAATTCATCCAACTCGTGTAATTGCACTTTTCTTTTTTCGCCACCAAGAGTTGGATCAAAATTTAAAAATTTTAAGGCCCAAAACGCCTTTTGCTCCAACTCCACCGGCAGGTGGCAATTCTTACCATACACAGTTTTAAACGGTGTGAGACCGATCGGAGCCTTAAAAGCGGTCCGATACGCCCACAAAGCATCATCCAATTTGTTGGCCCAATCTTTTCTCGAGGCCGAAACAGTTTTTTCTAAAATACGCTTTATCTCACGATTGGATACCTCCGCTTGACCATTAGCTTGCGGATGATATGGTGTGGCAACCTTGTGCTTCACACCATACTGCTCCAAAGCTTTGTCAAGCTTAATGTTACAGAAGTGAGATCCGCCGTCACTTATTAACACTCTAGGAGTACCAAAACGTGCAAAAATGTTTTTCTTCAAAAATTTCACAACTGTTTTTCCGTCGGCTTTAGCACAAGCTATCGCCTCCACCCACTTAGACACATAATCAACGGCGACCAAAATATATTCATTGGAAAATGAAGATGGGAATGGACCAACAAAGTCGATCCCCCAACAGTCAAAAACTTCGATTTCCAACATATTCTGTAAAGGCATCTCGTGCCGCCGTGAAATTCCGCCGCTTCTCTGGCACTTGTCACGACTAAGGGCATGCGCATGCGCATCTTTCAATAAGGACGGCCAATAAAAGCCCGATTGAAGGACTTTAGTGGCCGTTCTCAACCCATTAAAGTGTCCTCTATACGGAGAGTTGTGACAGTGCCACAGAATATTCGTGGCTTCCTCCAATGAGACACACCTTCTTAAGATGTTGTCGACACCAAGTTTAAATAAATAAGGTTCATCCCAAATGAAAGACTTGGCGTCAGACAAAAACTTTCTTTTTTGGTGGTGCGTTAGACCGTCCGGTATCAATCCGGCGGCTTTGTGGTTAGCCATGTCGGCGAACCACGGTCTAACCTGCACTCTAAACAATTTTTCATCCGGGAACTCCTCTTTTACCTCAAATTCATTCTTGGTCACGTCAACGTTGACCAGGCGGGATAAGTGACCCGCCACCAAATTCTCGGATCCCTTTTTATCACGAATTTCAAGATCAAATTCCTGTAACAAAAGGATCCACCGAATAAGCCTCTGCTTAGAATCGGGTTTGGTGAGCAGATACCTTATAGCCGTGTGGTCCGTGTAAACTATGACTCGTGAACCAATCAAATAGGAACAAAATTTCTCCAACACATACACTATGGCAAGCAACTCTTTCTCAGTTGTTGCATAGTTAATTTGAGCCTCGTTTAAAACTTTGCTCACATAATGTATCGCGTGGAAAACTTTCGTTTTTCTTTGACCCAAAATAGCCCCAACCGCATAATCGCTAGCATCGCACATTAATTCAAAATCCAATTTCCAGTTAGGTGCAACGATTATCGGTGAGGTCGTTAAACTTTTTTTCAAAAAATTAAACGCGAAAAGACAAGACTTGTCAAAGTCAAAAACCTTACCTTGGACAAGCAAGTTGCTCAATGGCTTCGCGACCTTTGCGAAGTCCTTGATGAATCTACGGTAAAACCCCGCGTGTCCAAGAAAGCTCCTTATACCTTTGACATTCATCAGCGGTGGTAATTTCTCGATAACGTCCACTTTGGCTTTATCAACTTCAAGGCCTTTTGAAGAAACTTTGTGCCCTAGCACAATTCCCTCATTCACCATGAAGTTGCATTTTTCCCAATTAAGCACCAAATTAGTTTCCACACACCTTTCCAACACCGTATCCAAATTTTTCAAGCAAAGATCAAACGATTGTCCAAAAACGGAGAAGTCATCCATAAAGACCTCGATAGTCTTTTCAATCAAATCTGAGAAGATAGCTTGCATACACCGTTGAAAAGTCTCCGGTGCATTACATAATCCAAACGGCATCCTCCTATAAGCGAAGATTCCGAAAGGACATGTGAAAGCGGTTTTTTCATGATCATCCGGGTTCACAATAATTTGGTTGTAACCCGAATATCCATCCAAAAAACAGTAAAATTGTTGACCGGAAAGCCTTTCGAGCATTTGATCCATAAAAGGTAAAGGGAAATGATCTTTTCTCGTAGCTTTGTTCAACCTACGGTAGTCGATACACATTCTCCACCCGGTAACGGTTTTTGTTGGAATAAGCTCATTTTTCTCGTTTCGGACCACCGTTAATCCGCCTTTTTTCGGTACCACATGCACCGGACTAACCCATGGGCTATCAGAAATGGGATAAATCATTCCGACGTCTAACATTTTCACCACTTCTTTTCTAACCACTTCTTTCATGATTGGATTTAACCGCCGTTGAGGTTTAGCAACCGGTTTAAAATCTTCCTCCATAAATATACGGTGCATGCAATATGACGGGCTTATGCCTTTGAGATCGGACAAAGTCCATCCCATTGCATCCTGATTTTTTTTTAACACCTGAATTAAGCGGCTCTCCTCGTTTTCAGACAAAATGCTACTTATGATAACCGGTTTATTACCACCGTCATCGAGAAAAGCATACTTCAAGGTAGAAGGTAACACTTTCAGTTCAAGTTTGGGTGGTTCATCATTAACCACTTTTTTTAGAATTTCCTCTTCATACTCCCAAGGTTGCATTTCTTCCAAAGCTTCAAGTTCTAACAAACACTCTTCAAGAGCTTGCTCTTCTTCAACCGAGAATACTTCCAAGGAATCATCCAAAGCTCTTTGTAAAGGATTAATGACATGAATTTGCTTTGTAACTTCCAAACTCGCTTCCTCCGTTACATCGATTCGGAAACAATCACCTTTATCTTTCTTGTGCTTCATGGCATCATAAAGATTGAAACACACCTCTTCATCTTGGACTCTCACTTTTATGAGACCATCGTCCATGTCAATTGCCATTCGGGCAATTTTCATGAAAGGCCTTCCAAGAATCAAAGGTGCATCCTCATCCTCCTCCATTTCAATTACAACAAAGTCTATCGGAAACAAAAATTTGTCCACTTTGACCAACACGTCTTCCGCTACACCGTGAGGATGAGTAGTGGATTTATCGGCGAGTTGCAACGTCATTTGAGTGGACCTCAATTCCATGTGTCCTAACCGTTTCACAATCGACAATGGTATCAAGTTAATGCTAGAACCCAAATCAATCAATCCATTGCCCACATACATGTTTCCTATCGTAACCGGCAATGTAACTCGTCCCGGATCACATTCTTTCCTCGGGAGAGTCCGTTGAATGATGGCACTACAACTTGCATCTACCATAATCGTCTCTTGATCCATATACCTCTTCTTTTTTGTGAGGATATCCTTCATAAATTTTGCATATTTAGGCATTTGCTCCAAAGCCTCGGAAAATGGAATATTTATTTGTAATTGTTTGAAAATATCCATAAACCGAGAATAGTGTCGCGCACTATCTTTCTTTGTAGGAGCATGAGGATATGGTAAATGTTGGATTAGAATATTATTCACCGGCTCTTTTCCCTTCCTAGTTCTCTTCACTCTTTCTTCTCTCTCTATTTTTTTCTCTTCCTCATTTTTTTCTTTCTTATTTTTTTCTATCTCATTTTCAACTAACACACCCTCAACATTTTTTTCTACTTCAATCTCTTCCCTATCTTTTTCTTTTTCAACTACAACCTCCTCCTCCACTCTCTTTTTACCTACACCCATTTCAATCTCTCTTCCACTTCTTGTGAGAATTGCTTTACAATCCTTAGGATTCGGAAGCGTATTTGCCGTAAAGGGCCCTTTTTGTTGGTCGGCCAATTGTTTTGATAATTGCCCGACTTGTGTTTCAAGATTCCTTATGGCCGCATCGGTATTCTTTTGATTTGAAATTGCCATTTGCATAAATTGTGTAAGAGTGTCCTCCATCTTCGTATTTCCAACGGGAGCTTGCGGAGGTTGAGTGTAATTTTGGTATTGTTGACGGTTTGATGGTCCGGCTTCTTGCGGTCTCCATTGTTGTTGATAACCTTGGTTAGCCCGTTGTTGGTAACCTTGGTTGCCTTGTTGATACGGAGGTCGGGGTTGGTATCCTTGATTTCCCGCGTAGTTTGCCTCCTCCACAACGGGAGGACAATAACCGGTCGGATGGTCACCTCTACATAGTTCACAAACTAACGCTTGCACATTTTTACTTGAAGATTCCTGCATCTCTTTGAATTGTTGCGGCAGCTTAGACATTTGCTTAGTCAACAACTCAACCTATTGTGATAATAATTTGTTCTGCGCAAGGATATCATCGTTTGTTCCTAATTCCAACACTCCCAGAGTTCGTTGAGAAGGTCCACGGTTGTGACTACCTTGATGATCGTTCAAGGCCATCTTATCAATGATAAATGTGGCTTCCGCTGCGGTTTTGCTTAACAAGGATCCACCGGCGGTGGCATCCAACAAGGTTTTGTGTACAAGTTGCAGCCCATTTCTAAATATATGAATTTGTGACAATTCATCAAAACCATGGCCTTTGCACTTTCGTAACATTGATTTGAACCTCTCCCAAGCTTCGTTGAGAGATTCATTGGCTCCTTGTGTGAATATCGCGATGGCGGTCTTTGCTTCCATAAACCGAGTGTGAGGGAAAAATCTCTCAAAAAATTTCTCTTCCAATGCATTCCAATCCGTCATTATGGCAGTTGACTGATCAAGGTACCATTCCTTTGCCTTCCCAATGAGGGAATGCGGGAATAATCTCTTGAACAGAGACTCCTCTTCTGCTTCAGGTGCACCAGTCGCTCCCGCTATTTCATAGAATTTTGTAAGATGGGTAAAAGGATCTTCATGATCCATACCCGTAAATGGACTTTGATATAACAGTTGGAGAATACCGGTCTTCATTTCAGCATGACGACCGTTGTTTGCATGGCGAACGAACTGAGCATTGTGTCTCAGACTATTTGTACATGGCCTAGAAGCAGGTGGTGGTGGTGGTGGGTCCATAACTGGAATTATATGTGGAACTGGTGGTGGTGTAGAAGTACTTTCCTCTTGTTCTCGCTTCTATCTCGCTAGCTGCCTCCTTCGTCTAGTTCTGTTGTTGATTCTACGAGCGGTTCTCTCAATCTCAGGATCGAAAAGAAGTTGGTCCGCCGGTAGTTTCCCTCGCATAAACTAAGTCTGCACACTAAACAAAACAGATTAACAAGTTCAAGATAAAGTGGTAACAAGCTTAAAATAGCTCAACTATCGCAATGCTTGCAATATCACTTAACAATCCCCGGCAACGGCGCCATTTTGTTAGAAGAGTAATAGTGTGGGTTGTTTTTATAATCGTCTCCACAGGGATTATTTGATATACGATGCTCGCCTTTCAATAGTTGTGATGTTTTAAGTCTAATGGTTTCAAAAGTTTCAATATTGTGTTATCATTCACTTGTAGCAAAGATTAATTGGTGACAAAGAGTTTGTAAAAGTTTTGATAGAAGCATGTCAAGGTTAGGTTTCGCTAATCCTTTCCATGTATAAACAATTAATCAAGCATATGAACTCGGTCTCCGACCAATATAACCGCGTATCCTCCCGACTAAGTTTATGTCTAAAGCGAAGTCGTGAGTACCGTTGTTTAAACCGTTAGATGATGTCTCACGCTAACAATCTAAACAACGATCATTAAGATCAACACAATGCGAATAGCAAATCCCAAATCTATGTCTAGAGTTTGGTTTTTAAGAGATAAAATTGTTAGGTCATGATTTGTAGAATCTATGTCTAGAGCAAAACAAATCACACATGGATCATTAAGAGAAAACAACATCATCTATATTGATCAAAGACTTTGTTCATATACAATAGATCAAAAGCAATACATAAAAACAGAATCAACTACATCTAACCTCAACATTGAGTGTTTAGCTACCACTTCTCATGGTAGATTGGATAACAAGTAAAGAGAGGAGATGAATAAACATCCACGCCGAATAATCGAGAATGGATGCAAAATCAGCTTCTCCAAGTGAAAATACAACTCCAATGGTAAAAAGACTGAAAACTATGATTTTGGATCAAAATGAACAAAAGATCCCTAACACATAAAGTGAAATTCTATTTATACAATTCTGAAATCTGATGGATTCGCACTGCGAGCAGATCATTCGCACTGCGAATGAGGAAAAATGGCACTTTAAGTGCCTCTGAGACTTAAACCGCCCCAAACAGAAATCGTGCGTTCGCACTGCAAACCCATTCATTCGCACTGCGAATCATTCGCTAGCTTCATTCGCACTGCGAATAAACTAACGAGCAAACTGGAACTCTCTGTCTCCCTTCGCCAGCACCATCGCACTGCGAACCAACCAGCGAGCCTTCGCTAGCTTCATTCGCACTGCGAATAAACTAGCGAGCAAACTGGAACTCTCTGACTCTACTCGCTGGCGCCTTCGCTGACATTCGCAGTGCGAACCTTCACTGGGCCTTCGCCAGATCCGTCGCACTGCGAATGCTCTGTTGCAGCAATAAATCAGTGGAAACTTGCATCCACTCCATGTGTCTCACACTTTTGCTCCTTTCATGCCTATACCTGCACATTAACACACACATTACAAGCTCCACACATATATTGCAATGTAAGCATTACAACACAATTTACCGCGTAAATTCACAATTCACCGTTAGAAAGAAATGAAAAATGCCAAATATTCCATACAAATATATAACATGTTTGACATCTAACACTAAGCAGAATATGATACTGAAGAAAATATCATTAAATCTATGTTTGCTAAGATCTTTAGAAAGGTCATTAGAAGACTAGACATGAGATCTGGGAATAATGTCTATATCAATGTCAAAGATAATCAACAACAAAATTTCAAAAGTGGTAACTTTTATGCGTATATGAAAAGATGGTGAAAGACAGAACCTTAATTGTTCTTATAGAGGTAAACCGATGTAATGCCGTGAATGCAAAGATTTTGGACATATTCAGGCTTAATGCCTAAGTTTTCTAAGGAAGTAAAGAAACATATACAATGTCACTGATGATAAGATAGATGAAAAAAGTTAATTTGACCATGCAAACAATGTTGTGACTTTCACTACTCGAATCAAAGACATCCATGGTGTTAGATATATTGATAAGCCATCAAACTAAAAGAATATATGTGTTACTCCTATTCTATAAAACATAATTCATAATGGCAAGTAACAAGTCTTAACATCCTGTCAAACATAATTACCAATGCACTAATTTTGTCTACACCAATCTCCCTTAGGTTTGTCACTATTGTGGTCGACTTGGTTACATTCAACCGTACTGCTATAAATTGTATGGTAGACAACCACGTCTTCAACTGAATTATCCCTAGTGGAATGAGAAATGCATCATCGACATGTTTGGCATGTCAATCCTAATATTCTAGTTTATATTGCTTGTACCTCCCTCAAAGTCTCTTATCATGAAGATTGATAGTTTGATAGTAGTTGCTCTAGATACATGATATGATAAAAGAAATTTTATGAATACCATCAATGTATATTTTAGTAGTTATGGTATGCTTGGTGGTGGTTGTAGAAGAAAAATTATTAGAAATGGGAAGTTAGACTATCCCGGTCTTCCTTGTCTTTACAATGTATTACTTGTTGATGGTATCACTTCTAATCTTATTTGCATAAGTCAACTTTGTGATCAAGAGTTATGTGTCAAGTTTGATGGTATAGAATGCACAGTTACAAATAAATAGCATATACTCAACTTTTGAAAGGATCTAGATCATCAAAGAATTTATTAATGTGGTCAATTTATAAGAAGATACAATCTTAAACTTTTCGTATCTCCAAAAGTGTGGAGAAAAGGAATAAACATAGTGCTAAGAGAAAAAAATTGTAAGAGGAAGATGACTGCTACTAACATTGTAGAGTAGAATCTTGAAGATCCTATTATTGATATCATGGATGGCATTGTAGATAAATAAACTAAGTTGTGGCACAAAAAACTTAGTTACTTAAATCTCAAAAGTATGAGGAATATTTCCTTATAAAAGGTCGTAATTGGTCTTCCTGATCTCATAATTGAAGAAGGTAAAATTTATGGTGACTGTCAAGTTGAGAAGCAAACCAAAATATCACATAACAAGTTTCAACATCTTACCTCTACTCGTGTTCCAAAAGTATTTCATATTGATCTAGTGGGACCCATGCAAGATGAGAGTCTTGGAGGAAAGAGATATTTTTTGTCTATGATGATGACTACTCCATATTTGAGTTTATTTGTGACAATACCTTTGTTGTTTTTGAGATTTTTGTCATCGCTTACAAAGTGAAAATGGAGAAGAAATTATAAAGATCATTTGCATTTGAAGCGATCATGGCAGAGAATTTGAGAGCTCCAACTTCTACTTTTTCAACACTAGTGAAGGGATTGCTCATGAGTTTTTTATTCCCTTCTCACCCAAGCAAATTGGGATTTTCAAATGGAAGAAATATACCTTGCAATAAATCATGAGAGCCGTGATCTATACCATAATACTACTTATTGGGTTTCCTTCTCTGTTTTTTTGAATTTTGATTAATCAAAAACATGATATTGTGTCTATTGAAGATGAAATTTGGTGTTCCTTCTAGTTTATTGAATTTTAGTTATAAATTGTTTTCCCATAAACATGTCCTAAACATTGTTTTCCCAATATTCCACATTTTAATGGGTTTGATATAGTTGCTAGTGAAAATGTTCTTGATGTTCCGCCCATGTATGGGCCTGTTAGAAGCCATCTCTTTAAAATTCTTATTCAAATGTTGAATCAAAAGGTTGTTGGTACATGACCTTATCAAGCTATTGTATAAGATGCTGAGAAAGATGTTGTGACATTTGATGTTTATGAAGACTTGGTAAGGAGTGATGAAGGCATATTTTTGGGGTGTTCCATAAATAGAAGGGTGTATATATTGCTTAACAATCGCACAAAATATATGATGAAATCCATAAAAATCATTGTTAATGACGTTCAAACTGAAGTGACTCCCCATGAAGATGAAGAATTTGATCTCAATTGTCATAATGTTGTGCAAGATGTTGCTGATAATATATGAAACAAAGTGAAGTCTACTGAAGAAGATGGAAATTTAGATGATGATATAGATAGTGCTACTAAAATAAAAGAATCATTAGAAATTATTAAGAAGAATCATTCTATTGAAAACAATACAGGATATCTAGATGAAGGCTTCACCACGCGAAGAAAAGATCCAGAAGATTGTATTCATTTTGAAAGAAATGAAGTATGGGAGCTTGTTCCTAGACCAAAATTTAATAATATCATTGGAAAACTATGGAGTTTCAAGAATAAGTATGATGAGAATGTGATTGTTACTAGAAACAAAGCAGAGATTGAAGCACAAGACTATGCTCAAATCGAAGGGGTTGACTTTGATTAAGGTTATGCTCCTACTACCTGTCTTGAAGCCATCAAATTGTTTTTAGGATTTTTCGTGTCTCCTTAATTTCAAACTTTACTAGATATATGTAATAAGTGCCTTACTCAATATGTACTTTCATAGGGAAGTCAGTCAGAATGTTTGAAATGATGTCAATGATATGGACAATGTTATTGAGAAATATGATTATGTGGAAGTTAGATAGGATGCTAGTACTGATGTTAAAAAAATAAAGGGTGTAATTATGAAAGACAATGGGAATATTATGATAGTTCAGATTTATGTTGACGACATTGTGTTTCAAGGGATGTCATGTAATATGGTAGATCATTTTGTTCTACAAATGCAAGGTGAATTCAAGATGAGCATGATAGGTGAACTTACCTACTTTCTTGGTTTTCAAGTGAAGCAAATAAAGGATGGAATTTTTGTTTCTCACAGAAAATATGCTAGAAACATTATGAAGAAACCTGGTATGGAAAATGGTAAACACAAACGTACATCTACTATCACTTATTTCGAGCTCTCTAAAGATAAACAAAGAGTTATTGTTTGTAACACCCATATATAAAACTCATACATCAAAGCATAAATATTATATATAGATCCAAGTGTTTGGTACTGAAACACATAAGCTCCTAGTTAACACATTGTATACAAATAAATGCCCTAAAGTACAAAGTAAAAAAACCTAAGACATATTATACACAAGATGTTTAGATGATAAAAACTAAGAACTAGATCAACAATGATCCCAAAATACACTTCGCTACGGAAGCTAGCCATCAACAAGCAAGGAAAAGATCACACGACCTTATCCTTACCCTTCTCGGAACCTGAAGCACCTGAAATACATCAATAACGTGGGGTGAGATACATCAAATCTCAGTGAGTTCCCTATCTTATGGATTCTCTCGGATTAACAAGGTTCTAACAATCCTAACTCAAGTCCGGGGAAAAGGGAAAAGGACTTTTGAATTCACATTTTATAATTCTCACACTATATGGAAACATGACATGAGTTCATTAACTCACAACATCACTAATCGATAACCATACGAAGACATCTCGTCTTCCCGTCCGCTTCTACGTCTAAAAGGCAACCCGAGTCATAGATCCTTGTAGTTACTTGGCATACGAATTAGATTCGGGATCATCGGCCTGTTAACCGTGAACCGTCACTTCTCATGGCCTGTTAACCATCACAAGTCTCTACCCATAGCATAGGCTCCAATAGTACTACACGTAGGGAATCAAACCTACCAAGTAATTGTGTACCCGTTTCAGAGGAGCTCGAGACCCATGAAACTACACTCAAAATATTCCGGTTACGATTACATGATCACATACAACAATACGATTGTATTCGACAATCACAAAACTACACCGCCTTAAGGCCTCTCTTGCCTTTTCACAACCACAAAGGTTAACCACATGTTCCATACTAGTGTTTCACTCTCAACTAGGCCAATACTCGGCAAGGGTGTATCTTTCAACAACACGTGCCCGAGCATCGCCATCTAGAGTTGTCTACAATTTCTAGTTCCTTACTAGATTCTCCTATAGTTCAAGTTTGAGGTTTCCTCACTCTTCCTATATCATTTTCATATTTGCATGCATATTCACTTACAATCATGTTAAACAATAATAGGATAGGCAAGACATGTCATTATTGTATAGTAGAATAATATATAACAATTAAAACATAAATATATCGCTTTTGGAACTTTATCGATTATTTAATCGGTCGGTAAATTCGACATATTTCATCTCCATTCAATAGAATATTTCCTCGGCTTTACATCGATATAAAGAATGATCGAATCCGATAAACGAGTCAAAAGTTATGAATTTTCTCGTTTTGGAAGAAAACTTTAAGTCCCAGGTCGCGCTAAGCGCGCCCCTGTCCGCGCTAAGCGCGCAACTCTCTGCCATCTGGGGTTGCAGGATTTTAACACCGCGCTAAGCGCGCTCTGCGAAACTCATAAAAATACCTGCTATAACAGTTCAAAACCAGCTCCTCTAAACCCTCAATACTAGTTCCAACAACCCACTAGAGGCATATTCAACCTGTTTCTATCATAGTTTCATCATCAAACTTCACAAACCAAATTTTCCACAAAATCACAAATTCTTCATAAACCCTAAATCTCCAACCAAATTAAAACAATCAAAACTTCAAAACAATTAACAATATATGTTTCTACAAGTATATTGATCATTCATTTCGATTTATATCAAATTCCAACCGTTAAAACATTGATTTCCACATTCTAACCTAAAACTCATATTATCCAAAATCTCTAAACAATGGTACTAACTAGAACCCACCTTGGATAGAGGTTGAAAATGAGGAAGATGAGATGATTGGATGAAGTTTGGATCAATGGATGATGATTGTTCTTGGATTTTCTTCCAAAACCATTTTCTCCTCTTTTTCTCATTCCTTTCTCTTTTCTTCTTTCTTACTATCCTTTTCTTTTTATAGGTTTGGAAAGTGGAAGGAAAATAAGTAACAAACTTAGTATTAGAAATAATACTACTAAATTTCCAAAAAGTCTCTTAAGTCCAAATTAGTAAAATACCTGAGAGTCAGATAATATTAATTGGATTTATTCTAAGTTCCACAGTTACTCTAATTATTTTGTCAAATAATTTCTCAGAGTACACTGGCCTCAGTCGATCACAATATAATATTATTCGGAGTAATAAAATACGGGGTATTACATCCTCCCCCCCTTAAATAGAAATCCGTCCTCGAATTTAAAGATTACTTGAACATATGAGGGTAATCATCTCGCATTTCCGATTCAAGTTCCCAAGTTGCATCACCCGGATGCGTTACATCCCACTGTACCTTAACGAGATAAATGTCCTTGTTGCTTAATACTTTTGTTTCTCTTCCCACAATGCGGCTCGGTTGAGGTTCAAACGTTAAGTCTGCTTCTATTTCAATAGTATCCGGTAGAATTGGCTGAAGAGGATCTGAAACAAACCTTCGAAGTTGAGATACATGAAAAACATCATGCATTTTTGACAGACAAGGAGGTAAGGCCAACCTGTACGCTACTTCGCCAATCCTTTCTAAAACTTGATACGGTCCCACGTATCTCGGACTTAACTTCTGTGACTTAAACGGTCCTTTCAGTCTTAATCTCGGAGTAACTTTCAAAAACACATGGTCACCTTCTTCAAATTCTAAAGGTCTCCTCCGGTTATCCGCATAACTCTTGTCGATCTTGTGCTTATTTAATTTTCTCGCGGATCATTCGAATCTTTTCCGTAGTCTCTTGGATAATTTCGGGTCCTAAGATTCTATCTTCCCCAACTTCCGCCCAACACAAAGGTGTCTTACACTTTCTTCCATACAAAGCTTCATAAGGAGCCATTCCGATGCTCGCATGGTAACTATTGTTATAAGAGAACTCAATCAATGGTAGTAGTTCTTTCCAATTACCCTTACTTTCTAGTACACAAGCTCTCAACATATCCTCCATTGTTTGTATTGTTCGTTCAGTTTGACCATCCGCCTGAGGATGATTAGATGTGCTCAAACGCAACTCTGTACCCATAGCTTGTTGAAAAACTTTCTAAAACCTTGAAGTAAACTTCGGATCTCTATCCGACACAATATTAGAGGGAATACCGTGCAATTTTACAATTTCTGCAATAAACAACCTCGTAAGATGACTCGCTTTGAAGGTAGTCTTCATGGCCAAGAAATGCGCCGACTTTGTCAACCGATCTACTATTACCCAAATCGAATCATAACCACCTTGCGTACGGGGTAAACCTACTGTAAAATCCATAGAAATACTATCCCATTTCCAAATTGGGATTTCTAATGGTTGCAATAATCCACCCGGTCTTTGATGTTCAATCTTAACTTGTTGGCATACCACACATTCCGACACGAAGACCGCAACATCTCTTTTCATACCGGACCACCAATAGTCCTTCTTTAAATCTTGATACATCTTTGAAGAACCCAGATGTATAGTAAAAGCACCTTTATGCGCTTCTTCCAAAATCCTTCTTTTCAATGTCGCATCATTCGGAACACAAATTCTTTGGTTGAACATAATAATTCCGTCGGTAGCCTGAACAAAACCCGGTAGAAGTAACACTTCTTGCAACTTCTCATCCAATGTTTGACCTTGTTGAATCTCAACTCTTAGAGTAGAATTTACATTCAAATTTCCCATAATCACACCATCTTGAGTCCACACAAACTGAAGATTAAGATCTCTAAAAGTCTCCAACAAAGCATATTCCAATACCATCAATTTCGCACTATGAACTACCTTCCGACTTAAAGCATCTGCTACCTTATTCACTTTTCCTGGATGATACTTCAATTCTAAATCATAATCCTTTAAGTACTCCATCCACCTTCGTTGTCGCATGTTTAACTCCCTTTGGTCAAATAAATACTTCAAACTCTTATGGTCACTGAACATTCCGAAACGTACACCATACAAATAATGCCGCCACACCTTCAGGGTAAACACAACCGCCGCCAATTCCAAATCATGAGTTGGATAATTCTGTTTATGACTTTTCAATTGTCGAGAGGCATAAGCCACTACCTGACCGCCTTGCATCAGAACACCTCCCAATCCCATCTTAGAAGCATCACAAAACACTTCGTAAGAGTTGTTAGGATCAGGTATGATTAACACAGGAGCCGTTGTCAATCTTTCCTTCAACTTCATGAAACTCTGCTCACAACTCGAATCCCACTCAAAAGCAAAATCTTTACGGGTAAGTTTCGTCATTGGTAAAGCCAACTGAGAGAAACCCTCGATGAACCTTCTATAATAACCCGTCAATCCTAAGAAAATTCTGACTTCCGAAGCATTCCTCGGCCTCTCCCAATTTATCACGGCTTCTACCTTGGACAGATCCACTGCTACACCACCTTGTGATATAACGTGACCATGAAACTTGACTTCCGCTATCCAAAATTCACACTTGCTTAACTTAGCAAAACGTTGCTTCTCTTGCAACACGGATAAAACAATTCTCAAATGCTCTTCATGCTCTTCATGCTCTTGTGAAGTACGAG
This sequence comes from Lathyrus tuberosus, assembly GCA_022829125.1. Taxonomy (NCBI): domain Eukaryota; kingdom Viridiplantae; phylum Streptophyta; class Magnoliopsida; order Fabales; family Fabaceae; genus Lathyrus; species Lathyrus tuberosus. The sequence goes on from JALAZF010000179.1 coordinate 9,027,258, forward strand.
AATAAATAAGAATATCATCAATGAAGATTACAACAAACTGGTCAAAGTAAGCTTGAAATATACGGTTCATGTAGTCCATAAAAACAGCTAGAGCATTAGTCACACCGAAAAGCATCACTAAGAATTCGTAATGACCATAACGGGTCCTAAATGCAGTCTTAGGTACATTGGAACTCTTCACTCGAATCCGATGATAACGCGGCCTTAAATCAATCTTCGAGAACACACAGGCTCTTTTCAATTGATCTAACAGGTCGTCTATCCTGGGTAAGGGATACTTGTTCTTAATGGTGACTTTATTCAGCTGACGATAGTCGATACACAACTGCATCCCACCGTCCTTCTTCTTTACTAACAATACTGGAGCTCCCCACGGTGAGACACTAGGTCTAACAAAATGTTTAGCCATAAGCTCTTCCAATTATTCCTTCAGTTCTCTCAATTCAAGCGGTGCCATCTGATACGGAGAAACGGATATAGCAGCCGTTCCCGGTACCAGGTCAATAGAAAATTCCACTTCCCTCACCGAAGGAAGAGAAGTGACATCTTCGGGGAAAACTTCGGAAAATTTGCAAACTACTGGAATATCCAAAACTTGAAGGTCGCTACTCCCTTTCTTAGTGAGAACCAAAAGAATAGATTTCTCTTCTTCGAACAAGAAACTTATCATTCCAACCGTACCTTCTAGAATAGTTGTTAAGACATCTTTCGGGGTAGCATCAATAGATGGAATGATGATGTGCTTTTCTTCACACCCAATAAACACCGAATTAGCAGAAAGCCAATTCATTCCCAAAACGACATCAACTTTCTTAAGCGGTAGACAAATAAGATCAATCTGAAAAACTCTCCCATCCATAGACAAAACACAGTTTTCACACATCAACGGTGTCTCAACTATTTCATCCATGGCGGTAGTGACCACCATAGGAGGAGACAAAGGAACGGACCGCAACCCAAGTCGCTTCATACATTGCATCGATACAAAAGAGTGTGTAGCTCCGTAATCAAACAAAACAAAACAAGGAAATCCGTTAACGAAGCACGTACCAGCAATTAAGGAATTGTCACTCTTCTTCTTCCTTGCATCTAAGGTATAATCTCTTCCTTGTGTCTGCGTCCTATTCTGAGGACAATCTCTTTTCAGATGACCCACCTTCTGACATTGGAAACACTTTACCCCTTCAAGACTACACCTTCCAGAATGATTCTTGCCACAAGTGCGACACACAGGAGGTGTACTCGCCCTTGAATCTTGAACTTGTTTCCCTTTGAAGGATTGTTGCCTATGCCTGAATTATTGGTTAGACCTTCCGCGATCCCCTTGATTCACCCTACTCGCAACACCTTCAGCTTAGACTTTCTTCAAACTATGCTCGGCCACATAGCATTGCCTTAAAACTTCAGCATATGTAGTGAACTCTCTCTGAGATACACTATGAGATATTTCAGCTTTTAGTCTAAACAGAAACTGGTCTATTTTCCACCTCTCATCTAGAGCATACATAGCCTGCCTAGAATAAGCAGCCATGTCTTCAAACTTTTCAGTATAACTGGCCACAGTCATACTACCTTGTCTTAGTTGTTGAAAATCAAACTCTTTCTGAGTTCTCAAAGAGATCGGAAAATACTTCTCCATGAAAACAACCTTGAACTGCTCCCAAACCTTTGGCACTTCCTGAATAGCCATCAAGGCTGAAGCGCTCTCCCACCATCTCATAGCGGGACCCTTCAGTGAATGAGAAGCGAACAACACCTTGTTCTCTTCGCTGCATTGGACTATCAAGAAAATCCTCTCCATACCAAAAATCCATTCGTGAGCCTTCACGGGATCTAATCCACCATAAAATTCTGGGGGATTCATGCGGATAAAATCTCGGAATTTCCCACCTTCAGCTTCTAGAACAACTACCGTAGGATGCAAACCTCCATTCATTTGTTGCATCATTTGCTGCATGAATAGATTTTGTTGCTGCTGCATCTGTTGCATAAACTGATACAGAGGAGCATTACCATCGCCGCTCGGCGGATTCGTCCCTCAGCCATGTTCCTAAAGGTCATACAAATAGGATTAAGTTGATCAGGCTCAATGCCATAAATATTACACTTAATACCAATGGCGACACGACGTATATGAAATGGAAAGAAATACTTATAATATTTCATGGCTAGGTCGAGGATACGACCTGCTCTGATACCAACTGTAACACCCATATATAAAACTCATACATCAAAGCATAAATATTATATATAGATCCAAGTGTTTGGTACTGAAACACATAAGCTCCTAGTTAACACATTGTATACAAATAAATTCCCTAAAGTACAAATTACAAAAACCTAAGGCATATTATACACAAGATGTTCAAATGATAAAAACTAAGAACTAGATTAACAATGATCCCAAAATACACTTTGCTACGGAAGCTAGCCATCAATAAGAAAGGAAAAGATCACACGACCTTATCCTTACCCTTCTCGGAACCTGAAGCACCTGAAATACATCAACAACGTGGGGTGAGATACATCAAATCTCAGTGAGTTCCCTATCTTATAGATTCTCTCGGATTAACAAGGTTCTAACAATCCTAACTCAAGTCCGGGGAAAAGGGAAAAGGACTTTTGAGTTCATATTTTATAATTCTCACACTATATGGAAACATGACATGAGTTCATTAACTCACAACATCACTAATCGATAACCATACCAAGACATCTCGTCTTCCCATCCGCTTTTACATCTAGAAGGCGACCCGAGTCATAGATCCTTGTAGTTACTTGGCATACGAATTGGATTCGGGATCATCAGCCTGTTAACCGTGAACCGTCACTTCTCATGGTCTGTTAACCATCACAAGTCTCTACCCATAGCATAGGCTCCAATCGTACTACACGTAGGGAATCAAACCTACCAAGTAATTGTGTACCCGTTTCAGAGGAGCTCGAGACCCATGAAACTACACTCAAAATATTCCAGTTACGATTACATGATCACATACAACAATACGATTGTATTCGACAATCACAAGACTACACCGCCTTAAGGCCTCTCTTGCCTTTTCACAACCACAAAGGTTAACCACATGTTCCATACTAGTGTTTCACTCTCAACTAGGCCAATACTCGGCAAGGGTGTATCTTTCAACAACACGTGCCCGAGCATCGCCATCTAGAGTTGTCTACAATTTCTAGTTCCTTACTAAATTCTCCTATAGTTCAAGTTTGAGGTTTCCTCACTCTTCCTATATCGTTTTCATATTTGCATGCATATTCACTTACAATCATGTTAAACAATAATAGGATAGGCAAGACATGTCATAATTGTATAGTAGAATAATATATAACAATTAAAACATAAATATATCGCTTTTGGAACTTTCTCGATTATTTAATCAGTCGGTAAACTCGGCATATTTCATCTCCATTCCATAGAATATTTCTTCGGCTTTACATCGATATAAAGAATGATCGAATCCGATAAATGAGTCGAAAGTTATGAATTTTCTCGTTTTGGAAGAAAACTTTAAGTCCCAGGTCGCACTAAGCGCGCCCCTGTCCGCGCTAAGCCCGCAACTCTCTACCATCTGGGGTTGCAGGATTTCAACACCACGCTGAGCGGGCTTCTGTGTGCTAAGCGCGCTCTGCGAAACTCATAAAAAATACCTGCTATAACAGTTCAAAACCAGCTCCTCTAAACCCTCAATACTAGTTCCAACAACCCACTAGAGGCATATTCAACCTGTTTCTATCATAGTTTCATCATCAAACTTCACAAACCAAATTTTCCACAAAATCACAAATTCTTCATAAACCCTAAATCTCCAACCAAATTAAAACAATCAAAACTTCAAAACAATTAACAATATATGTTTCTACAAGTATATTGATCATTCATTTCGATTTATATCAAATTCCAACCGTTAAAACATCGATTTCCACATTCTAACCTAAAACTCATATTATCCAAAATCTCTAAACAATGGTACTAACTAGAACCCACCTTGGATAGAGGTTGAAAATGAGGAAGATGAGATGATTGGATGAAGTTTGGATCAATGGATGATGATTGTTCTTGGATTTTCTTCCAAAACCATTTTCTCCTCTTTTTCTCCTTCCTTTCTCTTTTCTTCTTTCATACTATCTTTTTCTTTTTATAGGTTTGGAAAGTGGAAGGAAAATAAGTAACAAACTTAGTATTAGAAATAATACTACTAAATTTCCAAAAAGTCTCTTAAGTCCAAATTAGTAAAATACCTCAGAGTCAGATAATATTAATTGAATTTATTCTAAGTTCCACAGTTACTCTAATTATTTTGTCAAATAATTTCTCAGAGTACACTGGGCTCTGTCGATCACAATATAATATTATCCGGAGTAATAAAATACGGGGTATTACATTGTTGATCAAAGGCTCTATAGAACTCTGGTTGGTAGCCCCTTATATCTCACTACCAATCATCCTAACATTACTTTCTTTGTTGGTATGTGTGCTCGATTTCAAGCAAATCCTAAGATTACTCATTTGATTATGGTCTGTTATACATTTTTTATACCAACTTTTTGCTAGTTGGATATTGTGATGCTGGAATAATCTAAGGATGATAATGTTATACAGTAATAACCCACCATTCATTCATCTACTATTCAATTCGTCCAACTAACAACCATTCAGCTAACAACTAATTAATAGAAAAAAGATTTAATTCATCAATTACATAACATAATATGAATTTCTTTTAAAGTTTGGTATCCATTATCCAATCTTACAACTTATTAATTCAAGATAATCAATTTCGCCGTTTACTAGCAAGATCTTATTTAAATGAATAATTTTAGCTATAGTAAAATTTGATTTGAAGCGACTCAAAATATAAATTGTTAGCACGGAAATATTATCATTTGATCACAACTCTTTCTTTTTAAATCCAAAAGATCATCTCAACGAAAAAACAGTCAAAGTGCAAGAGATAAAGATTATGTGTTGCACCTCAAAATTGATATCCATCATGCAACACTCCAAAAATCCATCCATGAAAAATATAATAATGGAACGATTTTATGTTGAATAGTTGATGCAATACTTTTTATGGTTTGTTTTTAATAATTACATGTGCTTGACGAGTCGTATGTGTAGTTTGTCTATTTTCTCCCATTTCTTGAGCCATACCAAAAAAAATTTGAATAAGAAAACATCTTTTATTTTGAAAATCTAGGCTGTTAGACAAGTTTAGGATAGTTTGTAGAGACTTGGGAAAACTTTTGAAAAATTGATATCATCTTAACACCGTAAGTTTCTTAATTATAGGAATCGATCCGGATACTTATTATGTGATGGCCTTAAAATCTCACCCTTGAATTAATCCTTAAGTAGTTTATTTTAGCAGTCTGCACCATCTAAGTTACCGCTAAGTGGACGAACCGATGCAAATAGGTGAATGATCCCGTACAAATAAAGAAAAAGAGAAAAATGCATGTAGAAAAGCAAAGATTTTGAAAAAGGATATGCCTTCTAAGTTAGGTAACCCTCGCCCGGTTGCTTAGCCCAACGGTAGCGAAACTTCTAAAATTATGCTTATGTGTCTACGTTAAAAATCAAGAATCATTGAATATTGACACAAATTTAGATCAGGATCACCAATAAGTTTGTTCACCATGCGAGTACAAGATAACAGACTTAATGTGATTGCGCCAAAATGAAAAGGGACAAGAAAGGGATGAGTAAGTTAGGCCTAAGTATAATAACATGATACAGATTGGTTTGTATAGGAAGGAAACTTATGACCGTGACTCAGGGGAAGTGTTACTATGATAACCTTGGTTCACGAGTTAGTACCTATCGATACAATCTTGATCGAACTAAAAGTCTTTAGCCTATATTGAATACTTGTGTGTTGCTGTTTTTCTTTTGTGCTCATAAGAATTTGCTTGAGGACAAGCAAAAGTTTAACTGTGGGAGTATTCGATAACACTGAAACACACTGCATATTTGGCTCGGATTGCACATGTTTATTGTCGTTTAATTGTTATTTTCTTGCATTATGCTTGTGTTTTGTCTTGTTTTCAGGTACATTGCCTAATAAGAGCCTTTCACGAAGAAATTGAGCGAAAAGAGCAGAAAACAGAGTTTTTGGTGCAAATTACACACATGGCGTTCCACATGGCGTTGGCCATGGGGGTATCCATGACGTGTAGGGTTTCTCCCACATACCAACAGTCACAAGACCACGTCAACCACCTCTTGCACACATGGCGGACGCCATGTCTAGATGGTGGGCGCCATTTTGATTTTCATGGACCAGTCAAGGACGGTTGGAGAATGAAGCCGTGACTAGAGATTTTCTCTCCCACGATTTTTGAAGGCTCAGCTTGACTTCCAAGGAAATGTTTCACTATAAATAAGACTTAGTTTTTCATTTTTCTAGGCATCCACTCTTAGTTGCAGCATAGGCCATAAATTCACTTTGTTAAAGCGATAATTCTTCACATTGGGGAGTTATCGTACCATTGTTGTAATTGAGTTGGAGCACCGTAGCTTAGAAGTTTAAATCTTGCAGTCATTTTTCTTACAAGTTTGTACAAGATTCAAGTCTCCAATTTGGAGCAGGTTTTTAATACAATTCGCATTATTATTTATTTATCGCACTGCTTCTAATTTGTTTATTTCTTGCATCGCTTTACTGTGTTATTTCCTGCACTGCCTTTAATTTGTTTACTGTATCGCTTTGCTTTATCTTCTTTATTTTCTCACGAGCGTTACTTGATTTATTTTATTGCAAAAGATTCTTTTTCAAAAACTACACCTTAGCGTATCGTTCTTGTTGTTACTTTTCAAAATCAATTGTACACTTAACACGCATTTTCCCTAAATGACTTATTCCGATAATCAATTATATGCTATGTTGTTTGCCGTAGTCATGTCCAGCTAAATCATTAGTGATGGAATATGAGGATCGTCGTTTCAACGATATTCCGTATGTTGTATCTGTAGGAATGCTTTAGGGGCTATTTTGGTTTTAATACAATTTTTCTGTGGTTTATTTGATCGGGTACTACGAAAGTAGATCCGTAATTACGTCGGGTAAGATCGAAAGTTGTCCAACATTTAAGATAAAAATTGGTTAGTTTTTTATTAAGAAAAACCGCGGAAGCACTTTGTTAATAAATTAAGAAGATTTAATATTATAGAAAGTGATTTTAAAACTATTTTCGGATGCATTCATATGTTTAAGATCCGATTGGCCGAGCATATGCCAGAAACCCTTTTGTGTTAAAAGTTTCCAATCAAAAGCACTTTTTAACTAAGTCTTGGAAGTAGTTACATAAAAAAGAATTTTTCACTTTAACGCAATACACGACCGATGCAGTGTGATCGACTGGTATAGATTAGAGGTCAAATCTGGTTTCGATTACGCTAACGCGGCGGTTCCTTTTTAATGAACTCTTTTTCAAGGAAGAAAATATTACCCCATAAGTAATTCTATTTAGATACAATAGGAGTATTATCTGATCGATGTGAATTGCATTCTAGTATTGTTTCTCTGAATTTATTCTATCATTATTATTTTAATTTTCCGTGCACTTTACAATCCTGTTTGATTAGCCTAAAATAGAACACCGTAACGATAGTTATAGATAGCTTGACATTGGTCTCTGTGGGAACAATAATCTTTTATATTACTCTGATGTACTTCGTATACTTGCGTAAAGCACGCAATCACCACACATCTCAGTAATAATGTTACTTGTACATTTCATCACAACAAGGAAAAGTTATCGTGTTTAAATTTTCAAAAAGACCGCATTTTTCTGTTTTCACTTTCGTGCTTCAAACCAATCTCTAAATCTTCAATTTCCTTTGTCAAGTTCTTAAATAAATCTGGAAGCATGGTAGGAACAAAGAATGGGATGATTACTTAGTAATGAAAAGAAGACATTGAAGAAGAAAAGGCATTAAAAAGACGTTGTGGCTATGAAATCATCTGGAGTTAGTATGAAAGGCGTTGATATTAAAGGAAAGGGCGATGGTAAGTCCAGAGGTGTTTCTTTTGTCGTCAAGTCTAAGGATATTCAAGGTAAAACCTCTAAAACATTTATCTTATGTGATAATATGTTTATTGCTAACAACAATCAAGTTGTTATTGGTATAATATATTCCTTTAATAATTGTGATAATTCTTCTTTTAATAATGTGATTGATATTATTCTAAATGTAAGGGTTCTCACCACTAAAACTGGTACTGATAACCCCACGCATGATGCCCCTCACTCACTTTAAACCTAAAGAGGTTGATTATAGTTTTAATGTCTGTAAATATGTCACTAAAGATGTCACTAAATATGTTAATTAAGATCTCAATGAGGAAATGTTAATAATAATGATATCAAGGTTATTAATGTTTACATTGATTATGAGATTTCCACTACTAGAAAATTCCTCAGAAAAAGAAAAAAAAAAGATTGCTCCTAACATTGTAGAGCATGATGTTGAGGAACTTGTCACTCACATATTGGATGCAATTGATGATGATGAGAAGATCAATGAGTGTGTTGTAAAGCATGTTATAAATGTTAAGTATTTTTAAGGAAAGAAGCTTACCAAGAACACTCCATATGTTCCTTTTGACAATGTTTCTTTCCTTTCCGAAAAAAGTATTGCCAAATGTTATTTTGTTTATGATAAGAGAATGGCTCTTGAAAAACAACCAAAAACGGATGTTCTAGCTTCAAGAAGTAACCAGAAATGGACAGAGTGTGATAGTGGTTGATCTTGAGTCGTGGCTCCAATATCCTTTACCGCGGAGCAAGGTAGAACTGCATGGTTAACAGTTCAATGCCTAAGTCATTTCAAGATTCAAGACGAGTATAATGAAATTGGAGATCAAAGATTGTGTACCTTGCTCTTAGCATGTGAACTATTTTATATCTTGGGTCAAGTAGAGTGGGCTTGAGATGGATTAGGCCTTGGTAAATTGGGACTTTTGATCGGTTCAGAACAGTTTCCCCCAAGGATTTGTTGGACATTAAAGGAGTTGGGGATGTGATAAGTATCATTGATCGACCTCCATGTCGTAGTTCGGTGTGGAATAGAACTGAATCACTTAGGATCTATTTTTTGATAACGTAATAGGGAACATGCACATTTAATGGGGACCCGTCGATGAAACGCTTTGTCACCTATTATTGACATGTGTGGTGACGTGGCCAAATAGGGTGTGATGCAGTTTACAAAGTACTTGAGTGCACTCGAGTTGGCCTGTATCCATGAGTGGAAATATAGTCGTTGATCCTATGATTTATTTCCATAAAGGGTCTTGACTTTTTAGCTGTTGTTGCATATAACTAGAGTGAGTTGGATATTTGGAATATTTTGCACTTTTTTGGCTTTCAAGCTTTCAGTTACTTTTTTAGAGAAAAAATTTTCATCCCTTCTTCCCTAAGAATACCATTATAAGTGATTTAGAGCTTTTCTTGAAGCATTCTCCTTTTTTCATTCCTTCTACTTCATCAATCTTCCTTAACTAGGTACCCTTCTAACTTAAGCTTTTCCTTTAGCATCTCTAGTTTTTGGTAAGGATGAGAGATAATACTATTGGTTTAGTGAGTGACTTTAAGGTTGAAACTTTATCTGCTTCTACAACGGGGACATCCTCTGATTCTCATCTTCTTACTTTCAATAGAAATCATTTAGAGCCATACATCATTATCTAATCTGACTATTTTGATTCATAAAGGGTCTTCGAGAACTTCATGATGGAAGAAACTTCATCTTCTGGGTCATTAGATGCCCTTATATAGAATGTTGATGGAAGAATAAATCACATCGAGGTCCCCATGCCCCTCATGTTTTTTAGAGGAGGAGGCAAGAGCCAACTTGTCAAAGAGAGAATGTGCTAAAGATTTCATCAAGATTTGTGTTCTAACGGTTGGTTGTGATTCGAGTGACGTTGAGGTGTTTGAGCACTTAAATCTTTGAGGCCAGTTAGGTGCATTAGAATATGATTGGGTAAATGCAAAGGTAGCGGGCACTTTATAACACCCTGATTTAAATATTTGCTTATTTAATTATTTATTTAATTTAATTGAGTAATTTATTTAAGTAATTATTTTTGTGATATATGACATGTTTGGCCGGTGACGGTTTTTGTGCTGTTTTGTGTTAATTAATTTGTTTAGTGGGAATTAATTAATTAGAAATTATAGAAAAAATGTAGAATTGGGTCAGTTTTGTGATTTGAGAGAATTTAGTGGTGAGTTGAGTAGCGCTGAACTTTAGTTGGACAAAAAGTGTAATATAGTGAAATTAAATAAAATAGTATATATTCTAAAAGCTAGACAAAAACTAGGTTTTTAGAGACTGTTTCATTAGTACAAGAAAAACAAAGGAATTGGAGAAAAGAGTTTGGGAAGAGAGTGTTAGGGCTTAAGAGAAGAGATCAATTGAAGCTACCATGTTGGATTTTCAGGAATTACAAGGTAAGGGGGATTTTTCATATATGGGTGCTTAACTCATGAAAGGGTGGAGAGGATTCCCTTAACCTCTAATAGGATTTTCTCTTTTTTGTTGATTGTATGATGTGATGAATAACATAATTTTGTTTTCATGCCATGATTTAATTAAAATTTCGTGTACTGTATTTGGTGTGATTGTTGCATATGTTGTTTGACATGAAATTGGGGTTTCAAAGCATGAATTAATTCAAAGTTTTGTGGTTAAATCAATGGAATAACATGTTAAATTAGTAGCATTAACATGCTAATGTGTGATAATCATGTGGGGGATGTTTATACATTATTTGGAAGGGTTTGGAGTGATTTAAGAGAGCTTTTGAGGTTCTGCAAGTGCAGAACACAAATTCTACTTTTGTTAGTAGGGTGACGGCTGTCACCCGTATAACGCCTTCGGCGCCATGCGCTGTGAAGCATTGACGGGTGTCATGAAAATGAAGGGGAGACCTTCATGGTCTTTAAGCGAGCATGGTCTTGCTAGGTCGTCACTAGTGTGACGTGTTGGGTGATGGGGAGAACGACATATGTCATCCTTGTGACGGGTTACCCGTCATTGTGTCAGAAGACGTGTTCTGACCTGCTGAGTTAGATTCTGAGGGTGGTTTTGTTAGGCGGTTAGTGGTTGTTATTTGGTGTATTATGTAGAATATGAGTTAATTAATTAAACTATATAACTAATTAAATAATGTTGTGCATAAATGAGTGTTATGTGTGATTGTGATTATGTGTGGTGGACATAAAAGTTTGATTTGGTGTGGATATTTATGCATACTTGTTCATGAGATATTGAGATGCGTAATTCGAGATATGAAATACTATTGATGCAGTGAATATATATTTGTTTACAATCAAATGTGGGTTATATTGCATATGTTGTTGTTGAGTGATTATGTATAGTCAGAGTGGGGTTGTACTGCATTTTTGTATGTCATTCATCATATATGTCGTTATTGTGAAAGAGGTTTGTTCGCTAGTTCAGAGTGGGGACTAATGACTTATCCCTAGCATTGAGTGGGAGTTTGGAGATCAGAGTAGAGGCTTGGGGTTTGCAGAGATTGGGACTCTGTTCATAGAAAGAACCAAATGTTGAGTCGGTACCGTATGCATATAATTTGAGTTGTATGCCCAGTTCGGAGTGGGGACCGTGACAAGCATGAGTCGAGTCGTTGTTGCATTATATTGTATAATTGTGTGTGGATGACTGTGATGTGGGTGTGACATGAATACATGATGTTGGGTTGGTTTTTGATTGTGTGGGTGATTTAGTGTATGTGTGAATCTATCATGAATTTTTATGCACCATTTATTATTTGAATGTATTCTCACCCCTTTTTGTGTTGTTACGTATGTACTCCTCTGGAGTACAGATAATCAAGTACCTAAGTATGAGCTTAAACTTTGCATGTGTATGTATCTGCTTTAGTGTTTCCGCAAATGGGATGTTGATTTTCAGCTTCTTAAACATTTCTAGAAATTTGTCAAAGCTTTTATCATCTTTAAGTTTCTCTAGTCTGTGAGAATAAGGAATTTTTATCCTAGACTTTGGCTTATCTTTTTTCTCTTTTATGATTAGTTGATCTTCAACACTATTATCTTTTTCGGTAGGATCAAGAATTTACATGTTCTTTTCTATGAGTTATGGAGATATTTCACTCTAATTTGGTTTTTTTTCGCTTGCTTGTTCTTCAACAAATTTTTTTCTTCTGGTTGTAATTAGGGGTGTTCAAAAAAACTATGAACCGAACCGAACCGCCAAACTGAACCGAACTGAAGTTAAAATAACTGAACCGTTATGTTTGGTTAGTGAACCAAACCATACTGCATAAAACAGTTCTTGAACCGTACCAAACTGAAACTGAACCGAACCGAACCTATAACCGAACCGAACCGAAACTGAAAATTAAAAATACTATAAATAAGTTTTAAATTTAAAAAAAAAATTGAAAAATAATTTAATGGTTCGGTTCTTTAATAAATGGTTCGGTTTGGAAAAATTGTCTTCTAACAGTTCGGTACGGTTCGGAATTTCTAAACGGTATACCAAACCAATGATTTTGGTTCGGTTCGTTTCTAAATAAATTGAAACGGTTCGGTTCAGTTCGAGTAGATTTTTATTATGGTTCAGTTTGGTTCGGTTCGGTTTTCTCCCTAAATTGTACCATGAACAACCCTAGTTGTAATAGCATTTGCATTTTTATGCTCTTTTCAATTTGTCATTGTGGTGCTAGGAAAACTTCCTTGAGATAGTTGTGAGAGTTGTTGACCCATTTGGGTGAATTGAATCTCTAAATATTTAATTGATGCAAAGTTATTCATTTGAGTGATCCTGGTCTCTTTATGAAATTGAATAGTTTAGGTGGTCATCTGAGCACTTTGGGAAACTAACATTTCAAATGTTCTCTCCCTTTCTGGCTTCTTGAGTTGAGATGCAAGTTTAGTTTGTTGGCCTCCTTCGTAGATCCTTTTTCGTGTAGGACACCTTGTTGGTTTCTCTATTAGAAATCCATATGATTCTTCCATCCTGGATTGAAAATGATTGCATAGGGATTACCTTGATGATGGCCTTCAATAATTGTTGGACTTGAGTAATCGACATCTTTAATACATCTAACTTCTTCTCTAATTTGGTTGATATATGTTCTATAATCTTTTTGTTTTTGTCCTCCAATAATTTGATATGAACTAAACTGTTTTTAGTAGTACAACACATGTTATACAACTGCAAATGTTTGTTAGCAATAGTTTTAACTATTTTTACCATTTTGGTAGCAGTTTTGAAATTTGAGGAACTGTCGATTGATGTATCTAGTAGTTGCTTTGTTTTGATTTTTGTCCCAATATAGAATATCTCCATTCAATTTTTGAGATTTTTGTATGACTCAAATTCTTTTTGGTGTCTAACTTTTTTTTCTTGCTTTCTCTTCTCGTTGCATCCTTAATTGAGCCTTTTTTTCAATTTGCACAAGCGGATCTTTTTATTAATGCGTCAAAAAGAAGTCCAACTGAGGATTGACCTCGTATGCAAAGTTAGCGTATTTTTTATAAAACTTAAACATAAAATAACTTGAAATAAAATTAAAAGAAAACATTTTGTTGAAGAGCACAAAATTTCAACAAGAAACAAGAATTAAATCTATATATATCTATTAAAAGAAAAGTACCTGTAAATACCACGTATAACCTTCTAACTTCACGTTATAACTTTTCTGATTCCAGGGTTATAACTGACTATTTGAACCCTTGCTACAACCACATTTGTTTGGCATTTAATATTGCTTATGTGTCATGGTATTAGATTTTTGAAATAATTTTGAGTTAATTTTATATTAATTTATACTTATTTGGATAATTAATTCGGCCCCTTCTAATATCTAAAGATCTTCTAAGAAATTGTGCGTATCTCCTTGGTATTGCAAAGGGTTTTGGGAATTTGATCAACCACATGACTCTACACATTTGAATCAATCAATTACTCTACCCTAACTCTTCCCACACTCTTCTTCATTATTCTATTTCATTTCATTATTCTCTCAGAAGAACCTCAAACCATTACCCTCTTCTCCCTGCGTTGTTTCCTTCTTCTTCTACACTCCCTCCTTCTCTCTCCTTCACCACACTCGTCTTCCTCAACTCTCCATTCGCGCCGCCAACCTGCTTCTCTCCCTCAACGCTTCATACATTTCTATTTCCTACTTCTCATCTTCAAAATGGGAACGAGTAACACCACGTAATCCGCCGCGCCATGACTTCACGCCGGCGGCGGCGGAGGTAGCGACCAAAACCTACATCAAACTCTTCGTTTTCTTCTCCTATCTACTAATACACCCTTAGTTATCTAATACTCTATCAAATGTCCTAACCGAAAAATTCCAAGTATGAACCCTAAATTGCAATTTCGAAATTAAATGAACGAGATGAATGATTTGGAGTCCAAACCATAGGGATTTGGCTCCCTAAATAACCAGCTACATCATGGTAATGTGAATCAAGCGAGAAAAGTGGTTTTCACCAACCTACGAGACGGCGAAATGTCCCAGTGAAAGTTGAATACAGAGCAACCGAAAGTGAAGATGAAAACGCCTTCAGGTAAGCTTCAGGACCCTATACTTCCTCCCTCTGATTCTCTCTTCTTCATTTCTTTAGTATGTAGGTGCTTGAGTTGGCGTGTTTTCTTCTACTTTTCTGTTCTTGATTATGTGTCGTAGCAGCGTGAATGTGGTTGATGTATTGTTTCACTCTGTGTTGTTGATACTCTGATTGGTGACTTCGTTGAGTGGTGAATGTTGAACACTGATTGCAGAGCTGCGTCGTGTTCTTGGTTCGTGAATGTGTTGTGAAAATGTGTTGTTGTTTTCAAATCGATATTGAACTAATGCGTGTGGATCGAATTCTTGTGTGACGTGGTTCTGTTTGATGTATGATGAATTTGCAGGTTATGGATTTGATAAAGTGAGAGCTGCAGAAGATTGAAGATGATGTAGCAGAGCCTGAATGATAATGGTGATTTTGGAATTGAAGATGGCGAAGAATTTGGTGAGTTTAAAGTGAAGAAGAATCAAGAGGGTTCAGAGGGTGATTAGGATTTTCGGTGGAAATTCTGTTAGGGAAAAGAAAATTCTGTTGTAGTTTTTTGATCCTGTTAGCACAAGTTTGTTATTTCTGTTAGGAATGTGCAACTCAATTTCTGTTATGATGATTTTGTGAATTTCCCATATGAAATTTTTCTCAGTGAATTTTTCTATTCTGTTATGTTTTTTTGTTGTGAACCTGGCTTACAATTTCTGTTATATAATTTTCTTTTCAATTTTCTGTTGTGAATGAATTTCTCCCCTACACTTCTTTTGCATTTTCGGTTATGTATTTTTCTCTTTTATTCTTAATTTTTTGTTGATTTTTTCTCTGAATTTTTTGTACATGAAAGATCTTGGAGAGAAAGAGGTGAAATGGTAGAAGACAACAAAAGAGCAACATCGGTCAACCATCAGAACCTTTACCTTGGCGTCGAGAGTAAGAGATATGTCATGTCAAATGGTGAGTGACTTAATTTTCATCTTTTTCATCTTGCTGAATCAGAAATTTCCTTACTTTTGCACCCTCCATGTTTGACAAAATGCTTCTATGAATTTTCACATTATGTGTACCGCTGTTGGATTTATATGTTTTTCTATCATTGTTGCTGCTGCTGAATTTTCTATTTCCCTTATCATATTTATTGGATAGTGCAAAGGGAAGAAATCTCAGGATCCTCTCGATATGGCACTTTTATTTGTTGGTGGAGAGGTAATATCTTATCTATATAGATAGTTTGTGTTGTAGCTTTACTATTATGTATTTGTTGTTCACTTGATCTTTAGAGATTCCTACCATTAAGTGAAGTGTCATTGCTTCATCTTCACTTTATGATTTATACAAAGAATATACTTTTAATTTGCAGAGGAGCCTTCATTGACTTAGAGAAAACAATTTCAGACAGGTTGAACAAACCTGAAATTTTCATATGGACTCAAATTTTCATATGCGTATTGTATTAAAGAATTTTCAGTTTATCCAGCATTGAAGGTATAACTTTATTTGAAAATTTGTAGTAGTTGATTTTTCCTACCTTATAACTTTTCATATAATTGGAGTATGATTCTGAGGGTTACTTTCCAGCCAACAATTGATTCTTAGTTTTGTAATGCAGCAACAATAGCAGAAACACAACATCGACACTGACCGTCGACATCAGTCATAATTTCAGACACCGACACTGACCGGCAATTTGAACATATTCTATTGATATAAAGGAATTGATTTCATTTGAATAATATGATGCATAACAAGGATGTATTGTTGGTTGTTTGGCAGGAAATTGCCGGTTTTATAAAATATCAGGATGCACTTCAAATTTCAAGTATCAATGATATTTGTTTACTTGGCTGCTGGAGCTGGAATAGCATCATTCCTACGTAAGACCGCCCTTTGTTTCTTATTTATTTTGTCGGAGAGTAATTCTTTAATTCATTCTGAACAAATCATATGCCTCTATTATATGTCTTTGTTTGTTGTGTCATTTCTGAAGTTAAATATGCTACATGCGGTGGCGAATTTTCTCTCTGGTTATTTTAAGTTGAAGGAGCTTCTATAGTGTATGGTTTATGAAAATTGTATTAAGGTTACTTTAGGGTTGAAATAAGTGTGTAGAGAGTAATGAGATGCATGAAGGATATGGAATCTGCTTATAATTTATATTCACTACACCAGATTCATTACTTATTATAATATTAATTAATTTGTTTTGCTTAGTTTTTATTTTCTGACTTCAAATTATTGGTTTGTTTGTCTTACTATTTATATCCAAGTTATGTTCTTACTCAGGATAGGAGAAGGTTCTGAAGTCTTGGTCTTGAAATATTAATATGGCTACTTACAAATATACCTTTATGGTGAAATTCATTTTTGAGTGATTTCAGCATCCTTTGACAACCTGCTATAGCAGGTTAGTTAAGCATATGATTGACTGACACGTGTTAGTCAGTTTATTAGGATTGTTATATGTGTGTTCAACAGTTTGTTATAAATATGTCTGAACTCTATTATTTTTCTATGTTTTTCAAATTCATTGTTTTTAATCACATAATTAGATTCAAAGTTGAACTAGAGACTAATTCTAATTTGGAAGAGAGCAGTTCTGGAAAAGGTCGACAACATAATACCTCAAAGCCTTCTAACGGCTGCAGTCACTTCTTTTCTACTAACAAACTTTGGGTTTCATCTTGTGTGAAAGTTTCAAAATATAAGCCAAGTCAAGTGTTGCAAGTGGTAGCAAGAAGAATGCCAAAAACCCTATAGAAGTTGTGAGCACTGATTTTTTTTCTTGCCAATTTTGTCTTCCATCTAAATTGACAAAAGTAATATTTTAATTTTCAAAATATCATTTTTGTTACTTTAGTGATTTGTTAATATATTAATTTGTCTGTGCAGGTCAAAAACAAAGGAAAGAAAGGAATACTAATTGAACCCGATGATGACAAAGCAAGTGAATCTAATGAGAAGCCAAGTAAGGAACTTTATCTGGTGAATAAACCATTACTAAATGAATTATACAACCATTTTATTCAATAAGTTGTTCATTTCTTTATTTATGTTGTCAGTAGCATAAAAATTAAATGTACCAAATCTCTCAAACATTCCATTATCAAGTAATGTGTTTCCTCTATTCATTCAAGTTGAAGTGTCTCAAACTCTAATACAAGATAAATGTTGTAGCATTCATACAACATACAGATACTGCAACATCTGAGATTGTGTTACACTTTGTTACAAGTTGTTATATTCTGTGTCAATCAATTTGTGTCCAATGGTCTAATAAGTGAACCCAAGCAAAGAAAACAAAATGCAACAATAATTAATCTTAGCAAACCTGAAGGTGATCAAGAAGAAGGATCACATGATAACCCTTTTTCTGAACTTGATAGCATCATGTTGGGAAGTACAATGTTTGGCTTAATTCTATCTTTTTTAATGCTTACAAAGCTTTCAATATATAAGATAAATACAAAGATTTTAACTAATACATTGTCTATCTAAATCTCAGCATTCTATTTAATTTTCAATGCTCCATTCTTGGTGATCATGGAAATTGAACTGTTGAAATTGAATTGCAGAAATTAATGTTCTGAATGGCGGTAAGGCCATCTTAGAATTCAAAAGTTGAAGATGATGGATGATGATGACAACCCGTTGACGGAAGGGTGATGTTTTGACAAGAATGTGAAGCTTTTTCGGGACATAAGGGTATATCTCTTCTTCTCTTTGATTTATAATTTTTTCTTCTATGTGTGCAAAAGTTTTCCTTTCTTTTTTGTATTTGATTTTGAAAAGTCACTAAATTTTAACTATTTGGTGAATGAAAGATATTATTGTTGTAAGTTTTACAATTATAGTGAAATTTGTGGTGTTATTTTCACAGTCCAAATGATTAGAAGATTATTAATCTTGAACACTTGGTAGTAATATTGAAAGGAGATCTAAAATTCACTGGATAAAGCTAGATGTATTACTGAACTAGAGGATGAACCAAGCAACTGAGAGTATGGTCCAACGCTATCTATTGTAGGAATGGAACATATGTAAGGAGGGATATACTTTATGTATTTCTGCTTAGCATTTAGAAGTTTAGAGTTTTATTAAAGGGGGATATATTTTAAAGGAGAATTGCATTGTGGACATGGTATTTTTCATATTACTTAGTTATTTTTTTTTATATTGAGGTGTATATAATGTGTGTGTTATGCTGTTAATTTTTTTGGAGAACTTTGTTTTGGTAGAAAGTGCAAGAAACTTGAAATAGACAATAATTATTCAATAAATAAACAATAATTTGAAAATCGAAACCACATTATTATGAGACAATAACTTGAAAATAAACTGTAGATTTCAAATTTAAATAGATAATAATTATTCAATAAATTATAATTATAAAACATTAACTACTGTTTTAGTTTTAAAAATCAAAATGTTTAGGATATTATTATGAGATAAATAATACTTTATGATATTTTATTATTGAATTAAATTATTATTATTGAATTGGAAAATAAATCACTTTACGGCTTTTGATTGTATTATAAAGGTGAGATTTTAATTTCTGACCCCGAACTTGAACCTGATGCCCCTATAGTTTTATGATTCCAAAATTGCCTCTGAAAAAAATTATAAACAGACACAATTTTTTTTGATTAATTTTTTTTATATAAAAAAAATACTATTATTATAAACACGTCCATAATCAGTGCGAACGCACACGTAAAACACCAGTAGTTTGTCAACGCACGGATAATCATACCAAAATACGTGCGAATGCACGGGATTTTACTTTTTTCATACATTTAAAGAAAATAAATGTAAAATTTATGTCTGTTGTGCTACTGACTTTTTATTTTTTTATATTTTAAATCGTAGTCAAATTAATTTTCTACTTATTTTCAACTAATTCTAATTTTAGATATTTATTTATTTTATTTATTAAACTTTATAAACCCTTTTATTATAATTCTATCAACCTTAACAAAACATTTGTTTTCTATTTTCATAATTGTTTTCAGTTTATAAAAATCTATTTCTTTTATAAGTGATTTTCGTTTTCATTAGAGATATTTTTTTTCTATTATACATTATATTTTAATGAACTAATCAAAATTTCCTAAAATTTAATAGAAATAGCATCATCGTAATCAATGTTTAATGATTAGGTCTCATAATTACGAACTTGATTTTTAAAGGGTATAATTATGCATTTATATATTTTAAATGTATTCATATTGATTTATTTGTAATGTCATAACAGGGGTATTCATATTTATATATAATTGCAAACTTATGTTTAATATTATTTAATATTTATTAATATTAAATATTTCCCTATTTTTTATGTATAATTGTCAAATATTTACCCGTGTTTTTAATACATTCACTTATCACAAGTAAAATTTATTTTTTTATTCATTCATTAATTAATGCATTTGGATTATATATATGAACTAAATATATTAATCTAATATAAATCTATAAAAATAAAAGTACCTGGATTAACCACAATTAACCTTCTGATTACAAACATAAATTATTCTAATTTCAAAGATAAAATAGACTAATTACATCCTTGCTTAAATAATATTGATTTGAAATAATTGTCAATTAATTTAATTTTTAATTATTATCATTATATATTATTATCAAGCATACTAAATTTTATTATATTTTTATTTAAAATTATTCAATGAAATATCAAATAATTTAAAATTTTTAAAATTTTATAAATTTTGTAGAGTTAAACTTCTATTATAAAATTCTCCTAGACAAAAAGATAGATACAATATTCATTTAGAACTGAAATTTCAAGATACCATGAAGTGTAGATATTTATTTAGAAGTGAAATTTGACGGGGAGCTGTCATATATTGTAGGTTTGTAAAAATTGTAAATATGATATAATAAGAAGGATTTAAAACTGATATTTGACGGAAGCTGTTATAAATTTTAGGTTTGTAAATTTTTTTTTAAATTTTTTTTATTTTTATTTAAAATTATTCAATGAAATATCAAATAATTTAAAATTTTTAAAATTTACAATATATTATTTATTTTGTAGAGTTAAACTTCTATTATGAAATTCTCCTAGATAAAAAGATAGATAAAATATTCATTTAAAACTGAAATTTCAAGATACCATAAAGTGTAGATATTCATTTAGAACTGAAATTTGACGGGAGCTGACATATATTGTAGGTTTGTAAAAATTATAAATATGATATAATAAGAAGGATTTAAAACTGATATTTGACGGGAAGCTGTTATAAATTTTAGGTTTGTAAAAATTGACTAATATCTAAAAAGTAATGTTATTTGAATTGGAAAAATGATTTTATTCAAATCTGTAGATTTAAAATTAACTCATCTGAATTCAACTGAGTTTTGTTAACTCATCTGGATTCACGGGTAGATGTAAACACGGGTAGATGTAAATGTATCTATGAAATACCAGCTGTAGACTGTTTATTTTAATGTCAATCTTTTAAATATTTCACTTGCTGCTGTTTTATATAATTGAAGTTAGAGAATCGGTTGTACGATTTATTGTAAGTACAAATCAATGGTTAAAAGTTGGTGCATACTATTAGCATATATTTGTAACTATGTTAATATTAACCAATTGAATAATGCATTCAAATTTTACAAATGATAGTTTAGTAGACATGTGATGTGAATCCATCGCACGGGTTTTTTACTAGTTCAATATAAAAAATTTCAGTCCCCGGTAATGACACCGAAAACTTGATAGTGATCATCCAAGTGTATCAGATATTTTCAAGTAATATCATGGTGAGTATCATTAATTATAGAACATAATTACTACTTTAACGTTGAATTTAAAATTGAATCAGATGAACTAAAAGTTATGTGATTTGGTTTAATGATACAATAATACAAATAAAATTGTGTACGATTAATAATAATACTACCTCCGTTTTTTTTTATAAGTCGCTTTGGGAAAAAAGTTTGTACCACAATATAAGTCGTTTTATAATACCAATGAATCATTAATGTTATTTTTTCTATTATACTCTTAAATATTTATTATTCTCTCTCCTTTCAATTATGTAAATTTGTCTTTCCAATATCATTAATAGATAACAATTTTGTAAAACCATTCATAATTTCTATTTTTCATACTATATTTATTACATTTCTTAATCTGTGTGAAAAGTCAAAAACGACTTATAAAAAAAAACGGAGGGAGTAGTAGTTATGGGTGAGGCAGACTTGGATTTTTCTTTAAACACCTTGTTTGACCTTTTCAATTAAATTTATTATTCTATGTTATTAATCATTCCCTAAATTATTTAACCCTAAATCCTTAGTAATTAAACCTTTATCAACTTAGATGAATTCCCCAATTTCTTAGTAATTATAATCTAAGGTTAATAGTTTCTATAGTTTTTGTCTTGCAGGTGGAGCCAACAAGATGTGTCGATTAAATAAGGCCTTGCAGGATTAAGTTATTTCCTTCAAATTTAGTTTGAAAGGTTCATAAAGGTCATAGTGTTCTTGGATCAAAAGCATATCCAATGGGATCACAATTTGTTTTCTAACATTCACGAGGAGGAAAACTTATTGTACTTATTGGTTATGTTGATTATATTATTGTTATAAGACATGATTTAACGGATATGCAGTTTTTCCAAGAGAAACTATCATCAGGGATTGAGATGAAATACCTTAGAAAACTCATGTATTTTTTTAGAGTTAATAAAGGTCACTCAAAAAAACATTTTTTTCTTTAAAAATAAGTATGTTTTTAATCTTTTTGCAGAAAACAATCAATATTGGATGCAAACCTGTACACTTTTCGGTTGAACAAAATCACAAAATAAGCCTTAAAGAGGAAAGTGTCAAATTTACCAGGTTTAGTGTCATATATTAGTAATAAAGTTGGTTTACTTGGTACACACTATGTCATATTTGGCATATAAAGCCAATATGGTGAGTCAATTCATGCATGGTTCGAGCGTGAGACACTCAGAAGTTGTAGATTTTGTTCTACAATATCTCAAAGTCACTACAAGAATGCTACTCTTATTTAAAAGAGATGAAAGTATATCTTTTGAGCCTTATACTGATGTTAATTATGAAGAATTAATGATCAATAAAATATCATCTTCAAGCAATTATACTTTCCTATGTGAGACCCACATTGTTGTTAGGAGGAGTGAGAAGTAAATTTTAGTTGTCAGATCAAATGTTGCGGTATAATTTAGAGTTACAACACTATAATTTTGTGAGCTTTTATGGGTGAAACTTGTGTTAAATGATTTAAAAATAAGGTGTGAAGGGTCTATAAAGTTACTTTGTAACAAAAAAAATCATTAATCAACATTGCTCATAGATGTGTTACTAAAGGGTCTACCAACGAACAAATTTAATTATCTTATTTACAAGCAGAGAATGATAAATAGGCATTCACTAACTTGAGGAAGGATGAATTGTTTTTTTTTATGCCAAGGAAATAATTAAACACCAATAGATGCCAAATTGGCTACAATAGAAAGATCACCCACATTAGGGATTTGATTAGACCAAGTTCTAGATCCAAAGGCCATACCAATCCCAACCATATAATGGGCATCAGTGTTCTGGTTCCTACCAATAAAGACAATAGAAGAGTTGCTAAGAGAGCTGAGCAGAGATCTACAATCTGCCACAATGTGCTCTACATCAGCTCTAAACTCATAGGCATTAATACATTCAACCAGAATAAGAGCATCAGATTGAAAAAAAAATATTACATAAATTGAAGTTTATTGCCAATTGAATGCCCCATCGGATTGCAAGCGCCTCTGCCACTGTCGGGCTTGTGAAACTCATGATTCTTTTGGAGGCTGACAGAAAAATGTTGTTATCAGGGTCATTTATAATGCAGCCCAAAGAGACCATCCCATCCTCATAACATCCAGCATCAGTTTGATTGTCCAGCCATAATGTCTATCAGGACCTGCATTCCCCGGCTGCTTGGTATTAGGGTCGCCTTGAAAGATCTCATTTTCTTGCACATGGTTCCAAATCTTCATAGCTAACTGATAAGGATCCACAGAAATAGCTTTGAACGCCTTTTCATCCCTAGATTTCCAGATCATCCAAAGACCGGTAAAGACCGTCCTCGCAATGACCTTCTCTCCAACATCCAAAATTCTGTCCAACCAATCCAACAGTACCCCTTCTGACGGAACACGTAAACCGATGGGCAGAGCAAAGAGAGTTTTCTTTACAAATTCGCATCGCAGAAATAGATGATGAGTTGATTCAACATGGGAATGACATAAAACACAAGTGTCGTCAAGAACAATACCTTTCCGTCTCAGGTTCGCTTTTGTTGGAAGAATATCCTTCGCAAGGTGCCACACGAAATTCTTGATACGAGGGTTAACTTCAACTTTCCATAACTTCCTCCAATTCAAAGAGCTTCTACCTTTCGATGCGCTTGGATAGTGCAGTCTTCTTTTGGATGTGAGGTACTGGTAAGCAGATTTGACAGAGAAGAGTACATCCTTCTCAAACATCCAAATTAACTTGTCAGGCGGGAGACGAATTGACAGAGGAATGCTACAAATGTGATTCACGTCATTGATATCAAAATGGTCCTTCAACTTCTGGCTCTTCCAACAACCGGTGACAGGGTCAATAAACATCGAAACTTTAGCATCCATATCAAGGTTAACTGGAGAAATAAGATCCTTGTAACTTGGCAGCGAGGGAACCCAATTGTCACCATGGACTTTGACAGAGTCACCATTGCCTATTCTCCAGCAAGACCCCCTAGTCACCAAATCTCTTGAACTCAGAATGCTTCCCCACCCATGACTTGGATTATGGCCCAAAGGAGCATCAAAGGGGTTACAACAAGGATAATATCGACCTTTGAAGAACTTTTTAAACAGAGAACCATCTCTTTGTAGGAGCCTCCAAAATTGCTGACCAAGCAGACACGAGTTGAAGTCTTGTATGATACGGAAGCCCATGCTTCCTTCCCCTTTCCTTTGACACAACCTCTCCCAACTCATCCAGTGAATTTTACTGTCACTTCCTTTGGATCCCCACCAGAAATTGGCCAGAATTTTCTCTATTTCTCTGTAACACTGCTCCGGGAGTTTGTAGCAGCTCATTATGAACGTAGGAATTGCCTAAGCCACCGCTTTTATAAGAACCTCCTTCCCCGCTCTTGATAAAAAACTCTCTTTCCAACCTTTGACTTTCTTCCACACCCTCTCAATTACCAGTTGGAAGACTTCTCTCTTTGATCTGCTTATCACTACTGGGAGGCCAAGATATCTCATGTGGAACGATACTCCTTTGAAACCTAACTTGCTGCGGATCCCTTCTCGAACATCAACCTCGAGATTCTTGCTAAAAGAAACTTCTGATTTGTCATTATTCACCAGTTGACATGAGGCTTCCTGGTAGATTTGAAGAATGCCTTTGATACGTTCAACTTCGACCTCATTAGCTCTACTAAAAAGTAAACAATCATCAGCAAAAAATAGGTGTGAAATTGTAGGAGCTTTCCTGGCCACCTTGACTCCAAGGAGCTGCTTATCCTTCGATGCCTCCTTCAATAAGCTGGACAAAACATCTGCACAAATAACAAACAGGTAAGGTGAAATTGGGTCTCCTTGACGGAGACCTCTCGATGGAACAATCTTCTGACTAGGTTGGCCATAAATCAAGATCTGATATGAGACAGAAGTTATGCAGGCTTTGATTAGTTGAATAAAATTGGCTGGAAACTCCATAACTCTGAGGGCTTCAATCACAAACTCTCATTCCATTATGTCATAAGCTTTCGACATGTCGAGTTTAAGTGCCATGATTCCTTTCTTTCCCTTCTTTTTGTTCTCCATCCAATGAAAACACTCCATAGCTACGAGTGCATTGTTTGTTATGAGTATACCCTTGACAAAAGAACTATGTTCCTCGCTGATCACATCGGGGAGAATTTCCTTCAATATGTTAGTTATTGCTTTCGTTACAATCTTCATACTAACGTTACAGAGGCTGATGGGTTTGAAGTCAGTAGGAGATGAGGGATTCTTTTGTTTGGGTATGAGAGTTATGAAAGTAGAGTTTATTATGGATGGGTCCCTATTGTGGTTCAACACCTCCAGCGCCATTCTAGTCACATCCTTTCCCACAATCTGCCAGAATTTCTGAAAATACAAAGTCGGGAGTCCGTCAGGACCCAGAGCTTTTGTAGGGTGCATTTGCATCAGAGCATTGTGGACTTCAGCTTCTGAGAACAGGTTGGCACAGAGATCTTTGTGTTCACGAGAAAGGCGACCCCTAAGGAAGCTGCAAACCTGGTTCACATTAGGAGGCCTCACAGATGTGAAAATGTTTGAGAAGTAATTCACCCGAATTTTCTCGCAATTGTGCTTGCCATACTTCCACCTTCCTTCCTCATCCTTCAGCCTTTTGATTGTGTTAGTTTTCCTCCGCTGATCTGCTTTACCATGAAAAAATTTGTGTTTTTATCCCCGTCCATGAACCACATAACACGACTCCGCTGTCGCCACATTGTTTCTTCAATCTTGAGCAGCTTATCTCTGTGAGAGTTTAAAGCCTGATACTTCTTCATCTCCTCTGGATCACAGGACCAAGTACTATCCTCCTTCAGCCTCTCTTCCAGCCTTTTAACTTCCTTAGCTATTAAGCTTGTTTTGTATTCTTTGAAGGTATGTCGAAGTGATTGAATATTTGCCACTTTCTGCTTGAAGACAAACGCATTACCATTCCAAATGGATTTAATGATTTCCTCACATATATTATCTTTAGACCAAGCTTTTTCAAATCTAAATAGATAAGGTCCTCTCTCCTCTGCATCCACCTTTTGAATCTTGATGCGTAAGGCAGAGTGGTCTGAACCGTACCTAGACAGATGGGTGACAGAGGTGAGAGGAAAGTAGCTTCCAAAATCTTTTGAGTAGTAAGCTTTGCCCAGCCTGCATTGAATGTTCGCCTCGCCCCGTCTACCATTGGACCAAGTGTAAGGATAGCTTGAGAATTTCACTTCCACCAATCATGATCTCTCGATTGTTTGTCTGCTCTAGTTTAATTGTGAAAGAGATCTTCCCACTGCACCTTTCTTGTCCTTCTCACTCGAGATATCGTTAAAGTCACCAAACAGCAGAACTTTTTCGTCACTTTCTTCCACAATGGACTGAATTAACTCCCAAGTCTCCCTTTTTCTCCCTTCTTCAGGAAAACCGTAGATTCCACCAAAGGACCAAGAAAAATCTTCGTCTTCTTGCTTGCAAGACCCACTGATATAATTTAAAGAATGCGTTGTTATACCAATCTCCAGCCCATCAGACCATAACAGACTGAGACCGCATGTCCTTTCCTTCCTTGTGCCACTGCAGTCCACTGTAAACATATTTCTAAACTTTAGCTTGTGATTGAGATCCACCATTTCTTCCTTTTTTAATTTGGTTTCCATCAGAAAAACAAAATGGAGGTTTTCAGTACGAAGAACCCTCGCAAGACTTCAAACTGCACGTCGGCTCCCCAGGCCCCTGCAGTTCCAACTAAGGGTCTTCAATGTTCTAGGCGGTGTTGGCCTTCCAAAACCACCTCTGGTACTTCATTTATGGCTTTGTGCACAACCCCCTCCTGTTTCCGTTTTTTGTCACTTATCCCACAGTCTTCAATTGATCCTTTAGTGATCATAATGTCGACTAGCTATCTTTTCGTATGTGTTACCTTTGACGCCTTCCTTTTAGATAAAATTTCTGATTTTGGTACTTTTTCCGGGACCATTTCCTCTTCTGAATCGTTTCTTTGTTTGCCATTTTTTATTTGTCTTCTCTTGAAATCATCACCGCCCCTAAAGACTCCGCAACTGTTTCAACATCCACATGGTTATCCACTGCCTCCTTCTCTTTTCCAGGACTTGTAAATTCAATTTCCTTTTGTTCTTTGGCCTATTGAACCTCCTCTACTCTGGTCTTACCCTTTGAATCACATCTGCTATGGCTTGATGAAACATTGAACAATTCTTTGCTGCAGGTGCTTGAGCTAGAGTCACGTTTCTTTGCTTCTTCTCTAACCTTTGGTAACGGCGAAGCACATAACCATTGGCCGAAAGAGAGATTTGTTTCCTCTATTTCCTCATATCCCTCAGTGTTAAGATCTTCAATGACTTCGTAATCCTTGATTTGATGCCCCATACTTCCACAGACAAAACAAAATGTAGGCAATCTCTCATATTTAAAATGAACTCTCAGATTTTTTTCTTTAAATTTGACCATTGTACCTCTTTTTAGCGGATCTTTCAAGTTAATCTTGACCTTGATGCGCAGAAATCTCCCATTTCTGTGAGCTTCCTTCATATCCATATCCTCAAACTCTCCAATAATATTTCCAATCTTTCGAGCCATTGTTTCTGATCTCGGTTTCAACGGTAATTCATAGATATGATCCCAGAAGGTAGCAAAGTGCATGTTGATTTCTGATGGTTGCTCCTCTCCAGATATACGATTAAGCACTAGTAACGACCTATCGAAGCTCCAAGGTCCACTCTTTAGACCATAATCCAGATCCCGTTTGGAGGCGAACTTGAAAATGAATAGATTTTTGCTGAGATCTTGAATTTTAACCGGGTTCTTCAGTCGCCATGCGTTTAACATCGTGGTTTTGAAAGCTTTTGTGTTGAAATTGATTTCAGTCCATGGTTTTCCTGGGATTATTCGTTGAAATGATTCGTCTTCTTGAATCTCATCTTCAGCATCGATAACTCCCTCTTCTTCTTCTTTGGACAAGGTGAACGACCGCCACTTCTCCATGATGAAGGAGTGGAGACACCGCAACTACTGGCTTGTTTGGATGAGGACCACAAAGGGTCGGGAAAGGCCAGAAAATCTGGAGAATATCCACCACAAATCAAAGGGATAAGGGGGGAGATGAAGCACGCTGAGTTATTTTAGAGATATAAGGTCTACCTTCTCTCTAAAAACAACACGTGAAGTATATAGAACTTGGATGAATTGTTAATATAAGTTGTAAACATGTTTTATAGTCTAATTATGTGTTATCCTGCTAATTAGCCCCATTATATATAACATAGTTTATTTAAATTGTTTAGAGAATGTATTCAAATGAACTTTGATATAATACTATGGAATTATATATCAATTCTACGAGTACCATTGTAAGTAAGTAACTCATAGAATACATTATAAGTATACTCATCACTTAAATCAGAACGAAAAACAAAGTCAACAACCAGAGTTATCAATCTTAGATAGCAGAGTAAAGCGCCCGACCTAAAAAATAGGATAGCAGGATAACTACTACTTGACTATTTTTTAGACTAATTATATGAATAGTAAATATAAAACATATATTTAATTAAACAACTAAACTAATAGCATAATACCATAAAATATTCAAAAAATCAAATATCAAAGCACAAGGCTTAATAAAAAAAGTCTTAATCATATTCAAAACATCACGTCTTATATTAATTTCAAACAGATATAAAAAGCATCACATCTTATAATAAAATTCAAATAATTATAGAAGAAGATGTTGTCATCATCTACAAATAAAAGAAGAAAAATATAGAAATAAAGTTATTGAATTATTATTATTTAAAAAAAATAAATGTCAATAAGAAGAGTAAAGAAAAAAGAAGGAACAAAAGAATAGAAAAATCAGAGGACAGTTAAAAAAGTAAAGAAATAAGAAGAAAAGAAAGAAGAAGGAGAAGAAAGAAGAAAAGAAGAGCAGAAAAGTAAAGTAAGAAGAATAACTTTCTAAAACCAGCCTAAGAAGAGAGGAATCGGTCGAGTGAGAAGACGAAATAGAGTTTTTTGAGTTAACGATGGAACTGGTGAGAACTGAGGTAAAATGCGTGATGAAGTGAGGAGACAATGAGATCCTCTATATTTAGAGTTAGGGCAAACTGGGCAAAATTCTAGAAAAACTACTCCAACGTTTATTTTTTAGGATAAATATGATATTTTACATTTAAAACAGATAGCGGGTTGAAACCCTCTGGGTTGAAAAGAATTTTACTCATACCACCCGCTTCAAGCCAAAAAGATACCAATATCCTAAATCGAAACGTGAATTGCTACGTTGTAGCAACATGTCACATCTCGATCTTCTGGGATAACACCATTATTTCTCGTGATTAACAACTCTAACATAATATATATATATATATATATATATATATATATATATATATATATATATATATATATATATTAAATGGAAAAAAATCATAATGTTTTACCATAAGATAAATCCTATATTTAATGAGCATAATCATGAATCAAAGAGACATAATATTTAGATCTAATTTTGATTAAAAAAAGTGAATAGGAGCTCACACAAAAACACTTTTCTTAAAATGCAAAGCAAAAAAGTTAACAAGTTTAATTTGTAACTACAACAATAAAAAAATAAAAATATCACTAATTTGCAATTTTTTAAAGCTCTGTTAAAGGATAAGTATTTTTTATTTATTTAGAATAACCAAAAGCACACAACTTACTAAATAAAAAAAAAAAGACTCAACATGCAATTAAAAATATTATAAACATCACAAATAGATAAATTAAACTCTATCATATTAGAAAAACCTATCATATTATCTAATAACATATTTTTAGAGACATTCCCAACATCTTCACAAAGTCACTACATTTGTCTTAAGGTATTTCGGACTATTGTGTAATGTTTGAGAGAAAAGCTCTTCCTTCTCTTTAACATTCCATATGCTTCTTTTCTGGAGTTTCATTGTATACAAGTTTTCAAAATGGGATCAATCTATGGTTTTTAATTGGACGAAGGTTTCGTATAAGCAGAAGAAAGGAAGAAGTTGGGACGATACAGCCAGAGGCAATGGAAAATTCTCTAATGAATCGACGTCGTCTTTCATCAAAGAATTCTCGGATTGGATGAGAGTGAAAGAACTTTTCAAGGTGTTTTCAGAGTATGGAGATGTTGATGAAGTCTTCATCCCCCTTAAGCGTGACAAAAGGGGTCGAAGATACGGATTCGTTCGTTTCTTCGGGGTCGAAGACATCAGAAGGATGAGTTTAAAACTCGACACTATCTTCATTAAAGGCAGAAAGTTGTTTGTAAACATTCTGAGGTTTGCGAAGACGAACAACTCGGATCAGGTCAAAGATAACCAGCCAAAATTCTTCAGAAATGAGGAAGTTAACAACAGGGCCGAGAAAAGAGGTTTCAATCGGAACTCTTTTCATCATGAAGATTTCAATCATAGTCGTTCGAATCCTCCATTCGCTGATGCCGTTAAGAACGGAGTTAAGGAAAATAAGTGGGACCTCAACTTTGTGGTGGAGGAGGAAGAGATGGAGAGATTCCAAAGAGCACATGTTGGAAGGGTGCTAGAATCAGATATGACTTATAATATTCAAAGGTACTTTCATTCTAAAGGTTATTTTGGGATCAAGGTGACCCCGCTGGGGGCGAATCTCTGCCTCCTTGAGGAGAATGAGGAAGGAGAAGTTGAAGAACTTCTTAACAGTGCCAAAAGCTGGCTGGATCAATGGCTCAGCAAGGTCAGAAGGTGGGAGCCTAGGGACATTGAACCAGAAAGGTTAACCTGGGTAAGGTTATATGGAATACCTGTCATGCATGGTCAGTTAATTTCCTGGAGTTCTTAGTGTCAAGAGTTAGAAAGTACGTCAGCTGCAATGAAGATTCTATGAGCTTCTCCATAATGGACGTTGCAAGTGTCATGATTAGAACCGCTTGTGGTATGACTATTGATGAAGTCTTCAATGTCTCCATTAACGGCATTGTTTTCAGAGTAAGGATGGTTGAAGAAACGAAAGGGTACAGGCGGAATCTTGATTCAAAGGTCACAGGGGTTTCATCGGATTCAGATTCTGACGAGTCGTCTGATTCACTAGTTAAAGACTGTTCGTGATGATTGAGTTCAGGGGAGGAAAATGTCGGAGAAAATGAAGAATTCGGGAGTGACTATCGAGGTTATGTTCAGAGCAGTCCTAAGCCTAAGTTAGGCAGCTCAAAGGCTACTTTTGTCTCCACAACGCCTACTGATAGCCTGTCAGGTGTAGGTCACGATGTGTTTAAGGTAGGGCTCGAGGATTTCGGAAACTTAGTTCAGAAGGACGTTGAGGGTAAAGATCTGACACGTGGTGAGAAATCAACATCTGTATTTAATGTTGGTGGTACTAAGTGTGTGTCAAAGGAGAAGTCAGGTCAGAGAAGGCGTAAAGTACCTTTGTCCTTGTTTTCTACTGGGAAGGATTTGTCTTTTGATGGGCAGATAATGGCCCATGTTTTTTTTATGGCCCAAGAGTCTTTGTTCGCTTCTGTCGAAGTTGGGTCTTCTAAGGCCCAAACTTTTGTCAATGAGTCTTTTCCTCTTGTGCCTGGTATGTCCAACAAGGAGGTGGCGTCCGACTCTTCTTCCAAGAGACAGCAGAATAAGATAAAGTTTTCTAGGGTCGTTATGTCAGCTGAGAGCTCTGAAGACCCTATTGAGGAGTTCCCTGACACATCTAATTAACGTACAAAGAGTTTATAGATAGGTCACGGAGGGAAAAGGGGCAATGTCGATGAAGTCTCAAGGTGTCACTCAGTCACTGATTCAGACGTCATGAAGGGGAATAAGAGGTTCTGGGAGGAGTTAGAAAGCAAAGTATCAGAGAAAGTGAGAGAGATTGTGGTTGCTCTGGGTGTCAAAGGAGGAGAAAAGGGGTGCGACATGTTGAAAGAAATCAGTGCTTTGGAGAGGAGAGATGTTATTGCAAAGGGCAAGAGGGAGGCAAAATCAATTGGTTCTTAATGAATATTCTTTCCCTTAATATGAGATGGTGCGGTTCTTCGGTGAAAAGGAAGAGGGTTGCGAAGTTGATCCAACTTAGAAGTGTTGATGTTTGCTTTATCCAGGAGACCAAGAAGGAGAAGATTGACGAATTGTTGGATGCTTCTTTGTGGGGTAATCAAGACGTGGATTGGTCGGAATCTGGTTCGGCAGGGAGTGTAAGAGGAATGGTCATTCTTTGGAGAAAAGGTCTCTTAGAGCCTTCATGCATTTTTAAGGGAGAAGGATTTGTAAGCCTTAATGCAGTTTGGAAAGGCAAAGACTTGTTTTTCGTCAACGTTTACTCTTCGTGCCACTTACCTAAGAAGAGGAAGTTTTGGAAAAATCTCTTAAGGATAAAAAGGTGGTTTGGGAGAGGGGATTGGGTAATAGGAGGAGATTTTAATGTTGTGGCGTTCAAAGAAGAAAGGAAAGGATTGGGGGTAACTACGGTGGCAAGGAGATGGAGGAGTTTAGAAGATTTTTGTTTGATATAGATTGCATAGGTGTCCCGTGTGAAGGGGGTAAGTTCACCTGGTTCAACAGGAAAGGTAATTCCATGAGTAGACTGGACAAATTCTTGCTGTCAGACAATTTGGTGGAAGAATGGAATATTAGAGGTCATGCCATTGGAAGAAGAGAGGTGTCTGATCCCTGTCCAATGTGGGTGATGACAAACGTCCAGAATTGGGGGCCTAAGCCTTTTTGTTTTAACAATGGTTGGCTGAAGCATCAGGATTTCTTGCCTTTTGTTAAGTCCATCTGGAGTTTATATGAGGTGAGGGGCAGAGGTGATTTTATTCTCAAGACCAGGCTTGGGAGATTGAAGGAAGGTCTCAAAAAATGGAGTCGAGAGGTTTACGGTTGGATAGATGTTAAATTAGAGCAAGCCATTGACGACTTGAATAATCTTGACGAGGAAGTAAGTAGGGCAGGATTTTCTAGCTTTGAGGAGATGGTTAGGAAAAGATCCAAGTCAGCTGATGAGGTATGGAGCAACCTGTTAAAGAAAAAGGAGTTGTTAAGCCTGAAAGTGCGTGAACTTTGGCTGAAGGAGGGAGATTGTAATGCCCTGTATAATATATATATATATATATATATATATATATATATATATATATATATATATATATATATATATATATATATATATATATATATATATATATATAATAAAACTATACAAGCATTTTATTTGGTACTGACACAATCATAAGTGCCTAATGGCATGATTCACATACTTGACCATTTAAAAACATAATACAATCTATGGTACAAGACATGGAAATTAGCCAAAACAATAAAAATCTAAGAATAAGGTACAATATTCCTCATTGTACAAGAAAATAATACACAGCGGAATAAGCTAAACTAAGCTTCTCTTGAAACATCCAAGCATAGCTCCACTTGTAAATCAAACCTGCAATTACTTCCTAAAAATAATCAACAATAGTGGGGTGAGATACATCAAATCTCAGTGAGTTCCCTATCTTATGGATTCTCTCGGCTTTACAGGGATCTAGCCAATCCTAACTCAAGTCAATGGGAAGGGAAATGACCTTGAGTTCACAATCTCACACTATATAGAAACATGTTCATGAGTTCACCAACTCAAAAATAGCACTAATCGATAACCTGTACCAAGGCATCCCCTTTTCCCGTGCGCTTCTACGTCTAGAAGTCGACCCGAGTCATGGATCCTTGTAACCTAATTGACATACGAATGGATTCGGGTTTTACGGGCCATTAACCGTTATGAACCGTCACTTCACACGGGCCATTAATCGTCACAAGCATACGTTCCATGGGCGCCATTCGTACTGCACGCGGGAATCAAACCTGCCAAGTAGTCATGCATACGTTTCAGAGGAGCTCGAGACTCATGAAACTGCAACTCAAGATAAACGGTTACGATTACGTGGTCTCATACACAAACGTGATTGTATTCGACAATCACAAGGCCACATTACCTTAAGGCCACATTCGCCTTTTCTCATAATCATCATAGTTCACACATGTTTCATACTAGTGTCTCACTCTCGTCTAGACCATTACTCGGCAAGGATGCACCTTTCTACAACACATGCCCGAGCATCGCCATCTAGAGTTATCTATCAATTTCTAGTCTCACTACTAGATTCTACTATAGTTTCATGTTGAGGTTTACTCACTCTTCCTATTCCATTTTCATTTTAGCATGCATATTCACTCACAATCATGTTTAATCGACAATAAGATAAGCAAAGCATACTACAATTGCACAATAGAATTACATATGATAATTCAACATAATTATACCACTTTTGGATTTCCTCCGATTGTTTAATCGGGCAATAAAACCGATATTTTTCACCTTTATTATATAGATTATTTTCACAACTTTCTATCGATACCAAGAACATTTAAATCGGATAAACGAGTCAAATGTTATGGAATTTAAAAGAAAAGAAAACATTTGAAAAAGTCCCAGGAGCGCCCGGCGCTCCAAATATCGCATGGCGGAGCCCCCTTCGCCTCTGTTTCGCCCGACAAAGTAGAGGCGTAAAACCCTTGCTAAAAACTTAAAAGTTACAGAAGCATTCCACGTTGCGCCCCTTGGACATCGCCCGGCGGAGCAGAGGCACACGCTTTGCGTTGCCCTGCGCTCTACGTACCGCCCAGCGCTCTACACCAGAAGCAGGAAATTCTACTTGCGTTTTCCATGGTTCAAGGGTTCAAAAATCCATCTTTCTCAAGCCAAAACATTTCCAAACAACCAAAATAAGCATCATTAATGATTATATGCATAATAAGATTATGCTACGCAATTTATATCGATTTTCAACCGTTAGATTCATGATTTTAACAAGATTACTCATTTTCTCAAAATCTCAAGCCTAACTCTAAAACTCAAGAAACTCTACAACTAAAGCATCTATCTAGAGCCTACCTGATAATCGAAGAGGAGTTTCAACAAGATGATGATGATCCATGAGCTTCTTCTCAAGCTTTCCCTCTTTCTCTTCTTCTTTCTCTCTTCCTTTTCTTCTTCTTTACTATCTTTTTCCTTTTCCTTTTCTTATAACATATATATATATATATATATATATATATATATATATATATATATATATATATATATATATATATATATATATATATATATATAATACCAATATTATATAATATAATCCAACAGGGTAAAATATCTCCGATTGATATTTCATCGTCTAACACCGAATGATCAATTGTTTGAGTTACCATAAAATTCTCTCTTAAACTAATAAACAATTGATCTCTTCAGAGCTCACCAGTTGCTCTATTGATCCCAATTGATCATACTTAAAACACTTAGAGGGTTCCATAAATCCAATTAATCATAGATAGAGCACATCGATACTCATCTGATCTCATCTGATATCCAATTAAGCATTTAGAAAATATGGGGTATTACACTCTCCCCCCCTTAAATTGAAATTCGCCCCCGAATTTCCCCTACTCGACAACAACTGCAACTTATATCACTGTCTTAGATTCACACTTAACTTTACTTTCGTTAGAATTTCTGACGTATTCCAATACCAACTCGACTTCACAGACCAAAAAAAAATCTTATTTTCACAAATTAACAAACTTCACGTCCTTAATCATACTCTTGTTCCAATATCGAGTTAACTTCTAAATTTGCCTTTTCCGTAATTCATCTGTTATTTCTTACTAAAACACTTGATCGCATTCTACCTTCGGCAAGAATGTACCATTCTATACTCCTTTACTGAGTCACAACAAAACCGTAACACCTTATCTCAAATTAAGACAACAACACTCAACATATCTTCGCGATGTAATTCAGTGATTTATTATCTTCATGCAATTACTGATAACTATTCTTTCGTAAATCCCATTAACATTCAAACCACTTCACAACTAGTCAAACGACTTCTTTACCAGTTCCATCTGGTCTGATGTTGTACACGGTACTCATTAAATCCGATATTTCCTTTCTTTCGTGTCACACCAAAAGGTAACACACTTAAACAAGATCTTCTTATTTCCATACTTAAGAGTAATAATCATTCTAATCCTTATTAGTCTAACTGAACTCTTTCATCTGTCACCTTCCACTGCGCAACTCAATTCCTAACAGTGGAACACCACAGATTCTCAAGTACTACTAGGTAGTTAGCAGTCGGCGGAGAAACACACTTATCCATTGGGGTCCTTACTAACCAATGGTATAAGAAACTTACTGACGTCCTATGGTAGAATAATTTCTTGGCCAACACACAATATTATAACATCGGTCCAAAACTTTCCAAACGGTAGAGGTACATGAGTTATATTGTTACTACCATAACATACACAACTCCAAATCCACTCTAAACTCGAAATAACATACCACATTCAAAATCGATTCTTCTCACGGTTTCTGACTTACTCAAGGTTCCTTGTTGACACGAGATCTCAACCAATCCCATGTAACACCATCACGGAACTTCAAACATATACGGATCACTACTTATCAAAACTCAAACCATCCAAAGCACAATTGTGAGTTTTCATACCACTCACCAATTCACATACAACACTCCACATACACCCACACTTTCGAAGGCTATGCCATGTTTCTCAATTGAATCCACTTTCCTTAATCGTTCTATTCCATAAATGATCCAAGTTATATACGTAACTTCGAAACGTCCAATTCTTACTCGTACTTGGAAGGATAACTTTCAATTTCATCCTCTTGGTAAAAACACAACTGCACACAACTGGTACTACTTTCACGGTCTAAATCCGATGCCATGAACTCGCGGAAGATAACAATTACTAACTCTGACCAACCACTCATATCTTACTAATACCATAATTACACACCGAAATATTCCTTGCAAGATCAATATTTCGTGAGTATTTTCCAACTCCGTCCTTAAGACTCGCAACGGTAACACACCTAAGACTTTCTCGCGCTCAACACGATTTACAAGATTTCTTCCCCAAAAGTCAACTCCTTGTCGTTTGGAAAAATGATCAACTATGCAACACCTTCCCACAAGTTCCGATTTTCAAAACATAATCTGTTTTCCATTTACTTGCAATCCTGTTTTCCCCTTCACACAATACTCTCTACTCGGAGCAACATAAGGTAACAAAACGCAGATGATGGTTCTTAAGGGATTTCACAATTTACACACATGTTAATCGATTACCCGTCTGAGGTCAATCGGTTAACTCCTCAAAATTCAACACAAAACACCTTCCTTGCACGTGTTAATCGGTTAACCCCATTGTGTTAATCGGTTAACACTGCTGCAGAAGCTGAAAGTAAACAATTTCTTTTAATTCAAAGCCATCCCTACCCAAAACCATCAATTTGTCTTGCTCTATCTTGGAATATCATTCTCAACTCGTGGCTCTTTAACTTATATAACATTCACCAACCATGATCCACTCAAGGTAATAAAGAACAAAGTTAAAACATTCAGACGACACATTCCAACCAAGTGACAAGGCAAAATTCTAAATTCTGACGCAGTCACACGACAAATTTAGCGGGATAGTACGTTCTCTACTCATACTACCACGCTAGCGGAAAGCCAATAATGACGACATTCTAAGGTTTTCACCATAACTCATGCTTGATTCGTCCATAAGAAAAATCCAACACACAATCATCATACGGTACGACGAAAATGATGGACATATCATGCCAAGCATATAATCTTGTTCTCTCACTTGAACTCCTTGGTGAGAGTTAAAACAACAACGTTCTTAGTCCAACAAAAGGTAGATTCTGAATATTTTGATTATTCACAAATATAGAAGTTTCTCTATACTTGCAAATAAATCGGGGCAATGCATCCTCTTGAAGAACCTTTCCATCACTTCGTACACATTAACCGAAATTCCTTACCCTTCACTATCCATTACACATCACCCTTACACCAAATTCACTTAATGAAAGATTCACACCCGACAATCCTCATCAAATATTCACAAAACTCTTCCAGTATAAACCATTCCATAATTTACTCTTAGTCCGTAATAAGTCTTTATATGCTTCTCGTTGTTTTACCATAATCTTACTTCTTAAAATACAATATTCATTGTTCCAGAAAGTACGTCCCTTCACACTTGTCTCAAGAATAAGAAACCATCACATACACTTGTGACCACGGTGCTACCACTACGCTTGTTCTAAATACCAAGGTGTAACTTTCTCATTCCACGTCATACTAACAGGCTCCTCATAGGTGAACCATCCGTGATTACACTTCCTTAATTTTAGTTTCAACAACATCTTAAGGATTATATCACACATTCGTCCAAAATACACTCTGTTGTCACTTCCTCATAACATACCATCGACACCGCTTTCCACACCGCGTTTACTTAGCTTTCCTTTGTAATCCTCTTAGGTCCAAATATAAAACCATTTTACTAAAATTTCCTTAAATCCAAGACACTTACTCTATTCCTTAACACGCACTTCTTCCGGTCTGTATTACTACACTTTCCGTTACTAAATAAAGTTCAAACTTTCTCCGATATAATACCTTATACTGTTCCTTGGGTAATTTAACAATTCTAATTGGTCTCTTCCTGAATACAAAAATCTTAATTTAATATCTCGAACTTAATCTCTCTTCATATCTGAATACGCGCAACTCATCTTCTACCCTTCGTCTGACACATATTATTTTCACTTGAAGCATGTAACACATCCTTGTGTTCCTTCTCACACTTCTCTACTACTTCAGGTTCATATAAATGTCGAACGTCCTTAACTCTCAACTTTTAACCAGTTGAAAGATATTGTTCCGAACATATTCCGTAAGGTGCTCTCCTCCATTCAAGATACCATAACGACCTTAGAAACCGAAACACCAATAACTATCTCACTTCCGGATCTTACATCACACGTTCCACAAAACAAATTTTCTTTTTCAAGGATTGAGATTACTTGAAATTCTTATCTATATCAATGGTCAATCCAGCTCTACTAGTGATTTTACATATTCCTCAATACCTTAACCAATCGTCTAATAGAGATCCTTAACTTTCGGACTCCATCCATTCCAAAGGATTGCTTGAATAACACACCACTCTTAAATTCCATGCTACCCAAAGCACAACCTCTACTAAGACCTCAACTGAGCTGACCAAGACTCTTCACTACCAACTCTTGGCTTGAGTCTACCCTCACAGCACAAGTTCTGACAACACTTCGGAGTCCTCATGGTCGCTCAACCATGATTCTACCTATCACATACATAGCATTAGGTTGATCAGGCCCAACACTACATAGTATGATATTAAGATTCATGCTGGCAAGACACACTTAAGAGGCAGGAATAGATTTACTTATGATGTTTCAAGGCTAGGTCGAGGACACGACCTGCTCTGATACCAATTATAATGCCCTATATGATATATATCTAGAATAATACTATACAAACATTTTATTTGGTACTGACACAATCATAAGTGCCTAATGGCATAATTCACATACTTGACCATTTAAAAACATAATACAATCTATGGTACAAGACATGGAAATTAGCCAAAACAATAAAAATCTAAGAATAAGGTACAATATTCCTCATTGTACAAGAAAATAATACACAACGGAATAAGCTCAACTAAGTTTCTCTTGAAACATCCAAGAATAGTTCCACTTGTAAATCAAACTTGCAATTACTTCCTGAAAATAATCAACAATAGTGGGGTGAGATACATCAAATCTCAGTGAGTTCCCTATCTTATGGATTCTCTCGGCTTTACAGGGATCTAGCCAATCCTAACTCAAGTCAAGGGGAAGGGAAATGACCTTGAGTTCACAATCTCACACTATATGGAAACATGTTCATGAGTTCACCAACTGAAAAATATCATTAATCGATAACCTGTACCAAGGCATCCCCTTTTCTCGTCCGCTTCTACATTTAGAAGTCGACCCGAGTCATGGATCCTTGTAACCTACTTGACATACGAATGGGTTCGGGTTCTACGGGCCATTAACCGTTATGAACTGTCACTTCACACGGGCCATTAACTGTCACAAGCATACACTCCATGGGTGTCATTCGTACTGCACGCGGGAATCAAACCTGCCAAGTAGTCATGCATACGTTTCAGAGGAGCTCGAGACTCATGAAACTGCAACTCAAGATAAACAGTTACGATTACGTGATCTCATACACAAACGTGATTGTATTCGACAATCACAAGGCCACATTGTCTTAAGGCCACATTTGCCTTTTCTCATAATCATCATAGTTCACACATGTTCCATACTAGTGTCTCACTCTTGTCTAGACCATTACTCGGCAAGGATGCACCTTTCTACAACACATGCCCGAGCATCCCCATCTAGAATTCTCTATCAATTTCTAGTCTCACTA
Organism: Lathyrus tuberosus; assembly: GCA_022829125.1. Classification (NCBI taxonomy): domain Eukaryota; kingdom Viridiplantae; phylum Streptophyta; class Magnoliopsida; order Fabales; family Fabaceae; genus Lathyrus; species Lathyrus tuberosus. Next base: position 9,068,052 of record JALAZF010000179.1, read on the forward strand.
CTAGATTCTACTATAGTTTCATGTTGATATCCAATTGAGCATTTAGAAAATATGGGGTATTACAGAGATTGTAACACAAAATATTTTCACCAAGCTGTAAAGAGGAGAAGAAGGAGGAATAATATGTGGTTTGTTAAATCTGAGGGAGGTTATATAGAAGACATCGAAGGAGTCAAACATGAAGTAAGTAAGTTCTTCGATGAGAGTTTTAAAGAAGATAGTCGCATCCATCCTACTCTAGATGGTCTGGAGCTGAAGAGATTATCTGAGGAAAACAAAAGAGGGTTGGAAGTTGAGTTCTTTACAGAAGAAATCAAGGAAGTTGTTTGGGGGTGCAACAAAGGTAAAAGCCCGTAGCCTGACGGATTCACTTTAGCTTTTTTTTCAGGCGTGCTGGGAGATCGTTGAAGAGGATGTGATAGTGTTCGTTCGTGAATTTCTTGATAACCCAGTTCTCAGGAAAGCTGCTTCAGCTTCCTTTATTGCTATGATAGCCAAAACCAAGAATCCTCAAGAACTTGGTAATTACAGGCCCATATGTTTAGTCAATTGTTTTCAAAAGATTCTATCCAAATTGCTTACGAGCAGGTTGAAAAAGGTGGTCAGTTTGCTAGTGTCTTCTAAACAGATGGCGTTCGTGCCTGGAAGATGTATTTTCGACGGAGTTCTTTTATCTAATGAAGTGCTTGACTTAGCTAAACTTAGTAACAGGAGCTGCCTGATGATGAAGATAGACTTTGAGAGGGCTTACGACTGTGTGTCGTGGGATTTCCTCAAAAGTTTACTTGTTAAGATGAACTTTGGCCATAAATGGATTTCTTGGATCGCTTCTCTGGTGTGTAAAGGAACTATGTCAGTGTTAGTTAATGGAAGTGCTGCTAAGGACTTCGTTGTTGGGAAGGGATTGCGCCAAGGGGACCCAATGTCGCCCTTCCTCTTCATTCTAGTAATGGAAGTGCTTAACAGGATGGTAAAGAAGGCTGAGTCTCTAGGGTTATATGATGGCTTCAAAGTGGGGTCCGAGATATCTGCAAGCATCTCTCAGTTCGCATATGACACTCTTTTCTTGGGGGAGGATAAGTGGACTAACATATGGTGCATTAAGGTTGTCTTGCGCGGATTCGAGATGTTATCAAGTCTCAAAATCAATTTCTTCAAGTGCAAGATAGGAGGAGCCAACTTGAGCCTGGAGTTTCTATCTGCTTCCTCTAACTTTCTTCATTGTGACATTTTGAATCTGCCATGTTATTTCCTTTGAGTGACCATAGGTGACAGTCATAAGAGAATTCATCATTGGCAGAAGATGATCGATAAAGTTAGGAGTTGATTAGCTGACTAGAAAGGGAGGCACTTGTCCATAGGAAGGAGACTGGTTCTTATTAATATTGTTATAAATGCGTTGCCTCTATACGCGTTTTCTTTTTGCAAGGTCCTGGTTGGGGTTATTAAGTCTCTGCAGAGTATCCAGAGTAGGTTTCTTTGGGGAGGTTGTGATGCAAAGAAGAGGGTTCATTGGGTGGATTGGAAGACTGTCTATTTACCTAAAGAAAAGGGCGGATTGGGCATCAAGGATCTTGTTAGTTTTAATAATGCCCTTCTCATGAAATGGAAATGGAGACTGCTAATCAAGGAAGATTGTGCTTGGAAGGGAGTGTTGGAAAGTATGTATGGGAAAACTTGTCTATGGCTATCAATAGCTACCTTGGGGAAAAAAGGAAGAACTCGTATTCTTTGTGGTGGAGGGACATGTTGAGTCTTGGTTTCGATAGTACTTCCAAGAGGAATCTCTTTGTGGAGAATGTGAAGTTCAAGTTGGGGAAAGGGAAGAGATTGCTTTCTGGCATAACTGCTGGATTCTTGAGGCTCCTTTGAAAGACGTTTTTCCTAACCTTTTTCTTTTTTCCGAAAGACCCTTTTGGCTCTGTGGCAGGTTCTGGCGACTGGTGTGGTGAGGTCTGGTTTTGGAAACTGGGTTTCAGTTTCTATCCCCGTGACTCCGTTATGGCTAGAGAGTTTGAAGACCTTATGGATCTTATTGTTGTTGTCGTACCTAGTAGAGATACCGAAGACGTTTTCAGGTGGGATCCAGGGGTGAACAACATCTCTTTCTCTTCCACTGATTATTCTGTCAAATCTGGATACCTATGTATTAGGAAAGAAATTGAGGTCAGTAGAGCAGATGACGCAATATTAAGCGGTCTGAGGAAAACATGACTGTTGAAAGCTTCCTCAAAAGTCCATATATTTTTTTTGGAGATTGTTGAGATGCAGGTTAGCAACCAAAGACGAGTTGGTAAAGAGGAACATAGGCATTCCTGATGGTGACGCTGGTTGCAAACTATGTGGATTCCTTGTTGAAACTTCCCCTCATGTGTTCTTGGTTTGTCCTGTTGCAGTTCAAGTTTGGAAGGGGATAGAGCAGTGGTTAGGAATTATCAAGATCAGTAAACAGAATTGCCTTGCGTCTTTTTTAGATTTTGAGGAAGTCATCAAAACTTAAAACTGTTAATTCAAAGGGCTTGGTGATTTGGGCAGCTACTGTTTGGTTCCTGTGGTACGGTAGGAACTGCTTCATCTTTGAAAACAAGTTAAAGTCAGTTTTGGAGATGCTGAATTCTATCAAATACTTTAGCTGGAGATGGTTATTAGTCGAGTCTTCTAAGTTTCGTTCTTCTTTTTACGACTGGTACACAGTACCTTGTATCTGTCTTAAAAGTTAGTAATTGTTTGTGTAAATGGGTTGCTGCACTCCTTGTGCAACTTGTTTAATATCATTTCATTGCCTTTCAAAAAAATATATATATTATCTAACATCACCCGTAGTATTTAATTTAATAAAAGAATATCAATAATTGAATATTACCAATTTCATGAGCTAAAAGGTCAAACTAAAGAATTTTGCGATATAGATGCAAAGTCAACAAATTGTTGTTTATAACTTGCTACTAATCCAAATTATTAACCAAAATGCAACACTCAAAATCTTACAATTTTGTTAATTAGCAAGCCCTTCAATAAAATCTAAAATTCCAAAAGTTAATTTTCATAACTATACAAAGCTAGAATGAAAGAAAAATAATATAATTTAAAACCAAAGTTGAAATTAAAAAAAAAAATTATCAGTATATTAAATTTATATACAATTATTTAAATAAAACTATTACTTAATTCTTTAGCTAAAACTTGTCTCTAAGACACTTATCAAAGTAGGACCCTCTCTACATATAAAATGACTTATATATATATATATATATATATATATATATATATATATATATATATATATATATATATATATATATATATATATATATATATAATTGCACGAGTTTTCCAATTTTAATTTAAAAAAAAAAAACTAAAGTGATATGATATTAAAATAAATGAACATAACCTTATGGTTGTTGGTCCATAAAGTATTTAAAAACGACACACAAAAATGGGCACTATAATCTGTTGTAACCACCTACCTCTATGTAGTCCATATAAATGAGGACAAATAGCAAGGAATCTCAACTGTTTTCTGCACACACCCAACATGAAATCTGATGTATTATCTTATAAGCATTTAATTTATTGTAGGGTATGGTCCTAAATGTGGAATGCTATGGCTTAAAGGTTGAGAGTTTGAATTGGAATTATAGTTGCTATAAATAATGTGATTTTACTAGACAGTAAGAAAGATACCACACAAGAGAAAAGTTATGAATAATGGACACTAACTCAGACCTAGAATATCAATGGCCCAGAATCTACGAGAGGAACAGAAACTATAGTAACTATTTAGAGTATAGTAGTTGTGAAATTGAAATAATTTAGTTCCAGTGAAAAATGTTATGACACGCTCTTTAAAGAAGCTACCAAATTTTGTGTCTAAAATATTAATGGTTTTCTGTCACATTTTTTTTGTGAAAAATATCTTCTAGGAAAAAATTATAATTAAATATTTTTTCAAATAAAAAAAAAATATTTTGAATATTTTCTTTCAAAAATATTTCTATAATTGTATTTTTAAAAATAAACTATTTTTATTATGATAAACAAATTCAAACTGGTTTCTTTTTGTTTTTAAGAAAAGCACTAAAACTTAATCTCTATATATATATATATATATATATATATATATATATATATATATATATATATATAAAATAATAATAATAAGTAAAAATAGGTCCTAATTTTAGGTAAAGTATCAATTTTATTGCTGTGAAAATTTTTTTTTTTTTAAATATAAGTTAAATTGCAATTTTGGTCCTTTATTTTTCATTTCTTTTTTAATTTTGATCCTCCTATTTTAAAATTCGGAATTTTTATTCCTCCATTTTTAATTTTTTTGAGTTTTGGTCCCCATATTTTAAAATCCAGAATTTCGGTCCATCTATTTTCATTTATTTTTAGTTTTGGTCCCCTATTTTAAGTTTTGTTTTGGATTTTAGTCTCTCTTTTTAATTTGGAACTAATTTAATAGGGGAAACAAAAGTTTTAAAAAAATGAAAATAAAGGGACCAAAACTCAAAATAAATGAAAATAGAGGGACAAAAATTTTGGATTTTTAAATAGGGAGACTAAAACTCAAAAAAACTGGAAATAGAATAAAGAAAATTTCTGATTTTAAAATAGGGAGATCAAAACTAAAGAAATGAAAATAGAAGGACCGGAATTACAATTAAGCCAAAAATATAATAAACATTTTTATATGTTTTAATCTATTTTTTATAAGTTTTATAAAAAAAGACTAAAGCAAAAATAGTTAAAAATTTCTTCAAATAGAAAAATTAGTTTTTAGTTTTTGAAACTATTTCTTATAATTAATTTTTTTTAAATTAATTATTTTCATTATGATAAACAAATTCAAACTAGTTCTTTTTGTTTAAAAAACACTTAAAATTAATCTATGTATTAATAATAATAATAATAATAATAATAATAATAATAATAATAATAAACAAATGGGGCCTAATTTTAGGTAAAGTATCCATATAGTCTTACTATTTTCTACATAATTTATTTTTCAGTTGTCACTTTATAACCTTCAAATATTTAGGATAAAGAGTAATAATGGAGGCTAACAATACAAATTAGAATTAGAATTAGCATGAATTTTTTTCTGCCATGCCATAGTATTAGGAAATATTATCCATATTGCCATCTTTTTCAACAAATATACCATAATGCCATGTTTTCAAAAAACTGAATTTTTGATTGAATGGTGTCGCCCTTTCAATGGGCGGCAGTGTTGAAATTATTAAAGTGTGCCGCCCTTTTAATGGGCGGCAGTGCTGACGTGTTATTTTTTTGGTTTGAAATTGTGACATTTTGGTATATAATGTGAATGTGCTGGCATTATGGGATATAATTTATATACTTGTGGCATAGTGGGAAAAAAATCGAATTAGCATTAGCGTTATCACTAGCCGCCACCTATGATTGTGATATTTAACCACTGATTAGAGAGAAACCTTTTCAATGTGACATGAAATATGAGTTGAGGATTTGTGGGAGGTTTGTCCTTAATCAATCTATGAGTAATGTGGTCATGCCGACCAATGTTTGCTTTTAGTCATAGAATTGCCAAAAACATACTAAATAGTCCATTTTTAAGGTCATAATGCTAATCCTTATGGTTAAAGACTATAATTCCATCCTGAAGTGGATGATGACAAGATAGCATGCATCATAATTCTCAATAGGAAAAAATATGCAATATATACTTTCTGTCTTAAATTATTAATCCTCTTAAATTAGTAATCATTCTAGTAAAGATATACTAATAGTTAAAATTCACTTCTTAAATTCTTAATGTTAATAAGTAAGAAGTTATAAATTTAAAATTGTGTCCTTCTTAAATATACATCACAAATTTAAACTCGTGTCCATACAATCGAATATTCTTTCATAATTAACATATAATATATATATATATATATATATATAAAATAAAGTATAATTATTGTTGATATTTTTAAAGATAAAAGAATAATATGATAACAAAAAAAGTTAGAAGAGTGACTAAAAATTTAATTAAAATTAAGTTAAATAAACTTTTTTTAATCAGACTATATTGTAAAAGAAAAAAAATAATTACAAAAGTGGGGATTAGACCCATGCAAAGAAAAGGCAAAAATAAAAAATAAAAAATTTAATAAAAAAAAAGTGACTTCCCTTGTCTTATCCAAAATGGTTTTTTTTTTTTTATAAGCTAGATTTTATATATAACATGGGTACAATTTGTACCACCATTAGAGTGCAAATACCCCCATTACAAAATATCTCAATTACAAAAATTGAATTGGACATTTGTACCATTCATAAAAAGAGCAATTCAAATATCCATTTTCTAAATTCAAGATCCACCACCAAGTATAAAATTTAATGCGTGTAATACACAACTCCGGATCACAAATTTCACCCCTAAAAATGATGTTGTTTCTTGAGCTCCATATTACCCAATTAACCACCATCCAAAAACTAGCAGCAACATTGCTTTTGATACTTCGTTGGAATCCGAATGTCCACTCTAGAAAATGTGAAGATAAAGAATTTGCTTGGTATGTATTTCTCCCCATCCACCCACAAACCCTATTCCAAATAATTCTACTCTTATGACAGTTCAAGAAGAGGTGAAAAACATCTTCATCAGACTGAAAGCAGAACACACAGCAAGTTTCATGGCTGTTGGTAATGATCCTCCTCCTAACTAGATTATTTCTAGTAGGTAACCTATTTAGGATCAACCTCCAACAGAATAACTTTATTTTGCTTATGATGGAAGCATTCCAACATATCTTCAGTGCTGCCAGCTTTTCTTCTTCGAGCACCTTTTCCTCCACGCCACCCACCATGCCTGTGTAAAATGAGTTTACTGAAAAAATGGTTGAATGCCCAGAATTCCAAATAACCACATCAGGTGAGTGTGTAGGTGAGATATCCGCCAAGATTGTCTGCAACTGCACAAATTCATTCTCTGCTTCCGGAGGCAACTGATCAGATGAAAGCTGCAAACTCCACTCCCATCTAGAATTCTGCCAAGAGCCCAAGTCAGCAACCACTGCTCCTTGATCAGGTACCTGCAGAAAAATGTTAGGAAAAATGTGTTTCAGAGGTTGTGTGCCTATCCACTTGGAGCTCCAAAACGGGATTGTGGTTCCTTCTCCAAGCCTAATAGATATAAATTCTCCAAATGGAACAAATGTAGTCGACACCGCGATCCTCCTAATATCCTTCCACCACTGAGAATGAGTTTTATTTGGCTTCAGTTCTTCACGGGAAAGAATAGCTTTACTGAATTCACCATATTTTCCTTGGCGTAACCCTCGTGTAACTTTGAAATCTGCAGTAGCACTCCCATTGACCAGAACTGACATGAAACTCGAGAAAACTGTCCCCTCCATCCATTTCATCCACTTCTCCCCAAAACCCATGGTTGAGAGCATTTGGCGTAAGTATTCCCAATCAATACAATCATAGGCCTTAGAAAAGTCCACTTTAAACAGAGCACAAGGAAGTTTCTTCTTTTTCGCCAAGTCAATAACTTCATTCAGAATCAACACTTCATCCATCAGTTGACGGCCAGGAATAAAAGCAGATTGATTATTGGATATGATTTTCCCAATAACTCTTCTCAGTCTGCTTGCTAAGATTTTAACTACCACCTTGTAAATGCAACCAACCAAGCATATAGGACGATACTCATTAAGTTTTTGAGGATTTTGACACTTTGGAATCAACGCAAGGAAAAAAGATGATATTACCTTATTTAACCTGCACGAAACACTAAATTCCATAATACACTTAATGAAATCAATCTTAATTACCTCCCAAAATTCTTGGCAGAAACCCAAACTGAAACCATCAGGGCCAGGACTTCTCCTAGCAGCACATTCAAAAACAGCCTCACGAATCTCCTCCTCATCAAAATCTCTCTCCAACTGAATACTATCCTCAACTAAAATCTTAGACATGTCTTGAAAGTCAAATTTGACACGAGGGCGCCTTTTTCTACTAAATTGTTCAGCAAAAAACTCTTTAACCTCATGTTTCACTTCCCCAACATCTTCGATTATCCTATCTCCCACCTTCAAGGATGATAAACAGTTTATCTTTGCTCTATACTTGAATCTCCTATGAAAGTAAGCTGAATTCTGGTCGCCTTCCTTAATCCACCTATTCCTTGATTTCTGGCTTATCATTGACTCTTTTAGGCGAGATTTCTCCCAGAATAATTTCTGAGCAACCAACCTGTCACCAAAAACCTGTTCTGAAATAGCAGAGGACTCTTCAGCCATCATATTTTCTATCTTATTAATCTGATCTACATTTCCTTCAATCTCCAAGTCCAATTTGCCAAAAACATTTACGTTCCACCATCTTAATCTTTCTCTAAGCAGTTGAAACTTTTTACTGATAATGAAAGTAGCATTTCCTTTTACTTCAAAAGAACTCCATTCTTGCTCTACAAACTTTCTGAACTCTCCATGGTCAAACCAAGCCTCGAATACCTTAAAGGGCTTTGGCCCACAATTAACCTCTCTTCCTATTAGCCAAACAGGCCGATGATCAGATACATCCCTACTTCCCACTACCTGCTTTGAAGTGTTCCACACCTTCGCCAGATCCCAAGACACAAGAAATATATCCAGTCGACTCATAGCCTTCGCATTTGAGTTAACATAAGTGAATAAGTTCCCTGATACAGGCAGATCCACTAACTCCATTTCATTAATGAACTTATCAAACTCCTCTATCTCTCCTACATTTCTCACCCTAATCCCTTTACTTTCTTCTCTAATTCTCGTGGCACTAAAATCACCCCCAGTACCCATACTCCCTCGGGGGATTCTTCCTTCAATTTTATCATTCTAGCCCATAAAATTCTTTTTTCTCTAATATTACATGATGAATACACATTCACAAAGTACACATTGAAATTCTTCCATTCTGCTTTGAGACAAAGAAATCCTTCTCCTCTGATAGAGTATATCGGTCTCAGAGCATCCTTTCTCCACATTGTAATTAAGCCACCAGAGTTTCCTTTTGAATTCATAGCTGACCATGACACTTCATCATTCCCCCATAACCCCTGAACCACCTGATCAGTAGTGCTTCTACATTTTGTCTCTTGCAAGAAGCATATGTCTGCCTTCCCTTCATTCATTGTTCGCGAAATCCTTCTCCTCTTGATAGGACCTCCACACCCTCTTACATTGTAGCTTAAAAAATTCATCTATCCACAGTAGCTGCCTCCAACTGAGCTTCGTATGCTTTCCTATCTGAATCTTCCATTTTCCTAATAATACCCTCAAAGTATTCATCATCTTCACCACCCTCAAGTCCCATTTGCTTAGGAGACTCCCATATCCTTTTAGGTAATCCCTCCAACTTCTTTCTGATTCTTGAATTACTCCTGATAACATCACCATCTGACATTGACTCACAGCATAACACAGAACCTCCAGAATATTTAGATCCCTCATCCTCTGAGCTCACTGATTGCGGTGAAGTAGACAAATTGTTCCCTATTTTGTTTCTTGTTTCCATTTTAACAAGTGAAGCAAAATATGAAGGGGTGAACGGTATCTTGATATTTCCTAGTATGTCCTCAATTTTTTTTCTCTTTCTGGGTCTGATTTTCTTCTCCTCAACATCAGGCACATTCGTCTCTTGAGCTTTACGGCCCAAAGTAACCTCTAAGCCCACATTCAAGTTTTGTTTGCACCCCCAATTTTGCGAAAGTCTTTCCTCTGAATCTCCCTCCACTAGATGCTCAGAAACCACTTTATTATCATGATTACCTTCTCCTGCTACATTGGAACTGTGAATATTTATTCTGACTTTACTTTCCCCAGCCACTCCAAATACCACCTTTTGTACTTCTCCTTCTGTCATAACCAAGTTTCCCTCTTCCCCAGCACCCACTCTGCCGCCCTCGTTTCCCGTGTCTGAAACCTGTTGCGTGCTTTCCTCGATAGAACATTCATTTGTCCCATCATTGTTTTGTATATTTCCAAAACTATTATCTCTCTCTACCGTATCATTCCACACGCCACCCCTACCATCACCATAATCCTCACCATCCCCCATGTCACTTTTGCCCGAGTCTTCATCTTCATTCTCTTCATCTGATTCATCAGTTTCTGAAACCACCTCTTCCTCTTCATTCATCAGAAGTCTCTTTGGACCATGGAAATCCTCCATTACTTTGATCTTATAAACTTCATCATTAACCTCTATGTTAAACACCTCATTCAAACAAAGTGAGTATCTAGTTTTGACAAGGAACCTAGCAACATCAAGACACTCCATGTTCTCTATCTCTTTGTCACTTCTAACGAACTCCCCGACGCACCCAGCTATCAACCTGAAAGTTTCACTACTCCATGCATGACAGGGAAGGCCGAAAACCCTCAACCACGTAAGCCTTTCATTATCTACTTCGCCCGGATTCCATGGTATGATTTCTTCGAACCAGTTTGAAATCCAATCCCTATCCTCTTCAATCAGTTCAGCCAGAACACCTTCCTCATTCTCTTCTAATAGACACTTCCTCGCCCCCATAGGAATAACATTAATAGTAAATATGCCTCTACTATTCAGAGTATGTCGAATCTTATAATTGGAACCAGCTTTCCCCACAATTCCAACGTATGCTTTTTCAAATCTACTCATGTGTTCCATTCCAAAATTCACCTGTAAATGTGTAAAACTTGGCTTGACTGTTTCTTTCCATCCTCCTCTTTCCTTTCTTGAATTAAATTTCTGCCAACTGCCTGAACGTATGTTTTTGTGTTTTCAAAGTGCTCTATTTTTCCAAGCTTTCCATTTTTCCAGACAACTCTCTCTTTCTCTTTCTCGTCTTTCCTAGCTCTGCTGTTTGCTATCTCTCCCAGTTTATCCCGTCTGCTTTGCATCTCAGTCTCTTCATTCCTTCTTTGAAACCTTGGAAGATTTACATGGATTTCCTTCCCTTGGACGTAGATATTATCCAGTATGATTCCGAACCTCCTTGCATCCTCCACCCTTCTAAATCGCACAAAGCCGAACCTTTTTCCTCTTTTATCTCTTCTCTGTGGGATGAAAACTTCATCCACAACACCATATTCTCTGAACAGGTTGAACATTTCCCTAGCTTCGTATCTTTCCGAAAACTCAGTGAAAAAATAGCTTGTTGTACCAGCTTCTCCACTCTCCCTCTTTCCATTTATAGCTTTCCACACCGAAAAATGTCCCCTTGGTTGATTCCTATTCCTTCCCTTTACCTGAACCCAATCTTCTTGATTTTCCATGTCAAAGAAAGCAATCCAATACTAATAATTTTACTAAACCTAGACGTAAATGGAATAAGCCAATGTCGATGAGCAAAGAGCACCGATTGCCAAGGCTCCTAGTCCTAAAACTAGGAGTTGAAGCCAAAAACAACCAGTACTCAATCCATCATAACACCATTGCCGATGACCTTCACGAGGAACATGCAACGAAACTCCATCATGTTTGCTTCTCTATCTAGATTTTTGACGATTGACTCAATAATATCAAATACACTAAAATACATTGAATGAATAATTTCTTGTTGAGTTATTCAATAAAATAAGCAACTCAAAAGTTATATTGTTATCTCATTCTCTCCCTAGCATAACTTGAGAGCTACTCGAAAGTTAAATAAACTCTAGTAGATTTTGCTAAAATATTAATAATTTATTATATTGTTATAATTGTGTATGTATTTTACAGTACAATTTAAATTATTGATTTCATAAGTACAATAAAAAAATTATTTGATGAATGGATTTAACTTCTTATTTTATATTATTTTGTTTGTATTTTCCACGTTATGTTTTAAGTTACATAATCCACTTTTAAAGCTCTCAAGATGTTTTTATTTACTATTAAAATAATTAAATTAAAATTTAATTGCAATTTTATGTTTCAATTATGAGTTTATTTTTATTTATTTTTTGATATAAAAGAGGGTCTAATGGTTATGTGTGAGAGAGAAAAAAAACTTATAAAAAGTCTAACAAGTTTAGGGAATGCGATCTCAAATAAGGGTGTTTGCGGTGCGGTTTGGTTCGGTTTTGAGCATAAAAATCAGCATAACCGCGAGATAAAAATGCATGCGGTTCGGTTTGATTCGGTTGATTTTTAAAAATTCATCCAAACCAAACTAAACCAAACCAATGCGGTTCGAATCGGTTTGGTGGTTGCGGTTTATAGACTTCTTGAATACATATTGAACCTGAAATAGTATCTAATATTTATAATTTTAAACAAGGAACTTTGAAAGTTTCAGAATAATTCATTGAAAAAAAAAATTTTTTTGAAAAAGGCAAAAGCTATATTATATTAAAGAATGGCAGCATAAGATATGCTAGCAAATTACAACCAGACTGCAACCACATTCAAATCAGCTAGTAGAACCTACTGATAAGAAACTAAACCTTCAATGTTCTGAACAATGAATGGCCAACCAGAACAGATAAAAATACATTCAATTAAACACTGAAATGGCTCTAAACAAAGATCCTGAACTGCAGCTAAACTCCGCCCCCTCTAAAACCAATAAGAAAATATAAGTCTGATACTATTCAGTATTCAGCCAACTGAATTTCAGCCAACAGAAAATGTAAGTCTGATACCAAACATATAATTCTAAGTCTGATACAAGAATTAAAACAGGAAACAAAACACCTAGCAGAACAAAACAAAAGAAAAGAAGCCAAGGATTATGCTGTAAGTCTGATACCACTTCAGCAAAACAAAAGAAGCCAAGGAAATTGTGTCCATCTCCATTCTCCAAAATACTGCAAAAGTCTGCAACTCCATCTACATATCATAATTGAGAAAATTGTGTCAGATTAATTGATTTATGAATAAAAAGATTTAAAAACTTGAAAAATCGAACATACCATTTGAGGTGGAGTTTCCAAGCACATCTACTAATCGGATTCAATATCAGAAAACCCCTCATTCGATTGTGGGATCGTAGCTAATTCTAAGCATGTATCAAATATAACAAAAGTTAGACATAAAAAATATAACAAAAGTTAGACATAACAAATATGAATAAAATAGAATCAATTATATATATATATACCTTCTTCGAGCTTCTCTAAATCTTCCAACTGCTCCTCGATATCAACTTGCAAAGGTGAAGATCTTAACCAATTTTGTGCACAAATTAAAGTTTCAACAGTGTGTGGTGTAAGAGAGCTCCTATAACAGCTAAGAACTCTACCCCCTGTGCTAAAAGCAGACTCTGAAGCAACAGTTGATATTGGCATAGCCAATATATCTCTAGCTATTAGACCAAGAGTAAGGTATTTGGTAGAATTCACCTTCCACCAATTTAATATGTCAAAATCGGGACTTTTCTTTTCCCTAGGCTCTGTGAGATACAAATCCACTTCATTTTTACTCAAATTTGGATCTTGATCCATCTCCTGCTCAAATCTATCATCCAGTTCTGAATATGTAACAAATTATGATCCTTCTACTTCTTGTGGTACACTTTCTGCTTGGGCTTTTTGACTATACCTTTCAAATATTCTAGCTAAAGTTTCCTTTACCTTATCACACAAAGAATCGACAATTTCCTTCTCATAATATTGATGCAATCCCCAGCTAACAAATTGGAACTTACGACGAAGATCAAAAATTACAGCAATAAAGACCAACATATTCATCTTTGAGACGTCCCCACAATACTTACTATATTTACCTCTCATATTGATAGCCATCTTTGCAAGTATTGGGTCATCTTTGTGACATCCCATCCAATTATTGAATGCATCCAATATCTTACAATGTTCCAAGAAATATGTTGAAGATGTTACATAATTTGAACCTGAAACCTTCTTAGTGATTTCAAAAAACAACTTCAGAAATTTAACAAAACACTTAGCATTTTCCCAATCATCATTATTTGGGACACCACCTTCCAACATTGCAAACTCAACACACTTCTCACCTAATCTCTTAAATGCCTTTTGAAATTTCAATGCACTTTCAAGTATAATGTAGGTAGAGTTCCATCTAGTTGGACAATCATACTGCACTGTACACTTATCTTGTATCCTAGCTTCTTTAATACATACCTTAAACCTATCCAAACGACTAGATGACCCACAAACAAATCGAACCGCTAACCTAATTTTGGAAATTGAAGAATGCATGTCCTTCAACTTCAACCTGTCACCAACAACAAGGTTCAAATTGTGAGCACAATAGCTAACGTGCAAATGTTCCCCTTTTAATGGATGTGAATTCCAATCCTCCATTCTATTTTTCAAGTAAGAGATAGCAAGATCATTTGAACTAGCATTATCAACCGTGATAGTGAAAACCTTATCTATCATCCAATCCTCCATTCTATTTCTCAAATATATTATTATCAACTAAGATCATCTTCCGTTTATATGTCTAGATAGTTGAAAGAATGGTAAGTTCATTATTGTTTAAATTAAGACTATAATTGGTTAGTCAATCTGTATATAGAATTTCTTCATGTCATATATGGTTGAATTTAATGTGTCAATCCTTTTTACTTTTTTTTTATATTTCGGCGAATTAAAGTTGAAAATTTGTGGTCATTCAAAATCCCTTAACTCACCATATCCATCGAGATTTTAGAGCCATACTCGACCTCTAGTTTTGTATATCTCTCTTGCAAAGCTAGCTATATAAATCATGTGACATTGTCCACATCTCAATAGTGAAAGCATCACATAAATTATTTTTTCTTGTATATCCCCTCACTCCATTCCCTAAATATTCTTTGAATAAACATATTTGTCAAGTAATGACATTATATTTTTTTTGTAAGTACTGTCACAATTGAGTTTAATCCAAATGATATATGGACGATACCAACGAACATGTCTAATCTCTTGCCTTAATATCATAGAATTTTTTTCTGCATATGGTTCTCATTCTCGATCTCTCTCACCAAAATGTATGATTGTTTCTCTTGGCTTGTCAAAATGCTTAAATCCCTCCTCAAAGATTGCTTTGTTTCTCCACTTCCACAAATATCAACAAGAGACACTACGCCAAACAAGGGAAAAGAGGGCGTTTTTTTTTGCCTATGACAGCGCTTAAAAGCGCTGTCTAAGCCAGCGCTGTCGTAGGTAAAGACAACGCTTTTTTATTTATGAAAAAGCGCTCTCTAAAATGGGACTTTAGACAGCGCTTTTTAAAAGCGCTGTCTAATGTATATGGAAATGATTTTTTTAATATAACTTTAGAGAGCGTTTTTTTCCTAAAAGCGCTCTCTAAATAGGATTTTAGTGTGCGCTTTTTTCTTAAAAGCGCTCTCTAAAGTATACCTATAATTTTATTGATTTTTTTCCTATAACTTTAGAAAGCGCTTTTTCCTCAAAAGCGCTCTCTTTTGTCTACGTATAATTTTAAAGATTTTTTTTAAAAATCCCATTTTAACCATTTTTTTTTATGCAGAAACCTGCATAGTTTCAAACCTGCATTTCTTATAGAATTTCTTGCAACAACAGAATTCTTTACATTTCAATAAATAGAATTCTTGAACAACAGAATTCATATACATTTCAATAAACACAGAATTTCCTTCTATTCACAAAACTAGAATTTACAACAGAATTGAATTTACAACAGAACTTTCTTATATTCACAAAACTAAAATTTACATTCCCAAAACTATACATTCAATAAATTTTGTTTAGAAGAAAGAATTCGCACAATTCTTCCGTAATATAATTCAATTGTTTCCTTGTGTAAGAAGAACACGCCGTATCTTCGAAATACTACATAACAAAACAAAATACGCATTATTTAGTTAAAAATAATAAATTATATGACATATCCGATAAATATTAAAATAAATCCTAAGTTATAAAACCATGCATACCCTTTTAGGAATCTCCAATTGGTCCATTTGAATGATTTCTCTCATGAACCTCAAAACGAAGTACCCGCAGTCTATGCCATTACGCTGACGAGGGCACTACACATACACAAATAAATAAGAAATAATATATAGATGTTTTGTGTTATTAAGTAGCATCACTAATAAGCAATATTGTGAAAATTAATATACCTCCACTTTGACCCATGTAATATTGGTTGACCTAGCCCGTGCTACTCGAGTCTCTCTTTGTGCACGGTATAGTAGTATAGCTCTATAAAAGAAAAACGTAAACTTAGAACAATGTCACAGAAATAATTAGATATACAAATACACACGAATATTACGAACAGTCTCACTTACGTGTCAACCACATCCTTCATATTATGATATGTGGACCAATCAGTATCCAATGAATTAAGATAATAGACCACTTCTGTAATAGGATTAATTGCAACTAACAACCAGTGTCCACTATAAAGTATAACAAAAGTTTAGATGGATAATTTGTACGCAAAAGATACAAATTAAAGATTAGAATGAAATTATAATGAAAATCTTACCCGTTTCCAGTATTATACGGTAAAAGAAACAGACATTCTGTGGTGCTGGCCGTAAATCGCTCAAGTAAGTGGTCTCTTACGTCAATTGCATTCGTACCAATTCTCGGTGCATTCACAAGGCTGCAAGAGAAGAAACGGAATTTGTTTGCCAAATTCGTCCCCCGCAAGAATTTTTCATACGTGCACCTTAAATAAAAACATAATAAACATTAGACTATTATCATTGAAATGTGTAAATAAATTGTTCAACTAAATAAATAATAGATTGATTGGAGTACCAGATGTATGAATGCATAACACCGATGCCTAATTCAGTATGATTCAGAACCTGCTCCATGTCCTCTTTTCCGATTATCTCGGAATGAGGAAAACCAAAAACACCTTCGTCCATGTTGATTTGACGAATAGCACCTTGCATCAAATCTGACATTTCCAAAAGTGTTCCTAGACACGTCTGAAAGTGAGGTCTACTTTTTTCCTTCACGGTCCTTGTAGGAGCTTTTTTTTTGCCGGTCTGTTGGGAAGGTTGAGCAGTAACCTAACAATCATATAAGTTAGGTAAAGTAGAAAATCATGAATTCGGATAATTGAATAACACTTAAAAGCTACCTCTCTGTGTGATTCAACAGACTCGTTTTGCAGCAAAACCCCTTTATTCTTTGCTGCGGGTTTTGTAGGAGTCTAACATTACCATGAAAAAAAATGTAAGTAATGGTTCAGAATGATTTTCATAATCGTTCAGAATTGACATTTGAATACTAAGAGATTCGTAATGGTTTTCAACATACCTCATCACCTATGCAAATGAGGTCTAACGGCCATGCAACAAACGAACCTCTTGCATCCCGCAACAATGTAACCTCTGAAACCGAGTCTGGTATCGGTAGTAACGCATCCGTATCTAAAGCGATATCAACCGACACTTTCAGATAACCTTGTGGGAGCGGATGATGGTGAAGTAACGCTCCCGCAATGTTATGCACTTTTCCCTTGCCAACCATGCGATAAGTCGGAAACGACAAATACAGCTGGCAAGATGAAATGCCCTGAAGCAATAATAAATATGTAACTGTTAATATGTATAAAGGTCAAATAAAATAAATGTGTTAATTATGTACTAATTACCTCGGGAATTTTAATTGGAGAATTGATACTAGCTTTGTCACTAGCATCTTTCAAACCGGAACCGCGCCTTTCCACCTCATATCTCTCTTTATCCTGCTCCAATGCTTGGATTTTCGCTTGTAGTGTCATCATAGTTTGCATGATTTCTTGGTTGGTGGGATTTTTTTTCTTTGATTGCTTATACAAGGATGATGGAGTCACACCAAATCCTTTACCTCTCACCCGACCGGGATACTCAGGAGCATTTAGTACTCGACTAAGAATGCTCCTGCAATCAGCCTCATCTGCGGGTATGGATTTAGATATATTCTCCTGAAATTCATTGACATATCGAAAATAATTAGTGGGGATTAAAAATTAATTATAATTTAATAAAATTTCAATTAACTTTGAGACATAATGTTATACTTACACATTCTTCATAAACATGTTGAACATCTTCTGTAACAGCTCCACCCTTACCCACGCGAGCTTCCTTCCACAAAACATGGTCCGGAAGTGATGATTCTTCACTTTTAGACTCTTCTAACTACACATTTAGACATGTACTAATTTCATCAATTATAACACAATAATACAATTAATAAAATCATAGCATTAATATATATACTTACCAATTTTTGTTGTAACCGTGCATATCCCAAACGCCCTTTTTTGTATGGATACGCAGGCTTTGATGCTCTTTCGCGGTTAATGGCACTCAATTTCTGGATAAATAAGTTTAAGTCATATCAAAACAAACTAATGAAACAAATATATAACACAATCAATAGACATGACAAGATAACATTACATTGAATTCTTCGGTTTTCCGTTTGTCTACAAAAAGGCTTCATTCTTCCAGTGTAATCAAATCCGCATACAACGGTGGAAGTTCTCCTTCAACAAAATTTTTGTCTTCATCCCTAAGATACTTGTTTGATAACAAGGCTCTAAACCCTCAGTGTCTCTTTCCGGCCAATTGAAGACAATACTTTTTCCGGGTTTCTTCAATATTAAAGGACCTCTACAAAAAAACATACACATATAAACATAAAGTGTGTTAGTATAAGTAAATTAAAGACTTAATCGTTAACAAAAATCTAATAACATCAATCATATTCGGTAAGTACCTCTATCTCGGTCCATATCTTTTCTTTACCGGCATCCAACGCTTTACTCCTCCAATTATCACAAGTGATTGGAATATGCTGACGGACGAGTGAACCAATGTATGAAGCCAACATTGAACCGTTAGGCTCAACTAGTTGGTTCTGTTGACTCCAATGTACATCAAATCTCATCCCCTTATCTCTAGCACGGATGATGCTCTTCATAATGGTTTTTCCTCTTTTTATTTCATGTTCTACATTCGAAGCTTCATTCTGAGCTTCCTCTGAATCATGTGTCTCGTGGGTGTCTTCCTGGTTATTAGACATTTTACCTGTAAGAAAGAAATAACAGTCAAATACCAACATTTAAAAGCAACAAAAGAATAAGTTCACTAACTCTCTAGTATCAATTTAACCTACTTCACTAACTTTATCATCAACAGTCTAGTTTTTTTAATTCTTCACATTGCAACAATTCATTTTCCAAACAGTCCAAACTTCACACCAAAACAATCTTACATAGCATTCAAAATTATTATGCATCACAACATGTCAACATCTTGATTAATATGCAATTCAAGTTGACAAACTAGCACAAGGCCACCATCTTTCAAATAATTAACAGTTCCTAATTCTTTTTAGTATAATTAACCACTCCTAACATTAGCTTAGTTGCAATTCAATAACATCAATCACATTTCCATTATGCTAACAAATCCATTTCAATCACTAACAATTCTGTTTCAAATTACAAGCATGCCATAGCTCAATTAAGTCACCACATTATCATTCTAATATCATTTCCACTAACCTAATGCATCCAAGCATAACTAACACCAAAATCCACACAATACCAGTTCAATACTACAACAATAATTTAAATTCATATCTACATGCAACAACAACAGTAACAACAGTAACATGCAACAAAAATAACAGTCTAGTTTAAACATCAACAGCAACAACGAACAACGAACAACAACAACAACAACGAACAACAGTAACAACAAAAACGAACAGCAACAACAAAAATAGTTTAAAAAAAAGAAGAAGTTGCAGTAGAAGTAACAACGAACAACGAACAGCAACAACGAACAACAATAACATGCAACAACGAACAATGTTAGAAGTAAGAACAATGTACCTCTTCTTCGTCACGACGGCAGAAAAACGACGGCAGCAGTGGTCACGACAATGAACGACGGCAGCAGAACGACGGAAAATCAAGCTCTTGAACGACGGCAGCAAAGGGTTTCGAGAGAAGAAAATGATTAGAACCAATTTCAGACAATTAAATAAAATGTGTTTTATATTTTAATTAATAAATGACCTTAGAGGGCGCTTTCCTTAAAAAGCGCTTTCTAAAGTGAGCCCTTAGAGGGCGCTTTTCTCAAAGCGCTTTCTAAGGTGAGGAGACTTAAAGACCTTAGAGGACGCTTTTCTTAAAGCGCTTTCTAAGGTGAGGTGACTAGACAGCGCTTTTCAAAAGCGCTTTCTAAAGGCTATTTTTAGAAGCCTTGTCAAAAATCTAAAAATGAGTCTGGGGCGAGGAGGATTCGAACCCCAGACTCAAAGCATGGCAAACACATACACAAACCTCTTTGACCAGCGGTACTACACCCTCATCCATTGTTTATTCTCACTCTATAAATATATATTTTAAATAAGTTAAAATGTTTGTATTTAAAATAAATTAAAATATAATTTAATATAATTTAAATATATTAAATATAGTTTGATATATTAATATAATTTAAAGTACATTTTAAATTATATATTAATATAATTTATATATATTAAATATAATTTAAATATATTAAATCTAATTTGATATATTAATATAATTTAATGTATATTTTTAATTATATATTAATATAATTTATATATATTAAATATAATTTCAATAAGTTAAAATGTTTGTATTTAAAACATATATATTTAAATATATTATTTGAATAATTTCAAATATAATTTAAAATAAATTAAAATATAATTTAATATACTTTAAATATATTAAATATAATTTGATATATTAATATAATTTAAAGTACATTTTAAATTATATATTAATATAATTTATATATATTAAATATAATTTAAATATATTAAATATAATTTGATATATTAATATAATTTAATGTATATTTTAAATTATATATTAATATAATTTATATATATTAAATATAATTTCAATAAGTTAAAATGTTTGTATTTAAAACATATATATTTAAATATATTAGTTGAATAATTTCAAATATAATTTAAAATAAATTAAAATATAATTTAATATACTTTAAATATATTAAATATAATTTGATATATTAATATAATTTAAAGTACATTTTAAATTATATATTAATATAATTTATATATATTAAATATAATTTAAATATATTAAATATAATTTGATATATTAATATAATTTAATGTATATTTTAAATTATATATTAATATAATTTATATATATTAAATATAATTTCAATAAGTTAAAATGTTTGTATTTAAAACATATATATTTAAATATATTATTTGAATAATTTAAAATATAATTTAAATTAAATTTAAATATAATTTAAATATATTAAATATAATTTGATATATTAATATAATTTTTATATATTTTAAATGAATATATTTTAAATTATATATTAATATAATTTATATATATAAAATATAATTTAAATAAGTTAAAATGTTTGTATTTAAAACATATATATTTAAATATATTATTTGAATAATTTAAAATATAATTTAAAATAACTTAAAATATAATTTAAATATATTAAATATAATTTGATATATTAATATAATTTAAAGTATATTTTAAATTAATATATTTTAAATTATATATTAATATTATTTATATATATTAAATATAATTTAAATAAGTTAAAATATATAATTTAAATATATTAAATATAATTTGATATATTAATATAATTTAAAATTCCTTTCCCTACCTAAAGGGCGTGGGTTCGACCCCCACTTTTGCCATTTTTTGTGATTCTTGATGTTTTTCAGTATAATTAGTAAATGACTTTAGAGGGCGCTTTTTTTTAGAAAGCGCTTTCTAAAGTGAAAAGAAATTGAGCCCTATTAGAGCGCTTTCTAAGGTGGCATTTAGACAGCGTTTTTTAAAAGCGCTCTCTAAAGTGATACCTATAGCAGCGCTTTTTTGAAAGCGCTGTCTAAGGTGGCACTCTTTTACATTCTTTTACAGCGCTTTTTGGAAAGCGCTTTCTAAAGCCTTTCTTTTAAGGCGCTTTTTTTTAGCGAAATTTTTTCATTCTTTTTAGCAGCGCTTTTGCATAAAAGCGCTGTCTTTTTTGTGCTGTCTAATCATATTTTTGGCATAGTGAGATTTTAAAGATGAATCTTCGTAGCAATTTGTGGAAATATGCAATATCTTTTATGAGATTGTAAGAGATCTAATCTCTACAAGCAAAAAAATAAAAATGAGTTATTTTGTTCAAAGGAACGAGTCAAATCTATACTTGTGTTGCATGAGGTCTTGTTACACATGAATCAAAGTTTCTTCAATGTTCATACAGCAGTCTCACTCAGCAGTACGTGATCGTTGGGTTCCATTTGTGACGTCTATAGTTTGTCAAAAGTCTTTTATGTGACATAAATCAAGTGAATGTTTGGATCCAATAAGGACCTTTTCACTTCCAAATAAGATTCCAGACCATCCTAGTATCAGTATCGGCCAGAAATGAATAAATATATGTATATGCATTACCAACAGAAAATTTATTATTTGTATTATTTCTCCACCCTCAACTTGTCTACACCATCATTATAATATGATTAAAAATTTCTCTAGCAAACCAAATTTGAATCAAATTAAGATTCCATTTAACCATTGAGATATTATCCAAAATCATATTATTTTTTACTAAATCGAAGAAGAGTGGTTGTTCAATTGGAGTCTAACAATAGAGCCAAAAGTTGACTCTCATTCCGTCCTCATGCTTCCACGCAATAATCTTCTAAAATTTGTCTAAATCTCCGCTAAAGATTTCCATAATGAGAAATCAGTAGATTTGTGAACTATTCTCCAACAAGTTTTGATTTATGTCATATTTATTGTTGAGAATCGACATCATAAATTGGTCGAAAAATTCATTTTTTATGAGTTTAGTTTTAATATTTATTTTTTATTTAAATCAATATATTAATCTCGTCTTATATTATAAATTTATTCAATATAAAAAGTTATAAATAAATGGCAGAAAAAATTGATAAATAAAAAAAAAAATTGAACCTTTATTTCGGTGATTAATTGTAGTCAGAGTAAAATTTGACAGTGAGTATAGTGGTGGTTAATGGTGGCAATCGAAAATAGTTAAAGTTATTATTGATGGTGGTTTAAGTGGTAGTTGACGGCTACAAGCTATGATATGTTAAAGGTAAAATAAAATCCAAAATTATAAAATATATATTTTGTTATTTTGAAATTTAAATAACTATTTTCAAGTTAAAAAATAGTTTTGAAATTAAATGAAAGAAGAATTTAATCCTATTTTGTTCAAACTTATTTTATTTTTCAATTTAACTTTGATAAATAAAAACAAAATTTATAATCACCAAAGTCCCCTAAAAGTATATTTATTTGTTATAAAATTTTAATATTTAAGATTAATCATAATAATTAAAAAATATATGGAATTTGTATTTATTACAATGTTGAATTTTGTGAAAAAAATAAATATTTAATTTATATATATATATATATATATATATATATATATATATATATATATATATATATATATATTCTTAGTCTCCCTCTTCTTTTACAATATTAAATGATAAAAAAACTCGTTTTAAGTATATATTTTCAATCAATATTAATACAAAGAACACTTAAAAGATTCCTTAAGTAATATCATATATATATATATATATATATATATATATATATATATATATATATATATATATATATGAAAAATATTGCATTAACACACATTTTAATATATTAAACACAAGAATATTTTGTACCAAAATAAATAAATAACTTAAATATAAGAACATTATCTTGGAATTCCATCATTGAATTGATTAAATATTTGAATTTTTGTTTGCACCAAATTTTAGTTTTTATGTTTCTTATAATATAACAAGACTCTAAATATATTCATTAACTACTTAACTAAATTATAATTATCAAGATAATTTTTATTTGCAACATGTTGATCACTCTATCGCAATCTAATATGATAAGAACAAACATAAACTTAATAATGAATTTAACTATTCACTTGTCACATGTGGATAACTAAATAAATTATAAAAAAATTGTTTCTTTTTATAAAAATTAAAATGCAATAAAGAAATCAACACATTTTTAGTTTTTAGTAGAGATCAATAAATAAAAAACTAAAATACCTACTCATAAAAATATAATTCAAGAGATGGGTCCCAACTTTACCCTAAATTTGGCAAGCATAATGTTGAAAGAAAAGTGGGGTTTCATCAACCAAAAAAAAAAGAAAGAAGAAAAAAAAGAGTGATGGATTCCTCACTACCAACTAAAAATAATACTCATAAAGTATGTTACCTTCCCACATGGAGATGAGTCATGAATATAAATGAGACCAACAACAAGAACTTATGATCTTGATGTTATTAATTTCTACTATGATTTATATTATTAAGAGACCATTTGTCTATAATAATGATGTAATACGGCACAAGGAGTATTGTATATCCCAACTTGTGTGTTAATAAATACGTTTGAAATTAAGAGTTGAAATTAAAAAGGTGATTGAATCCAATTTTGCTCACGCCAAGAAAATGGATAAATTTAGGATAAGTATGGTCTACCAAAGAAAAAGACCAAGCAAAGTACATACTACATACATGTAGAAAAGGCATTATGTCTTTCGGCACAACTCTACCACCTTTTAGTGATGTTGTTTGCTTACCAAACCCTTTCCAACCTTATGCTACCAACCCCGTTCGTATTTCATTTACCCATTTCACACTATTATGCTTTGTATACATTTACATACATAAATTATGGTGTTGGATTAAAATTAATATAAGTAGATGACTTGTAGTTTTATGGTACATGGTGTTGGATTAAAATCAATATAAGTAGTTGACTTGTAGTTCAAGTAATTAGGTGGAGGGTTATTACAAGGTGGAGGGTGATTTTATAGGACATTAATTGGTTCAAATTATTAATGATTAATTCTGGACCTCATGCCGAGTTTATTTGCTAGTCCCTTTAAAAACTATTTAATATTAACTACCTCTTGACAAGTTAAGTAATATATTAACTATAAAGCTAGTTAGTCATGCTACTTAACGCCATTTGATTATATACTTGTTAAAAAGTATGAATGTGTGGCACTTTTATGCTGATGGGGTGATCAGAGACTTTAAGAATTTCCAATGACTTAGGGCAAGTTCAAGGTTGTGAGATTTCTTGTTTCAAAGGTGTTTTGGTGTAGAGAGAGCAAATTTATGTGATGTGAGAAGCTATGTATTTTTTAGGTGTTTCGTAGTATTCAAAATATCTCTCTCAAGCATGAGGGTCTCGTGCCACCCATTTTATGGGTCTTTATAAATATATCACTACACAATCCCTCAAACACGAGGGCTTGTAAAGGGCAAAGTGTTTTAAACTCCTCATTTCTTTCAACCAGGTTCCACAGTTTGGGGGCAAGTTCCTCAGTTAAGAGTGAGTTTCTCGATTAAGGGTGAGTCACTCAAATAAGGGTGAGCCCCTCAGTTAAGGACAATCACTCAATTAAGTGTGAGTCCTTCAATTAAGGGTGAGTCCCTTAGTTAAGGACGAGTCATCAGCCTTATGCCAAATTTCTCTCGCACAACTCATGTTTAGTTAAGGGATGTAAAACATCAGTCAAGTGATTTTTAGAAACGTCCAAATGTCAGTCAGTTATAGAAACTTGATCATTTGGTTTGAAAAAGCATATGTATAATTTAATGTTGCTCATGATGATATTTCTGGGGAAACCCAGTCTAATTCCTTTTCGCATACATGTCCTTGACGTGTGGAACCTTTCCTGCTTCTTGCAACAATAACATTACTAAGCAAGTATGTTGCTTGCGCTATTGGTTTTCCCTTATAAAGAGTTTTAGTTTGCTTTTTTAGAAAGACTTTCCCCCACCCATTATTATTAAAATCTCCATTGTTTAATCAAATAAGTTTTCTAGACATCGTTTTTTTTATCTTCTAGGCTTACGAAGTCCATTAAGCTTTTTTAGGGCCATATTATTTTAGCTATTTAAACCATTCCTCAAAAATTTATGGATAGGAAGAATTTCAAACGTGTCTATGTTTGAGATATTGCATCCTTATACTCTGACTCGAATAGGATCACAAGGTTCCGTCAGGATATCATGTTCTCAAGTACAAGGCACGAAGAAGATGAAATTCTAGAGCCTTGCTCGAAAATGGAAAGAGCTAACATGGATACCTTGGGTGGCTTATATGCCCTTTATTTTTACTTGCATCTTCATGTCATTCATGAATTGGGGGTTTTAATACCTTTTACACCTTTTGAAGTGGATTTCTTGGCGACCGCCAATGTCTTCCTCTCCCAAATCATGCCCAATGTTTGAAGTATCATTAGTACCTTTGAGATTATTTGTTGTCATATGGGCATCCTCCCCGCTATAAGGGTGTTCCTTTCTTGTTACGGTGTAGAGATTCTCCTCGTCTGTGGTTGGGCAACTCTACGCTCTTTGCCAAGTAGACGTTTGTTGGAATCGTACACGGATTCTTATGAGGATTGGAAAGATAGATTCGTGAGGGTTAGAGGGTCAGATGGTTCTTCCCTAGTGACCACAGAGGCGACAGGCTCTTCTCACTTTACTTTATCATGGAGATTGAATCCTCAACTTATCAATGGAATAGACACCAACAGTATTTCCCCCAATGAGCATTAGGTGATTTACGTGTTGAGTTGTTTTCAGCTTAAGAGCTCTCGTACTTTGGTTACCCTAGACCGAGAAGATGGTGGCGGGGTAGAAAAGTACTTTGTTAAGCTTCATGGTATGAAATAACCTTCTTACTTGATCCCTTCTTTACCACTTTATACATTTAGACATTCTTGTTGTGCATGGGACATGTCAAGAAATTTGCTTGCTGAGAGGATAGAGAGCTTGGTTCTGATGCAAGCCGGGCACCGACTTGTAGTCATGCCTCCAACCTTCCCTAGAGATTTTTCGGCGACTGGAGAAAAGTGGAATGGCGAGACTTCTTGTGATGGCGAAGCTCGCCCTCTAAAGAATCAAGTCGGGAGAAGGATCCTTCAGGGCCTTCAAGAGGCCACCACATAACTAATGAAGGATGAAATATATGTAGGGCATGTTCTGATGGTTAGAGCTCATTAGCCCTCGATTGTGGAGTAACCCCTATTTTAATGTGGTAGAGTTCTCCGGGCGTTGCCTCCCTTTTGCAAAGAATTTTCAGGGTGACTATCAGTCAGTTCACAATAAGTCTCCTTCCTTTTGATGAACCTTTCAGAGGTTCAAATGTTAATATGACTCTTGGTTGAGAGAGTCCAACGAGAAAAACACATCCAAATAATTGGTAAGTTGTAATCTATGCTTGATTTTATCATAAGGAACATTCAAGAATGTTAGAGTACGCTGACATCCATGGAAAAGAAGCGTGATAATTTGAGAGCCTTTTCCAATAAAATGGTTTTAAAAGCACATGCCCATGCTAAGGAGCGGAAACGCTTGAAGAGATCGCTCAAGGAAGCTCTTATTTCCATAAGTAATTGGAGGAGGATGCGTCATCGCTCAAGGACAAAGTTATGGTCGCCTCTGATCAATATTTTAAGAGGGATAAGGAACATGTGACCTTCTTCTATCTGAACTTAGATTTGAATTGGATGGACCTATTCAAGGTGGGTGGGGATGATCAGCTGGTGGACGATGAGTAAGTCCTCTAACAAGTCCCTTGCACCTTAAACCTCTTTTTGTAACATGTCCTTTTCTAGAGGATTCTTTAATTGCTTAGTTTGTTCATTGTTTTTAGATGTTATCCTTATTTGTACATAACTATTTTGCTTATAATCTATTCTCAGCTCCCACCAGGGCGATAATGATATTTATGCTTGGGTCTCGAGCCTTTAAACACCCCAGATAAGATGGCAAAGGCTTTTTGTTAAGGATCTTGCATACCTCAAAGGGCGACAAGGATCCAGCTACGAGGATCCAGTTTATTTTATCACTCCAAAAATAGGGGACAATTATTCCTCTATGAGGATCCAACTTGTATAATCACCTCGAGGGGGCAAGGATCCATAAATGAGTATCTAGCGTGTTTAATCGTCTCGAATGGAAGCAAGGATCCCACTATGGGGATCCAGCGTGTTTAATTGCCTTAAAGGGAGAAAATGATCCCACTACATGAATCCAACGTGTTTAAACACCTCGAAGGGCGACAAGGGTCCCTTCTAGGGATCCAACATTTTTTATCGCCTCAAAGGGAGGCAAGGATCCCTCATAGGAATCCAGCTTTATTTCGCCTATGGGGCAGTTTCCTTCAAATTCCTATAAAGAAAAGGGGGAAACAATACAAATATTTAAAATAAAATAAAATGAGGAGCCTTATTTAAAATCCTTGCACCCTCACTAGGCACAAGGAAAAGAATGTGCCCCTAGAAAAACTACTTGTCTTTATAAGCGACAGAGATACAATACTCGTCTAATCAAAAGTAATAACAACATAAACAATCAAGGATAAAGTGAAAGCATGTTAGGGGGACTTCCTGTTGAGGCTTCATTCTCCCATCTTCTCTCTCTTTTGATGGGGAACCTTTCCACCTATGAGAGTTGCTTCTAGTGGCTTGATTCATGAATCATCCCTCTTGGAGTTCACGCCTAGGGTTCATACTTTTTTTAGCTTTAAACTTTCCAAATAACATTTCCTGATGACTTCTTGGTCTCCTTGGATGACTCCAACCCACCCGTTAGAGAGCGAGAATTTCGTGCACAAATATAAAATAGACAAGGTGACACCTAACTGATTAAAAGTTGGTTTCCCTGTAATCATATTATAAGAAGAAAGGGTGTCTATAACCAGATACCTGACCTTGGCTTTCTTGGCTTGTTCTCCCATTCCAAAGGTGGTCTTCAGGATTATGTAGCCCTTAACTTGTATTAGCTCCCTATAGAACCCAACTAGTGACTCCTTGAAAGCTTTTAGGTCATCTGGGTTGAGGCAGAACCTCTCAAATGCACCTAATAGAGGATATATGTAAATCTCCATTGATCTACCAAAATTCTTCTAATTTCCCAGCCATCACATCTCACAGTGATAACCATGTGGTCGTTATTTTAGGGATAGATACTCGTTGCATCTTCTTATGAAAAAACAATCTCGTCCTCTAATGTCTTAGTCTTGCTTTCTTTTGAATCTGAGGGCAGTTCATATATATTGATGGAAGAATTTTTTGACTTGTGGAAAGTTCAAGTCAAATATATGGTAATACAATCAAGTTTACACAAGGTGTGAGTTTATGTCAGTGGTTGAAGAGCTTCTTGTTAACAAAGAAGTTGCTCCATAATGTTTCAACCTGGTTTTCGACATGTGGAGATTCTTGAAGTGATTTAGCTTTAAGTGAAGTATACTCTTCTTTAGGTGGAGTATGATAGTTTTTTAAAACTATGATTGTCGGTGAAGACAATGTGAAATTCTTGAAGTGGTTTACCTTCAAGTGAAATTTATTCTTCATGATAAAATATATGATTGTCGGTGATGACAATGTGAAATTTTTGAAGTGATTTATCTTTAAGTGAAATATATTTTTCATGAGAGAATATGATAGTTTTTAAAACTATGATTGTCGGTGAAGACAATAAGAGTTTATGTATTATTTTCAATCAAGGTGAAAATTGTTGGGGTTGGTTAAAAATATACATGTTGATACTCTTTATAGTGGAGTATGATTGTCGGTGAAGACAATGAAAATTTATGTATTATTTTCAATCAAGGTGGAGATTGTTGGGGTTGGTTGAAAATATATATGTTGAAAAAATCTCACATTGCTTAGTTTTGTGAATGAAGAGTGAGTTTAATGTTATATATATGATACAAGTTCTTTGAAGTCTCACATCGCTTAGTTTTGTGAAGGAAAAGGGAGTCCAAGGCTATATATATATATATATATATATATATATATATATATATATATATATATATATATATATATATATATATATATATAATTCAAATATATATATATATATATATATATATATATAATTCAAGTTCTTCATTTCAATATGCACTAGTCAAAAGCACTTTACGCTTGTATTTAACTTTCTTTGTTCGCTTATACTTTTGTATTAGAGTGTTGTGATATGTAGTTAAATATTTGTTTTTGAGTGTGTGAGTGTACTGAAAATCTGAATTAGTTGAGAGTATTATTATATGTTGTAACAATTTTCACAACATTATATGCTTTGTTTTTTTTTTCTTTTTTTCTTTATGCTTTGTTTGTTTTTTTTCCACATTATATGTTCTCTTTTAGAACAGACAATTAATATTTTGAGTAAAACATATTTTGGAATGTCATAATTTTATATATGACCTCATTAAAAAATGTGACACAAAACAAATGATTTTGAGACCAAAATAAAAAGGGCAAAATTGCAATATATAGAGGAGACAGAACGTTTAATTTTAAAATAGAGGATCGTTTTTGTGAAAATGGCAAAATGGAAGGACACAAATACAATTTTGTCTTGAACCATACTTAACTCACTTATAAATTTTCTCAAAAAGGAGTCCACTCTTATAAATTGAAATGGAGACCAAAATCAATTTTCATTGCTACTGATTAAAATTTTATAGTCAAGTTTGTGTCGTATTTATACAGTAATTAATCAAATACAACAAATGCCAAAATAGTGTTGATTTTTTAATTCTGAAATGGTAAAGTAATTAATTAAATAATCAGTATTTGGTAAATTTTACCAAACATGTCTGTTACCACCGATGGCTGGTTGATACTTGCAGAAATATCTGACACATAATAATATTAAAAACATTTTTAAAATATTTATTATTTGTGAAGAAAAAAAAGTAATTAACATTCTGTTGGTTTCTTGGGTACACCTTTTTTCAGTAAAATGATACTTTGAAGTTATCATAGTACCAAACCATTAACCATGATAATAAAATAATTCAAATGTAACTGAAGTTTATTTTATTATAAACATGTTGTTTTTGACAAAAATATAATCATTTTTTTTACAATGTCATATTATTATTTTTGGTACATATACAATATGGGCCATAGTATATTAGATAAGTATAACACTAGTCTCACGTGAAAGAATAAACTATTTAAACAATTTTTGCCACACCTAGGTTGATCTTTAGTAAAATACTGTGGTTCTTTTTACCCACAAAGTTGTTGATGATGGCAGTGGCAAGTACATTTTAAAATTTGTTGTATAGTCATAATTATGTACATTATCTACATTTTTAAATTGTTTTTCCAATGTTATATTATTCAACTTTTTAATATGATTTTTTTTTCTAAATAATCATATTTTTCAAATTAAATATTCAAATAATCAACATTTTATATTATTCACCAAAATACTCATGCTTTTAAAAAAATCGATATAATAAGATGCGACATTACTACTTATGAATGCATTCAAAAATGGTCATATGCACCATACCCCTAGCATATTCAATACCCATGCGCCAATGCCTCTAGCGCATCCATTATTTTTCTAAGAGCATACGTCACTTATCCTGACGCATAAGTATATTACTTTTTTTATTTAAATTAAAATTATAATTAATTAAAAATAAAACAATTGAAACATAAAATAATAATGTTATTAAATTTAAATAGAATTACAAGGTGGAAAATTTTGTAAATATATTTTAACAACGCACTTGATCATAACGACAGTTCCACAACTTGGCAGTGCCCTTCGATGTTGAGGCTACACACGATTTTCCTGAGGTGGTTATTGTCTTCCATGATTCATCTAAGGTGTTTGGGGCCTCCATGGAATCATCTAAGGTGTTTAGAGTGAGGGCCATGGAAAATTAATGTCATCAATGAAATCTAGAATCTCTTGCCAATTACATGCACTGTCGTAATCGTGTTTGGTGCCCATGTTGTCGTAGTTGGGTCGTGTTGGTTGAGTTACATGTGGGTGAGCTGGTTGGTTGAATTGGGATATTGATTCGTTTTAGAAACAAAGCAATGGTTGTTGTGGTGTTTGAAAGGCATGTGTTGGTTGGGTGCTTTGGCGGTGTGATGTTTGGATGCTTTGGTGGTGTGATGTTTGAATGTCCACTTGTGAAGCAGAAATTGAGAAGAACTCATCCCGACATGGCTGTGAAGATCAAAGAGGAGGTTCAAAAGCAGATTGATGTTGGTTTTCTTGTGAAGATCAAAGAAAGACGGAAAAGTCCGAATGTGCGTCGACTATAGAGATTTGAATAAAGCAAGTCCAAAAGATGATTTTTCATTGCCACACATTGATATGTTGGTAGATAATACTGCTAAATTCAGTATCTTTTCGTTTATGGATGGCTTTTCTGGTTATAATCAGATAAAGATGGCACCTGAGGATATGGAAAAAACAACATTCATTACACCCTGGGGAACATTCTGTTACAGAGCGATGCCCTTCGGTTTGAAAAATGCTGGTGCAACGTACCAGAGAGCTATGACCACTTTGTTCCATGATATGATGCATAAAGAAATTGAGGTCTATGTGGATGATATGATTTGTAAGTCGAAGACTGAAGCAGATCATATTGAGTACTTATTGAAATTGTTTCAGCGTTTGAGAAAGTTTAAGCTCCGTTTGAATCTAAATAAGTGTACTTTTGGTGTCCGTTCTGGAAAGTTGTTGGGCTTTATTGTCAGCCAAAAAGGTATTGAAGTTGATCCTGGTAAAGTTAAATCCATTCAGGAAATGCCTGCGCCCAAAACAGAAAAACAAGTAAGAGGATTCTTGGGACGTTTGAATTATATCTCCCGATTTATATCCAATATGACTGCCACTTGTGCGCCGATCTTCATGCTTCTTCGCAAAGATCAGGGTTGTGTCTGGACAGAGGATTGTCAGAAAGCTTTTGAAAGAATTAAAGAGTATCTGCTTGAACCTCCGATTTAGTCTCCTCCCGTGGAAAGAAGACCTTTGATCATGTATTTGACTCTGCTGGAAGAATCTATGGGTTGTGTTTTGGGTCAACAAGATGAATCTGGTCGGAAAGAATTTGCCATTTATTATTTGAGCAAGAAGTTCACCGACTGTGAGTCTCGGTATTCAATGCTTGAAAAAATATGTTGTGCTTTAGCTTGGGCTTCCAAGCGTCTCCGCCAGTATATGTTGAATCATACGACTTGGTTGATATCCAAAATGGATCCAATCAAGTATATCTTTGAAAAACCTGCTTTAACTGGGAGGATTGCTCGTTGGCAAATGTTGTTGTCAGAATATGATATCGAGTACCAAACTCAAAAAGCGATAAAAGGAAGTATTTTGGCTGACCATTTGACACATCAGCCAATTGAGGATTATCAACCAATCAGGTTTGATTTTCCTGATGAGGATGTGATGTATCTAAAGGTAAAAGATTGTGAAGAACCATTACCTGATGAAGGGCCTGAGTCTGGATCCCGTTGGGGTTTGATTTTTGATGGAGTTGTTAATGAATATGGTAATGGTATTGGAGCAATAATTGTTACTCCTCATGGTTCTCATATTCCTTTCACTGCAAGGTTGATGTTCACTTGCACAAATAATGCGACTGAGTATGAAGCATGTATTATGGGCTTGGAAAAAGCTGTTGATTTAAGAATCAAGATTCTTGATGTATACGGAGATTCAGCCCTGGTGATTAATCAGATTAAAGGAGAATGGGAGACACGTCAACCTGATTTGATTCCTTATCGAGATTATGCAAGAAGGTTGTTAACTTTCTTCAACAAGGTTGAGTTTCACCATGTACCCAGAGCAGAAAATCGAATGGCGGATGCTTTAGCCACTATATCCTCCATGATTATGGTGAATCGGTGGAATGATGTGCCCAAAATTGATGTTATGCGGCTTGATAGGCCAGCTCATGTATTTGCGGTTAAAGAGGTTGTTGATGATAAACCGTGGTATTATGATATTAAATGCTTTCTTCAAAATCAAGAGTACCCGCTTGGGGCATCCAAGAAAGATAAGAAGACTTTGAGAAGATTGGCTGGTAGTTTCTTCTTGAATGATGATGTGCTGTATAAAAGAAATTATGACATGGTCTTGCTCAGATGCGTGGATAGACACGAAGCAGACATGTTGATGAAAGAAATTCATGAAGGGCCTTTTAGTACTAATGCCAATGGGCATGCAATGGCTAAGAAGATGTTAAGGGCGGGTTACTATTGGCTGACAATGGAATCCGACTGTTGCAAATTTGTGAAGAAGTGCCATAAGTGCCTGGTTTATGCTGACAAAGTTCATGTACCACCAACTCCTCTCAAGGTTATCTCTTCTCCCTGGCCTTTCTCCATGTGGGGCATTGATATAATTGGAATGATTGAGCCCAAAGCGTCGAATGGACACCGTTTCATACTGGTGGCTATTGACTATTTTACCAAATAGGTTGAAGCGGCATCATATGCCAATGTGACCAGCAAGTAGTGGTCTGGTTTATCAAGAACCAAATCATCTGTCGGTATGGTGTTCCGAGCAAGATTATCACTGATAATGGGTCGAACCTGAATAACAAGATGATGAAGGAATTATGTGATGAGTTTAAGATTGAGCATCATAATTCTTCTCCTTACAGACCTAAGATGAATGAGGTTGTTGAAGCTGCCAATAAGAATATTAAGAAGATTGTTCAGAAGATGGTTGTTACTTACAAGGATTGGCATGAGATGCTCCCTTTTGCTTTGCATGGGTATCGTACATCCGTCCGCACTTCAACAGGGGTAACCCCTTTCTCTTTTGTTTATGGTATGGAAGCAGTGCTCCCAGTAGAGGTTGAAATCCCTTCTATGAGAGTTTTGATGGAAGCTGAATTGTCTGAGGCTGAATGGTGCCAAAGCAGATATGACCAGTTGAATTTGATTGAAGAGAAAAGAATGACGGCCTTGTGTCATGGCCAATAGTATCAACAGAGAATGAAGAATGCTTTTGATAAGAAGGTTCGACCTCGTGTGTTCAGAGAAGGCCACCTCGTGCTCAAAAGGATCTCGACTTCTACCAATGATTCTAGGGGCAAGTGGACTCCTAATTATGAAGGACCATATGTTGTTAAGAGAGCCTTCTCTGGCGGTGCATTACTTCTTACAACTATGGATGGTGAAGAGTTCACTCGTCCTGTGAATGCCGATGCAGTCAAGAAATACTTCGCCTAAAAAAAAGAACAGCTCGCTAAGTTGAAAACCCGAAAGGGCGGCTTAGGCAAAAATGAGCGTCTCGGTGGGCTGAAAACCCGAAAGGGCGGTCCAGACAAAAATTAGAGACAAAAACAGAAATAATAATCCCGGTAGATTGAAATCCCGAAAGGGCAATCTAGGCAAAAGTTAGGGATTCTGGAAAGTAACTGCATCTGGCCAGTCTTGATCATTTAAAAGCAACATTGTCTATCAAGGATTCTGCTTCAATCATCCTCGACTGAAGTTTTGAGCACAACGGAATTCAAAGTTGTTAGGGAGAATAGTGGTCATTGTATTTCAATGTAACCCTTTCCATGTATTTACCATTTTTCAAACTTTGTAATGATCCATGGAATTACGCCATTTGCAGACTTCCATTCTATTAATAAAATTTGGGCCTTTGTCCCTTTGTTTGTAATTCTTATTTTTGTTTCAGTTTGCAAAATTTCATTTATTTTTTATGATGATTTTTGAAACAAAATGTGAATAAATGATTTAAATGCTTGAAAATTATAAAAACATTTTCCTTTGATTTATGAATATAAAAAAGGAATGTCAACGGTTATTCCAAGAATGGTAGGATCAATGTTTTCCTCAAAAGGGTTCGTTCTCGCTCCTTTGGCGGAATTTATTAACAGATCCCCAGTAGAGTTTGTTGATATTTCCTCAGCAGAGTTTGTTCCTATGAATGTGATTAGTTATTGATAAGATTATGGGTTTGTTATGATGTGTTGAATTCATAAGGTCCAGTGCTGTTTGGTTTCTCCCCAGCTAGGTCTTGATCTGAATCCTCTCCAGCTGATTATGTCATGGTCAGGCAGTTGAGTAGTTTTGAGGTCCACTTCTCCTTAATGGTGGTCCCCACGCAAAGATTCACTTTCGCTGTCCCTAGCAGAAATCATATGAGGAATCTTCACTCTGTGTTTTACCCTATAGACGTGTTGTTGTTGCTTTGGATATCCCCAAACAGAGAGCAATGTTATTTTCTTCTAAGAAGCATTGACATGGTGATCGCTTGTCGTGTTTCATCTTGTATTATGGATGTTTTTCTCTCCAGGTTGTTCTACCCAGGGATTTATCCTTGATGATTCTCCAACGGAGGCAGTGTATTATCATTTCCAATTATAAAGCAGTGAGGTTAAATTCTTATTTCCCCCGGCAAGTCCAGGATGTACTTCTCTCCAGATTGTTTTTACAGAGATTTATCCTCTTAGTAAAGATTATGCATCACTATTGTGGCTATTCCATAGTGAAGTCGCTGATGATATCTTTATTCAAGGATTATTAATACACTAGTTACCTGTTGGGTTTTCTCTCACTCATGATGAGTATTGATCTAAAATCCCCCACAGTTTGACCTTTTGTTGTTTTCCCAGTAAGTCCAGGATGCTTTGCTCAGAATTGGTTAATCCTCTGAGAGTGTTCTCGTATCTCCAGCAGATCTGCCTTGTTTTCCCAGTGGATTTTTGCATAGATGTTTATATAACTACAATCCCTAGCGGATTCATTCTTTATTTCTCCGCAGCACATATCTTCACCCTTTTGAAATGGAAGTTCCTATGAATTTTTATGATCCCCAGGAAGATTCAGAAAGATTTGGGTTGTATGATTCCCCGACAGATTTCCTGCCATCCTCAAAGCAGAGTTTATGTTGTTATCCTCTTTGTGGATCATCTATGTTAGAAGATTGATATTCGGGTCTTTCCCCAAGGAGTATTTTCTTTTCTCCAGCAAGATTTGAGCCTTGTAGTAGGATTTATTTTCCTTTGAGGCTTTTGTGTATCCCTTGCAGGATTTCTTCAGCTAAATGCCTAGCAGAGTTGCTAATGACATCTCCATCTTGTTGAGATTAGCCGAGTATTTAGTGGTGTTGTGATGTTTATTCCACCCTCTGCTTATTCTTTATGTCTGTTTTGTCAGCATATTCATACTCATATGCATCGCATGCGCATTCATTTGTTGTGCATAGCATATTGTTGTTTCATTGTGCATTTTTGCATTTGTGTTGGTGCTTCTTTGCTCTCTGGTGTTGTTATCCCCGTAGAGCATGTGTGTCCTCTCTCCATTTAGAGTGTCGACCCGTAAGCAGAAAAATGCCTATCTTTGTTATTTCTCCACTGAGTTTATTTCTCGTGGAAGATTTTGATTCAGTGTCCTCTCCAATTCATTATCTGGATGGAATTAGTCCCCAGTTGAGATATTTTCTCCTCGGGATGAGTATTGTTTACCCGTTTCTCTCCAGCTTGTTCCTGGATTGAATTTTGGTCCCCTGCAATATTTGTTTGGATCTCTAGGCTGTGAAACCTAGATTGAGAGTGCATTTATTTTGCACCTTTGAGGATTCTGCGCCCGTCAGTTGAAATATGCGTATGATTCCCCTTTTGGAAGGTTCAATACTGTTTCGTGGCATTTCTTTATTTGAGAAGCCTGAGGCGATGCAGTTAATACCTTTTGTGACTCCGATGAATGGTAAGTCTCTTCGGTTTGATGGGATAGCTCGATGTTGAGGTTTTGTGACTCCAATGAATGGTAAGTCTCTTCGGTTTAATGGGACAGTTCGTTGTTAAGATTTTGTGACTCCAATGAATGGTAAGTCTCTTCGGTTTGATGGGATAGTTTGTTGTTGAGATTTTGTGACTCCAATGAATGGTAAGTCTCTTCAGTTTGATGGGACCGTTTGTTGTTGAGATTTTGTGACTCCAATGAATGGTAAGTCTCTTCGGTTTGATAGGACAGTTCGTTGTTGAGATTTGTGACTCCAATGAATGGTAAGTCTCTTCGGTTTGATGGGACAGTTCGTTGTTGAGGTTTTGTGACTCCGATGATTGGTAAGTCTCTTCGGTTTGATGGGACAGTTCGTTGTTGAGGTTTTGTGACTCCAATAAATGGTAAGTCTCTTCAGTTTGATGGGACAGTTCGTTGTTGAGGTTTTGTGACTCCGATGAGTGGTAAGTCTCTTCGGTTTGATGGACTAGTTCGTTGTTGGGGTTTTGTGACTCCGATGAATGGTAAGTCTCTTCGGTTTGATGAGACAGTTCGTTGTTGAGATTTTGTTTACTCCGATGGATGGTTAGTCTCTTCGATATGATAGAGATAGTTCATTATTGAGGTATTCATTTTCCCCAGTGGAGCCTTGTTGTGCTAAGTCTTCCCTGTTGAGTTATATCCTTGTGGTGTTGTGGTTTATTTCCATATACAATTATCCCCAGTTTGAATATTTTCCTCAGCTGAGTCCCAGTAGTTGTGCGGTGTGTTCCCCGGCTAGTTGGTGGTCTCCTGTGATGTGTTTCCCCGGTGGAGTTTTCTTTCTCCCATTTCTTCTTTTTGTTTATCTCCTGTGGCATATTTTCCCCATAGTGGTCTTGTGTCTGCATATCATTTGCATAATCATATCATTTTGTGGTCTCTTAGGGCCAAAAATTCAGGTTTATTGTTATATTTAAGTCTCTTCTATCTCGTCGAGACAAAGATGTCAATCTTCTTATCTCCGGATAGAAGAAACTTAAATAGGGGCAGCTGTAATACCCTAATTTTTACCCCTAAGATCCCACATGTCATTTGCATTTTTGCATACTACAAACAAGATCACATATTGGTTCCCTCTTTGATAGGATTGTGCCTTGCAGTGATATTTGAGTTGGTGTGCGTTTGATTTGTTTAATTTGTTTATGTTTGCTAACCATTAATTAAAATCCAAAAATATTTTGTTTTCTTTCACTAACATTTTTCAGGGGAAGAACAGGTTAAAAATGCCAAAATAACAGTCCCTCAGCTCGAATAATTTCATCTTAATAAAGTCAAAGTTGATCTGCAATTAATTAAAAAATTATCTGATCAAGAGTTTCCAAGATTTAATTGATTATCATTCAAGGGACTCCAAGGTTCATGTGTTTATTTCCATGCCTTCTTTGACAAGCAAGAAAATCGAGCCAGAGCCAAGACAACACATCAAAAAGCCATTTTTTCCCATTTTTCACTGTGTTAATCGATTAACCTAATTGCACTGTGAAGTGGTTAATCGATTAACACGTGCAATTTTTGAAAAAATGTGCCAAATTCAAATTCTGCAGCAATTGGCACCAATCTCAGCCCTTGATCACCTTTGGAATATTCTAGACCATCTCATTTTAATTCCCTACATCACTTTGATCATTTCCCACCATGTACCATCACTAATCACCACTCTTTTGTGATTTCCCTCCAAATTTGAATTCCAATCCTAATTTTGATCACCCAAGGCTAATTCCAAACCACCAAATTTCCCAAGCCTAAATTCTATAAATAGAGGCTTCATTTCATTCATTCTACAAGTTTTTGATAGCCAACAAATCCCTTGTAATTTCTCTCCCCAAACCACAAATTCACCAAAAGCTCAATTTCTTCTTTCATAAGTTAGTAAGAATTCACATTGATTCTTACTAATTTAGAGCTAAACCTTCATCTTTTCTTGTTTTTGTTCATAGATCAAGGTTTTGGAGTATAGATCTTGCTGCAATTTGGAAGGATTTTCAGATTTGGATTGGTAATTCACTTTTCACCATTGTTGAAGCTTCATCTTCATCTTCCATAATGTAGATCTTTTGTTGATCTTGTTTGCTTGATCTTTGGATCTTGCAATTTGTGTTGATTGCTGGTTTTTGCTGCTGTTTTACTCCAAAATTCGTGCACAATTGAATCCTTGATCCTAAGATGTTTGAAGAAATGAGTGATCAAGGATTTGACAATTTTCAAACTGATTTTCTGCTATTTTCACAGTGTTAATCGATTAACCAAAGCATGTACATTTAGGTTAATCAATTAACAGCTTGTTTTTGCGCAAAAAAACTGAAAGTTTGCACTGGTTAATCGATTAACATAATTACACTGTGAGTTGGTTAATCGATTAACCAGCCTCCAGAATGTGAAAATTGCTTGTTTTTAGGGCTGTTTTGGTTCCTTTTCCATTTTCTTCCCCTTTCCTTTGTTCTTAGCCTTAGATCACATATTTGTGTGGTTTAATTTGGATTTCTCTTCATCTATTTCTTTTTATTTCTGATCGATGAAAGTCTAAAGATCTTGGAATTCTTTTGTTGAATTTCGATCGAGACGAGATCGCTACCACTTTTCTTTTCGTGCGGTATTGCTTTCGGATGACGATCTATATATCGTTCATCTAGCATACATTAACACAAAGAGCTATTGACCGGCCTCATTGTAGGGTAATTACTCCGTAAATTACTCGGCGATTGCTTAACATAGCGCAATATTTGTCCCGTATCGGAAAACTATCAAGAATAGTTGATTATTTGTCTTATGGTTCAAAACTCATGAAACTTGTTGTTAGGAGGCTTTGGTCTTATCAATCCTCTAATGAGTTTCATCAACCTTGACCTAAGTGCAATTATTCAATTGTTATTGATCACTAATACTAACAACTAATCACTAACTTACTAACAATATTTTGTATTAATTTTGTTTATGTTTCCTTCTCGCTCCCTATCTCTTTTATTTTATTTTTATGCTTCATTACATATCATGTTTATGTTTCCGCAATTTTTCCTTTGTCTGTTGGACACATGTTTATGCTTATGCCTTTTTTTATTTGTCTATTTGGACTTAAAACATTAATAAAGGCTTAAACCATAAAAAACTTAATTCTCCTCATCTTGGACTATTGGTTACTATCCTATGCTTTGGAGTGATCTCTTTATGGACCTCTTTTGAAGTAATATTGGACTTATGGACCTAGAATTAGGACTTCTTATCCCTTTGCTTGGAGTATTGATTGAAGACTTGTCTTTATTGGCCAATTTGCTTAAGGATGAAATTCTTTTAATATTGCTTTGAAGTGGCTCCATTTTGGTTAGATCCTTCTTTTCCCTAGCTTTTACTCTATGCACTAGGATAGTCGCTTCTTCTCCTCCCCATTCTTAAATTTTCAAAATCTCTTCTCTCTTTTTCAAAGCCTTCTTGTTTTCAACTCAAAACTGCTTTCATAATAAAACCTTGACTTTTGTCAAGTGACTTTTTTAAAGCTTTGTTTTCTTTAATAAATGTCAATCCATTTAACTATACTTTGACCATTTCATGAAAACATAAAAAATATGAAACTCATTCAAATCTTTTGTGCTTTTATGCACCTTTTTTCTTTTAAACTCTTTTTCATAAGTTTAGACATGATTCATTTCTTTAAGCGGAATTATTCGCTTAGAAATGACGACTTGTCTTTACACTTAAAAATCAATCAAAACCAACAAATTTTTGTTCTTTGTACCACGAACTACGGGGTTTTGATCCTACATTGCACATCGTGGGTACGTAGGCATGAGGCGATAAGTCTCTCCAAACACAAAAATATTAAAAAAATAATTCTCCTCTCATCTCCTCAATCTCTTTACAAGCAAACCATTTTCAAACCAAAAAGCGGTAGATATTTCAAAGGGTTCCTATAGAGTACTATAGACGTTTTGGGTGCTAACACCTTCCCATTGCGTAACCAACCCCCCTTACCCAGTCTCTGTTTGTTCTTGTTTTTTTAGAACTCTTTAGGTTTTGTTCGCTCTTTTTCCTTTCCCTTTGTGGATAAAATAAAAGTGCGGTGGCGACTCTTGCTTATTTTTTAGTTAAGTTTATCAATAGCTTACACTCACAAATTTCCCAGCTACAGAAAAATGGTGACTCTGCTGGGGAAGATCATTGGTTGAGGGGTTTAGCCTACTTTGATTTATTTACTGCTTTTTGTTTGATTTGCTTGTTACTTGTTTGTTGTGTTTGGGAGTTCCTCTGTATGTGAGATAGGTCCTATACCCGGACCAGAGTGCACTTTGAGATAGGGGATAGTATAGTCAAGGGAACTTTGAAGGAGTTGAATCCTGAAAAAGAAGAACTTGAGAATCTATCCGCTCGGTGGTTGCCTCTTTGGAATTACTGATGTCGATCGAGCGATCGAGAAGGCATTACTTTTTCCATAGAAACCTATAACACTGAGGACCGTAGTAACCCTTAACCCATCCTAGCCTTTTTAAGATCGTAACGCGGAAGCTATGAAGATGAAAATCTGACTTAGCTGTCACGCGATGCTACACTCAGGTTAGATTCTCTTGAGGATAACTACCAACCTCCGAGCAAATCGGTGTGCTGGTGTGTCTGATAGTGGATTGTGGACCCTGGACACTTTGTTAGAACCGCTGTTTTCTGCAGGTACAATGAAGACAAAACCTTATTACATACCTTTGTGGGATTGGTTCTTACCCTTGGCTTCATGCTCGTGACTTGAACCTTGACCCGTGTGCTTTGTGTGGTCTTGTTTGTGGTTGTTGCATCCATGCACTCATGCATTCATGAGCATTCTTTTGGAAGGTTTCAAGGAACTTAAAGGCGATATTGCAAACATTGTAGGTACTTTTGTTATGGATTTTGGAAGGAGAAGTACAAAGAAGTACACTTTCAAGAGTCCTAAATTAGAGTGTTTGAGAGAGCTAGTATCTTTGGTTGCTGATACCAAGAAGTTCGAGTCCAGATATGGAAGGCTTTTGTCTCTCTTGAAGGTTGATATGGCTGAAGGATTGCTTGCTACTTTGGTTCAGTTCTATGACCCTTTGCTACATTGTTTCACCTTTCCTGATTATCAGTTGGTACCTACGCTAGAGGAGTACTCTCTCCTGCTTGGTTTGCCTGTTTATGGTCGGATTTTCTCTGGTTTGGACCCCACTCCCGAGCATGATGTTATTGCGAAGGCTACTCACTTGAAGGTTTCCGAGATTAAGGCTCGCATGGATACCAAAGGAAAGATTCTTGGGTTACCCGCTAAGTTTTTGATGGATAGAGCTCATCACTTTGCTAGTGTGAAGAACACAGTTGCTTTTGAGGCTATTCTTGCCTTACTTATTTATGGATTATTCCTCTTCCCGAATGTTGAGAACTTTGTCGACATCAACGCTATTCAGATCTTCTTGATTGGGAATCCAATTCCCACTTTGCTTGCCGATGCTTACCATTCTATTCACCTTAGGAATTTCCATGGTGAAGGGATGATTATCTGCTGTGCACCTTTGCTTTACAAGTGGTTTATTTCTCACTTGCCGAAGTCTGCAGCTTTCTGGAATCTCAAGGATGGTTTATATTGGTCGTGGAAGATTATGTCTCTTACTCATTCTGATATTGATTGGTGTAGTCGTGTTCCTTCTGGAGTGATGATTATTGATAGTTGTGGTGATTTTCCCAACGTGCCTCTTCTTGGTACAAAGGGAGGAATCAGTTACAATCCGGTGTTGGCTCGTCGTCAGTTGGGATATCCTTTGCGAGAGGT
This sequence comes from Lathyrus tuberosus, assembly GCA_022829125.1. Taxonomy (NCBI): domain Eukaryota; kingdom Viridiplantae; phylum Streptophyta; class Magnoliopsida; order Fabales; family Fabaceae; genus Lathyrus; species Lathyrus tuberosus. The sequence continues at coordinate 9,111,401 of JALAZF010000179.1, forward strand.
ACCGAAGAACATTCATTTGGCCGGTCTCTTTTTCAAGGATGAAGAATCCCAAGTTGCTCTCAAGAGAGAAATTGGGGAAGCTTGGTGCAACATTCGTAGAAAAGGAAAGGAAAGTTTGGGAAATCCGAATTGTGTCTCTTCGGAACCTTACCTCTAGTGGGTTAAAATAGAGATATTACTTTGAAGATGTCTTATAAGCATCAGGAGCCTTTATCTCTAACTGATAAGAAGCCTATTCTCTACTTTATGGAAGACAGAGAGAAGCTTCAGATCGCTTTGGCCGAGATGCAACAAGAGAGAGATGCTTACAAGTATCAGATTATTGAGTTAGAAAATGCAAGGCTTCAAGCGCACTTCAAGAAGAAGAATGAAGAGGAAGTTGCCGACAAGAAAAGAAAGGCGCAAGAGGATTTATTTTCCTCTCGCATTCAGCCAGTTTCCGATATTCCGAAGAGTTCAGAATATCCTTGGAAGTTGATCGTTGATAAGTTGCTGATTGAGAAGACTCAGATGCAGGCCCACATCAAGAAGTTGGAAGATAGAGCTGGGACTTCTTCTCATAGGATTCTCTAGGGATCTAGTTTTCTTCATTCTGTATTTGTTTTAGGATTCTTGAATTTGTACTTCCGAGATGTAAGCTTTTCCATCATTAATGAATGAGATTTTGGTATTTCAGATAACAATGTTTGCAATATGCCTTATATTTCCTTGAAACTTTGCATTTGCATCTTGCATATCAAGCATCATCTTTTGCATTTGTTTCTTGTCTTTTGCAGGTGTCTTATTGTTTCCCTTTGGTCTTCATTCAGCCAAGTTGTCGCACCAGTATAATACTCGAGCTAATCTGAAGAAAAAGATGGATCAATTGCAACAAGAGAACCGTGAGCTTCATGAAGAAGTATCAACTCTGAAGGATGGTTTGGAAAGACTCACTGCTATGATGGAAGCTCTGGTGGCTGCTCAGAATTAGCCACCACCTCCTCCTCCTACGCTTTCAACTTTTGTGCAAAGGACAGTCATTTTTGAGATTGTCTCTATGCCCATCTTTGTGGTGCCTGCTAGTGTTCCTTAATACTCCATGCCTCTTGGCTTCCCCTGGGGCATGCCTCATAACTTTGTTCCTGAGGGTTATCAACCACCACCACCACCTGCTGTTCCAAAAGATTCACCATGGTGGTATAAGCCTGAAGCTCATTGTGCTTTCCATCAGGGAGGAGCTGGGCATGGTACTGAGAACTGTTATCCATTGAAGATGGAAGTTCAGAGATTGGCTAGGAGTGGTATTTTGTCTTTCGAAGATTCCAATCCTAATGTCTAATCGAATCCGCTGCCTAATCATGGCAAGGCGTTTGTCAATATGGTTCAAGATTTCCCTAGTGAAGATCTTTCTACGGCTGCAATTCTTGAAGATGACTCTGTAGGTTACATCCCATTTGGTTCTGAGGATGATGTCATTCCTGCTGAAGACTGGGAGCCTTATTTGGAAGACCCCGGGTATATGTCCCCAGAGGATGCATATGTGCCTTTTTATTCCCCTCGAAATAAGTTTAAGGAACCTGAATATGAAGTCAGTGCCATCATTGAAGAAGATGAAGAAGAAGAATTTCCTAATTTCGTGACACATGGACAAGTCTGCCAAAATTGGATAGCTGTTGATGTTCCCACTGTTGTTCATATTTCAAAGTAATTTGTTTTTGTTTCTTTCAAAAAAATCCTTTCCTCTGCCCAAGGTGAAAATGAATTTGTGAGGGCTTTGTTTCAAATTTTATCATCATCAATAAAATGTTATTTTGTTTATCCATATTATGTTTTCCCTTTTGGCTTTATTTCTGAAAAATGGTAATATAAAAAACCAAAAAATGATAATAATGTGATGATCACTTTTATCTGCATGATACTTGCACTTTTTGTTCATATTCTAAAATCAAACATAAATCATTGTGCAGATTGATTGTTAAACCCATTGAAAACAATGACCCTATGCCCCCTTCCAACTTTGAGTTCCCTGTGTTTGAAGCTAAAGAGGAAGATATTGAGGAGATTCCATATGAAATTTCTCGGTTGCTTGAGCACGAGGAAAAGGCCATTCAGCCTCATAAAGAGCCGTTGGAATTGGTTAATTTGGGTTCAGATGATGATATAAAAGAAGTCAAGATTGGGGCACTGCTTCAGTCAGATGTTAAGAAGAGGATTGTGGAGCTTCTTAGAGAATATGTTGACGTGTTTGCTTTGTCTTATCAAGACATGTCTGGTCTTGATATTGATATTGTGGAGCATAGATTGTCGTTGAAGCCTGAATGTCCACTTGTGAAGCAGAAATTGAGAAGAACTCATCCCAACATGGCTGTGAAGATCAAAGAGGAGGTTCAAAAGCAGATTGATGCTGGTTTTCTTGTGACTTCTGAGTATCCTCAATGGGTGGCCAATATTGTGTCTGTTCCAAAGAAAGACGGAAAAGTCCGAATGTGCGTCGACTATAGAGATTTAAATAAAGCAAGTCCAAAAGATGATTTTCCATTGCCACACATTGATATGTTGGTAGATAATACTGCTAAATTCAGTATCTTTTCGTTTATGGATGGCTTTTCTGGTTATAATCAGATAAAGATGGCACCTGAGGATATGGAAAAAACAACATTCATTACACCCTGGGGAACATTCAGTTATAGAGTGATGCCTTTCGGTTTGAAAAATGCTGGTGCAACGTACCAGAGAGCTATGACCACTTTGTTCTATGATATGATGCATAAAGAAATTGAGGTCTATGTGGATGATATGATTTGTAAGTCGAAGACTGAAGCAGATCATATTGAGTACTTATTGAAATGGTTTCAGCGTTTGAGAAAGTTTAAGCTCCGTTTGAATCTAAATAAGTGTACTTTTGGTGTCCGTTCTGGAAAGTTGTTGGGCTTTATTGTCAGGCAAAAAGGTATTGAAGTTGATCCTGGTAAAGTTAAAGCCATTCAGGAAATGCATGCGCCCAGAACAGAAAAACAAGTAAGAGGATTCTTGGGACGTTTGAATTATATCTCCCGATTTATATCCAATATGACTGCCACTTGTGCGCCGATCTTCAAGCTTATTCGCAAAGATCAGGGTTGTGTCTGGACAGAGGATTGTCAGAAAGCTTTTGAAAGAATTAAAGAGTATCTGCTTGAACCTCCGATTTTGTCTCCTCCCGTGGAAGGAAGACCTTTGATCATGTATTTGATTGTGCTGGAAGAATCTATGGGTTGTGTTCTGGGTCAACAAGATGAATCTGGTCGGAAAAAATTTGCCATTTATTATTTGAGCAAGAAGTTCATCGATTGTGAGTCTCGGTATTCAATGCTTGAAAAGACATGTTGTACTTTAGCTTGGGCTGCCAAGCGCCTCCGCCAGTATATGTTGAATCATACGACTTGGTTGATATCCAAAATGGATCCAATCAAGTATATCTTTGAAAAGCCTGCTTTAACTGGGAGGATTGCTCGTTGGCAAATGTTGTTGTCAAAATATGATATCGAGTACCGAACTCAAAAAGCGATAAAAGGAAGTATTTTGGCTGACCATTTGACACACCAGCCAATTGAGGATTATCAACCAATCAGGTTTGATTTTCCTGATGAGGATGTGATGTATCAAAAGGTAAAAGATTGTGAAGAACCATTACCTGATGAAGGGCCTGAGCCTGGATCCCGTTGGGGTTTGATTTTTGATGGAGTTATTAATGAATATGGCAATGGTATTGGAGCAATAATTGTTACTCCTCATGGTTCTCATATTCTTTTCACTGCAAGGTTGATGTTCACTTGCACAAATAATGCGACTGAGTATGAAGCATGTATTATGGGCTTGGAAGAAGCTATTGATTTAAGAATCAAGATTCTTGATGTATACGGAGATTCAGCCCTGGTGATTAATCAGATTAAAGGAGAATGGGAGACACGTCAACCTGATTTGATTCCTTATCGAGATTATGCAAGAAGGTTGTTAACTTTCTTCAACAAGGTTGAGTTTCACCATGTACCCAGAGCAGAAAATCGAATGGCGGATGCTTTAGCCATTATATCCTGGTGAATCGGTGGAATGATATGCCCAAAATTAATGTTATGCGGCTTGATAGGCCAGCTCATGTATTTGCGGTTAAAGAGGTTCTTGATGATAAACTGTGGTATTATGATATTAAATGCTTTCTTCAAAATCAAGAGTACCCGCTTGGGGCATCCAAGAAAGATAAGAAGACTTTGAGAAGATTGGCTGGTAGTTTCTTCTTGAATGATGATGTGCTGTATAAAAGAAATTATGACATGGTCTTGCTCAGATGCGTGGATAGACACGAAGCAGACATGTTGATGAAAGAAATTCATGAAGGGTCTTTTGGTACTCATGCCAATGGGCATGCAATGGCTAAGAAGATGTTGAGGGCGAGTTACTATTGGCTGACAATGGAATCCGACTGTTGCAAATTTGTGAAGAAGTGCCATAAGTGCCTGGTTTATGCTGACAAAGTTCATGTACCACCAACTCCTCTCAATGTTATCTCTTCTCCCTGGCCTTTCTCCATGTGGGCATTGATATGATTGGAATGATTGAGCCCAAAGCGTCGAATGGACACCGTTTCATACTGGTGGCTATTGACTATTTTACCAAATGGGTTGAAGCGGCATCATATGCCAATGTGACCAAGAAAGTAGTGGTCCGGTTTATCAAGAACCAAATCATCTGTCGGTATGGTGTTCCGAGCAAGATTATCACTGATAATGGGTCGAACCTGAATAACAAGATGATGAAGAAATTATGTGATGAGTTTAAGATTGAGCATCATAATTCTTCTCCTTACAGACCTAAGATGAATGGGGTTGTTGAAGCTGCCAATAAGAATATTAAGAAGATTGTTCAGAAGATGGTTGTTACTTACAAGGATTGGCATGAGATGCTCCCTTTTGCTTTGCATGGGTATCGTACATCCGTCCGCACTTCAACAGGGGCAACCCCTTTCTCTCTTGTTTATGGTATGGAAGCAGTGCTCCCGGTAGAGGTTGAAATCCCTTCTATGAGAGTTTTGATGGAAGCTGAATTGTCTGAGGCTGAATGGTGCCAAAGCAGATATGACCAGTTGAATTTGATTGAAGAGAAAAGAATGACGGCCTTGTGTCATGGCCAATAGTGTCAACAGAGAATGAAGAAAGCTTTTGATAAAAAGGTTCGACCTCGTGTGTTCAGAGAAGGCGACCTCGTGCTCAAAAGGATCTCGACTTCTACCAATGATTCTAGGGGCAAGTGGACTCCTAATTATGAAGGCCCATATGTTGTTAAGAGAGCCTTCTCTGGCGGTGCATTATTCTTACAACTATCGATGGTGAAGAGTTCACTCGTCCTGTGAATGCCGATGCAGTCAAGAAATACTTCGCCTAAAAAAAATAAAAGAACAGCTCGCTAAGTTGAAAACCCGAAAGGGCGGCTTAGGAAAAAATGAGCGTCTCGGTGGGCTGAAAACCCGAAAGGGCGGTCCAGGCAAAAATTAGAGACAAAAACAGAAATAATCATCCCGGTAGATTGAAAACCCGAAAGGGAAATCTAGGAAAAAGTTAGGGATTCTGGCAAGTAACTGCATCTGGCCAGTCTTGATCATTTGAAAGCAACATTGTCTATCAAGGATTCTGCTTCAATCATCCTCGGCTGAAGTTTTGAGCACAACGGAATTCAAAGTTGTTAGGGAGAATAGTGGTCATTGTATTTCAATGTAACCCTTTCCATGTATTTACCATTTTTCAAACTTTGTAATGATCCATGGAATTACGCCATTTGCAGACTTCCATTCTATTAATAAAATTTGGGCCTTTGTCCCTTTGTTTGCAATTCTTATTTTTGTTTCAGTTTGCAAAATTTCATTTATTTTTTATGATGATTTTTGAAACAAAATGTGAATAAATGATTTAAATGCTTGAAAATTATAAAAACATTTTCCTTTGATTTATGAATATAAAAAAGGAATGTCAACGGTTATTCCAAGAATGGTAGGATCAATGTTTTCCTCAAAAGGGTTCGTTCTCGCTCCTTTGGCGGAATTTATTAACAGATCCCCAGTAGAGTTTGTTGATATTTCCTCAGCAGAGTTTGTTCCTATGAATGTGATTAGTTATTGACAAGATTATGGGTTTGTTATGACGTGTTGAATTCATAAGGTCCAGTGCTGTTTGGTTTCTCCCCAGCTAGGTCTTGATCTGAATCCTCTTCAGCTGATTATGTTATGGTCAGGCCGTTGAGTAGTTTTGAGGTCCACTTCTCCTTAATAGTGGTCCCCACGCAAAGATTCACTTTCGCTGTCCCTAGCAGAAATCATTTGAGGAATCTTCACTTTGTGTTTTACCCTATAGACGTGTTGTTGCTTTGGATATCCCCAAACAGAGAGCAATGTTATTTTCTTCTAAGAAGCATTGACATGGTGATCGCTTGTCGTGTTTCATCTTGTATTATGGATGTTTTTCTCTCCAGGTTGTTCTACCCAGGGATTTATCCTTGATGATTCTCCAACGAAGGCAGTGTATTATCATTTCCAATTATAAAGCAGTGAGGTTAATTTCTCATTTCCCCCGGCAAGTCCAGGATGTACTTCTCTCCAGATTGTTTTTACAGAGATTTATCCTCCTAGTGAAGATTATGCATCACTATTGTGGCTATTCCCCAGTGAAGTCGCTAATGATATCTTTATTCAAGGATTATTGATACACTAGTTACCTGTTGGGTTTTCTCTCACTCATGATGAGTATTGATCTAAAATCCTCCACAATTTGACCTTTTGTTGTTTTCCCAGCAAGTCCAGGATGCTTAGCTCAGAATTGGTTAATCCTCTGAGAGTGTTCTCGTGTCTCCAGCAGATCTGTCTTGTTTTCCCAGTGGATTTTTGCATAGATGTTTATATGACTACAATCCCTAGCGGATTCATTCTTTATTTCTCCACAACAGATCTCTTCACCCTTTTGAAATGGAAGTTCCTATGAATCTTTATGATCCCCAGGAAGATTCAGAAAGATTTGGGTTGTATGATTCCCCGACAGATTTCCTGCCATCCTCAAAGCAGAGTTTATGTTGTTATCCTCTTTGTGGATCATCTATGTTAGAAGATTGATATTCGGGTCTTTCCCCAAGGAGTAATTTCTTTTCTCCAGCAAGATTTGAGCCTTGTAGTAGGATTTATTTTCCTTTGATGGCTTTTGTGTATCCTTTGCAGGATTTCTTTAGCTAAATGCCTAGCAGAGTTGCTAATGACATCTCCATCTTGTTGAGATTAGCCGAGTATTTAGTGGTGTTGTGATGTTTATTCCACCCTCTGCTTATTCTTTATGTCTGTTTTGTCAGAATATTCATACTCATACGCATCGCATGCGCATTCATTTGTTGTGCATAGCATATTATTGTTGCATTGTGCATTTTTGCATTTGTGTTGGTGCTTCTTTGCTCTCTGGTGTTATTATCCCCGTAGAGCATGTGTGTCCTCTCTCCATTTAGAGTGTCGACCCGTAAGCAAAAAAATGCCTATCTTTGTTAATTCCCCACTGAGTTTATTTCTCGTGGAAGATTTTGATTCAGTTTCCTCTCCAGTTTATTATCTGGATGGAATTAGTCCCCAGTTGAGATATTTCCTCCTCGGCATGAGTCTTGTTTGACTGTTTCTCTCCAGCTTGTTCCTGGATTGAATTTTGGTCCCCTACAATATTTGTTTGGATCTTTAGGCTGTGAAACCTAGATTGAGAGTCCATTTATTTTGTACCTTTAAGGATTCTGTGCCCTTCAGCTAAAATCTGCGTATGATTCCCCTTTTGGAAGGTTCAATACGGTTTCGTGGCATTTCTTTATTTGAGAAGCCTGAAGCGATGCAGTTAATGCCTTTTGTGACTCCGATGAATGGTAAGTCTCTTCAGTTTGATGGGACAGTTTGTTGTTGAGGTTTTGTGACTCCAATGAATGGTAAGTCTCTTCGGTTTGATGGGACAGTTCGTTGTTGAGATTTTGTGACTCCAATGAATGGTAAGTCTCTTCGGTTTAATGGGACAGTTCGTTGTTGAGATTTTGTGACTCCAATGAATGGTAAGTCTCTTCGGTTTGATGGGACAGTTCGTTGTTGAGATTTTGTGACTCCAATGAGTGGTAAGTCTCTTCGGTTTGATGGGACAGTTCGTTGTTGAGATTTGTGACTCCAATGAATGGTAAGTCTCTTCGGTTTGATGGGACAGTTCGTTGTTGAGGTTTTGTGACTCTGATGAATGGTAAGTCTCTTCAGTTTGATGGGACAGTTTGTTGTTGAGATTTTGTGACTCCAATGAATGGTAAGTCTCTTCGGTTTGATGGGACAGTTCGTTGTTGAGGTTTTGTGACTCCGATGAATGGTAAGTCTCTTTGGTTTGATGGGACAGTTCGTTGTTGAGGTTTTGTGACTCCGATGAATGGTAAGTCTCTTCGGTTTGATGGGACAGTTCGTTGTTGAGATTTTGTTTACTCCGATGGATGGTTAGTCTCTTCGATATGCTGGAGATAGTTCATTGTTGAGGTATTAATTTTCCCTAGTAGAGCCTTGTTGTGCTAAGTCTTCCCTGTTGAGTTATATCCTTGTGGTGTTATGGTTTATTTCCATATACAGTTATCCCCAGTTTGAATCTTTTCCTCAGCTGAGTCCCAGTAGTTGTGCGGTGTGTTCCCCGGCTAGTTGGTGGTCTCCTGTGATGTGTTTCCCCGGTGGAGTTTTCTTTCTCCCATTTCTTCTTTTTGTTTATCTCCTGTGGCATATTTTCCCCACAGTGGTCTTGTGTCTGCATATCATTTGCATAATCATATCATTTTGTGGTCTCTTAGGGCCAAAAATTTGGGTTTATTGTTATATTTAAGTCTCTTCTATCTCATCGAGACAAAGATGTCAATCTTCTTATCTCCGGATAGAAGAAACTTAAATAGGGGCAGCTGTAATACCCTAATTTTTACCCCTAAGATCCCACATGTCATTTGCATTTTTGCATACTACAAACAAGATCACATATTGGTTCTCTCTTTGATAGGATTGTGCCTTGCAGGGATCTTTGAGTTGGTGTGCATTTGATTTGTTTAATTTGTTTATGTTTGCTAACCATTAATTAAAATCCAAAAATATTTTGTTTTCTTTCACTAACATTTTTCAGGGGAAGAACAGGTTAAAAATGCTAAAATAACAGTCCCTCAGCTCGAATGATTTCATCTGAATAAAGTCAAAGTTGATCTGCAATTAATTCAAAAATTATCTGATCAAGAGTTTCCAAGATTTAAATGATTATCATTCAAGGGACTCCAAGGTTCATGTGTTTATTTACATGCCTTCTTTGACAAGCAAGAAAATCGAGCCAGAGCCAAGACAACACATCAAAAAGCCATTTTCCCATTTTTCACTGTGTTAATCGATTAACCTAATTGCACTGTGAAGTGGTTAATCGACTAACACGTGCAATTTTTGAAAAAATGTGCCAAATTCAAATTCTGCAGCAATTGGCCCCAATCTCAGCCCTTGATCACCTTTGGAATATTCTAGACCATCTCATTTTAATTCCCTCCATCACTTTGATCATTTCCCACCATGTACCATCACTAATCACCACTCTTTTGTGATTTCCCTCCAAATTTGAATTCCAATCCTAATTTTGATCACCCAAGCCTAATTCCAAACCACCAAATTTCCCAAGCCTAAATTCTATAAATAGAGGTTTCATTTCATTCATTCTACAAGCTTTTGATAGCCAACAAATCCCTTGCAAGTTCTCTCCCCAAACCACAAATTCACCAAAAGCTCAATTTCTTCTTTCATAAGTTAGTAAGAATTCACATTGATTCTTACTAATTTAGAGCTAAACCTTCATCATTTCTTGTTTTTGTTCATAGATCAAGGTTTTGGAGTATAGATCTTGCTGCAATTTGGAAGAATTTTCGGATTTGGATTGGTAATTCACTTTTCACCATTGTTGAAGCTTCATCTTCATCTTCCATAATGTAGATCTTTTGTTGATCTTGTTTGCTTGATCTTTGGATCTTGCAATTTGTGTTGATTGCTGGTTTTTGCTGCTGTTTTACTCCAAAATTCGTGCACAATTGAATCCTTGATCCTAAGATGTTTGAAGAAATGAGTGATCAAGGATTTGGCAATTTTTAAACTGATTTTCTGTTGTTTTCACAGTGTTAATCGATTAACCAAAGCATGTACATTTAGGTTAATCGATTAACAGCTTGTTTTTGCGCAAAAAAACTGGAAGTTTGCACTGGTTAATCGATTAACATAATTACACTGTGAGTTGGTTAATCGATTAACCAGCCTCCAGAATGTGAAAATTGCTTGTTTTGGGGGCTGTTTTGGTTCCTTTTGCATTTTCTTCCCCTTTCCTTTGTTCCTAGCCTTAGATCACATATTTGTGTGGTTTAATTTGGCTTTCTCTTCATCTATTTCTTTTTCTTTTTGATCGATGAAAGTCTAAAGATCTTGGAATTCTTTTGTTGAATTTCGATCGAGACAAGATCGCTACCACTTTTCTTTTCGTGCAGTGTTGCTTTTGGATGTTGATCTATATATCGTTCATCTAGCATACATTAGCACAAAGAGCTATTGACCAGCCTCATTGTAGGGTAATTACTCCGTAAATTACTCGACGATTGCTTAACATAGCGCAATATTTGTCCCGTATTGAAAAACTATCAAGAATAGTTGATTATTTGTCTTATGGTTCAAAACTCATGAAACTTGTTGTTAGGAGGCTTTGGTCATATCAATCCTCTAATGAGTTTCATCAACCTTGACCTAAGTACAATTATTCAATTGTTATTGATCACTAATACTAACAACTAATCACTAACTTACTAACAATATTTTGTATTAATTTTGTTTATGTTTCCTTCTCGCTCCCTATCTCTTTTATTTTTTTTTATGCTTCATTACATATCATGTTTATGTTTCCGCAATTTTTCCTTTGTCCGTTGGACACATGTTTATGCTTATGCCTTTTTTTCTTTGTCTATTTGGACTTAAAACATTAATAAAGACTTAAACCATAAAAAACTTAATTCTCCTCATCTTGGACTATTGGTTACTATCCCATGCTTTGGAGTTATCTCTTTATGGACCTCTTTTGAAGTAATATTGGACTTATGGACCTAGAATTATGACTTCTTATCCCTTTGCTTGGAGTATTGATTGAAGACTTGCCTTTATTGGCCAATTTGCTTAAGGATGGAATTCTTTTAATATTGCTTTGAAGTGGCTCCATTTTGGTTAGATCCTTCTTTTCCCTAGATTTTACTTTTTGCACTAGGATAGTCACTTCTTCTCCTCCCCATTCTTAAATTTTCAAAATCTCCTCCCTCTTTTTCAAAACCTTATTGTTTTCAACTTAAAACCGCTTTCATAATAAAACCTTGACTTTTGTCAAGTGACTTTTTTAAAGCTTTGTTTTCTTTAATAAATGCCCATCCATTTAACTATACTTTGACCATTTCATGAAAGTATAAAAAATATGAAACTCATTCAAATCTTTTGTGCTTTTATGCACCTTTTTTCTTTTAAACTCTTTTTCATAAGTTTAGACATGATTCATTTCTTTAAGCGGAATTATTCACTTAGAAATGACGACTTGTCTTTACACTTAAAAATCAATCAAAACCAACAAATTTTTGTTCTTTGTACCACGAACTACGGGGTTTTGATCCTACATTGCACATCGTGGGTACGTAGGCATGAGGCGATAAGTCTCTCCAAACACAAAAATATTTAAAATAATAATTCTCCTCTCATCTCCTCAATCTCTTTACAAGCAAACCATTTTCTAACCAAAAAGCGGTAGATATTTCAAAGGGTTCCTATAGAGTACTATAGACGTTTTGGGTGCTAACACCTTCCCATTGCGTAACCAACCCCCCTTACCCAGTCTCTGTTTGTTCTTGTGTTTTTTAGAACTCTTTAGGTTTTGTTCGCTCTTTTTTCTTTCCCTTTGTGGATAAAATAAAAGTGCGGTGGCGACTCTTGCTTATTTTTGAGTTAAGTTAATCAATAGCTTACACTCACAAATTTCCCCGCTACAGGGTTGGTTGAAAATTTTGTTGGGTTTGGTAATGTTGTGGGTTTTTGAAAGTGCTAGAGGCCATATAAAATATAAAAGACCTCACATATACGATAAGAGTACTAAGATAGGCACAAGAAGCATTAGACCTAAGTCAATAACATCCAAAGAATCCAACAAATATAAAAGATAGTTGAGATTCAGACAAACTACATGAAACACCTGAGTTAACGAGACAAAAGTTGAAAATAAAAAACACCACCCTAAGAGAGAAAAAGTTAGATCTCAGCCAAAAGAAACCAACATCGGCATAAGAGAATACTCTATAGAAACCACCAAGAACACTCTTTCGGACAAGTGACTTCAAGCACAAGAGAGGGTGAATTGTGGTATTTAAAATTTGTGATCAATTTTAACCTTTCTCGATTAAGATTATATTAGTAAATTTTTAGGTGAGTAATTTCAGCGGAAACAAAATATTGACAGTAATTTGCAGAAAGTAAAAAGATAAAGTTAGAAATATTGCACTAGAGATTTATACAAGTTTGGCTGAATGTTAGCCTGGTCTTTCCCCCAAGAGGTGTTCTTGAGATTTTTACTATAAACTTAGAGTTTATGAAGGTTATGTCCACAAACCTTTATCCCCAGTCAAATGGCAGCTTTTAACCCAAGCTACCCTGTTGTTCGAACTGCAATAAAGCGGCAACAAGTAAAAATTTAGTTTTGGAAGGATTCCCTCCGAGATTTATATTGTCGCCACATGGATCGGTACGAGGGAAAGAATGTCGTTCAACTATCTCTACATTTCTAAGCTTGTGATGAAAATTATGGTTGAAAGATTCAAGGTACCATAAATATAGGCAGAAAATATAAAGGCGGAAAATATAAAGTAAAGACTTTAAAATAAACGGAGCCTTATTGGGATTGGATCTCATCAATTGATAACACATGCATTCTTCTAACCAATTAAACACAAACCAATCATTCGTCTAATATCCTCACGTATCACCCACAACAGAGGCTATGTCTAACGCAACGTCAAGAGAACAATCATATTGTCTCATTGGTGATATCTCACGCAACTCAACAACACATAGCATTAAGAACTGATACTCAAGCAAATGTTAAGCCTAAATCTATGTCTAGAGTTTAGAACCTAACATATATTCATCCTAGATCCAGATCTGAAGAGTATATGTGCATAACGGTTTAAATCAAAGATAAACAGGTAAACAAAGATGACGTCCATATCAGAGACATGATTGATTCATATAAAACGCCATAATCAGAATACATATATACGTTTAACCCTTTTTTACATGCATTCAACTAATTTGCCAAATGTATGTGAACATAGTTTCTCATCTCTATTATCAAGCATCCTCACAATACCGTATTGATCCTACTCATGCTACTCATGCTACTAATGAACACAATAAAATAAAAGATACTAGTGAATATCAACTTTCAAGACTATGTCAAAAGTTTGCTCATTGATAGATGAATATCTAGGATCTAAGATTTGAAAAAGGTTTTGTCAAGACCCACAAATAAGAAATAAATCAATATTGAATTCAAACTAGTTCACAATACATAGATTAGATGAAATACCAAGGTATCAATATATTACATCCAAACCCAACAAGAAATCAAAGCCCTTACTCGAAGACCAAGCTCTAAGTTGCTTCGATTTGTGATTCTCCCTTTTAGGGTTTGTGTTTCTCTCTCTAGAAAATGTTTGGAATGAAGAGAGATAAAGTTCTGATCTCCAAAATATATGTTATATAAGTTATATAAGTTTTGTTCTAAAAAGAAAGAAAAGTACTTATATAGTAAAACAAAAATCTGTCTTGTTCGCCTAGCGAACACCTTCTTCGCACAACGAAGTCCACTTCCATGCACTTTAAGTGCCTCAGGAATAGTTAAACCGCCCTTGGAAAATATCGGAGTTCGCAGTGTGAACACTTCTTTGCACATCGAACTTCTTCGCTGCAGCTTTGCACAGCGAACCTTTTCCTACTACCATCCAAGGTTTCCTATTCGCTGGGACCTCGCTGCAACTTTGCACAACGAACATTCATTGGCTACTCGCTGGTGTTCGCACAACGAACATTGCTGATTCTTCTTCATTTCTTTGGCTTCCTTGTCCACTCCTTGTGTCTTAATCATTGATGTTTTATGCCTATATTCTGCACAATAACACACACATCAAAGAATCCAAAGGTATTTTCAATATGTTGAAGAATCACACAAGAACAAGAAATAAATCTATTAAAACATGAGAAATGAGTTGAAAAATGCCAAGAAAGATAGTTCAATTTAAGTCAAAATTTTCACTTAACAAACTCTCCCCAACTAGATTTTTGCTTGTCCTCAAGCAAAGTATGCCCCTCATGAAAACAATAGGATTTGCTCAAGCATAAAATTCAACCAAGAAAGGATTAACGATTCAAATTCAAACAAGAGAGATTTGCTCAAACAAGAGGATTTGCTCAAACATGAGAATGCGCACAAGCAATTTCACCACTTAATAGAATCAAACAATGATAAAGAACTTAGTTCTTAAACAAATGTCATGCAATATTTCAAATAACAACTAAATTCTTATGCTTGAATCACTCTAACACTCCTCTTCAAATAATAATGAAGAAATTAACGCGTTTGCAACCGCGGGGCAATTTCACTCGCCTGACAAACAACGCAAATAACAATCCAATTCATACATTCATCTAATCAATAAAAAGTGAAATCATGGAAGCAAGAGATCACTAAGGGCTTTTAAGGTTGTAGCTTGGTTAGGTTCACAACAAAAGTTCATTTCTAAAGGCCATTGAGTCGAAATTGCCAATGCAAAAGAAACATTCAATATACATGGTTTTTACACATCACAACTTCTTTTCACCATTTCCTTTTCTTAATTGTAAACCTTCTCAAACTTCCTATTGCACAATTATTTCATACTCTATTTTTATTTTTTAAACAAGCATTATTTTTCTTTTGTTTTTCACATTCATATTCACACTTTTTCAATGCTTGCTTGAAATGTTTCAAAAATTTTAGTGACCTACCATTTTCCTTTTCATTCTCCCCAACTTGAATTCAACCAAATCTCAAGTGAATGCTCCTTGTTTTTTATGGCAAGGAAATCAATTTAAACAATGATCAAAGGTTCAAGAAATTTTTTTAGAATCTCACAAAATTCAATGATGAACTAACTTTCAAATTATGTACATAAACCAAGTTCATCACTAAAATGAGATCTAAAATGTTTAGGCTCAAAGGGGTTAACAAATTCTCACTACTCACGGGTAAGTTACTTTTGGATAAGGTTGTGCTTAATATAAACAAATGCCTTGATCATTTCTAATACTTCCACAATATCACAATCATCAAAATATTAAGCATGAATCAAACGAATTAAACAAAGTTATCAGTCATCCTAGCACATAGTAAACAATGGAGGTGTCACACCCACATATAACAACATACATCAAAGCATATATATTATACATGAATCCAAGTGTTGGTATTACAATACCATAAGTTCCTAGTTAACACATTGTATACATTACATGCCCAAAATACAAAATACTAAAAATCTATGGCATAATATTTACAAGATGTTCCAAAGTACTAAGAACTAGATCAAACAATGATCTCAAAATAAAATCTCCACAAAGGAAGCCATGCCATCCCAAAAAGCCAAGACACGTAAGGATAATCAAACGACTTTATCCTTACCCTTCGCGGAACCTGAAGTACCTGTAATATAATCAACAACGTGGGGTGAGATATTAAATCTCAGTGAGTTCCCTATATTATAGATTCTCTCGGCTTTACAAGGTTCTACCATCCTAACTCAAGTCAAAAGGAAGGGAAGTGACCTTGAGTTCACAATCTCACACTATATGGAAACATGTTCATGAGTTCACCAACTCAAAATATCACTAATCGGTAACCTTACCAAGGCATCCCCTTTTCTTGTCCGCTTCTACGTCTAAAAGTTGACCAGAGTCATGGATCCTTGTAACTTACTTGACATATGAAATGGATTCGGGTTCTACGGGCCATTAACCGTTATGAACCGTCACTTCACACGGGCCATAAACCATCACAAGTCTCTACCCTTATGTTCCATTCGTACTACACGCGGGAATCAAACCTGCCAAGTAATCATGCGTACATTCCAGAGGAGCCCTAAGCTCATGAAATGACAACTCAAGGGAAACGGTTACGATTACGTGATCTCACACATAAACGTGATTGTATTCGACAATCACAAGGCCACATTCGCCTTTTCACAAAACACAAGGTTCACACATGTTCCATACTAGTGTTTCACTTTCCTCTAGACCATTACCCGTCGAAGATACACACTTTGGCATCGAACGCATGAGCATCGCCATCTAGATTATCTATCAATTCCTAGTCACCTTACTAGGTTCTACTTATAGATTTATGGTAAAGTTTCCTCACTCTTCCTATTCCATATTTTAAACATGTCATCACTCAATTTCCTTTCACAATAAGAGATTATATGTAACACAATACAATGGAATAACCAAATGCATATAATAAATCAACCCATAAAATTTACACAAATCTTGGGTTCCCTTCGATTTATTTAATCGGGTATCGAAATTGATATTTTTCCCTTTTTATCACGTAGGATATTTTCATAGCTTTCCAACGACTATTACCATGCCTCGATCGAAATTACGGTCCAAAAGATATGAATTTTTAAACGTTTTTCAAACATCACAACAGTGGTAACCGGTTACCCCAAAATGAGTAACCAGTTACTCAAGTTTCACTGTTCAAAATAGAATCAAAATCATAGTTAGAGACACATTTTGGTAACGGTTACCTCAAAATGAGTAACCGGTTACTTCGTCCATTTTTCACGTAAAACCTCAAAATTTCCTTCAAGTAACCGGTTACCTCAAAGTGAGTAACCGGTTACCACTGAACCAGAAGCACAAAAACCTATTTTTAATGGTGCAAACTCAAACCAAAACTAACCAAAACATGATCCATCACAATAACAAGTATTATACATCAATTTATCACACTACCCAATCATGTTATGCATTCTATTTCTTGTTTTAACCATAGAAACAACATTTAACACATTTGATCCAAAACTACCATTTTTATTCAAAGTACTAACCTAAGTTTCTACACTTAGGGTTCTAACTAGAACTCACCTATGAACAAGATGAAGAAGATTGAGAGATGATTTGATGAAGAATGGAGAAGAATCCAAGCTTGCCTCTTCTTCTTCTAGGCTTCTCTTCTTTCTCCCTTTACTCTTCCTTCTCTCTACCTCTTACTATCTTTCTTTCAAACTTGGCACCAAATGAAGAGGAAATGAAATGAATATGATATGTAGAGATATCATTAAGTTAGTAACACTAACTTAAATATCCAATTTGTCTCTAAAGTATCAATTGATAAAATCTCAGGGTCAGATAATATTAATTTGATTTGTTCTGAGCTCATCAGTTACCCTAATTATCTTAATAGATAATTTCTCAGAGCACACCGGAACCTAGTTGATCATAACTAATATTATCCAGAGCAAAATAAAATACGGGGTATTACAGGAGGTTTCTCAGAGTTTGTAGATTTTGGACCTGAAACAAGCATTCAAACAAAGTTGCCAAATGAAACAAAAATACACATTTGCACAAAGCTCAAAATTTTTAAATCATTATAACATTCTATAAAGCGATACAATTTAACTTGCTTGCATTCATCACACTCAAAATCCTACCATCACCATCCCAACTTGGGAGAATCTTCATTGGATACTTTTATACAAATAGCAACAAATCTAGAAGAAGTTATCATCATTCATCCCTAATCAATACTTAAGCAAACGTGAAAGGAAACAAGTATATATACAATATAAACAACTGTACAAAGCTCAAAAAATAGAAACTATTGCAATGCGATTCGATATCTAAACACCAATCCCCGACAATGGCGTCATTTTGTTAGAACTGCAGTAAAGTGGCAAGAAGCAAAAATTTAGTTTTGGAAGGATTCCCTGTGGAATTTATATTGTCTCCACAGGGATCAGTGCGAGGGAAATAATGTCGTTCAACGGTATCTACATTTCTAAGCTTGTGGTGAAAATTATGGTTGAAAGATTCAAGGTACCATAAATAAAGGCAGAAAATATAAAGGCGGAAAATATAAAGTAGAGACTTTAAAATAAATGGAGCTTTGTTGGGATTGGATCTCATCAATTGATAACACATGCATTCTTCTAACCAATTAAACACAAATCAATCATTCGTCTAATATTCTCACGTATCACCCACAACAGAGGTTATGTCTAACGCAACGTCAAGAGAACAACCGTATTGTCTCATTGGTGATATCTCACACAACTCAACAATGTAGAGCATTAAGAACTGATACTCAAGCAAATTTTAAGCCTAAATCTATGTCTAGAGTTTAGAACCTAACAAATATTTATCCTAGATCTAGAACTGAAGAGTATATGTGTATAACGGTTCAAATCAAAGATAAACAAGTAAACAAAGATGACATCCATACCATATCCATGATTGATTCATATAAAACGCCATGATCAAAATACGTACATACACTGAACCCTTTTTACATGCATTCAACTAATTTGCCAAATGTATGTGAACATAGTTTCTCATCTCTATTATCACGCATCCTCACAATACCGTATTGATCATACTCATGCTACTCATCAACACAATAAAATAAAAGATAGTGGTGAATATCAACTTACAAGACTATGTCAAAAGTTTGCTCATTGATAGATGAATATCCAATATCTAAGATTTGAAAAAGGTTTTTTCAAGACCCACAAATAAGAAATCAAAGACAACATCAATATTGAATCAAAACTAGTTCACAATACATAGATTAGATGAAATACATAAGGTATCAATAGATTACACCCAAACCCAACAAGAAATTGAAGCACTTACTCGAAGACCAAGCTACGAGTTACTTTGATTTGTGATTCTCCCTCTTAGAGTTTATGTTTCTCTCTCTAGAATATGCTTGGAATGAAGAGAGATAAAGTTATGATCTCCAAAATATATGTTATATAAGTTATCTTCTAAAAAGAAAGAAAAGTACTTATATAGTAAAACAAAAATTTGTCTTGTTCGCTTAGCCAACACCTTCTTCGCACAACGAAGTCCACTTCCAGGCACTTCAAGTGCCTCAGGAACAATTAAACTGCCCTTGGAAAATATCTGAGTTCGCAGTGCGAACACTTCTTCGCACATCGAACTTCTTTGCTATAGCTTTGCACAACGAACTTTGGGTCATTTTTCTACTGTCGTCCAAGGTTTTCTCTTCACTGGGACCTTGTTGTAACTTCACACAATGAACATTCGTTGGCTGCTCGCTGGTGTTCACGCAACAAATATTGTTGATTCTTCTTCGTTTGTTTGGCCTCCTTGTCCACTCCTTTATGTCTTAATCATTGATGTTTTATGCATATATTCTGCACAATAACACACACATCAAAGAATCCAAAGGTATTTGCAATATGTTAAAGAATCACACAAGAACAAGAAATAAATCTATTAAAACATGAGAAATGAGTTGCAAAATTCCAAGAAAGATGGTTCAATTTAAGTCAAAATTTGCACTTAAAAACTATCGAACCATTTAAAGATTTATGGTAAATCTCAATAACAAAACCAAAGCTTTTTCCGGCAAAGCTTAATAAACCAATAACATAGATTTTATAAAGGTTGATCTCAAGAACCAAACTCAATCTGTTAAAGGTATCGCACCCTTAAGAATATAAACGATCATCACAGCCACTTACAAAAGTATCCTCCTCACAAGTAAAGCTTCACTTAGTAGCACTAAGGTAATTTTGAAGTGAATATAAATATTTTCCAAAAAGGAGAGAAAGAGATAAATTCCAAAAAAATATGAAAACGTTGGAAAGTGACGTGGTATGAAGTGAGGAAGACCCTCCCTTATATAGTAGTTGAAAAAGCCAAGAAAGAAAATGATTCACGGGCTGAATTTATTGTCTAATTAATTAGCAAAATGCTCTAATCGATTAGATATCTCAAATATAATTGATAATAAAGTCCAACTAGGAAATTTTTGATATGGATTCATTGCAAGTCATTAATATGCTATCTTTGCTGATTGTATAATCGATTATCATTCTTTTAATCAATTGTACAATTGTCCTAATCGATTGGATAAAGAAAATGTTTTGCCAATCGATTGGCTCATCTTTCCAATCACTAAAATGGTTAAGGAAATGTTTGGATAACTTTTTAATCACTTGGTTTTGGTTTAGAAAATTATTTTCATGGTAAAAAATATTTTAAAGTGTGTGTATGAGTTTCCTTAGCACTCTTAAGCTAATACCTTATTTTTACAATACTCGATTCACTCGGGCAGACCAATAGACATGTCCTGACGAGCTTTCAAATCTTTCTCTAAATAGGCTTCAAGACTTTTGCTAGATAGTATCTGATTATATAGACATTTTGATCTTGAGTCCTCTGTTGATAAGTCATAAGATGCTTTGGTTATCATCAGGGTTGAAAACTATTGTCATGCGTTGTCATCGTCAAAACTTTAAATGTTGATCTTCATTACCTGTAAACACATAGATCCATATTATTCCCATTTTTTATAATGACAATGCATCTTTGTTCGAATCGTAGTTAAAGGGGGTTTTGTTATCGTCTTCACAGGGATTGAAGATATTTTGATGCTTGCCTTTCAACAGTTTATCGTTTCAAGAATAAGGGTTTTCAAAGTTTTGTTCATAAAATTGTCACGTTTTTAGTAGCAAAGCCTATAAATTTTAAAGAGGTTGATTAACAAAGTATATCAAAAGTAGTTTTCATCTACCCTAACTTATATGTATTCTTTCAATCTTGCATGTGAAGTCGGATCCGATTAATATCGTCACGCATTATCTCAACACCGTCTATCTCTAGAGCGGCGTCGTGAGAAATACCGTATTCATCGCTACACAATTTCTCCATATAACAAACAATATAGTAAGCTTTAAGTTTAACACAAAGAAACTATCGACCATAGGCCGATCTCTCCAATCTATAAACTGATAGATGAATATTTTAGGTCAAGTTTCACAAAATCTATTTCTAGAGTTTTACAAAACAAAAATGGATCATTAAGAACAAAAATATTCATCATACATTAATCATCACTTGTTCACATACAAGACCAATCAAAAGAAATACATACAAGCTAATGGTAGACTACCTTTACCTTTGATACAAAGGGAATTAGCTACCCATAACCATTGTAGCTTGCTTTACAAGTTTTGGAAGAATATGAATGAGCATCCACGTCGAAGAATCAAACTCGGAAGCGAATCCAGCTTCTATTAGCAAAATATCACATTTTGGTGAAGAAATGCTGAGAAATGAAGTTCTTGTGTGTAAAATTAGGTTATGATCCCCAAAAATTATGAAAAGTACTTATATAGTACTTTTGGGATCTGTCATGTTCGCACTGCGAACCCTTTCTTCGCTTAGCGAACTCACTTTTAGGCACCTGATGTGCCTCTGAACAGTTAAAATGCCCCTGAGAAATATCTGAAGTTCACTGTGCGAGCAATTCTTTGCACATCGAACTACCTCGCTACAAGTTCGCACAGCGAACTTATGGCCCTTTAGCTACTGACTCTAGTATGGGATGGTTCGCTGGTACTTCGCTGAGACCTCGCCACAACAAACATTCGCTACCAATTCGCCCAGCGAACTTAGTGTCCTTTCCTTACTGACTCTCATTTGAGAGGTTTCGCTGGGACTTCGCCATGAGTTCGTACAGCGAACATTCGCTGACACTCCTCGCTGTGTGTCCTTTCCTTACACATTATTCATTTTTTTTCATTCAAACAAGCATGCTTTTTCTTTTTCTTTTTCACAATTCATATACACAATTTTCTTTTCAATGCTTGTTTGAAAATTTTCAAAAAATTTTAGTAACCTACCACTTTCTTTTCACTCTCCCCAACTTGGTTTTTAACCCAACATTAAGTGAATGTTCATTGCTTTTTTGAAGCAAGGAAGACAATTTAGTACAATTTCAAAGGTTCAAGAAAAAGACAAAAAAAATATATAATCCTACACAATTCAATGATGAACTATCTTTCACATTATGTACAAATACCAAGTTCATCGCTAAACTAGGATCTAAACTATTAAGCTCAAAGGGGTTAGCAAATTCTCACCACTCACGGGTAAGTTACTTTTGGATATAGTTATGCTCATTATCAACAAATGCCTTGATCATATCTAATGCCTCCACAAAATCAAAATAATCATAAGATTAAGCATGAATCAAATGTAGTCGACAAGATTTATCAGTCATCCTATGCATTTTAGTAAACAATGGAGGTTTCACACAAATTTGTGGCTATTGGAACCTAAGTGATACAAGCATTCAGACAAAGTTTCAAAATGAAACAAAATTACATTTGCACAATGAATTTTTTTTTAAACATTCTAACATCCTAGAAAGAGGTAACCATGTACCTTGCCCACATATACATGATTAAATACTATCATCACCATCCAAACTTAGGAGAACCTTCATTGGATACTTTTAGCAAATAGCAACCAATCTAGAGAAGTTCTCACAATTCATCACCACAAAAGGGAAACATTAAATTCAAAGAAAGCATACCAACAATAATTAAAACTACAAGATTTGAACATTCCTAAATTGAAGAATTCAACTCTTAACAACATAATAAAAGAAAACGAAAGTAAAGAAAACGAAAGTTGAACATTCGTGAACTGAAGAATTCAACTGCAAATAACATTAAAATGTTAATGGTGTAAAAGCACCAACAAAATTACTAGTACCCAAAAGTGGTACATACAAACAACATTGTCCAAATTAATCCACCAAATGGATATTATACATCAAAAGGGAATACAATAAACATAAAAAATAGCAATGATCTAAGCTAACAGAAAACTTAACTTTGTAGAACCAAAGGAAGTCGCCTAAGATCATGCTCAAAATATCCAACAACAAAAACTAGTCCTCCTCAGAATATGTCTCCTCCTCCAAATCAACCTCTTCTCCAGAACCAGAAACATCATCAGAACCAGCCTCATCATCATCTCCGACCTCCTCATCGTCCTCAGGATCATCACTAGCTACACCTGCCCCTACCCAAAATGTGGCCTGGCCTCAGTCCAACTAGCATGAGCTAGGAACGTCTCCATAGTCATCATCAAATGCTCCACAGAAGGCTCTCTGCACTGTAGCTGTAACACCCGCATAGAGTCATGAATATCAATCATGGCGCGTTGAGTTGTCGCCATCCACTTCCAGTTATAGTTACAGATCACCCTCTGGAACGGGTCAAAGCCCTGGGAGCCTGCAACTCCAGAACCGGAAGCCTCACCAGCTCCTGTACCAACACCAGTACTAGCACTAGAAGTCTGTCCACCTCTCATTCCCTTCGACCTATAAACCTTATCCACATAATTATCATCAATAGCAGTCGGGATCGTCACCTGACGGCGAGAGGGTACCTTCACCCTAGAATGCATTCATAAAACCATAATCAGACATGGGAAGACCAAGGGGCAATTAGCTCGCGACCCTGATCTAAGTCCACTCCCAACAATAGCGTGCATCTCATCAACGATGATCCTAGCTATATTAATATGAGTGTTAATCAAAATACTATGAACCAAGTGTGCAACCATAATGGTCATAGTGGAGGAATACGACTTAGGATTGATGTTTGTTAACACCAAGAGAAGTACCATCTGTGCTAACGGTCGCATATCCTCCCTGGGGTATCTTTTTGGAACCCTAGATGGGTTCAACTCCACTGACTTTCCCTCTAATAACAATGCACTAAAAACGGTCTCTATGTCTCTATGCAGCCTTAAGGTCCTGTGATACTCATCAATTTCATCTTCCCCCAAAGTGAGAGGTTTGCCTAAAAAATGATTAATGGTATCCCGATCAAATTTCACCTCTCTCTCATACACCATGGTGGTCCAAGAAAATACATCGTCATCATCTGGAAAGGCATTAGCATAGAACTCTCTTACGAGCTCCACGTTATAGCTGTCACAAGGTGTGATAAATTTGTCCCACTCTTTGGAATGAAGGATTCCTGCTACCGCCCGGTAGGAACCTTGAGGGTTGAGGTTAAACCTCTTTTCTGAAAAAATTCTCCTCTTCTTGAGAGCAATATAACGAGCAGTCTACTTAGCTCCCTTGAACCTGTCAGAATCATATTGAATTGGTTATGGACAGGATGTACTTCCAACCTTTCTTTTCTTGGAAGGAGTTGTCCTTGGAGGTGCCATCTACACATTCACCAAAAAAACCAGCAAACCAAACACAAGATCTATTAGTGAGAAATTAATGCACAAAGAATCAGAACAAGAATCCCAACACAACTCAAAATTTAAATTTTCTGTCATGTTCGCCAAGAGTTCGCCTAGCGAGACCTAGCGAACTTTCGCTCCAGGTTAGCTTTGCGAACTCAAGGCGAACCCTGCGAATTTTCAAAATTGTTGGTTCTGCCTACTCAAAGGAAAATCAATTACAGAGCTAATTTTCCTCATTCAATCATTTATGTTCATGGTACACAATAAGTATCAATTAACAACACCAACTACCACAATTGTTCAAGAAAAGATTAAAAGCTCATAAGGTTTCTTTCAATTCCAATTCAACTCTAACCTAAGCAAGTTCAACTCTTAGAATTTTTGAAGTTAAAAACCAACATGCAAAGCAATATAAACCAACAAAAAAGAACATGCACTAGATTCACAAAGCCTAGAAGCAAGTTTCTAACATTTTTCAAACCAACCGTAACAACATCTTGCTAACAAGAACAAGGGAATGAATAGAGAAAATCAAAACTGAATTATGTTGAGAGGAGAGAATGGGAATTGCAATTAAATTTGGAAACCACTTCACTTGCACGGGTACAACGGAGAGCAGAGAAAATTCTGTGTGGTGTGTTTTTTGTGGAAAGTATAAAGACAAGAGGGACAAGTGAAGACAAAAAGGGGAATGGGGAAAGTTTACTCCACCAAATCTGAAAAGAGGGTATTGGGCCTATGCATCTCTGGCCCACCCAAAATACCACTTAAGTGATGTGGCAGAAAAGCTACTATTTTTCTCTGTCCCGCTCAGTTCGCCTAGCGAACTTCCCAGCGAATATTCGCCTCAGGTTCGCCTAGCGAACTCAAGGCGAATGTGACAGATTTTTGAAAGTTTTTTTTTCATTTCATCTCATTCTACCACAACACTTCCTAAACTAAATTACACTATAAAAGTAGTAAAAATGAAAGGGTGCTTTCAATGTTGGGGTACCTCCCAACTAGCACTTTGTTTAACTTTGTTTGAGCTCGACGATCCGGAGGTTTGAAACCTCGAAACTAAAAGTGATTGGATTAGCTTCTGAGACAAACACTCTAACAACAAAGACCTCAACCGTTATCATGACCTGTTCTTGGTCAACTTTTCCTTAAGAAAGAAAAGTCCCAACATGACTTCATTAAAGCCTCATTGGCCTCTCCATCCATCTTTTAAAAAATTTCTTCATAATTGGCTCTTTATTCCTTCTTTTTCTTTGATGCAACCTTTGTGTCTTCGACTTTCTTTTTCTTTTCCGCAATTCTTACATTTTCTTTTTTCACTTGAAAATTGTCCTCCAATGGGTTCGAATACATCACTTCTTTGAAAAGTGTGAAACATACTTCCTCATCATTTCTCCTCACCTTCATTATACCTTCATCAACATCGATTAGCATCCTAGCGGTCATCATGAAGGGTCTTCCAAGGATTATTTGTGTATCCTCACCCTCTTCCATGTCCATGACTATGAATTAACCGATAATAAAAATTTGTCGACTTTCAATAACACGTCTTCAACAACTCCTTGAGGACGAGTGCTAGACTTGTCCGCAAGTTGTAAAGTCATGTTGGTTGACTTCATCTCCATGTTCTCAAGCCTCTTGAACACGGATAAAGGAATCAAATTAATACTAACTCCCATATCGACCAAAGTGTTGCACTTGAAATCACTACCTATAGTTATAGGTATAGCCACTCTTCCCGGATCTCCTTCTTTTTGTGGAAGAATGTTTTGGACAATAGCACTACAATTGGCATTGAGCTCAATGGTTTCCTTATCCGTGTATCTCTTTTTTTTTCTCGTAAGTATGTCCTTCATGAATTTCGCATACTTAGGCATTTGCTCTAGAGCCTCGGAGAATGGAATGGTTACTTGCAACCGACTGAATATATCCAAGAATCTCGCATGATGCTTTTCATTTTCTTTTTTCATATGAGCAATAAGGTATGGTAACTTTTTTTTTGTAGAACTTCTCCCTCATACTCCTTTCCTTTTTTTTTCTTTCTTTCAACTTCTCCTCTACATCATTCTTTTAAACTACCTTCTTTTCATCATTTTTTTCAAGTTCCTCCATAATCTCATCCTCTTTTTCACTTTCAACATTATTTTACAACTTCCCCACTAATTGTTCGTCCACTCCTTGTAAAGATGGCATTGCAATGCTCCTTTGGATTCACTTGAGTGTTAGGCGGAAAGGTTTCTTTATGTTGTTCGGCTAGTTGTTTGGACAATTGTCCAACTTGAGTCTCAAGATTCCGAATTTCCGCATCCGTACTTTTTTGAATAGATATGGACATTTGCATAAATTGGTTGAAATTCTCCTTAATCTTAGATCCTCCTCCTTGGTTTTGCTGCGGTTAGTTGTAATTTTAGTAAGGTTGACGGTATGAAGAACTCGGATCTTGCCTCCACCCTTGTTGGTAACCTTGGCTATTACCTCTCGGTTGGTAGCCTAGGTCATTGCTTTGATATCTTGGTCTTGGTTGAAAGCCTTGATTTTGATTTCCTGCATAATTGGCTTCTTCAACAACCGGTGGACAATAGCCGGTAGGATGGTCGCATTTACAAAGTTCACAACTTGCTACATGTTGATTTTGGTTGGGAACTTCTTGTATCTCTTTGATTTGTTATGGAAGCTTTGACAATTGCTTTGTCAACAACTCTACTTGTTGTGAGAGTAATTTGTTTTAAGCAAGAATAACAACATTTATTCCCAACTCGATCATGCACGATTTTCTTTGAGGTGTGCCATGGTTGTGTCTTAGACTGTTAACACAAGGGGTTGAAGCATGAGGTGGTGGTAGTGGTTCAACCATGATTGGTGTAACAATGGGTTTAGATAAAGAAGATTCTCCGCGCTCTTGTCTTTCTTTAGCAAGTTGCCGCCTCCGCAGGTACACTCCCTCGCATAAACAGAATCTGCACACTTGACCAAACAAATTAAGCATCACAAGAAAACTAATAGGGGTAGGAATACAATACAAAGTTCTTAAATCAATAAACTATTGCAATGCTTGCAATATCGACAATCCCCGGCAACAACGCCATTTTGTTCGAATCATAGTTAAAGCGGGGGGGGGGGGGGGGGGGGGGTTGTTATCGTCTCCACATGGATTGAAGATATTTTGATGCTTGCCTTTCAACAGTTTATCGTTTCAAGAATAAGGGTTTTCAAAGTTTTGTTCATAAAATTATCACATTTTTAGTAGCAAAGCTTATGAATTCTAAATAGTTTGATTAACAAAGTATATCAAAAGTAGTTTTCATCAACCCTAACTTATACATATTCTTTCAATCTTGCATGTGAAGTCGGATCCAATTAATATCGTCGCGCATTCTCTCAACACCGTCTATCTCTAGAGCAGTGTCGTGAGAAATACCGTATTCATCACTACACGATTTCTCCATATAACAACCAATATAGTAAGCTTTAAATTTAACACAAAGTAACTATCGACCATAGACCGATATCTCCAATCTATAAACTGATAGATAAAT
The DNA here is from genome assembly GCA_022829125.1 of Lathyrus tuberosus. Taxonomy (NCBI): domain Eukaryota; kingdom Viridiplantae; phylum Streptophyta; class Magnoliopsida; order Fabales; family Fabaceae; genus Lathyrus; species Lathyrus tuberosus. Next base: position 9,139,355 of record JALAZF010000179.1, read on the forward strand.
ATTTTAGGTCAAGTTTCACAAAATCTATGTCTAGAGTTTTACAAAACAAGAATGGATCATTAAGAACAAAAATATTCATCATATATTAATCATCACTTGTTCACATACAAGACCAATCAAAAGAAATACATACAAGTTAATGGTAGACTACCTCTACCTTTGATACAAAGGAAATTAGCTACCCATAACCATGGTAGTCTGCTTTACAAGTTTTGGAATAATATGAAAGAGCATCCACGTCGAAGAATCAAACTCGGAAGCGAATCAAGCTTCTATTAGCAAAATATCACCTTTTGGTGAAGAAATGATGAGAAATGAAATTCTTGTGTGTAAAAATCGGTTACGATCCCCAAAAATTGTGAAAAGTACTTATATAGTACTTTTGGGATCTGTCATGTTCGCACTGTGAACCCTTTCTTCGCCTAGCGAACTCACTTTTAGGCACCTGATGTGCCTCTGAACAGTTAAACCACCCCTGAGAAATATCTGAAGTTTGTTGTGCAAGCAATACTTCGCACTGCGAACTACCTCGCTACAAGTTCGCACAGCGAACTTATGATCCTTTAGCTACTGACTCTAGTCTGAGATGGTTCGCTGGTCCTTCGCTGAGACCTTGCCACATCAAATATTTGCTACCAGTTCGCCCAGCGAACTTAGTGTCCTTTCCTTACTGACTCTCAATTGAGAGGTTTTGCTGGGACTTCGCCATGAGTTCGCACAGCGAACATTTGTTGGCACTCCTCGCTGTTTGTTCGCATTGCGAACATGCTGAAATTCTTTGCTTCTTTAGTTTCCTTGTCCAATTGCTTGTGTCTCACACTTTAATATTTTCATGCCTAATTTCTACACAATAGCACATAAATCAAAGCAACCAAATGTATTTTCAACAATATTGAAGAATAGCATGATATCATGGAGTAAATCCAACAAAACAACACAAAAGAGTTGAAAAATGCCGATAAATAAGGATCAAATGAAAGCAAGTTCATCATTCAACAATCTCTCAGGGGAGGTGGTAACAAAAACAGATACAAGTATTTCTGAGTGATCAAACCCTCCCTTAATTAACTAGAGAGTATACTCTACTCCCCCTGAGAGTATACTTCTCACTCTTTCTCATTATGAAAATGAATAACATAATCAAAGCACATTGATCCCGTGTAAAAGGAATGAGTTACCTTATAGAGATGGACAGTAGCAGTCCAAAGTAAGGCATAAGATCTAAAATCTTTTTTCTCCCCACGTAAGGTATTATACAACTTTGAAATCAACTGGTAGGCATGCTTTGGATAACTTATTCCCTTTGATTTTTCTTTCTTGAACATCACTTAAAAGTCATCGAAGCTTTCTAAACCGAGAGGAAATTTTGTTGCTAATATTTCCTCAAGGTCTCAAGGTAACTTAAGAAACGTCCCTTTAACCTCTCATGATTAACATCATCATTTCTATTAATTTCATTTGAAAGGCACAATCAATCTTGGTTAAATCCATCAGGGTTGACAATAACTTCTTTTTGTACTCTTAAAAAAGGCTTTCCCATATTTTAATTTGCACCATATCATAAACATCTTTGCACAAGGCTACGTTAGTAGCATCGAATCGACAAAAAACCATGCACAAGTAAAGTATGCTCGGTTTGAAAAAGAGTAATATCATCCTTTGAAATTCGTTTTCAAGCAGAAAATTTCTCAGACTATTAAACCAATCTCTATGAGCTTATCTTAGATCGTAAACACCCATTTTCATTTTGAAGACATGAGTAATAAGAGTTTTAAAAAATCACGAGAATGATAAACATGCACTTCCTTATGGGTGTAACAGTTCAGAATGCATTTTTTTTTACATTCATTTGGAAGATTTTGCAAAAACGCATGAGAAGGCTAGAATTATCCTTATGGCTTCTAGTTGAGGTACATGAACATAAACTTTTATTGAGATCTATGATTTAATTGCAATCTTTTCCAACAAGTCTTGTTTAAAACAAAGATTTCCATCAAGCTTGTTATGAAAGATTCACTAAGGTGTCAATAACACAACTAGCTTTGGGAACGAGTTTCCAACCGTTGTTTCTCTTAAATTGATTTAACCTTTCTTGCATAACAAGAGACCAATGTTCTTTGATGATAGCTTTGTTAATTTCCTTTGCCTCAATTTGTGAAACAAAGTCCATATGGTTACATACCTTGATAGGGGAGTGTTGAGATGCAACTCTCTTAGAGATTTCCCCATTAACATTCTGAATGAAGCGGTCCTTAATGATCCTCTATTCTTAAGATAAATTTTCTTTAGTTAACTTATTTAACTTGAATTTCTCTATTTAGACTATAGATTTCCTCTTGTCTTTGATATTTTCCCTTTATTGTCATCTTTCAATGATGTTCTCTGAGGGATACCTGCAAAAGTAACAACTCTACTTCTACCTACTAGTAGTTCACCAAAGGTAATATGCATGAGTTCTTCCATAGTCATAGTACTTCCTAAAAGTGGTTTTAAAAGGATTGTAAATTACGATTTTTATTGACCATGCATATAGAGGAATTAAACACACATTATTACCTTTGTTACACATCTTAATATTAAGTAACTTGTGCAATAACGATATAATTAATCAGGACAGCTAAAGGGTAAGATTAGGAATCTTACCAAGACTCAAAGATCCAATGATTTTATCTTGTTGTTATAAGGAAAATGAATTTCTTCCCTCATAGGAGAGGAACAATAGAACATATTTATTTATTCACTTGAATAGTAATTGTCGGTATCATCATATGCTTCATAGTTGGACTTGTCTACCTTTGGCACTCATATCTTTTTGGGTTCTTCGATCTTATTGGAAAACAAATTATGAAAAGACATCTTTTTATTTTTATGTTCACAATGTTCTTTATAAAAGTATGAAGAAGGATGTCCTTATTTGCTCTCATGACTCTTTTTGATAAAACAAAACATGGCAATATGACCGTATTATTACAGTAATTACATTTTAAGGTTTTGCATTTAGATGTTGGTTGGACATTGCAAATATTTATAAAGATTATACTAGTGTTCTTAGGTTCATAACCAAGACTAGCCTTATTGTAAGACGCCATTTGACTTCCTAACAAAATATTTAAGTTGTCTATCCCTTTAGTGAATTTATTAAGCGTGTTTTAAAAATCATCAATTTTATTTTTCAAAATGGCACATTGATTATACTTGAGAGATTTGTCTAAAATATTATGAGACGAGGAAGAGTTTATAATTAGATCATATTGTCTCTTTCTAAGACTTTTTGTTTCTTCCAACATATTTTTATTTTTTAATTCAAGGGAAGATAAAATGTCTTTAGAGGTAGAGATAATTTGTTCTAATATACTCATTTCTTTGGTTAGCTTCTTACAAAGGCGAAATATATCTTGATAGGAAAAGTGAGAGGTTACCTCATTGTTATCCTATGATATGTATGCTTCTTCTTTATCTGAAGATTCCATATCATTGTTATCCCATGATATGTATGCTCTCTTTTTGGATTTCTTGAACTTTCTTTGATTTTGGTTTCTTCTCGAGTTTTACGGGAAGTTTGTTCTTATATGCCATTTCTCTCCGCATTGATGACATGTAGGAATGGATGATGAACCTTCTTTACTTTGCTTCTGGAGTCTTGAAGTTTGTTTTCCGTGCCCTAGGAACTTCTTGATTTTTTGAAACATGAGCTTCATAAATTTATTAATCCCACTTTGACAGTCTTCATCTTCTGATTCCTTATTTTCAATGTTAGTAGCTTTAAGTGCAATACTTTTCCTATTCTTTTTGTTTTCTTCTTCATCATCAACAAGTCTTTTCAGCCCCATCTCACGTTCCTGCAATTTACCAAAGAATATGTGTGTCCATGGTTGCTAAATTATTCGATTCATAGATTGCAATGACTTTAGGTTGCCAACTACGGTTTAGGAATCTAAGAATCTTCATAACTAATTCTTTATTTGAAAATGTTTTTCTAAAGTTCTCATATGGCTCACAATATAGGTAAACCGTGTTTGCATCTGATTAATGCTATCTTCATGTTTCATTCTAAAGATTTCATACTCATGGTTCAATGTGCCCAACCTCGCCCTCTTGACCTCAATAGTTCCTTCATGGGTGATTTGAAGGATGTCCCGCATTTCTTTTGCAGTTTCGTAGTGAGAAACTCGAGAAAACTCATCAAGATCGAGAGCGGTAGTGATAACAACTTTTGCTTTCAAATTGTGTTACATATTTTCTTTATCATCTTTTGTCCAATTCTTTTCAGGTTTGTTTTCTACAACACCATTAACTATGTGTGTAAGAACAAATAGGCCTTCATTCACAGCCTTCCAAATACCACGATCCACCCCTTCTTTGAAAAATTTCATTTTCTCTTTCCAAAAACTATACCTTTCTCCATTGAAGGATGGATGTATGTTTAGTGAATAACTTGAATACATTTTTCCTCCTTAGACGACTAGTCCTTAACAGGAGTTAGGCTCCTGAGACTTTAAACACAAGAGGGGGGGATCGTGGTATTCAAAATTCGTGATTAATTTTAATCTTTCTCGATTAATATCGTATTAGTAAATTTTTAGGTGAGTAATTTTAGTGCAAATAAAATATTGAAAGTAAATTACAAAAAATAAAGAGATAAGGTTAAAAAGATTGCACCCGAGATTTATACAGGTTTGGCCGAACGTTGGCCTAGTCTTGTCCCCAAGAGGTCTTCTTGAGAGTTTCACTATAAACTTTGAGCTTTTGAAGGTTATGCCCACAAACCTTTAATATAGACTTATCCCCAATCAAATGACATATTCTAACCCAGGCTACGCTATCGAACCATTTAGAGATTTATGGCTGATCTCAATAACCAAACCAAAGCTTTTTCCGACAAAACTTAATAAATCAATAACAAAGATTTTATAAAGGTTGATCTCAAGAACCAAACACAAACTCTTAAAGGTGTCGCACCCTTAAGAATATAAACGACCAACACGACCATTTACAAAAGTATCTCCCTCACAAGTAAAGCTTCACTTAGTAACACTAAGGCAACTTTGAAGTGAATAGAAATATTTTCTAAAAAAGAAAGAAAAAGATAAATTCCAAAGAAATATAAAAACTTTAGAAAATGACGTGAATATGAATTGAGAAAGACCCTCCCTTATATAGTGGTTGGAAACGCCAAGAGAGGAAGCAATCCATGAGCTAAATTTATTATCTAATTGATTAGAGAAAAGCTCTAATCGATTAGATAACTTAAATATAATTGTTTATAAAACTCAATTAGGAAATTTTGGATATAGAGCCATTGCAAGTCATTAATGTTCTATCCCTGCTAATTATATAATCGATTATTACCATTCTAATCGATTGTACAAGTATCCTAATCGATTGGATAGATAAAAAGTTTTGCCAATCGATTGGTTCATCTTTCCAATTGGTTAGATGGTTAAGAAAATGTTTGGATAACTTTTTAATCACTTGGTTTTGGTTTAGACAATTATTTGCAAGGTTACAAATATTTTAAAGTGTGTGTGTGTGAGTTGCCTTAGTATTTTTAATCTACTACCTTACTTTTACAATACTCGATTCACTCGGACATACCGATAGACGTCACATGGCGAGCTTTCACACCTTTTCCTAAAGAGGCATCAAGACTTTTGCTAGATAATATCTGATTGTATATGCACTTTGATCTTGAGTCCCATGCTGATAAGTCATAAGATGCTTTGGTTATCATCAGAGTTATTGCCATGCGTTGTCGTCATTAAAACATAAAATGCTATTCTTCATTATCTGCAAGCACATAAATTCACACACTCCGCCATAAGGTCAATGACACTCAATCTGCTATAAGCTCATACAAATAATAGGGCCTCAAGTCAGACAGAGAGAGCACAAGAGTTACCTGCAAACTTACCAAAAAACCATTTTAAGCCTAAAAGATGTTATTGTCTTCCACTTCCTTCACGTTAGTAGACGAACCTATAAAAATAACATCATTATGAGGACACTAAACATCCTTCAGATTCACTAACACCCCACACTTAAACATATTATCTTTAATAGGGATCTTATCTTAAAAGAGTTGTCAGGAGAAAACAACAGCTTTAGAAAAGTCCTAACTAATCAAACATAAACCCTAAATCCTCCATAAACAGATGCCAACACCTTCTCAAAAAAGAAAAGTTAAACCTGTCAAACCCATGACTCTTATTATCATCTCAAAAGGCCATACCCCGATCAATCTTAAAGAGAAAAAGAGGGATTGCAAGAGTAAAAATATCCTCATCGAAAAAAGTACAGAAAGTTACCCCATCCAATTATAGGCGATTGGAAATGGGCTCCTTTAAATAATTAGAGAAATATTTGACCATCATATGATGTATCTCTAAAACCTCTTCAACCCAACTGTTTTCCATCTTAATGAGTAAAATTACATTCCTTCTACTTTTGCTCTTCAAGCATGCATGAAAGATGTAAGAATTTTGGGTCACAAATGTAATATTACATGTGTTAGGGCCACTATTTAATTAGACAAAACTAAAGTGTTATAATTGATATTTAGTCTGTGGCTAAGGACATATACGTCATGAAAGATTATTGTGTATATAAGTCAATATTCTAATTTGATGATGGGTCAAATTATAATATTGAAAACTAAGTATTAACCCTAATTGAATTATTTATATGGGTTATGGTCCCCATGCATTTGTAGAAAGACGATCAAAATGATTTATCAAGTTTTCTTTCTTCATCCTAATCAGAAGAGAATCAAGAAACTCTAAGACACCCTACAAATCGGAAGATCACATTTCTACATACCTTTAATGATTTCAATAGTAAACTTATGTATACTTTCGATTTCATTCTCATTTTATATTCGATCATGGGTTCATAGGATATGGATTCATAAAGAATAATTTTAAATCGTGTTCTTGATTTTTATATAAGTAGAAATCATTCGGTATATTAAATCGACTACACTATATAAATTAAATCGATGCTTTTTAAACTGTATTTCATAGATTTTTAAATTATATACCACTATCATTTTGTAACATTTGATATTAGTCTTATAAATTTAAATAATTGAGATAAAATTTTGTCGAGAACGGTGATCAAATACTCATCATGATATTTAAATTAATAAACAAAAATCACTTTATTATTTTTAAAGGATAACATTAACTTGTATCTTTAAGTTACAAAATAAGAGATAAACATAATAAAAATTTATTAGAAATTGTATATTGAATTTAATACAAATTTATAATTAATGATTTTATTGTTTTTTTATACGAATTTTTTATTTATAAATTATTTAACATCTACTCCAAAGACACAAGTTAGCATTACCTTTTTTTAAATACGCTATATAAAATTTAGGGTAATTCTAGGGCACAAGTTAAAATACACACTTATAGAAAATTTGTATTAAAAATATCAATAACAAATTAAATTTTTGATTTTTATTAAAAACAGTGCATAATTTTCAAAATATTATTTCTACATTTGATTCTTAACTTGTGCTTTAGAGGCACAAGTTAGCATTATCCTAATCATCCACCGATTAATTTTTGAAGAGTTTAGTGTTTGTTTAATGCGGGTTAATACATCAACTTTAGTTTATTATAAATTCAATCAATAGTAGATTGTCAACATTTCACACAATTAGCTGGAGCACAAACTTTCTTGAATAATAACTTCGATGAATTTTTGTAGCCTTGTAAATAGAGCACCTGTATTAAAGTTTTCAAATACAAACTAGTAAGAAACCCGTGCTCCCGCACGGGTAATTTAGTTAAGATATTGAGTAAATCTAAAAAAAAAATATAGAACATGAGAATATTCAATTTATATTCATATAATACTAAAATAACAACATGAATTAGTGTACATGGAATTGAGTAGACTATGTCATTGTTAACTAAAGTTTACAGGGAATTGAGTAGACAATTGCATTGTTAGCAACAAATGGATTTGTACGTTCAACATAACCAAAGTTTATATTATAACCAAATTTCAACATGGTAGGGAATTTAAAACAAACTGATACAATAACCAAAGTGTAACTGTAATGAAAGTTAAAATGGTAGTGCATTAAACAGAAACAGCTAATAAACTCGAAGTTAAGAAACCAAAATAAGAGGTTGTGGATTCGGTGTGGTTAGGGTGACAAAGTAATGTGATTTGGTTTATGAGTTCCATACGACATCAAAGTTTGGTTCATAATGTTTTAAATTGAAATGATACAATTTGGTTAGATTAAAATGAGTAAGCATGCTAAAATTGGAAGGTCCATTTATAGGAATTCCTTGAAATTCAAGTACAAGTTATTAGCATTGGGATTCAAGAACTTTCGAGTTGTCATAAAGATTCAAATGTTGAAATTTCACAAATTCAAGTTGGTACCAAAATGTAAAAAAATTAAAGGTTCAAAGATTGGATTCATTCTCATTCAAAGCATAAAATTCACATTTTTCAAGAATTATAAGAATCACAAGTTCAAACCAGTTCCAAAAGTTCAAAGTACATGAAGATTCTCAATATTCTTTCTATGATTCAAAATCCAAAATTGGAGACCTCACTTCAAGAAACCATGAAACACTACAATATCCAAGTGTTCATGCATTAAATTGCCAAAAAAAAAAAAATTGAAGCCTAAAAGAAATAGATCAATCCAAATGTTCACATATCAAAATTGAAATAAAATTATGGAAGTTTTCTCCACTCAAGCCACTACCATGATCCACACGAAGGAATCTGCAAGAAACTTCATGACATCATTTTGATCCCACATCCAAGCCACTCTTGCACCATAAGTCTATAACTGCAAATAAACACCAATGTTGCGCCATGTTTTAGATGATGAGGCCATGTTTAAGCATTGCAAGATTTGATCAGTTTGACCAGAAAGACCGACCTCTACAATATGGATATGATGATGCAAAGTTATAGACCCATATCAGTTGGATTCTCACAGATGGGCAATGCTGCAGCTATTGTCATTGCATTCGGGGAAGATTTTTCTCCTGGGATACCTGAAACAAATGAAAGTATACCAATTAATTTTCTTTGAAGCACATGAACTCAGGAATAGGTCTTGGATGGCTAATGAGCTAGCTTGGCTGGATATGCAACATTTGGTTTTCATGGTGGCCTGCAGAATTTTTGTTATAACAATATATTAGTATTAGAAAATAAGAAGATAGTAAGAGTTTAGGAAATTAGGTTTCAGCTTGGAATTTTTTATTCCAAGTCATCATCAACCACCAACAAATGGCAGATCAAGACGATTGTCTCAATTCAATGCCACGAGATGTAAAAGGGAAAGTATATCAGAAGGAACAGCAGGAAGGAGAGGATTTTCGCAGCAACATTTAGCGCTCAGAAGATTTATTTTCATTGCAGCAAAACATCAAATAATATCTACAATATCATAAATGTCAGACCATCATAGGAACTCCGTAGGTGTTACACAAACCGATCACGATGCAGATATTTATCAGAGCAGTTGAAAAACAAATTGCAAACTGTTCGGTATGCAAGAAAAAAAATCTTCGATAGGAATGCAGTTTGCAGCACATGGCATATGATGAAAGTGTCCCGTACAACAACGACAACAAACTGTGTTTCTGCTATAAAAAATGGTTATGTCAAATCAAACCAAGTTGTTATTAGCAGAATGCATATCAATTCAATGACATTAAACAACAAATAAGCATCAAGATGCTAAGAGTTCAGGATATTATGTTTTAGACTGGAATTTATTCTAAGTCATCATCAACCACCAACAAATGGCAGATGAAGACGTTTGTCGCAATTCAATGCCATGAGATGTATAACGGACGCTATATCAGAAGGAACAACAAGAATGAGTGGAATTTCGCAGCAACATTCAGTGCTCAGAAGATTTATTTTCATCACAGACAACCAACAAATAACATTTGTAGCATCATAAAATTCATAGCATCATAGCAAGGTTCATATTAGTGAAAAGGTTCCCTAAATTATGTACCAAAGCCAATGAAAATGTTGCTAAAACCTGCAAAAAGGAACAGAGGGTCGATTTCGTCTTTACTCAGTAATAGATGATTAGGCCAAGTTTAAGCATTGCAAGATTCGATCAATTTGACCAGAAAGACCGACCTCTACAATCTGGATATGATGATGCAAAGTTATAGACCCATATCAGTTGGATTCTCACGGATGGGCGATGCTGCAGCTATTGTCATTGCCTCCAGGGAAAATTTTCCTCCTGGGATACCTGAAACAAATGAAAGTAAACAAAATAATTTTCTTGGAAGCACATGAACTCAGGAATAGGTCTTGGATGGCTAATGAGGTAGCTTGGCTGGATATGCAGCATTTGGTTTTCATGGATGACTTGCAGAAACAACAAATAACAACTGCAGCATCATAAATGTCAGAGCATCATAGGAACCCCTTAGGTGTCACACAAACCGATCACCATGCAGCTTTTTATCGGAGCAGTTCAAAAACAAATTGCAAAGTGTTCGGTATGCAAGAAAAAAATTCTTCGATACAAATGCAGTTTGCAGCACATCGCATACGATGAAAGTCTCCCGTGCAACAACGACAACAAACTGTGTTTCTGCTATAAAAAATGGTTATGTCAAATCAAACCAAGTTGTTATTAGTAGAGTGTATATCAATTCAACGACATTAAACAACAAATAAGCAGCAAGATGGTAAGAGTTCAGGATATTAGGTTTCAGACTGGAATTTATTCCAAGTCATCATCAACCACCAACAAATGGCAGATCAAGACGTTTGTCCCAATGCAATTCCATGAGATGTAAAAGGGAGACTATATCAGAATGAACAACAAGAATGAGAGGAAATTCGCAGCAACATTCACGGCTCAGAAGATTTTTTTTCGTCACAGCCAACCAACAAATAACATCTGCAGCATCATAAAATTCATAGCATCATAGCAAGGTTCATATTAGTGAAAAGGTTCCCTAATGTATGTACCAAAGCCAATGAAAATGTTGCTAAAACCTGCAAAAAGGAACAGAGGGTCGATTCCGTCTTTACTCAATAATAGATGATTAGGCCAAGTTTAAGCATTGCAAGATTCGATAAGTTTGACCATCCAAGACCGACCTCTACAATCTGGATATGATGATGCAAAGTTATAGACCCATATCAGTTGGATTCTCATGGATGGGCGATGCGGCAGCTATTGTCATTGCACAAGTGGAAGGTTTTCATCCTGGGATACCTGAAACAAATGAAAGTAAACAAATTAATTTTCTTTGAAGCACCTAAACTCAGGAATAGGTCTTGGATGGCTAATGACCTAGCTTGGTTGGATATGCAGCATTTGGTTTTGATGGATGACCTGCAGAAATTTTGTTATAACAATAAAGTAGTGTTAGAAAAGAAGAAGATAGTAAGAGTTTAGGAAATTAGGTTTCAGTCTGGAATTTATTCCAAGTCAGCATCAACCACCAACAAATGGCAGATCAAGACGATTGTCTCATTTCAACGCCATGACATGTAAAAGGGAAAGTAAATCAGAAGAAACAGCAGGAAGGAGAGGATTTTCGCAGCAACATTCAGCGCTCAGAAGATTTATTTTCGTCACAGTAAAACAACTAATAACATCTGCAGCATCATAAATGTCAGAGCATCATAGGAACCCCTTAGGTGTCACACAAATCGATCACCATGCAGATTTTTATCGGAGCAGTTCAAAAAAAAATTGCAAAGTGTTCGGTATGCTGCGAAAAAAATTCTTCGATAGGAATGCAGTTTGCAGCACATCGCATACGATGAAAGTCTCCCGTGCAACAACGACAACAAACTGTGTTTCTGGTTTAAAAATTGGTTATGTCAAATCAAACCAAGTTGTTATTAGCAGAATGCATATCAATTCAACGGCATTAAACAACAAATAAGCAGCAAGATGGTAAGAGTTCAGGATATTAGGTTTCAGACTGGAATTTATTCCAAGTCATCATCAACCACCAACAAATGGCAGATCAAGACGTTTGTCCCAATTCAATGCCATGAGATGTAAAAGGGAGACTATATCAGAAGGAACAACAGGAATGAGAGGAGTTTCGCAACAACATTCAGGGCTCAGAAGATTATTTTTCGTCACAGCCAACCAACAAATAACATCTGCAGCATCATAAAATTCATAGCATCATAGCAAGGTTCATATTAGTGAAAAGGATTCCCTAATGTATGTACCAAAGCCAATGAAAATGTTGCTAAAACCTACAAAAAGGAACAGAGGGTCGATTTCGTCTTTACTCAGTAATAGATGATTAGGCCAAGTTTAAGCATTGCAAGATTCGATCAGTTTGACCATCCAAGACCGACCTTTACAATCTGGATATGATGATGCAAAGTTATAGACCTATATCAGTTGGATTCTCACGGATGGGCGATGCTGCAACTATTGTCATTGCGTTCGGAGAAGGTTTTCCTCCTGGGATACCTGAAACAAATGAAAGTAAACAAATTAATTTCCTTTGAAGCACATGAACTCAGGAATAGTTCTTGGATGGCTAATGAGGTAGCTTGCCTGGATATGCAACATTTGGTTTTCATGGATGACCTGCAGAATTTTTGTTATAAGAATAAAGTAGTGTTAGAAAAGAAGAAGATAGTAAGAGTTTAGGAAATTAGGTTTTAGCCTGGAATTTATTCCAAGTCATCATCAACCACCAACAAATGGCAGATCAAGACGATTGTCTCAATTCAATGCCATGAGAAGTAAAAGGGAAAGTATATCCGAAGGAACAGCAGGAAGGAGAGGATTTTCGCAGCAACATTAAGCGCTCAGAAGATTTATTTTCATCACAGCAAAATAACTAATAACATCTGCAGCATCATAAATGTCAGAGCATCATAGGAACCCCTTAGGTGTCACACAAACCGATCACCATGCATATTTTTATCAGAGCAGTTCAAAAACAAATTGCAAATTGTTCGGTATGCAAGAAAAAAATTCTTCGATACCAATGCAGTTTGCAGCACATGGCATACGATGAAAGTGACCCGTGCAACAACGACAACAAACTCTGTTTCTGCTATAACAAATGGTTAGGTAAAATCAAACCAAGTTGTTATTAGCAAAATGCATATCAATTCAACGACATTAAACAACAAATAAGCAGCAAGATGCTAAGAGTTCAGGATATTAGGTTTCAGACTGGAATTTATTCCAACTCATCATCAACCACCAACAAATGGCAGATCGAGACGTTTGTCCCAATTCAATGCCATGAGATGTAAAAGGGACACTATATCAGAAGAAACAACATGAATGAGAGGAATTTCGCAGCAACATTCAGGGCTCAGAAGATTTATTTTCATCACAGACAACCAACAAATAACATCTGCAGCAGCATAAAATTCATAGCATCATAGCAAGGTTCATATTAGTGAAAAGGTTCCCTAATGTATATACCAAAGCCAATGTAAATGTTGCTAAAACCTGCAAAAAGGAACAGAGCCATAAATATATTAAATAATAATACAAAACAGCAACAGAACAGTATATAGAACAGAATTCTAACAACACATGTATGATAATAAATAACAGTACCTGTGAAGAAGTGAGTTTTCGACTTTTATAAAGATTAAGACCCCACATGAACTATAAGATACAAGTCATATTAAAATGCTAAATTCAATCAAAATAACAAAATGCATAAAATGTAGCAAAATGGTTCCAAAAAACACATAACGTGAAGTCGATCCTGACAATAATTCAATACTTGATCATAATTTCATAACAGCCCTAGATGAAAATGTAAAATATTAAAGATCAAATCTAAAACCCCTAGCCCTCATAAAGTTACTCCAGGTAAAATGTGCCTCATCCTCATCATCTGAATCTAAAAAACGCATCCTGGCCTGTCTTCTTCGCAACGCCTTTCTTCTTGCCCTTCTTAATCGTCTCCTGGCTTGTCTTCTACGCAGTGCAACAGCTTCTTGTGCCTCCTCAGCTTCCTCGGCCTGGAAGATTACTTCTTGTTGAACATGTTGTATTTGTTGGACCTCGTCAACCACAGGGATTACCTGGGGAACTCGTTGGACGTGTTGAGGTTGTTGTTCATGTGCCTCAGATTCATGCAGGACAACGTTATTTGAATTCATTGTTTTTTTCCCTATCCTATGGTGATGGTTGTGTGATACAACAAAGAGATAGCAGGACTTTATAATGTGTAATTTGACTATTGATATTCTCATTACATTGGTAATCTACAACTTTATAGTGGACTTGGGTCATTAATTGTTTGGTTAATTCAAAAGGCAATGTCAGTAATGATTTGCCATTGAAAACTATCAATGACGTTTTATTAAATTGTCATTGAAACCTAAAGGTCAAAGTAATGTTTTGCATTGGAATTTAAAACATTTTAAAAGCACAGTAATTAAAAAGACAAACCTGCATAATTGTGAGCCTAATTCAATGCAACCTGCAACCTGATTTTTTCACAAGACTGGTGATCATGTTCATTTGTAATCCATTGATGTTCCATTTTCATTCATTTAAAGTTGCTATACTACAGAAGATAACATATAAATTATTATCATATTGGTACCAAGTAATTTGCTAAAATTAGAATGTCAATAACTATAAACAGTAAACCAACTACACAAAATCAAAATGAACTATAGAGATTACAGAGAAAATACCATCCAATCTTCAAAAGCTAATGTAAGTCATGAAATTTTGATGGTGAAACCTATAAAAGTTAACAGAGCCTTACCAGAGTTTCCAAATCATCAACTTCCGGAGCATGCATTGAATACTAATTTCTCAGGGTTCGCATGAATATCATCAACATACCCTTAAAAGACCCTTCGATAATGATGAAAAGAAACAGAAAATGATATCAACCGGAGAGAAAAAGGCAGAGGAAATAGGGCGGCGTGCGGATTCTGTAGAGAAAGAGGGTGGCGATCGGTTGTGTGGAGAAAGAGGGTGGCGGCCGAGTAGGGATTGGGTTAGGGTTTGGTGGCGGGAGAGAGAGAGATAGAAAAGTTGAAATTGTGTGGATTAGGGTTTGTTTGGATGGATGAGGTAATTTGAAAATGTGGACCAACGACAGTCTAACAAATGGCACAATATGTGGGAAAGTAAGTTAGGAAGGGTGATGAATTGCCTAGTTACAATAAAGCCCTTAGTGTAGTTTAAAGTTTTTGAAGTGAAAGGACACAAATGGAAAGTCAATGCACTTGTTTGTAATTGCTTTATAGTAGATATTTTCTCTCGAGATTGAGATGATTGACAATATATATATATATATATATATATAGATAGGAGAGATTATTTGACACCGGTGTAAAAATATTAATTTTGACACTAAATCTTACCCCTTTATTATTATTCATTCAATGGCTAAGATAAATTCCCTTAAAACACTCATGTGTTAGTTTTAAGTGAATATATCTTAACCATTGAATGAACAATAATAAAGGGGTAGGATTTGGTGTCAAAGTTAAAATTTTGACACCGGTGTCAAATGATTTCTTCCCATATATATATATATATATATATATATATATATATATATATATATATATATATATAAAGTTTTAAATTAGGGTTATGCTAATGCACATAAGTGGGACCCACATTAGAAAAATGAATGAAAAAAATAGAAAGAAAATAGATGTAGTGTATTTTTGTGTAAAGCCTACCAATTTTAAATGTAGGTTAACATTTCTCTTTAAATTATATTGTATAAAATATATAGACTTATAAAGTGCAAAAAGAATTCTACATGTGGCCTACCATAAATACATGATACACACACTGATGCTGACCAATGAACAGGAAAACTTGCGAGTGGATCAAAACAAACATAGTTTTAAAATAAAATATATTTTTCTTAATTAACTAAGGATAGTAGGATTCAAGATAATGATATACTAATTTAAACCCTACTAAGCATGCTGATAGGGACTTGGATCCTCATACATGTAAATTAATTTTACACAAATGTTTAATAAAGATGAAACATTTCTTCAAAATGTATAAATAAATCAGGATCAAATATTTCTCTGTTATTTTCAAAAATCTTTATAGTCTTGGCATCCTTGCCAAAATTAAGGTTCACATTGAATATTGATACAAAATTATCTTAGGAGATGTTATTCAAATAGATAATCTTGATTAAAAAATACATGTTTATTTAATATTTTTTATATTTTGAGGAAAAAATATTTATAAATTTTAACCCGTATAAAATATATTTTTAACAATTTTATATTTAAAAAATATATATTTTTTATTAATTTTATTAGGCTTAATTACAACTTAATCATCTTATATTGTCTTATTTATAAAACTATTATTTTTTATTTTAAAATCAAACAACTTCCCTTTTTTTTTTTATATTTTTACCAATAAAATTAATGATTTATCTATTTATAAATGATATATCATTCGTAAAATATGATAAATCATCGTATCATATAATTTTTTTTGTAGAATATTATAAATAAAAAGTATATTTAAAAAATTAAATATTCATTTATTAGTAGTGCAAAAAATGTGAAAGAGAATCGAAACAATTTGAATTTAAAACTGTGATATTAATTTATGTAAAATATGAGAACAAAACTTTAATTTAACATTCTTATTATATACATATATTTTAAATTGTATAAATGAAATAATAATACAATTAAAAAAATTTAATTACAGTTTTGATTCTTCTATTTTAAATTTAAACAGTTATAATCTCACTTTCTAATTTTTATATTTAAAATTAATAATGTTTCTATTTTTTTAAATGATAAATTATTTGTGAAATTTGACAATTCATCGTATATGAAATATTATTAAACTTTATATATAAAAATATAAATTAAAAGACTATATTCTCATTAATTTTCTATAAAAAATATAAAAAAATTAAAATTGTTTGAATTTAAAATACAATAATTAATTTTGTGAATCTAGCAAAATTGAAGAATCAATTTACAATTTAGCCTTATTAAAAATTGTGTTATGGTTTCAAACCTAAAATAAGTTGTCCCCGGATTATAATGAATTGTTTTACTATGATGAATTATTAAATTATAGACATAATCCACTTGATATATCAATATTCAACAAACAACAAAAAAATATCAATATGAACAATATTTACCGAGTACATATATATATATATATATATATATATATATATTATAATAATACAAATACCAAATAAATAAGAATAAGGTGGAGAGAGAGGGAAAGGGTGAAAGAAAAGAAAAGAAAAAGAAAGAAAAAGAAAAGAAAAGAAAGTGAAGCATAGAGAGAGAAAGAAAAATGTGCAACAAGAGAGTAGCGTTGCTGTTTGAGATGCGAGCCTTCTCCGGTAGAAAGGGAACCTTCTCTGCACTTCTTCTCTTCCTCCTTTTCATTCTCATTCTCCTCACCATTTAGTTCTTTCTTTCACACTTTTCATCACTTGAGTTCTTCATCTTTTCTCAACCAAAACATTTACTCGTTTTCACTCAAAAAGCTTCAATCGAATCATCAATGCATGATTTAGGGTTTGATTAGCTTTCATATTCAAAATCATTGTTCTTGGAGTCTAGTTCTTGTTATTTTTGGTAGTTTTTTTTGTTGGTGTATATAGTTTCAGATTGGTTGTTTTTCTTTGTTATAGTTTATATAGCTATAGCTTCCTCCTTTGATATTATTTGATTCCCAGGAGGATTTGCAATCAATCAACAAAAAGAAAAAAAAAAAAAACTAATTTTTAGTTTTGAATTTCATTTAGCCAATCTCATTCACCTATTTCCCCCAAATTTTACTGTGGGTTTTACCAATACTCTTCTCTTGATTTTTTATTTTTAAGATCATTTTAGTGATTAGTATTGTATTCTGGTGTTAAAAGATTGGTTTTTCTGTTTTTGTTCTTGAGTTTGTGGAAGAAATTTAAATTTCATGAATTTGAATTTCATATACTGAGTTAGGTTGAAGAGAATTGAGTTCTTTATTGTAGTTATTGCCTCTTATATGGGAATACCTGATACTTCATTTCTAGATCTAATAGAAAAGGTTAGGTCTTGGGTTTCTTGGGGAGGTGGTGATTTGTCTTGTTTATCTGAGAGTTTTGATATGCAAAATAGTGATTGCAAAATGTGTTGTGAGTGTGATACAAATTTTAAGTATAATTGTAAGAGCTGTGGCCGTTGGTTGTGTGGGAAGTGTATGAGGATTTGTGATCTGCCAATTCTTGAATCCGATGATAGTAGTGGAATCAAGGAAGCTATTAGTTCTTGCAAATATTGTTCGGTTTCTAATAGGACGCGTGAGGGTCAGCCGAGGAAGTGTGTTGAGAAAGTGCATCCTTCTGTTTCTCCACAAGAGAGTCCTAGACAGAGTCCTGAGCCACCTTCGCCCTGTCTTAGTGGTGAAACTGAAAGAGATAGCTATTTTCATGATCGAGAGTCTGCGTATTATGCTCATTCCATGCTTAATAGGAGTTTGACCTCATCTGGTGCTCACTCTTCTTCAGTATCCACTCTTCCATCTACCTTTAGGTAATCATAATTTCAACTTTTTAGCTTCAAGTTACATAGTTATATGATTTCTTATAGAAATGGTTTGCCTTGTTTGTTCTCATATATAAGTTTGTATATGTTTATCAAGTACATGATTTCTCATTGTTTAATATGTGAACATATTATTAATTCTTTTTATGATTTGAAACTCAAAGGGACTTGCCTAGTTTATCTAATCCCGCTTGAATCATTTATATACGAACGTGTAGGAGTGATGAAGAAGGGACGGAAGATTTTAGGAAGAACTCTCTCAGCCCATCTCGTACATATTGTGATAACAATTCAGACGTAGATTCAGGTAGCGTTAGTGCTAGACATGACACTTACAACTTTAATTCTGTGGGGACAAGTCCTTCAGATAGCCCTTCTAGGATTGATTTTACTTCCAGTCGGGCCGGGCTTCCTATCCAGAAGAAGGGGCAGGAGAAAGGCCTCCTTTATCAGTATGATGCTCCCTCTAGTCAACAAAGTACGGCTGTTTTAAGAAAGCCTGAACCCGGGACTGAGGATGCATATAACACTACTTATTTTTCTGATGACTTGTCAATCCGGAATGAGATTGAGAATTCACAGAGGCCATTGGATTTTGAAAACAATGAACCAATATGGTACCCTCCACCACCCGAAGACAAAGATGCTGATGCAGAAAGCAATTTCTTTGCATATGACGACGAGGATGATGATATTGGTGACTCAGGTGCCTTGTTCTCATCCAATAGCAGTCTATCTAATATGTTTCCTGCAAAAGAGAAACACAATGAGGGAAACAAGGAACCTTTAACATCTGTCGTACAGGGGCATTTTAGAGCTCTTGTTTCACAACTCTTACAGGCAGAGGGAATTCAAGCTGGTAAGGAAAATGATTCTGTCGACTGGCTTGACATCGTTACAACTGTAGCATGGCAGGCTGCTAACTTTGTGAGACCAGACACTAGTAAAGGGGGCAGTATGGATCCTGGTGATTATGTAAAGGTCAAATGTGTAGCATCTGGAAGCCCGAATGACAGGTAATGCATGTTCCCGAATTTTCCTATGTACCTTGTAAGTCACTGCAGCACATTTCTAGGCATTTCGATGTGGTTAACCGTGAAATTATGGTTCATGTTTTGTAGCACCCTTATCAAAGGAGTTGTTTGCACGAAAAATATAAAGCACAAGCGCATGACCTCTCAATATACAAGGCCTAGACTACTACTCCTAGGAGGATCACTGGAATACCAGAAAGTTCCAAATCAGCTGGCTTCTTTTGATACATTGTTGCAGCAGGTGCCTTCACGATTACCCAATGGGCTATGTATCTTTCAGTTTATGTTTTTCCATTTCTTGGAAGTTGGAAGTAAT
Source organism: Lathyrus tuberosus (assembly GCA_022829125.1). Taxonomy (NCBI): domain Eukaryota; kingdom Viridiplantae; phylum Streptophyta; class Magnoliopsida; order Fabales; family Fabaceae; genus Lathyrus; species Lathyrus tuberosus. Next base: position 9,159,248 of record JALAZF010000179.1, read on the forward strand.
TATTGATTTGTTAATGCTGGCAGGAAAATGATCATCTGAAGATGATTATTTCGAATGTTGAGGCTCTTCGACCAAATGTTTTGCTGGTAGAAAAAAGTGTTGCTTCACAAGCCCAGGAATATTTACTGGCAAAGGAAATCTCCTTGGTGTTGAATGTTAAAAGGCCTTTGCTTGAGCGTATAGCTCGCTGCACTGGTGCTCTTATCACTCCATCAGTGGATAGTTTATCAAAAGCACGTCTTGGGCACTGTGAATTGTTCCGGTTAGACCGGATTGTGGAAGATCATGAGGCTGGTAATCAGTCCAACAGAAAGCCATCCAAAACTTTAATGTTTTTTGAAGGTTGCCCGCGGCGTTTGGGATGCACGGTAATGTACTCGGATACTTTCTTCTGAAATTTTTGTTTCATGTTCTTTTTGTTCTGTTTCTGATATGGTTTCTTGCTTCAGGTCTTACTGAAGGGCTCATGTCGTAAAGAACTGAAAAAAATTAAACATGTGGTGCAATATGCAATATTTGCAGCCTATCATTTATCCCTCGAGACCTCGTTCCTTGCTGATGAGGGTGCCACCCTGCCTAAAATGATAGTAAAACACACAACAGACACGCCGGAGAGTGCAATAGCTGACACTGACATTTCTGTAGTATCTAATACTTTTTCTTCTACCATGTGCCAATCAGAGGCTGATGATGCTTCTAGAGCGAAAGACTCTGTTGGTCATGATATGGTGATTGGAAATTTGGGATCAGTGTCGGGGAATCTCGATGAACTTAACTTTGATTCATACGGAGGCACCATGGGGGATTATGGTGTTGAGAATATGCTCTCTGATCCATACTATAATAACCTAACATCTAATTTGACTTTAGAATCAGATTATTTGCATGAGTGCAGTGAATCAGAGGCAGACACTATGTCTAGAGACCCTTCGCGAGTAGATTTGCAAGAAACCATGCTTCAAGGGGAAAGAGAGTGTGAAGGTGTTGACTCCACAAAAGACAAGATTAATGAGGATGAGTTTTCTGGTGAATACTTTTCTGCCGCTGAAGCCCATCAGAACATATTAGTGTATTTTTCCAGTCATTGTGTATCAAAAGGAACTTTATGTGAACGGACTAGATTGCTGCGCATAAAATTCTATGGCTCTTTTGATAAGCCACTTGGGAGATATCTCCACAATAGTCTTTTTGATCAGGTAAGCCGTGTTCTATTTATTTGTTTGCTGTTAGCCTTATACCGGTTAATTCTGAACGGAGATGTTTCAAACCGTTCCTTTCCAGGCTTATCGCTGTCAGTCTTGTAAAGAGCCTGCAGAGGCCCATGTCCTTTGTTTTACTCACCAGCAAGGAAATCTTACTATCAATGTTAAGCGCCTCCCCTCTGTGAAGTTACCGGGGGAAAGTGATGGCAAGATTTGGATGTGGCACCGGTGTCTGAGGTGTCCATTTGTGGATGGAGTTCCACCAGCAACTCAGAGAGTTGTTATGTCGAAGTCTGCTTGGGGATTGTCTTTTGGAAAGTTTTTGGAACTAAGCTTCTCAAACCATGCAACTGCTAATCGAGTTGCTACCTGCGGACATTCTTTGCAAAGAGACTGCCTCCGGTTTTATGGGTAAATAACTCATTCATACATGGAATCATTAATTGGTTATTCCTTTTCTTTTTTTATAGAATTCTTAGTTGGTTATTGATTGATACTTGAAAAATTACATACAACTTGATTGTAACAGGTTTGGGAGCATGGTTGTTTTCTTCCGGTATTCCCCTATTGATGTTCTTTCTGTCCATCTACCCCCATCTGTTTTGGAATTCGGCTACATCCCAGAAAAGTGGATTAGAAAGGTGGCAGGAGAGGTGATTTAACAAATACACTCTCAATATTTTCTTTACTATTTTACTTTATTAACTCCTTGGTATCAAAATCTTAACCTTCTTCCCCCCTTATTTTGCACAGCTTTTTAGTAAAGTTGAAACCTTGTATGTGGAGATATCAGATGTGCTCGAACAATTGGAAACAAAGGTTTTGTCTCCTGGTGTTGGAAATGAGCTGTCAGATGCCTATGACATTCATAACCACATACTTGATCTAAAAAACACGCTTCTAAGAGAAAAAATGGATTATCATGTGAGTAGACTAATTTAATGGTGCATGGTGTTGGATTATCATGCTAATTTTTACAGTTTTCTTATGAATGAATATACTTGTATGTGTTTAAGTTTCTGATCTATTTCTTTTTTTTTTTTTGCCATGTATGTGCATGTACAGACTTTGCTAAAATCAGCCGATGTGACTGCTGAGCCAGGAAATATGACTTTAGACATTCTGGAACTAAATCGGCTGAGACGTTCACTTCTAATTGGTTCACATGTTTGGGATCACCAGCTATCCACACTGGACTCTCTTATTAAAAGAAGTCTTAGTTCTAAGGTTAAACAAGAAAGAGAATCATTTGCCGATGTTAATAATGAATTAAGAGTTGACTCACTTCATAAGGATCAAAGTTTTGACTCTTGGCTGGAGCAAAATAATTCCCAGCCTTCAAAATTGCACGAGTCTCATGAAAGTCCTAAGCTTGTAGAGCCAGATGACCAACTTGAGTCTCGTCATGGTTCTGAAGCATCTGCGTGTTATCCTGATGGGGAAGAACAACATTCCGATGGTGAATTTGTTTCCAACAAAACATTATCTGACTGTATACCATCAAAGGAATCCAATCTTTCTGAAAAAATAGATTTGGCATGGACTGGAACTGATCAACCTGTCCACGTAAACTCTTCCTTTAAAAGGTTTACACAACCACTGAGAGTTCATTCTTTTGATTCGGCATTAACAGTTCAAGAAAAAATCAAGAAAGACTTGCCCTCATCTTTACACATGTCAACACATCGATCTTTTCACGCTTCTGGAGACTACAGGAATATGGTCAGAGACCCCATCTCAAATGTGTTGCAAAGTAACTTTCAAATGTTGCCGTGGGAATCACAGAAGATAAATCTGATTTTGAGCTCCACGCCATCATTCCTTTCTTCCATCTCTCACATTGCTGAAGGTGCTCGGTTGCTGCTTCCCCAAACATGTCACGGCGATAGAGTTATAGCTGTATATGACAATGATTACTCCAGCATAATATCCTACGCTCTTAGCTCTAAGGATTACGAAGATTGGGTTTCTGGGAAGTCAGATCTGCATGATGGGAACTGGAATTCTAGCGAGAGAAACAAAGAAGATTTAGCTAATTCCAGCTTTTCTGCATGGGCCACTTTGGAATTGGATTATATCAATTATGCTAGTTATGGCTCTGATGATGCTCCTCCATCTTCAATTAGTTCTTTTATTCGGGACAGCAAAAAACCTTTGCATGCACAAATCTCTTTCGGCGACGATTCTTTGGGTGCTGGAGGTAAAGTGAACTTTTCTGTCACTTGCTATTTTGCAAAGCAGTTTGATTCACTTAGAAAAAAGTGTTGCCCTAATGAAGTTGATTTCGTGCGATCCCTTACCCGTGCCCGGAGATGGAGTGCACAGGGAGGGAAAAGTAATGCATACTTTGCCAAGTCATTAGATGAAAGGTTTATTATTAAACAAGTGACGAAGACCGAATTAGAATCATTTGAAGAGTTTGCACCTCAGTATTTTAAATACCTGATAGATGCAATGAACTCGGGTGGCCCAACTTGCCTTGCCAAAATTCTTGGCATTTATCAGGTAAGATTCATACTTTATCACTCTATACAAGTTCCAGATGGCTGATGAAATGTAAATTTTTAGGTTTATAATATATATAAATGTTGTTTTAACAAACACAGGTCACTGTAAAATACCCAAAAGGTGGCAAGGAAACAAAGATAGATCTGATAGTAATGGAGAATCTTTTTTACAAGAGAAACATAACCAGGGTGTATGATCTTAAAGGGTCAGAAAGATCTAGGTACAATGCAGACACAACTGGGGCTAACAAAGTGATGCTAGACATGAATCTGTTAGAAACATTGAGAACAAATCCCATATTTCTCGGAAGTAAGGCTAAGCGAAAACTCGAGAGAGCTGTGTGGAACGACACATCCTTTTTGGCGGTAAACTAAAATAATTGGTAAATTTTTTGTCATTTTTAGTATTAAAAGTTTGTTAATGACTTAGATTTGTGTGATTGTTGTTGCTGTTTCAGTCAGTTGCTGTTATGGATTACTCATTGCTGGTTGGGGTGGATGATGAGAAAAAGGAACTGGTATTGGGGATAATTGATTTCATGAGACAATACACATGGGACAAGCATTTAGAGACATGGGTTAAAGCTTCTGGAATACTTGGGGGGCCTAAAAATGCTGCCCCCACAATTGTTTCACCAAAACAATACAAGAAAAGATTCCGGAAGGCCATGACTACCTACTTTCTCACATTACCTGATCGATGGTCTTGATAGTTGATAAGATCTTTTCATTGATTCTTTAAGATCTATATGTATCCATGGTGAAAACTGCCTACTTTCTCACCTTACCTGATCAATGCTCATCTTAATAAAATCTTTTCACTTGATTTTTTTGCTTAGATCTGTATGTATCCATGATGTAAACTCATTTGGATAGATAAAAAAGTGCATTTTATTATACTTTTCTTTAAATACTTTTATTAATACAGATTAAAACAATATAATAATTTGATAAACAAATACTTAATTTGTTTATTATGTTCAAGATCTTGCAGTCTTTGTTTATAAACATGAACTGAAATTTAAACAACTGCGGAAATATTTAATTACAAACAAGGTGAAGTTTCGAGTTTGAATCTGGGTGAAAAATTTCGCTATAGTAATATCAATAGCTGAGATAGTTATTATTGATTTTATTTGCCATAAATGTTGCTACTATTTTAATAATTTGGAGCACGACATAGCAAAGGTTTTAAAGCTAGAAGTTAAGTTTAATAATTTAAAAGATAATGGTGTACCCGTTAGTAAATGAGACAATTTTAGTAATCCCAAGAGTTGGTCTAGTGGTGGAGGTTTGGGTCTTGAGAGTGTGTTTCTCTCAAGGTCTTAGGTTTGAATCCTACTAGATGCAATCAATCCTTGTGTAGGTCAGTCCATACAGAGCTTTGTTATGACTTTAAACAGGGCTCCCGCTAGTGGATGATGGGATTAGTCACTCTTGGATTAGTCGATCGCAAGGCCGGATATCAAGATTTTTAAAAAAGTAATAAAAATGAGGCACTTTTAGTGAGGAGAGAAAGAGAGAAAATAAAGAAATAAGGATTGATATTATTGAATGAATAAAACTGAATTATAAAGTGTCTATTTATATATACTAAAATAACCAACTAAATAACAAACCCTAAATCCTAATTAGCTTTGCGCTTGGGCCACATAATACGACTTAGATTATAGCTAATATCTCAACATACCCCATATAATCCAAGCTGTCGAAACACACTAATTATTGTCGATCTGAACTATTCATAATTTCTTTCTCAAAGTTAGGAACCCGTCGATCTTTAATCCTTTGGTGAAAATGTCGGCTAATTGTGCTTCACTTGAGCAATGCCTTACTTCAAGTTCACCTCTATTCACATTCTCCCTTAAGAAGTGAAATCTAGCTTCGATGTGCTTACTTCTTCCATGCAAAACTGGATTCTTCGCCAGATTTATGGCTGACTTGTTGTCGATCTGCAGTACCAGAGGTTTCTTCACTTCGACCTCCATTTCTTCAAGCACATATCTGATCCAAATTGTTTGACATGAAACATATGATCCTGCTATATATTCAACCTCACACGATGACAATGCCACCACATGTTGCTTTCTCGAGCACCATGAAATTGGGGTACCAAATACTTAAAAGAAATATCTAGTAGTGCTTCTTCGATGTTTCTTATCTCCGCACCAGTCAACATCTGAATAATAAGTAATTGAAATTCTGGCATAGCAGATGGAAAATGTCCTAACACATGTCTCGACATTGTTCTCTGCATAACTTTAAAATAAGGGCAGAACAAACAAGTTGATACACTGAATATCAACAACAGATTCACAACAGATGTTTCAACATCTGTTATGACATGTTAATCAATACTGAACTGTAAATTACAGAATGATAAACAACACAGAATATGATGACCCAGTTTGGTGCAAATCACCTACATCTGGGGGCTACCAAGCTAGGAAGAAGAATCCACTATCAGTAGTATAGTTTTATGTAAACAACATCTGGTTTACATATCACTAACCAATGAAACCTTTATCATTAGAAGTCACATCTAATTGATAAGAGAAACCCATCTCACTCCCTAAATCACAACCTGTGATATCTAACAGTTATAGTCACAATAACTGTATCATCCTACTTGAAAGACACCTCTTTCAATGTAAAGTTCAGCCAAGCATTCTCGACTAACAACATACTTGGATTTGCTTCAAAGCTTCATCCAAGAACAATATACAATTCATTACCTCAAGGCTTATGAATTTGTATATACATCTATATCAACCACAATGTATCCAATCGATACAAAGGGATACTTACAACACAAGAAAGTGCTACGTCTCTCAAAACCCTAAACCCTATTTTTCTACTTTACAAGTATTTCAATGAGGATTAGTTATTCATCCCTAGGTCTAAGTCTTCTTTTATAACCTTTTGCTGTCTTGGGCTTCGAATCTTCTGTCCTTGATCCACGGCCAAACACACCTTGAATCTTGAAACAAAATTAAAAACAAAACTTGCTGTGACAGTTATGATGTCGAGTCTTCATGCTGTGACATCTCATTCGACATCTTCAAACTAGAACATCTTGTTCAACATTATGTTTTACCAAAATTTAGTCAAATCCTTGGAGCTTTCAATCTCCCCCTTTTGACAAATTTTGGCTAAAACATTCTTCAGTTTGATGGTGCATGCAGTGGGAAATCCTGAAGCAAGTGTCAAGGAAGAGGGATAAGATAATTTCTAGACCTTTTCCTTATTCAAGTGGGAGTGAGAAGATAATTTCAAGAAATCCTCCTCATTCATGAGAGAGTGAGAAGATAATTTCCAGTCACCCTCCTCTTTCACCCCGTGATACAGAGTACACAAAACATGAAACTCAGATTACAAAACACAACTTGCTTCATAACTCTGATCATAAAACACAAGCTCCCAAGATGTTAGAACCCAGAAAGTTAGAACATCCTTTGAGACATTTTTGCAGACCAACAACACAAATACACACAGACACCTCACAACAGTAAGCAAGTAGCCATTCCCCCCCTTTTTAGCCAAAAGTTGGCAAAAATGACCAATACAGACACATACCCAGGCTGTACTCACCCAAACACGGATAAAACCCATTTGCTATCAACTTAACAAGGAAGATGTCTTGCAACTCAAGCAACACGAGCCTCTTTAAATACTAAAGAAGCTATATAGGAATTGACGATCCATTGGAAGAAACAAAAGACTAGTCAATGAATGGAATATTGACCACTGACCAAGTTAGTTTCGAAAGTTTCCACTTTTTCTGACATGTCCTTGAAACTACTGTCCCTTTGATTGCCTTTATCTGTAACAGATTCTGAGCAATGTCCTGACACCCAATCTGAATTTATCAGTTTTCTCAAGAATGACCCAAAGACCTTCTTTTACATTGACCAAGACCCCACAATATTGTTTCATTTAGCACAGACATAACAAGTTTAAAAAGATAATCACAATCTTCTTCTCTTCTTTCTAAATCAATTTTTTAATCTAGAATTAGCAGACTTGATCATGACATCTTTAACATATCAACGAAATGCTTCCATTGATATTCCAATCTGCAGAGAAAAATAAATTCTCCCAGACACAAGCAATGATTCTCAGGACACTCCCAAGAAGCTTGTACAACTCTGATTCAATCCATTGACAGAACCAAAATCAACCTGTCAAGTCCACCCACTATGTCATGACATCTCGTCTGACATTACACCCTCACCAGAGGTATTCAATCACAGACTGTTTGAAACCACAACAAATCTTGATAACTAGTTGCACTATTGCAACAACATATCCTAGACAGAAGTCCAACTCCCCCTGTCGGAGATAACTAGTGCTCCTTTGCAAGAGAAACACCTTAAAGTGAATGGAAAACATAAGACTCATCTTCATGTCTTCAAGAGCTCACTCCTTGTTCAACACACCTGCTGAATGCATTCACTCACTGCTTGATCCTCAAGCAATCTATGTACCACAATAGTACACCCAACAGACAGAAGTTCTCCCCATATCTTTCATAAATGATGCTCCTTCCAACAAGAAACACCTAAGATAACCACATGATATCACATGACCAACTTCATGCTCATATAGTGAGAGAGTACCAGGATCACATCCTTGTACCATAACTAACAAACTCTTGGATTGAGACCAAAACCACCATTGATCTCTCTCATCCAGAACCCATCCATACCTTGTACAAATCCACCTTGAATTTTACAGCCATAGCTATCCTTGTTCCTTGAGAATAAATCCAATTGAGTCTGGAATGCTTCGCATTCCTCAAAAATACATATAGAATCTCTTAGTTTGTTAGCTAGCCCATATGTCATTCACACTTGAAAGACATCAAAACATGCTCCAGAAATCCTCAGCTTACTTGCTTCACAAGCACCAAATTGGTCCACTTCTTTCTAGAGTTACTTATAGCAGAAGAAACCACCTCTCCACAAGCATTCTAACCTCAACAAGAGTTAGACTACCAGATAAACACCCCATGATCCAAGACATTCTTCACCTCATCATTCTCCCGTATGACAAGTTAGAACACTTCCGATTCAACTAGTGAATATCAGCTTCTACAATCTGAACTCCAATTTCAGAAAACATGATGATGTCCTAACTAATGTTAGGACATCCGAATCATATCACAGAAACCATACACTAAGATTCTTGATACAATTACCACTGGACTTACTATCTGCATAGTAATCCAACTGAAGATCTTCAGAAAACACAACTCCTGCCAGCTTGATCAACAAGAACTTCAGACAGTTGTAGAGAGAAATAAACTCTCATACTCCTACCAAGGCAAGCTACTTAAGTGAAGATCCAACCAGCAAGTCAAGAGCTAAACCAGCTCCTCCGTTGGTCTTCAAACAACCTCATTTCTCCACAAAGGTAATTTATTCTAAGAACAAGGTGCAACACTCATTGTGGATTCAAGTGACAGTGGTTAAACACAGTTAAGTGTCACAACTTTCTCCAGATCTCCAGCCAAGAATCTGGGTCTTCAGCAAGACATCTTAGATACATTAAGACTATGAAATATAGCCATTACTAGCTTCTGCAATTCATATACATTGCATAGGCCTTTTGCAGCACCCATTCCAGTCATATAAGCTTCTCTCAAGATAATATACTTCCACTGTAGCCAGATCCCACTGAGGAAACAATCTGATGATAACCCTGATGTCTGAACATTTGTTATCAATATCATGACTTCCATCTGATTAGCTCAAGTCTGCCTGACACAGTCTTGATCAACTTCTCCTCAGACATATCGGCTTGAGGAACTTCTCCACTTCTACAGAACAAGAGTTCCATGCTCTCATATACTTGATTAACATATCAAGTTTGAGTAGACAACCTCCATCCTGTGTTAATGGTCCACAACCAGTCTTAAGACCAGACACCTTGAAGAGCATTACCTTCAAGACCTCATCATTAGAAGAACCAAACATGCCAAAGCCTGATTCTTTAGGAAATAGTATTCAATAGATCCAACTTCCTTCACGAAGTCTGAGATACTATCTTGGACACTTATCCAACACCTCCATGTTGAAATGGATCACATGATCTCAGTAGCTGCACTCCAAATCACCTAGATCAGAAATAAACTGATCCAAGAAATCTTCATCAAGAATAAGAAGTCTTCATCTTTACTTCCATCATCACCATATTCTAGATAAGCTTCTTGCCACGAAACTTCCTAGTCAGATTATGTGCCTTTGCAGATCTAACCAGAAGAGGGTTCCCAACACAAAAGTTTGGTTCCCAGAGCATATGCTACTCCTCTCTCTTGTCCTAAAGATTCACTCTTTGAATAAACAAGATTATGCATAATCTCTGCTGATGGAATGTTTCAACATCTGATTGAATATCAGGTCCTTGTAGAACCCCAAACAGATCCAAGGACTATATACTTGAACATTGATGATGCAACAATTAATGAGACACCTTGGCTTCATCTTCCTTGATCATCAATTAAGGATAATCCATCAAATACTTGTGAATATCACAAATAGCAATGAATCTTAAATCCTTATAAGAAAACCTTCTTGGATCATCCACATGATGTTAGTCCCTAAGCAGTTGCAACGAGAAATGTTGCACCTCATGAACTCCAGCAATCTTGAGCTTCAAAAACACAGATAATCAATTAAATACTTGTGCACTCCACAAATAGCAATTGATCTTGAATCCTTGTTCAGTAGCCCATACATCCATGAGATATCAACACTTTAGGAATACCAATCAAGTATTCTTTAGTGTAGGTATCTTATGTACCAAGCAGAATGTTGAGACATCAAGGTTGACACCCTAGACTTAGCTGGCACAAACTTCTGCATCTTGCTTGAGAAGAACCACTTCAACTGATCTGAAGAAGTACTACCTTGCACGACATGGAAGGTGAAAATAAATCACCCCCAAATTCTTCAGATTGATGATCCTCAGGACCAACCTTGATCTAGAAGAGTAACCACAAGCCTCCAGAACAAAAATAGTCCTCATGACAAGAGATGCCTTTATGAGTGGACTTGAGAGAATTCTCAAGTGTCTTTGGCAACTTTATCATGACACAGGTATTTACCAGTTTCAAAAACCAAGAAATTGATAACCTAGACCTCTCATCTTCTGACTTTAAAATACCTGAAGGAACCAACCTTCCAAGTTCCAAGACATCAGCAGTAAACAACAACAAACAACTCTCTTAATTCCATTACTCCCTGCTAGAATGGCTATAACTTCAATAGATGCTGACACCTTCATGAACAGAGTCTTCAATCAAGCTTTACCAAAGTCTTTTCATCATAAACATATGCAATGGAACACCAACACATCTTCAACAGGCTCTACTTAAGATGTCAAGACATCTTAGAGGACACCTAGCAGAAAAGAACCTCTTCACCAGCAGCGCCTGGAGAAACTTCACAGAAGCAAAAGATAACCAACAGAAGCTGTCATATTTGATCCAATACCGATCATTCCAGATATCCAATGAGTGGTCTGATTTCACACACACCTTGTTTAAAAACCAAAAAGTATCTTCCAATATCTCATCCAAAAACAGACAGGATGCATGCTCTGATACCAATTGAAATTCTGGCATAGCAGATGACAGATGTCTTAACACATGTCAACACATTGTTCTCTGCATAACTTTAAAACAAGGGCAGAACAAACAAGCTGATACACTGAATATCAGCAACAGTTCACAACAGATGTTTCAACATCTGTTAAGACATGTTAATCAATACTGAACTATAAATTACAGAATGATAAACAACACAAGATATGATGACCCAGTTTGGTGCAAATCACCTACATCTGGGGGCTACCAAGCCAGGAAGAAGAATCCACTATCAGTAGTATAGTTTTATGTAAACAACCTCTAGTTTACAGTAAACAACCTCTGGTTTACCTATCACTACCCAATGAAAACTTTATCATTAGAAGTCACATCTAATAAATAAGAGAAACCCATCTCACTCCCTAAATCACAACCTGGGATATCTAACAGTTATAATCCCAATAACTGTATCATCCTACTTGAAAGACACCTCTTTCAATGCAAAGTTCAGCCAAGCATTCTCGACTAACAACATACTTGGATTTGCTTCAAAGCTTCATCCAAGAACCATATACAATTCATTACCTCAAGGCTTCTGAATCTGTATATACATCTATGTCTACCACAATGTATCCAATCGATACAAAGGGAGACTTACAACACAAGAAAGTCCTACGTCTCTCAAAACCCTAAACCCTACTTTTCTACTTTACAAGTATTACAATGAGGATTAGTTATTCATCCCTAGGTCTAAGTCTTCTTTTATAACCTTCTGCTGTATTGGGCTTCGAATATTCTGTCCTTGATCCACTGCCAAACACGCCTTGAATCTTGAAACAAAATTAAAAACAAAACCTGCTGTGACAGTCATGATGTCGAGTCTTCATGCTGGGATATCTCATTCGACATCTTCAAACTAGAACATCTTGTTCAACATCATGTTTTACCAAAATTTAGTCAAATCCTTGGAGCTTTCAGTAACCATAGCTTCTTTGCTTTCAGAGTCTCGTCGAAATAAAATTCTATAGTTTTTCGATCCTTTTAAGTATCTTAGGATTCTTCTAGAATCCTTCATGTGTGACACCCTTGGTTCACTCATGTATCTTCTCTCTTATCCGACTGAGAAACATATATCAGGTCGACTGTTGCACACATATCTTAGAGATCTGACAGTCTATTTAAACAAAGTTGCATCGACTTTGTCTTTCTCTCCTTGCTTCTCCAACTTTAAATTTGGTTCGATAGGCGAAGATGCAGGAGTCTAATCATCCATTATGAATCTCTTGAGTATCTCTTTGAAATACTTTCTTTGAAGTAGCACCATGCCTTACTTTGACATTTGAAATTCCATGCCTAGGAAGTATGACAACTTTCCCAGATCCGACATTTCAAATTCCTTCTTCATCAGCTCTTTGAACTTCGACAAGTTCTTCAAGCTATTTCCAGTTACTAGCAAGTCATCGACATATAAGCAGATTATTGTTATATCTTGTGCCACAACCTGAACATAAACACCATTATCATATTTTCATTTTAGGAACCCTAATTCAACCAAGTATGAGTCGATCTCCTTGTTCCATGCCCTAGGTTCCTGCTTGAGACCATAGAGCGCTTTGTGCAACTTGTATACTTTACTTCCTTCCTCCTAAATCACAAACCCATGAGGTTGTGTGACATACACATCTTGATCTAAAGGTCCATTCAAAAATGTCAATTTCACATCTAAGTGAAATGTTGACCAACCATGCTTGCATGCCAAGGCCACCACTAGTCGAATAGTTTCTAATCTTGCGACAGCTGCAAATACTTCAGAGTATTTGAGTCCTACTCCATAGAGAAATCCTCGAGCTAGCAATCTCCCCTTATGCATTGCTATCGACCCATCAACACTGTGCTTCAACTTTAGCACCTACTTTACTTTGATAGCTTTTGTATGAGCTAGCAATTCGACCAACTCCCATGTGTTGTTTCTTTCAATTGCTTGTAACTCTTCGACCATAACAGACTTCCATTATTTATCTTTGAAGGCTTCAATATAGTTGATTGGTTCAACACCTACAAGTAAAGCAAAATGAACTAGTTCCCCATCTATTGTGACCTTATCATCACCAACCACTTCATAGTCTTGAAGTCTTGCTGGACGAGCTCTAGTTATTTGAGGTCTCTGACTTGTGCTAGCCATATATTCATCGACTTCAACTGTGTTGAGAGTATCAGCAACTACTTCGACTTCTTCTTCGAGTGGAGTATCAACAATGTTTTCGACTTCGACATCATTACTTTCTTCGTCGAAATCATAACTTATCAGTGGCTTGTCAATTGCATTACTAGAATTCCAATCCTAGGAAGAATTTTCATCAATTATAATGTCTCGACTCATCACAATCTTCTGATTAATTGGATTGAACAACCTGTATGCTCTAGTCTTATGATATCCTACCAAAATCATAGGTTCACTATTATCATCAAGCTTCCTTCTCCTAGCATCAGGAATATGCTTGTAGCAAATAGAGCTAAACACCTTCAGATGACTCACTGATGGTCGTTTTCTACTCCACACTTCTTTAGGAACCTTGTTCTTCAGCTTCTTGGTAGGGCACCCGTTCAGAATATAAACAGCATTCGAAACAGCTTCACCCCATAAGGATTTTGGCAAATTCTTCTGTTTGAGCAAGCATCTCGCCATGTCCAATATGATCATGTTTCTTCTTTATGCTATTCCATTATGTTGAGGAGTATAAGGAGCAGTTATCTCATGATCAATACCATGTTATGCACAAAATGCTTCAAATTTATTGGATGTGTATTCACCATCTCTATCTGTTCACAAAACTTTAATTTTCTTTTCACCCTAATTTTCGACAAGTATCTTGAATCTCTTAAAGATTTCAAATGCTTCGTGCTTTCATTTGATCACATAAAACCAAAGCTTTCGACTGTACTCATCGACAAACGAGACGAAATACCTGTTTCCACCAATGGTATGCTCCTCAAAAGGACCACATACATCTGAATGTACAACTTTGAGTATGCAGGATGATCTCATTGGCATAGTCGAAACGAAAGACTTCCTGGACTGCTTTCCGACTAGACAACCTTCATAGAGTTTGTCAGGCATCTCAAGACTTGGTATACCAGTTACCATATCTTGAGTGATCAGTTGATTTAGCGACCTAAAGTTCAGATGGCCAAACCTCAGATGCCATAAATAAATATTCTTGTGGTCGACAACTGTTTTCATACATTGTACCTCAGTCGAACTGATCATGGTCTTAAATGGTCTATTCTTCGAAAAAGGAGATTTCAAGACCAAGTTATTCTGGATTTCAAAAAGTTCTAAGGCTCCATCTTTCATAACCACTGAGAACCCCTTTTCGACCAGTTGTCCAACACTTAGCAGATTTCACTTCATTCCAGGGACATAGAGTTCATCTTTAACCAAGGCTTTTGTTCCATTACTCCTTTGAATAACTATGTTGCAAGTACCTTCTGCTTGTAACAAGCTATTATTAGCAAGTTTGACCTTGCTCTTCTTCGACTCGTCAAAATCTACTAACCATAATTTTCGAACAGTCATATGATTCGAGCAGCCTGAGTCAAGGAACCAGATCATGGAATCGACATGGTCATCTGCAACTACATCCATAACCACCATATCATCTGAATCATCTAAATCTTGACGTGCAAGGTTTGCTCCTTCGTCCTTGTCTTTTGTCGAACCCTTGTCTTTCCTGTACCAACAATGCTTGGCCAAGTGACCCCATTTTTCACAGTTATAGCTGTAGCGAGCGATTTTGGATGCGGTTCTTAAGCACTGTCGCTCTTTAGGGTTTACTACAGGTCGATTCATTTTTTATCCTATTATGAGCTGACTAAGGAAGGGAAATAGATGTCTCCAATTAACCATGCTTGCATACTGAGTTTAAACAGCGGTCTGTTAGGTTACAGATGCTATATGGTAATGGGGCCTTTCTTTCTTCTTACTTTATTAAGGTGGAAAACTGGGACTATTCATGGGGAATTTTGTCAGATTGGGTGGAGATAGGGGACTTTAGGTTTTTTGATTAGTGTGCTCGCTAAGATTTTTCTTTCAATCTTATGCCTACGTATTCCCGTTTACCGAAACAGGGAAATCAGAGCGTTCGTAGTTCCTCCTATTCTATGGGAGGAAATGGTGTTTTAGTGTCTTGTTTGAAGCCCAAGACGTGAAGCGAAAGGTGATCTATATCTTGTTCAAAGCCCAAGATGTGAAGCTGAAGGTGGTTTGTATCTTGTTTAAAGCCCAAGATGTGAAGCTGAAAGGGGTTGTCTTTAGAGAGAATTTGTCATCTCTAAAGAGGGTGTGTTTGTCATAACTGTTTATAAAGGAGAATTACTTTAACCGGGATATGTGAATCCGACAATGCCATAATTTCCTTTATAGGGGGTTCCAACATGAAGGAGAAGACTTTAACTCAGTGTAGAGCAATGCTATCTTTCCTTAGGAATTTTTCATGCTAAAAGAGGGACAGTGGCATGGATGTAAATAATCCAGAGGCTTGCCGCTTACAGCGATTAGATGAAGGGGAAGGAGTTGTTGATGTTTGTGTACTGTGAACGAGGCACAACTTTGATGCTAAAAGGTTGATTGACTCAACCAGAGTTTTCCTTATACAAAGCCTAAGAGGAGGCTATTGGCCCAACAAGAGGGAGTTTTTGTGTGTCTCGTACGAAGCCCGAGAGAGAGGATAAAAGGGTTGACTCAACAAGAGAGTCTTTTATACTCAACAAGAGAGTGTTTTTGTATCTCGTACGAAGCCCGAGATGGAGGTTAAAGATGGTGACTCACCAAGAGAATCTTTTATACTCAACAAGAGAGTGATTTTGTATCTCGTACGAAGCCCGAGATGGAGGCTAAAAGTGATTGACTCAACAAGAGTGTCGTTTATACTCAACAAGAGAGTGTTTTAGTATCTCGTACGAAGCCCGAGATGGAGGCTAAAAGGGAGATTCGCTCAACAAGAGAGCCTTTTATACTCAACAAGAGAGTGTTTTGGTATCTCGTACGAAGTCCGAGATGGAGGCTAAAAGGTTTGATTCAACAAGAGAGTCTTTGTATCTCGTACGAAGCCCGAGATAGAGGCTAAAAGGTTTGACTCAACAAGAGAGTCTTTCTATCTCGTACGAAGCCCGAGATGGAGGCTAAAAGGTTTGACTCAACAAGAGAGTCTTTGTATCTCGTACGAAGCCCGAGATGGAGGCTAAAGGTTTTGACTCAACAAGAGAGTCTTTGTATCTCGTACGAAGCCCGAGATGAAGGATAAAAGGTTACTGTTTCAGGTGAGTGACAGGTCCAGTATGTTGCTTCAACGAGAAAATCAGTTCTTCTATGAGTTATGTTGCACTCATGGATTTGACCTGAGAATCGGGATTGTTTCCTGTTCTTTAAGGAAATGGGAAATCCAAAGGTATTGAGACTGTCCAAGTCTGCAGGCGTTTCCTTACTTGAGAATGTCTCTGAGACTCAAGGAGATTAGACTGTCCAAGTCTAGAGTTTTATCTTTTGTACTATGCTTAAAGAAACAGTAGTAGTACGTTCACGGTAGAAAGATCTAGACTCTTTGAAAGTCTGTTCTATTAAGATGACTAATTTCTGTTCCTTTACCTCTAGGAGGTCGTTGAGACAATTTGTACGAAGCCCAAGCGGAGGCTGGAAACTTTTAAGAAGCCGAGGGACAATTTATACGAAGCCCAAGAGGAGGCTATCATTCTTGGAGGAAGAAATCATTTATACGAAACCTAAGAGGAGCTTGTGAATACTTCTAAGAAGCCGACGGGTCCTTGTACAACGCTCAAGAGGAGGCGGGGATGCTTTTAAGAAGCCCGTGGGTCCCCAAACCCCGAGAAGTTCAAGACATGCTATTCACAAAGAATAGATCAAGCCAGGAAAGTTCGAGAATTTGGAAGAAACTCAAGGGTTGCAATTCACGGAGAAGAGATCATCTTTGGGGAGTAGAGTTTCTTGACAATTCCTAAGGAGGACAACCGAAGAGAAGACTGTATCTGGTGCTCCTATGGGGGATCTAGTATTATCGATTTCTAAGAATGATCGAAACGACTTTACCTAGTTCTAGACGTAGTTGCAGGGAAAAATCTAAATATCTATACTATTATTACACAGTCGATATGAGTTTATGAAATAAGACTTATAGCGAAACAGCCCCACAATACAGTTATATGTATATGAAAGCGGTAAATGAAAGCATATAAACACTTACTCGGTTGTAGAGCTTCCATACTGTTTGGTTGGTTGTTCAACAAAGAAAGATTGAAAAAAACAGTATATTTCAAAATCAAAGGAGAAAGTGCTTTGAAAGGAAAGATTGGGGCTTACAGCTCAAGGAGAGGCCGAGGGTTTTAGTAGTGATCGTACTGTTGAATTTGTACAGAGGGACTTATACAAGTGACCGAGGCCCAAAAAAAAGGTTTTCTGTACAAAGGGATGGGTCTTACACTCTCTCAAGAGGCCCAAAAAAATGATTTAGAGAAAAGAAGCGGGTCTTACTATGCGAGGGTAGGCCCAGATGATTTTGAAAAGGGCGACGATCACACCGAACTTTGTAAATGTACAGGGGGACTTATACAATAAGTGAGGCCCCAAAATGGGTTATGTACAAAAAGGGTTGGGTCTTACACTCTATTAGAGGCCCAAGTCAGTTTTAATAAAAGAAATGGGTCTTACTACTCGAGGGTAGGCCCAGATGATTTTCAGTTTGAAAATGGCGATCGCGCCGAGATTTCTTTTAACGCCGGGGGACTTATACAACGTCTGAGGCCCCAAAAGGTTTTGGTTAAAAGGGGATTGGGTCTTACAGTCTAGTAGAGGCCCAAAGAGTTTTGAATGGGTCTTATACCTCGAGGAGAGGCCCAGGGTTATTTTTATACAAGTGGTGGGGCTTACAGCTCAAGGAGAGGCCCAGGGTCATTTGTTTGAAAATGGTGATCGCGCCGAGATTTTTGAAAACGCGGTGGGTCTTATACAATGCATTGAGGCCCAAAATGGTTTGTTTTTCAAAGGGGGTTGGGTCTTACACTCTAATAGAGGCCCAAAAGATTTTGAATGGGTCTTATAGCTCGAGGAGAGGCCCAAGGTTTGTTTTTCAACGGACGATGATCGCGTTGAACTTTTTGAAATACAACGGGACTTATACAATAAGTGAGGCCCAAAAATAGGTTTGTATTTACAAAGGATTGGGTCTTACACTCTATTAGAGGCCCAAAAGTGTTTGAAATTATTTGATGAGGGTTGAATTAATCAAAACCCTAATTTGTTTCCAAAATATATTTTAATTGAATACAAAATTCAATTAAAATGATCAAAATTGTTTAACATGTGGAAAACAAATTGTGATCTTTGATTAATGTTTCAAAAGTCATGTTTTGACCTACAAAATGATTAGAAGTCATTAAAATTTGCAAAATCAAGAAGGAAAAAATATTTTAAATGTCAAAAACAATTAAAATATTAATTCTTTGCAAAAATATCAATTATATAAAATGAATAATATTTTGGGGATTTTTTGGTAAAATAAAATATTTTAACATTTTTGAGAATTATTAAAAAAAGAACCAACTCAAAATCATTAAAACTCAGAGAGAAATTAATTTTTTAATCAATTAAATAAAATCACAAAATTCAAATATTCAAATTTTCAAAAAATGGCGCCAAGAA
This sequence comes from Lathyrus tuberosus, assembly GCA_022829125.1. Lineage (NCBI taxonomy): Eukaryota > Viridiplantae > Streptophyta > Magnoliopsida > Fabales > Fabaceae > Lathyrus > Lathyrus tuberosus. Next base: position 9,178,256 of record JALAZF010000179.1, read on the forward strand.
CAAGGGCAAGAACACGCGCCACCCTCTGTTTATGCAGATTTGCGTTTTCTATCCAATCTCACTGAATACTTGATTATATCATGCAATCTACATATCAATCTACTCGTTTTAACCTCACGATCATGTCTATGGTCTTTAATTTCATTTATTTTTAACATGGAATAAGAAATCAAAGAGAAACCTCAAGAACCCTAATTTCTGCATGAAGGTTCAGAAATTCCACACACGATTCAAACAATGCAATTGATTGAGGGAAAACATTCCATGCATGATTATGAACATATGGCCAAATTATTGTGCAGCAAAAATTGCATGGATCATAGAGTTAGAAGAGCTCATGCTTACCTCTTGCAGCTGGTGATCGTGTTTTGTGTTAGAGGTGTTACAGCTAGGTTCCAATGATCTGGATAGCTTCCGTAGGTGCCATGGAGTGTGTCTGGATGCTTGGAATGGATTGAAATGATCTGGAACTTGAGATGGTACCCCAACTGCAAACCTGTCAAGAACTTGAGCAACTGACTGGTGATTTTGTGATTTTGATGTTCCAGATGTTATGTGAGTGTTTGGATCACTTCTATGTGATGTATGTGAGGTGTGTGAGTGATTGGTTTGATTGGAAAATCTCTCAAACTCAAAACCCGATAGTGACTTGCCTTAGAAGGCAAAATTGGAGTGAAAGAAGAGATTTTGAGGAAAGCATATGTTTGATGGCTTTGGTGTACTCAAACTGATCACAATTGAGCTCTGTTTATAGTAGAGCAAGTTTGTTTTGCAAGCAATAGTGAATGGCAACTGCAACAGAGGTTTGGCCAATGGTTGCACTTTGGAATCCAAGTCTCCTCTAGCCATTGACTAGAGGTTAGGGCACAGGGCTGTGGTTCCCTTGGTCTTGGATAAGTCTTGACTGAATTCAGTTGAAAATGGCTCATTCCATGCAACCTTGGTGTATCCATTGAATGCTCCAATCCAAAATCGGAGTCTTGTCCCTCTTTTAGGTAATTCTAGGTTTGGCATGCTACTTCTTGTTCCAAGGACTTTGGAGGCTTGGCTCAGTGTTTGTCCCCTTTTGATTTGATCATCAGATGTGTCCAAAGTTATGACAAGGCTTGGAATTATTTGATTTTGCCAAATCGAGCAAAAATGCAATATTCTGCCTAGCCTTGGCAGTTTTCAGCAAGGCATATTGCCATTGTCATATCTCTTGGCCCAAGTGGAATTTGGTGATGTTCTTGGCCATTTTGGAAAGCCCTCATATGATACAACAACTGTTTAATCATATTTGGTTTTAATACTTTTTGGATCCAAGTGAAAAATCCCCCTACATTTGGAAAAAAGTGAAGGCAGATTCTGATTTAGTGAAAATTTCACTAAGTGTTGGAAAAACGTGACATTTTTACCTTTTGTGATTTTGATAATTCCATAACTCAAAATCCATGAGGAATTTGGAGGGAGGTCAGTTTTAAGCTTTTGTAGAGGGTAATGAGATATACAAATTAAGCTTTGGAAGGGGAAAAATGACTTTGTGGTTTAGGAGTTATGATCCTTCAAAGTTGGTACCCTTGCCACTTTGTTCATAACTTAGAAAATTTTCTAAGTTTTTATGGTTACCCCTTTTACAAGTTATCCCACTTTTCTTGATTTTTATTGATGAATGATGATTCAAATCATACATTAACATCATTTTAGGGTTAAAAAACCATATTTGTGAAAAATCTCAAAGAGTCAAAGTTGACTTTTGTGCACAGTTGACTTTTTATCAGATGAATTCCAAACTGTGCGATCCTTTAGGAAATCATGTCCTTGACCTAAATAAAACTTGATGGACATGTTCCATGGGTGTTATAGGGTATATTGAATCATGTCCTAGGGTTTGGGAGCATGTCCTGGTCAAAAGTCAAAGACACAGTTGACTTTTCTCACGAAACCCTAACTGTGGTACTGATGAAGTTGAGACTTGCTGCTCAAGCTTCCTGGATCAATCCATTGTTGCAAATGGATCAATGTGTTATGTTGGAGACCCTCAAATACTATCTTGAGGTCTTGGCTCATGATTTGTCCCAAAAGTCAACTTAGGGGTGAATTAGGTCAAGAAACCCTAATTCCTGATTTTTGATGTATGCATCCCCTGAGGCTAAATTGACTTGGTGCTTGGGTTTATGATGTCCCTTGGAGCATCATAGGTTATTCCTTGAAGCATTGGCTCATGCCCAGAGGAAAATTTTCATCTGGAGGCCCTGGTCGACCAAACCCTAATTTGGTGACACTGGCGATCTTGAAGCTTGATCCACCTGGAAGGGAGCAGCCTTGTGCTTAATCCTTAAAGTGGGAGTCCTCTTGATCCCTTATGGATATTTGAGAGGATAGACAAGTTGAAGAACATGTCATTTCTTGATTGATCCTTTGTCTAAGAACTCTGAGAGGGCTTGAAACCCTAATTTTGTCTGTAGTGGATGCTCACCCATCTTTGGGGAGAATGATGAGGTATGATGGTTCCTCCATATTGTGAGGATGATTTTCAAAATGATGGGAAATCTTAGTGGTCAAAATTTGGGGTATGACAGATGCCCCTATTTAATCTTCTTGGACCCGAAGGTGTGAATGGCGAAAGTATTCGGACATTCAGGGTGCAAGAGGATTAAATATCGGAATACCCAAAATTTTGATTGTGGTTAAGAATGGCAGCTTGCGCACCTTCTTCTTTTGCTAAGCAATGATGCTTAAAAAAGGTAAAAAAAACTTCCCATCGATCCTGGTTTCCTACCAAGGAACTGGTATTAGTTTCTGAAATAAACTTCCCCTCGATCCTGGTTTCCTACCAAGGAACTGGTCTCAGTTTCTGAAATAAACTTCCCCTCGATCCTGGGGAGATGCCATTTGATAGAAAATTTTTGAGGTCAGACTCGCTGGGGAACCCATTCGTCTGAGCCGCAGAGGTGTACAAACTTCTCCGTTGGAGACGCCATTTGCCGACTCTACTGGGGAAATGAGTCTCTTAAGAGACTGCTTTCACGCTTGGGGATATTGCATCATACTTTTCTCGGGATCTTCCAGGAGAAACGCCATATGATGTGATCCAATTTTGAGGTGCTGATGAACTTTTCATCAACGGTTTTTTTCGGAGACAAACTGCTGTATTGCCGAATCTCTGCTTAAGAGGCTTCCTCTAGGGATTTTCCTTAATACGGGAAAGCGAAAATATCATCTTCAATGGCGAAGAGTGACATCGGTTGAAGGTTCTCTGGTCTTTCAGAGGTTCAAGTTATCAAAGTGGTAGAGGGCCAACTCTAATCCAGAAATAAACTGGAGGAGAGAGATTGTTCTGACGCAACATTTCCTGACGAGGAAAGAACTGACAACTTGATTGAGAGAACTGTTATCACTAGGGGGCAAGACCGACGAGAGTGATAGTGATGCAATATGAATGCGAATGTAAATCAATAATGCATGGTGTATGTATGTTTATGCTGACAAAACTGACGCGACATACAGACTAATAGATGAACACGACTAGGAAAAGGGCTACATCGAATCATAACGACCGCTATCCTTCTACCAACTTTGAATTCCGGGCATCCTGAGCTTCTGTCGAAGATGACCTTGAATAAGTTTTATGATGGATGGCATGACTGCTGAGGAGTTGAACTGATCAGACGTAGTTACTTTCCATTAATCCCTAACTTTTGCCTGGATTGTACTTGGAGATTTCCAATCCACCGGGATGATTTTTGATCATGTCTCTAATTTTTGCCTGGATCGCCCTTTCGGGTTTTCAATCCACCGAGACGTTTTTTTTTTTTTTTTTTTTTTTTTTATAGTTTAGGCGAAGTATTTCTTGAATACGTCAACATTCGTGGGGTAGGCAAATTCCTCTCCATCCATGGTTGCAAGTCTCAAGGCGCCGCCTGAGAAAGCTTTCTTGACCACGTAGGGGCCGTCATAATTCGGAGTCCATTTGCCCCGGGAATCAATGAGAAAGGATTGTATCTTCTTGAGCACAAGGTCTCCTCTTCTGAAGACGCGAGGTCGAACCTTTTTGTCGAACGCCTTCTTCATTCTCTGCTGATACAACTGACCATGGTATAGTGCCGTTATTCGCTTTTCTTCGATCAGGTTCAGTTCATCGTGTCGACTTTGACACCATTCAGCTTCTTTAAGCTTAGCTTCCATCAATACCCGGATTGATGGGATCTCTACTTCTATGGGAAGCACTGCTTCCATGCCATATACTAGAGAGAAAGGGGTTGCCCCTGTTGAAGTGCGGACAGATGTGCGATAACCGTGAAGAGCAAAGGGTAGCATCTCGTGCCAGTCTTTGTAGGTTACAACCATCTTTTGAACAATCTTCTTGACGTTCTTGTTATCCGCTTCTACCGCCCCGTTCATCTTAGGTCGGTAGGAAGATGAGTTATGGTGTTCGATCTTGAACTCAGTGCACAACTCTTTCATCATCTTATTGTTCAAGTTAGATCCATTATCTGTAATGATCTGGATTGGAACACCATAACGACAAATGATATTGTTTTTGATAAACCGGACCACCACTTGTCGGGTTACATTAGCGTACGACGCTGCTTCGACCCACTTGGTGAAGTAATCAATGGCTACCAGGATGAACCAATGTCCGTTCGAAGCCTTAGGCTCAATCATGCCAATCATGTTGATTCCCCATATGGAAAAAGGCCACGGGGAAGAGAGAACTTTGAGATGTGTTGGCGGTACATAGATTTTGTCGGAGTATATCTGACACTTGTGACACCTCCTTATGTACTTGTAGCAGTCAGATTCCATGGTCAACCAGTAGTACCCCGCTCTCAAAATTTTTCTCGCCATTGTGTGTCTGTTGGCATGAGTTCCAAAGGATCCTTCATGAATTTCTTTTATCAGCATGTTTGCTTCTGGTCTGTCTACGCATCGGAGCAAGACCATGTCAAAGTTCCTCTTATAGAGTATGTCACCACTCAGGAAGAAGTTTCTAGCCAGTCTTCTAAGGGTTTTTCTGTCTTTCCTGGATGCCCCAGCTGGATACTCTTGTTTTTGAAGGAAGCATTTGATATCATGATACCAAGATTTGTCATCTATGACTGCTTCAATCGTGAAGATGTAAGCGGCCCGTTCAAGGCGCATGATGTCGATCTTAGGTATGTCATTCCATTAACCTACGCTAATCATGGAAGAGAGAGTGGCTAAAGCGTCAGCCATGTGATTCTCATTACGAGGGATGTGATGAAACTCGATTCTGTTGAAGAAGGGTAACAACCTTCTCGTGTGATCCTTGTAAGGAATCAATCCTGATTGGTATGTGTTCCAATCTCCTGTGATCTGATTGATAACCAGAGCTGAGTCGCCATATACATCCAAGTTCTTGATCCTTAAGTTGATCACTTCTTCGAGGCCCATAATACAAGCTTCGTATTCGGCCTCGTTGTTTGTGCACTTGAACGTAAGTCTGGCGGTGAAAGGAATGTGGGTACCCTGAGGTGTTATGATGATTTCCCCAATTCCGTTTCCGTAGTAATTGATAGCTCCGTCAAAGATTAGTCCCCACCGGGAACCTGGTTCTGGCCCTTCACTGGGTAGCGGTTCATCGCAGTCTTTCATTTTTAGATACATGACATCTTTATCTGGGAATTCAAATCCAATTGATTCCTGATCGTCAATCGGTTGATGAGCCAAATGATCGACTAAAATACTTCCTTTAACGGCTTTCTGAGCGTGATACTCAATGTCGTACTCTGATAACAACATCTGCCACCGGGCAATCCTTCCCGTGAGAGCAGGTTTTTCAAAGACGTACTTGATTGGATCCATCTCGGAGATTAACCAAGTAGTGTGATGAATCATGTATTGGCGAAGACGTTTAGCTGCCCAAGCCAAAATGCAGCAAGTTTTCTCAAGCATCGTGTACCGAGTCTTGCAGTCGATGAACTTCTTGCTCAGATAGTAAATGGCAGACTCTTTCCGTTTGGTTTCGTCTTATTGGCCAAGTACACATCCCATTGAGTCCTCTAGAACTGTGAGGTTGATGATCAGTGGTCTTCCTTCCACTGGAGGTGATAGAATTGGCGGATTCAATAGGTATTCCTTGATACTGTCGAAGGTAGGTTGGCAGTCATCTGACCAAACGCAATCCTGGTTCTTTTTTAGTAGTTTGAAAATCAGCGCACACATGGCGGTCATGAGGAATATGAATCTGGAGATGTAGTTCAAACGTGCCAAGAATCCTCATACTTGTTTTTCAGTTTTCGGAGAAGGCATTTCTTGAATGGCCTTGACCTTGTCAGGATCAACCTCAATTCCTTTCTGGATGACGATGAACCCTAAGAGTTTCCCTGAACGGACACCAAAGGTGCACTTGTTGGGATTCAAATGGAGTCTGTATTTTCTCAACCGCTCAAATAGTTTTGACAGGTGGGTCACATGCTTCTCTTCTGTCTTAGATTTTGCAATCATATCATCGACATATACCTCGATTTCCTTGTGTATCATGTCATGAAACAGAGTAGTCATGGCCCTTTGATAGGTTGCCCCAACATTCTTCAAACCTAACGACATTACCTTGTAGCAAAAGGTACCCCATGGGGTGATAAATGAAGTTTTCTCCATGTCTTTCGGCGCCATTTTGATTTAATTATAGCCCGAGAATCCATCCATGAAGGAGAAAAGTTTGAACTTTGCTGTACTGTCTACCAGCATGTCAATGTGTGGTAAAGGAAAGTCGTCCTTTGGACTAGCCTTGTTTAGATCCCTGTAGTCTACACACATTCTGACTTTTCTGTCCTTTTTTGGAATGGGTACAATGTTGGCTAACCATTGAGGATATTCTGATGTGGCAAGGAAACCCGCATCAATCTGTTTCTGTACCTCCTCTTTGATTTTGATGGCCATGTCCGGGTGAGTCCTTCTCAACCTCTATTTTACTGGCGGACATTCTGACCTTAACGGTAGATGATGTTCCACGATGCTGGTATCCAACCCTGGCATATCCTGATAGGACCAAGCAAATACATTGGGGAATTCTTTGAGAAGCTTTACCAAATCCTCTCTGGCAGTTGGACTGAGCAGTGCCCCAATCCTGATTTCCTTTCTCTCTTTTTCCGAACCTAAGTTGACCGTTTCCAATTTTTCTTGGTGAGGTTCAATGGACCTTTCCTCTTGTCTGAGTAATCGGGAGATCTTTTCTGGAATTTCGTCGTCAACTTCTTCTTCAGCCTCAAATACCGGGAACTCAAAGTCGGGAGAAGGCATCAGATCGTATGTTTCAACGAGGTTTAAAACAGGCAATCTGCATGACGTGATGATTTGTGTTTAGAAGAGATAGAGAAAATGCAAGTGCGTGCAGTGTATTTTTCTTTTACTGCTTGTTTTTATTATTGAGTTGTTTTTTAGGATTACCATTTTACGAGAAAAGCAAAAAGAGAAAACAACAATTAATGCGGAAATTACAGAACGACGTTATTTTATTAATGAACAAGTCGATTCTTGAAACTACAGCCCTATAAAACAAAACTCTGTCGGTTTGGGCAAAGCGAAGAGGGAAATTTATAGAAAGCGAGCCCTATCAAAAATCCGTTTCACCTGGGCAGGGTGAAAGGTTAAAGATGGCAATTGCTTTGACTGATGAACGATCTTTGGATCATTGACAGCAACCCACTGGCGGCGAACTCCTCGGTGAATCACAAAGTCTGGCACCTTCCTCGATTTGTCTTCAGAAATAACGCGGATTTCTGGTGGAGCGGGATCATTGGAATCTGTCTCCCAGGCAGAATTGTCGTAGGAGGATTCCTCTGTTGTATTTTGCATAACATTTGTACTCTCAGGCAGATTTCCCCATCCAGTTGGCTGAATGTCTTCGAGCCTGATGCGAGAGCTTTTGGGAGCAGTGTACTTGACCATATAGTCGTATTTTCCACTTGGTTGTTCTAAGGTGTCCCACACTTCTTTGGAATTGGAGGAGTCATCCCTCTAGATGACGTTGACCTCGGGGAAAACATAGTTGATGAACTCTAGTCCTGCAAACGTTGCAAATTCATCGTCGTGCTGGGCATTTTCAGGATAACCTGGGTGTTGATCCCATGACATGGGGGGACGCATGTATTCTGTTCAATGATGCTCAGCTGATTTTCATTGTTCGGCTAATTTTCTTACCCCAAGTCTCCTGGGTAAGGCTGCCAGATAGGCAGCCATCCATCGGGCCATAATAGTCGTGGTCAAAGTTGTCTTTCATCAGAGTGTCCTCCTCTAATGAGTTTGGTGGAGCACGGCATCCTTCAGGATCACAATCTCCATATATCATTTCGACTTCTAACCTGGGTATAAATCTCGGACTCTGTGTAGGAAAGCAAAATGGGGTCTGCGTTTCGTCCTGAGACGTATAACCTTCCTCGTTGAGATAGGACTTCCATTCTTTCTCCACATCAGATGAATCATCTTTATTGATGGTATGTAGCTCTTGAGTCACTGGTTGAAGGAAACCTCCACTGTGGAAGAAATTCTGAATGGGATGAAGACTTTCATCGTTAGCAGCTGTCTGGGTACAGGTTGCAGAAAAACTAAGACCCTCCTTTGTTTTATTGTCAGTAGGAATGATAAGCTGTCCCCATCCTTTTGTATTGGTACTTTCGACCGCTTTGATAGCATCTTTGTATGAGGAAATGGATGTTCCCCCCTCAGATTGATCGTCCTTGTGTAGCGAAAGCACTTGGAACTGGGTTCCGATTATCCCTTCTGGTTCCACATAAGTGGATGACGATAAGTTGCTTACGAGCAAAGCCTGTTCCCCACAGACTGTGACGAGTTGACCATTCTGAACGAACTTTAGCTTTTGGTGGAGGGTCGAAGCGACCGCTCCAGCCTGATGTATCCAAGGTCTTCCTAATAAACAACTGTATGTTGCCCGAATGTCCATGCCCTGGAAAGTGACTTGGAAAGTGTGAGGACCAATAGTTATGGGAAGATCGACTTCGCCAATAACCGTTTTTCTGGATCCGTCAAATGCTTTGACGACGACCTCGCTGGTTCTCATAGGAGGGCCTTTGAATGATAATTGCATCAAAGTGGACTTCGGCATAACATTCAGGGCTGACCCTGTGTCTACCAGTACGCTGGCTAAAGCATCGTCCTGGCAGTTGGCTGTAATATTGAGCGCCATGTTATGACGGCGACCCTCTTCAGGTAATTCCTCATCACTAAATCCCAAGTTGTTGCAGGAAGTGATGTTAGAGACAATGCTATCGAACTGTCTGATGGTTACATCCTGTTCCATAAAGGCTTGCTCCAAGACTTTTTGTAGAGCCTCCCTGTGCGCTTCTGAACTGAGTAACAGTGATAATACCGAGATCTTTGAAGGAGTCTGTAACAGTTGATCAACAATGTTGTATTCACTCCTTTGGATGAGCTTGAGCATCTCATCGTTGTTTTTTGAAAGGTCGGGATTACTAGATTGACCGACATGTGGATTGAGAACTTCTGTCTGAGGTTCCTTTTCTTTGCTGAGTTCTCCAACTCCTCTATTGAAGATTCGACCGCTCCGTGTTACTCGAATGATGTCTGCAATATTCACGACGGAGGGTAACAAAATTTCCTGTCCATTCTCGACTATTGTTGCACCGTATTTGTAAGGGATAACCTTAGTTGATTCATACGGTAGTGGTCCTGGCAGATAGATGACTATGGGAGCCTTCTGATTTTTCTGACCATCGTAAGTAATTTTTGATCCGTTCTTGGTTAGGAACTCTCGATTCGTCAAGTAGAGGGATGATGGCAAAAACATCCCTGGCCCTCTGATGATCAGAGATTACGACAACATCCTCAATTTGATCAGCGAGATAGTTGACTGATCCAGAACTTGAGCATGGTTGAATCTCTTTGCGGTCCAACTGACTTTGAAGGGATGCCCGTACGAGGTAGCATCCTTGATTGTTCACTGAACAAACTCTACACCGCTCATAGTTGTGTAGTGGCACCTGGACGCGTCCGCTCTGAATACAGTGTAGCCTTACTAGGTCGGTTTCCACCGACCGGACATCCTGACTTTGATATCTAGTAGGATTCCCGTTAGTGATACTAATTTGCTGGGTGTCTTCATCCATATAGATTGGAAGCCACCAGTGGTTCAACAAGTGCTGAAGTGTTTTCTGGACAAGGGCACAACCCTGATCGTTTTCGCAACCCGCTTTACAGCTCTGATAATCATGTGATACCAGAAATCCGAGACAGACCTATTCTGCGTGTAACTCCACCAGGATGGTATTCATCAGACGAATATCGAAGATTTGAATCATGTTGATCTGATAGGGATTCCTATCATGGTAGTCCTGGATCCATCCAAGATCCATCTGACACTGGAAGGCCTCTTGTACAAAAGAGCATCCCTGTTTATTTATCGAGCAAGTCAGACAAGAACTGTAATCGTGTCGCGACAGATTATGATATTGGCTTTGCCTTGAGTGCATTGCCACCAGGTTGACATTCATTGCACGGATGTCGTGGTTTTGAATGACGTTGAAATTCGTATAAACCATGTTAACTCCACGAACTCGGTGCTCTTGGATCCATCAGAGATCCATCAATTCCTGTAGAGCTGATTGCACCACAGAACACCCTCGATTGCTTTTAGAGCAGATATCACACTGGTGATAATTATGAGGTGACACATGGCCATATCCACTCTGTTTACAATGCATCTTGACCAGATTGGTCCTTAACAAGAGTACATCATGAATTTGATAGACGTTGTTAGACTCTCCCTCTATCAGGTTGACTGCAGCTTTCTCATGTTGAGGCAGTGGGTTCGTGAGAACATTGGGATTCGTATCTTTGAAAGATAAGAGTCCGCTCCTAACAAGCTTTTGCACGTCATATTTGAAATTGAGACAGTTTTCTATATTATGCCCTGGTCCTCCTTGATGGTAAGGGTAAGTCTGATCTGCTTTGAACCAAAAAGGTGGATTTTTCGGTACTGTAAGAGGAGCCTTGGTCTGGACGTGCCCTTTGACCAGTAATAACGAAAATAGTTCTGCGGACGATACGGGTATGGGATCAAATCCTAGTGGCCGCGTTGTACGATTGTTATTGTATGAAGGACGAGCCTGCTGAAGAGGCTGTTGTGTCCTTTGCTGAAACTGCTGTTGATTAGGTTGGCTCTGCGCAACCTGAGGTTGATACGTAGAAATAGGCGCAGGGTTGATAGCAGGAGTTACAGCTGCTACTGGTTGGTACCGTCGCCTTTGCTTTCCGAGAGAGATATTCCCGATATCCTGCTCTTTTTTCTTAGAGAGAGCACTACCGTATCATTTTGTACTACTTGATGATCCAACGTCTTTAACTAAACATCCTTCTCGGACGGCTTCCTCAAGACGAACCCCCATGCCCACCATCTCGGTGAAGTCACTGGGTGCACTGGCAACCATTCTGTCGTAGTAAAATAAGCTCAAGGTCTTTAAGAAGATCTTTGTCATCTCTTTTTCCTCAAGAGGTGGACAAATTTGAGTGGTAATTTCACGCCATCTCTGAGCGTACTCCTTAAAGTTTTCCTTGTCCTTTTGTGACATTGATCTGAGTTGATCTCTGTCTGGTGCCATGTCCAAATTATATTTGTACTGTTGGACGAAGGCAATGCCGAGGTCTATGAAAGTGCTAATCGTAGCATGGTTTAAACCCATGTACCATTTTAATGCGGCACCGGTGAAACTATCCTGAAAGTAGTGAATCAATAGGTCCTGATTTTCTGTCTGAGCCGACATTCGCCGAGCGTACATCACCAAGTGACTTTGAGGGCAAGAGTTACCCTTGTACTTTTCAAAGTCGGGCACTTGGAACTTATGCGGAACTTTCACATTGGGGACCAAGCAGAGGTCCGCGGCGTCCTTTCCAAATAGATCCTGACCACGAATAGCTTCCAATTCCTTTTGCATTTCCAGGAACTGTTCCTGGAACTCGTTCATTCTTTCGAACATGCTTTCGTTTCCACCAGGAGATATCTGGGGAATTTGTCCTTCCGGAACAGTGTGCACCACAGGGGGTGGTACCATTACTACGGTCGAGACTCTCGGTGCTTCTCGAAGTTTGTAACCTTCAGGAGTTGCTGTCATTCCCCTGGCATCTTCGCTTTCCCAAAGTTTGTAACCTTCAGGCCCAGCGGTTCCTACAGTGATTTCATGATCTTCAGTGATCGGCGAAACATATCCTTCCGGGATATAGTTAACAGGCATGCCCCAGGGACGATCTTTCGGCATTCGATACCTAGGATCATACTTCTCCACTATGGGCATTGAGGTGATCTCTGAGATCACGGTTCTTTGTAGCTGAGCTTCTGCCATGGCTTGCATGTCGTTACGAAGCTTTCTCATATCCTCTCTTAGAGCGTCGATCTCTTCTTTCAACTCTCTGTTCTCTTCCTCGAGATCATCCATCTTTTTCTGACGATTGGCCCGAGTATTGTACGAATGAGATAGTTTGACACTCTAGAATCGAGACACAAACGTGAGATTCGTAGGTAAGAAGAATACGTTACGGGAGAATGATGAATGCAATGATTATATTTAATTGTTTTTTGGTTTAATCAAAATAAACTTCGACAATTAGATTGCAAATATCAAACAGTGGGGAAACCCCATTTTATTGAATTCAAAGGATTGCGAAAATAGAAATACAGTAGATTATAAGGTGCGAAAACAGAAACCTAAGCTAAGGGGTCCCGAGTCCTCTCTGAGGAGAAACCGGGTGCTGATTCTGGTACTTTCCTTTTCTTTGACCGGGGCTCTTGGACCGTGTCGGGTTGTCATTCCTTTGCCAGGTGAAAGGAGCGAGCAAATTCCTTTGGTCATCCTGATTATCCACAACATGTTGCTCTAAAATCTCGATAAGAGCATCCTTTTCTTTTAGTAGCTGCTGTATTTTGGTACACTCCACGTTGAGAATGCGATACTTGTTCTTCTAAGACCTCCTCTCCTGTTAAACTTTGTTGAGAGTAACCTGAAGCTTTTCAGTTTCCGTCATGAAGTACATGATAGATTCCCTTGGCGGAATAACTCCGTGACGAGGATACGACATCTTTAGCTTGAGAGCTCTAGTTTGTACCCAGTGGAGATAAGGCTCCAGCGAGACACAGTTCGGTTTTCCTAGAGACTCCTGTCCTTTCTTATGAACATGTTTCCAAGCGTGCACTATTTCCATCTTTAGTGCTCTGTCATTTTCCCCTTCTTTGAAGAAAAGACCTTCCAGATGAGCATTCTGCGGGACATGCCTCATCGGGTATCCAAATTGACGACGAACCAATACTGGATGGTAGTTGATTCCTCCCTTAGTTCCTATAAGGGGTACGTTGGGGAAGTTTCCACAACGATCAATTATCCTGATCATGTCATAAATCCTATTGCACCAATCAATGTCAGAGTTGGTGAGAGACATGATTTTCTGCGACCAACGTAAAGCACTCTTGTGATCCCAAAAAGCAGCAGACCTAGGTAAATGGGAGATAAACCATTTGTATAGCAGGGGTACACAGCACGTGATCTCTCCTCCGCTGTACAAATTCCCTAAGTGTACAGAATAATACGCATCTGCGAGCAAAGTCGGTACAGGGTTTCCAATGAGAAAAACCTTAACGGCATTGATATCGACGAAGTTATCAATGTTGGGAAACAGAAATAACCCGTAGGTGAGTAATACAAAGATGCTTTCAAAAGCAGTCACGTTCCCTATACTAGCGAAGTACAGAGCCTTCTTTATCAGAAACTAGGCTGCCAAACCTTGTATGCCACCCTTAGTGGTCATGTGAGTCCTGACCTCAGACTCGTCCAAATAAATTGCTCTTGCAATGATTTGATCCTTTGGAATTTCTTCCAGTACAGAAAATGGAGCTTGATCAGTAATGTGTAGATCAGTCAGGTGAGAGTAGTCCTCCAGCGTTGGTTCGAGCTGGTAATCCGGGAATGTGAAACAGTGATAGACCGGATCATAAAACTGAACGAGTGCATCCATGATTCCTTCAATCACATGGATTCTTAACAGAGGTAGCAGACCTCCGTACTTGGCTCTGAAAGCCTCAGGGTTAGTGATCATCCTCGCTAACCTTCTCAAATCCTCAAGTTTTGGAACCTTGAAGGTGTACTTATGCGTTCTCCTTCTACCGAAATCCATGAGCGCAATCTTTTTCTCTGACATTTGCAATCATTGTCTCAGTTTACTTTGAAAAAGAGAGACTAGAAGATAAATTTTTTCTTTGTTTTAATGTTTTTTAGATGAATGCATGAATGCATCACACAAAAACATAGAAAAAACATGGGGTCAAAGGGTCGTTGTCATGAAGTCAAGGCTCTACCCATCCCCCAAAGGTTTATACTAGTGATTTTTGTACCTGTCTCTCAAAATCATCAGTTCTTGTCGAGAAAACACCAGCGGATCGGGAACCGTGCTAGGTGATGTTTTTCGAAGAACCTTCAGAAGAGGGTGGTATCGCGTGACAACCATTTCCGATAGTTTCTGCACCACTAAAAGAGGTTTTTCCTAGGTGTATACTCAATCTTTCCACATGTGGCATCACACGCATTCCCATTAGCAGAAAAATAAACACATATATCAATTAGGAAAAGCAGTATATATATTTGTCCTAATGTCCTAGACTTTTAAGAGCTATGAATCCTATGTTCCTGATAGAAAATGGCTCCCCGGCGGAGTCACCATTCTGTGGTTCCTTCCCAACTTAAAGGTTTTTGACCTAAGATCCTAGTGAAGTCAACCAAAGTCCTATCCCCAGTGAAGATACTGCCAAGAAAAGGATTTGTCCAAAGTTTTCACCTTATATTATAAGAACGAGAAGAATTCGGCCCCACGGTGGGCGCCACTTTTCTGTAGCGAGCGATTTTGGACGCGGTTCTTAAGCGCTGTCGCTCGTTGGGGTTTACTACAGGTCGATTCATTTTTTATCCTATTGTGAGCTGACTAAGGAAGGGAAATAGATGTCTCTAATTAACCCTGCTTGCATACTGAGTTTAAACAACGGTCTGTTAGGTTACGGATGCTATATGGTAATGGGGCCTTTCTTTCTTCTTACTTTATTAAGGTGGAAAACTGGGACTATTCATGGGGAATTTTGTCAGATTGGGTGGAGATAGGGGACTTTAGGTTTTTTGATTAGTGTGCTCGCTAAGATTTTTCTTTCAATCTTATGCCTACGTATTCCCGTTTACCGAAATAGGGAAATCAGAGCGTTCGTAGTTCCTCCTATTCTATGGGAGAAAATGGTGTTTTGGTGTCTTGTTTGAAGCCCAAGACGTGAAGCGAAAGGTGATCTATATCTTGTTTAAAGCCCAAGATGTGAAGCTGAAGGTGGTTTATATCTTGTTCAAAGCCCAAGATGTGAAGCTGAAAGGTGTTGTTTTTAGAGAGAATTTGTCATCTCTAAAGAGGGTCTGTTTGTCACAACTGTTTATAAAGGAGAATTACTTTAACCGGGATATGTGAATCCGACAATGCCATAATTTCCTTTATAGGGGGTTCCAACCTGAAGGAGAAGACTTTAACTCAGTGTAGAGCAATGCTATCTTTCCTTAGGAATTTTTCATGCTAAAAGAGGGACAGTGGCATGGATGTAAATAATCCAGAGGCTTGCCGCTTACAGCGATTAGATGAACGGGAAGGAGTTGTTGATGTTTGTGTACTGTGAACGAGGCACAACTTTGATGCTAAAAGATTGATTGACTCAATCGGGGTTTTCCTTATACAAAGCCTAAGAGGAGGCTATTGGCCCAACAAGAGGGAGTTTTTGTGTGTCTCGTACGAAGCCCGAGAGAGAGGCTAAAAGGGTTGACTTAACAGGAGAATCTTTTATACTCAACAAGAGAGTGTTTTTGTATCTCGTACGAAGCCCGAGATGGAGGCTAAAGATGGTGACTCACCAAGAGAATCTTTTATACTCAAAAAGATAGTGATTTTGTATCTCGTACGAAGCCCGAGATGGAGGCTAAAAGGTGATTGACTCAACAAGAGAGTCTTTTATACTCAACAAGAGAGTGTTTTAGTATCTCGTACGAAGCCCGAGATGGAGGCTAAAAGGGAGATTGGCTCAACAAAAGAGCCTTTTATACTCAACAAGAGAGTGTTTTGGTATCTCGTACGAAGCCCGAGATGGAGGCTAAAAGGTTTGACTCAACAAGAGAGTCTTTGTATCTCGTACGAAGCCCGAGATGGAGGCTAAAAGGTTTGACTCAATAAGAGAGTCTTTGTTTCTCGTACGAAGCCCGAGATGGAGGCTAAAAGGTTTGACTCAACAAGAGAGTCTTTGTATCTCGTACGAAGCCCGAGATGGAGGCTAAAAGGTTACTATTTCAGTTGAGTGACAGGTCCAGTATGTTGGTTCAACGAGAAAATCAGTTCTTATATGAGTAATGTTGCACTCATGGATTTAATCTGAGAATCGGGATTGTTTCCTGTTCTTTAAGGAAATGGGAAATCCAAAGGTATTGAGACTGTCCAAGTCTGCGGGCGTTTCCTTACTTGAGAATGTCTCTGAGACTCAAGGAGATTAGACTGTCCAAGTTTAGAGTTTTATCTTTTGTACTATGCTTAAAGAAACAGTAGTAGTATGTTCACGGTAGAAAGATCTAGACTCTTTGAAAGATTGTTCTATTAAGATGACTAATTTATGTTCCTATACCTCTAGGAGGTAGTCGGGACAATTTGTACGAAGCCCAAGAGGAGGCTGGAAACTTTTAAGAAGCCGAATGACAATTTGTACGAAGCCCAAGAGGAGGCTTTCATTCCTGGAGGAAGAAATCATTTATACGAAGCCTAAGAGGAGGTTGTGAATACTTTTAAGAAGCTGACGGGTCCTTGTACAATGCCCAAGAGGAGGCGGGGATGCTTTTAAGAAGCCCGTGGGTCCCCAAACTCTGAGAAGTTCAAGACAGGCTATTCACAAAGAATAGATGAAGCCAGGAAAGTTTGAGAATTTGGAAGAAACTCAAGGGATGCAATTTACGGAGAAGAGATCATCTCTGGGGAGTAGAGTTTCTTGACAATTCCTAAGGAGGACAACCGAAGAGAAAACTGTATCTGGTGCTCCTATGGGGGATCTAGTATTATCTATTTCTAAGAATGATCGAAACGGCTTTACCTAGTGCTAGACGTAGTTGCTAGGGAAACTCTAAATATCTATACTATTATTACACAGTCGATATGAGTTTATGAAAGAAGACTTATAGCGAAACAGCCCCATAATACAGTTATATATATATGAAAGCGGTAAATGAAAACATATAAACACTTACTCGGTTGTAGAGCTTTCATGCTGTTTGGTTAGTTGTTCAACAAAGAAAGATTGAAAACAACAGTATATTTCAAAATCAAAGGAGAAAGTGCTTTGAAAGGAAAGATTTGGGCTTACAGCTCAAGGAGAGGCCCAGGGTTTTAGTAGTGATCGCATTGTTGAATTTGTACAGAGGGACTTATACAAATGACTGAGGCAAAAAAAAAGGTTTTCTATACAAAGGGATGAGTCTTACACTCTCTCAAGAGGCCCAAAAAAAATTATTTAGAGAAAAGAAATGGGTCTTACTACGCGAGGGTAGGCCCAGATGATTTTGAAAAGGGCGACGATCGCGCCGAACTTTGTAAATGTACAGAGGGACTTATATAATAAGTGAGGCCCCAAAATGGGTTATGTACAAAAAAGGTTAGGTCTTACACTCTATTAGAGGCCCAAGTGAGTTTTAAGAAAAGAAATGGGTCTTACTACTCGAGGGTAGGCCTAGATGATTTTCAGTTTGAAAATGGCGATCACGCCGAGATTTCTTTTAACGCCGGGGGACTTATACAACGTCCGAGGCCCCAAAAGGTTTTGGTTAAAAGGGGATTGGGTCTTACACTCTAGTAGAGGCCCAAAGAGTTTTGAATGAGTCTTATACCTCGAGGAGAGGCCCAGGGTTATTTTTATACAAGTGGTGGGGCTTACAGCTCAAGGAGAGGCCCAAAGTCATTTGTTTGAATGGGTCTTATAGCTCGAGGAGAGGCCCAAGGTTTGTTTTTCAACGGACGATGATCGCGTTGAACTTTTTGAAATACAACGGGACTTATACAATAAGTGAGGCCCAAAAATAGGTTTGTATTTACAAAGGATTGGGTCTTACACTCTATTAGAGGCCAAAAAGTGTTTGAAATTATTTGATGAGGGTTGAATCAATCAAAACCCTAATTTGTTTCCAAAATATATTTTAATTGAATACAAAATTCAATTAAAATGATAAAAAATGTTTAACATGTGGAAAACAAATTGTGATCTTAGATTAATGTTTCAACAATCATGTTTTGACCTACAAAATGATTAGAAGTCATTAAAATTTGCAAAATCAAGAAGGAAAAAATATTTTAAATGTCAAAAACAATTAAAATATTAATTCTTTGCAAAAATATCAATTATATGAAATAAATTATATTTTTGGGATTTTTGGTAAAGTAAAATATTTTAACATTTTTGTGAATTATTAAAAAAAGAACCAACTCAAAATCATTAAAACTCAGAGAGAAATTAATTTTTGAATCAATTAAATAAAATCACAAAATTCAAATATTCAAATTTTCAAAAAATGGCGCCAAGAACAAGGGCAAGAACACGCGCCACCCTCTCTTTCTGCAGATTTACGTTTTCTATCCAATCTCACTGAATACTTGATTATATCATGCAATCTACATATTAATCTACTCGTTTTAACCTCACGATCATGTCTATGGCCTTTAATTTCATTTATTTTTAACATGGAATAAGAAATCAAAGAGAAACCTCAAGAACCCTAATTTCTGCATGAAGGTTCAGAAATCCCACACACGATTCAAACAATGCAATTGATTGAGGGAAAATATTCCATGCATGATTATGAACATATGGCCAAATTATTGTGCAACAAAAATTGCATGGATCATAGAGTTAGAAGAGCTCATGCTTACCTCTTGCAGCTGGTGATCGTGTTTTGTGTTAGAGGTGTTACAACTAGGTTCCAATGATCTGGATAGCTTCCCTAGGTGCCATGGAGTGTGTCTGGATGCTTGGAATGGATTGAAATGACCTGGAACTTGAGATAGTACCCCAACTACAAATTTGTCAAAAACTTGAGCAACTGGCTAGTATTTTGTGATTTTGATGTTCCAGATGTTATGTGAGCGTTTGGATCACTTCTATGTGATGTATGTGAGGTGTGTGAGTGATTAGTTTGATTGGAAAAGCTCTCAAACTCAAAACCCGATAGTGACTTGCCTTAGAAAGCAAAATTGGAGTGAAAGAAGAAATTTTGAGGAAAGCATCTGTTTGATGGCTTTGGTGTACTCAAACTGATCACAATTGAGCTCTATTTATAGTAGAGCAAGTTTGTTTTGCAAGCAATAGTGAATGAAAACTGCAGCAGAGGTTTGGCCAATGGTTGCATTTTGGAATCCAAGTCTCCTCTAGCCATTGACTAGAGGTTAGGGCACAGGGCTGTGGTTCCCTTGGTCTTGGATAAGTCTTGACTGAATTCAGTTGCAAATGGCTCAGTCCATGCCACCTTGGTGTATCCATTGAATGCTCCAATCCAAAATTGGAGTCTTGTCCCTCTTTTAGGCAATTCTAGGTTTGGCATGCTACTTCTTGTTCCAAGGACTTTGGAGGCTTGGCTCAGTGTTTGTCCCCTTTAGATTTGATCCTCAGATGTGTCCAAAGTGATGACAAGGCTTGGAATTATTTGATTTTGCCAAATCGAGCAAAAATGCAAAATTCTGCCTAGCCTTGGCAGTTTTCAGCAAGGCATATTGCCATTGTCATATCTCTTGGCCCAAGTGGAATTTGGTGATGTTCTTGGCCATTTTGGAAAGCCCTCATATGATACAACAACTTTTTAATCATATTTGGTTTTAATACTTTTTGGATCCAAGTGAAAAATTCCCCTACATTTGGAAAAAAGTGAAGGCAGATTCAGACTTAGTGAAAATTTCACTAAGTGTTGGAAAAAAGTGACATTTTCACCTTTTGTGATTTTGATAATTCCATAACTCAAAATCCATGAGGAATTTGGAGGGAGGTCAGTTTTAAGCTTTTGTAGAGGGTAATGAGATCTACAAATTAAGCTTTGGATGGGGAAAAATGGCTTTGTGGTTTAGGAGTTATGATCCTCCAAAGTTGGTACCCTTGCCACTTTGTTCATAACTTAGAAAATTTTCTAAGTTTTTATGGTTACCCCTTTTACAAGTTATCCCGCTTTTCTTGATTTTTCTTGATGAATGATGATTCAAATCATACATTAACATCATTTTAGGGTTAAAAAACCATTTTTGTGAAAAATCTCAAAAAGTCAAAGTTGACTTTTGTGCACAGTTGACTTTTTATCAGATGAATTCCAAACTGTGCTATCCTTTAGGAAATCATGTCCTTGACCTAAATAAAACTTGATGGACATGTTCCATGGGTATTATAGGGTATATTGAATCATGTCCTAGGGTTTGGGAGCATGTCCTGGTCAAAAATCAAAGATACAGTTGACTTTTCTCGCGAAACCCTAACTGTGGTACTGATGAAGTTGAGACTTGCTGCTCAAGCTTCCTGGATCAATCCATTGTTACAAATGGATCAATGTGGTATGTTGGAGACCCTCAAATCCTATCTTGAGGTCTTGGCTCATGATTTGTCCCAAAAGTCAACTTAGGGGTGAATTAGGTCAAGAAACCCTAATTCCTGATTTTTGATGTATGCATCCCCTGAGGCTAAATTGACTTGGTACTTGGGTTTATGATGTCCCTTGGAGCATCATAGGTTATGCCTTGAAGCATTGGCTCATGCCCAGAGGAAAATTTTCATCTGGAGGCCCTGGTCGACCAAACCCTAATTTTGTGACACTGGCGATCTTGAGGCTTGATCCACCTGGAAGGGAGCAGCCTTGTGCTTAATCCTTAAAGTGGGAGTCCTCTTGATCCCTTGTGGATATTTAAGAGGCTAGACAAGTTGAAGATCATGTCATTTCTTTATTGATCCTTTGTCTAAGAACTCTGAGAGGGCTTGAAACCCTAATTTTGACTGTAGTGGATGCTCACCCATCTTTGGGGAGACTGATGAGGTATGATGGTTCCTCCATATTGTGATGATGATTTTCACAATGATGGGAAATCTTAGTGGTCAAAATTTGGGGTATGACAATAGCACTGCACACCTTTTTTCTCTACTTTGTCTTTCTGATAGGAATTTCATTCTCCACTTTTCAAGGATTCAGAAGTTCTATCATCGATCTTATTCTTGTGAGGATTCGACCAAGACTTCTTGCCCTGAGTCTTGTCAATTTTGCCTTTGAACTTGTTGGAACCACCATTCTTCTTCCATGATTGAGCCTGTAGTGCTTGTATCGAGTCCTGAACTCCTTTCTTTTCGACAATCCTAATCTCATGCGCTTCCAACGAACTAACCAAATCTTCTAGTTTTAGGGTTTCAAGATTGTTGGATTCTTGAACAGCTACGATAACGTGATTAAAGTGAGAGATCAACATATGCATTACCTTCTCAACTATCATCTTATCAGTTACGGTTTTACCACAACCCTTCATGAGATGGAAAAGTATCTGCACCTTCGACACATAGCCTATAATCTTTCCATGTTCTCCCATTGACAGCAATTCATATTGTCTTTGCAAAGTTGGCAACTTGACAACCTTAACTTTCTCGCCTCCATCATAGTACTTGACAAGAATATCCCACGCCTCCTTTGTCGATTCAACATGAGTGATTTTGTCGAAATTAGCCGTATCAACCACCGATTGGATGTAGAATGCCGCCTTGCAATCTGATAAGTGCAAAATGTAACTAATTTTGTATATAAGTTTTGTTGCACTTATCATTACTCTTTGGTTAATATCGTTCGAATATACACCGATTTGTTTATAAATACGTTTACTTTACATTTTAGTGTATATATTGCGTATAGTGTAAATATCATTGAGTTTAATTGATTTTATCTCATTTTTGTAGGTATTAAAGCAAGTATATCTTGCCATATTCATTTAGAGCATTAAATAAGCTTTCCAGCGCTTCTGACCATGCGTCAATCCAAGTTACGGTTCAGAAGTTATGGTCAAAATAAAGGCTGGTTTGCTGTCAAGTTCGCTTTACAAACTTCCCAGCGAATGTTCATCCAGAGTCGGTTTAACTGTTCTGTAGGCATTTAAGTGCCATTTTTTGAGGCTCGTTTTGCGAGTAAAATGTCCGCTTAGCGAACATGACAGATTTTGTAATACTATAAGTTCATTTTCAATCATTTTTTAGGTGATGTTTTGGGATATTTGTTCCCAATTCATCAAACCTTCATTCTTTGTAGTTTAAATCTTAGAAAAACATCAATGGTGGTTGCAACTTAACGATTGGAGGCGGATGATTCTTGGATCGTGATTGACACCACGAGAGATTTTGATTCCTCTTCTCTCTTCCCTTTGTAGTTTCCATTGGTGTGAGTTTGTATGTAAATTTACTTTGATAATATGTATATTTATTGCTCATGGATTTGTATGTGAGCTATTTTAAAAATCTCTATTGGTGTTATCCTCATTTTAATCGCTTTATGTATGGATTTGAGTTGCGGTAGACATATCTTCCTTGAATCCGGAATTAGGATGAACATTTATTAGGTTCTTGACTCTAGAGATAGATTGAGGCTTAATATTCACATGAGTATCGAAACTTAAAGCCATCCGTATCTTGAGTCGGGTGCGAGAGTGTCGATGATGGTAATACGATTGTTCTCTCAACTTTGCGTTAGACATAACCTTTGTTGTGGGTGATACGTGATAATGTGGACGAGTAATTTTGGTTGCGTGCAAATGAGTAGTAAGTTTGAGTATTTGATAGGGTAGATGAAATGTAAACTCGAGAGTTCTCTACTCTCCAAAGAATGAATTCTTTTTATTTTCATAAGTTTTATTTCTCGCATTTACTTTAAAACCATTTTAAACCTAAACTCTTTAACATTTAAACTGTCGAACGACATTCTTTCCCTCGAACCGATCTCTGTAGATATGATAAATTCCTGGAAAAATACTTCCAAAATGTTTGTTGCTTGCTGCTTTACCGCCTCAACACAATCCTTCTTCTTGGCCTCCTTATGAGCGGCTTTTTGTGCATCAGTTGCATCTTCACCAAGCGCAGAAATGCCATTCGTAACCACTTCTAGGATTTCATGAAAGCCAAATAGAGATTGCACCTGTTTTCTCCATCGAAGCCAATTCTTGTTGTCAAGAGTTAGAAGGGAGTTTGGTAAATTTCTGTTACCATTCATCTTTGCAGCGATTGATCAACAATAATCCATGATCCCTGAAATACGATCTCTGACGTGTGATTCTTGAAAACACGTTCAAGAATCTAACTGGAGCTCTAGATAATAATTTTTTAGTGTGTGAGGCACTTTTACTGAGGAGAGAAAGAGAGAAAATAAAGAAACAGTGATTGATATTATTGAATGAATAAAACTGAATTACAAAGTGTCTATTTATATACACTAAAATAAAAAACTAAATAACAAACCCTAAACCCTAATTAGCTTTGGGCTTGGGCCACATAATACAACTTGGATTATATCTAATATCTCAACAGTGTCGAATATGTTCAACAATTTCACAGTACAATATTTGGTTGATATCTAGAGGTAATCTACAATGATGCAGTGACAGGTTTAGAAACTATGATTAGTTAAGATGATATCATACGCTATATAATATTTATACGAAATTCTGTACACATGATAAAATAATTTCAACTATCCTAAGGGAAAAAAATAGAGATTGTAAGAACTACCATTAAATATCAAAATTGTGTATGTGTTTTGTTATCAATGTGTATTCTCAGCGTTTTTTTAATGATTAAAGAGCTACGTGGGAGAAAATTGTCCTTCGCAAAGGTAGCCTAAGGGGAGAAGTGTGATGTGTTCTTAGAAATTTCAATTCGATTTATTCTACTGCTGATAGGATTGGCAATGATGGCAATGTTCGTTAGGGTGAGACGATTGAATGCTTTTGTTTCACAAACTTCATTTCTTTGATGGGGCTTATCGACCTCCCACTCTTAGGTAGGAAATTGACTTAATTTCAACCTCAGGGGTGGGGTGGGAGGGGATGCTAGTCGACTTGATAGGATTCTGGTGTCAGATGCGTAGTGGGAGGAGTAGGACAATTGAATGCATTGGTTTCACAAACTTTATTAGGAAATTTACTTGATTTCAACCTCGGGGGTGGGGTGGGAGGGGATGCTAGTCGACTTGATAGGATTCTGGTGTCAGATGGGTAGTGGGAGGAGTAAGACAACTAAATGCATTGGTTTCACAAACTTTATTTTCATGATGGGGCTTATTGAACTCCCACTCTTAGGTAGAAAATTTAATTAGGGGGGAGGGGGAAGGGATGTTAGTTGGCTTGATGGGATTCTGGTGTTAGATGCATGGTGTGAGGAGTGAGGTGCTATGATTCACTGTCCCATTATCATCTGTTATGCTAATCAATTCTGGGGTCCGAAATTTTTTAGATTCAATAATCACTAGTTGGCTCATAAGAATTTTGGTGAGGAGGTTCATAATAGTTGGACTACTTTTAACGTGGTAGGGTGGAAGACCTTTCTTCTAAAAGAGAAAATCAAGTCTCTCAAAAGAGTTTTGAGGGTTTGGAACAAAGAAGTCTTTAGTAACATAATTCATCATATCAATACCCTCAGATTGGAGATTAGGGAATTCAATTTTAAAATGGATCAAAATATCATCCAACAATTTGAGTTAGTTGTGAGGTCGAGGGCTATAACATATCTTTGGTTCTTGTTGAGAATTAAAGAATCTCAACTGTTTCAAAGGTCTAAGGCTACGTGGTTATAGAAAGGAGACACGAACACATGATTTTTCATTCTTGTGTCAAAAGGAGGAATAAAAGAAACTCTATCTTGGCCCTTCAGGTTGGGGATTCATGGCTAAAGGGAGTTGTGACTTGATTTTTCTCTCAGCATTTTAAGGAACCATTGTTTGACCGACCTTATTTGGATGAGGTGGATTTTCCTTCTGTAGGTTCAGAGGATAATCAGTGTCTTAACTCCTCTTTTTTCCCATTGAAATTGATCTGGCGGTCTCTCAGTGTGATAAGAGTAAAAACCCAAGTCCAGATGGTTTTAACTTCTCTTTCTTTAAAAAATTATGGTATCTTCTTAGAGGGAATTTGATTCTCATGTTTGAGCAATTCATTGTACGATATCTCTTTCCCGTAACTTTTTGTCTTACTTTGTCCCTCTTATCCCTAAGATTGACTCGCCTACTTCCTTGGGAGATTTTCTCCCGATCTCTCTAGTCGTTTTTTTCTACAAGTTAGTGGAGAAGATGTTGGATTTTATAATAATCAAAGTTTTGGAAAATCTCATCTTTCAATTTCAATAGATTTTTCTAAAAGGTTGCCTTTTGGTCGATGGCGTTGTAGCTGTGAATGATCTAGTTGACCTTGCTAAGAAAATTTAGAAGGATTGCATTATTTTTAGAGTGGATCTTAAAAAGGCTTATGATAAGTCAATTAGAGTTTTTTTATTTTCTTTTGGATTATATGCTTTGCAGATTTAGATTTTCTAATAAGTGACATGTTTATATGCGTCTTTGTGCGTTCTCTGAAAAATTGACTATCCTAGTTAATGGATGCCCCACTTAGGAGAAGAGCTTAAAATAACGAGGCCCGTTGCCCCTTTCTCTTTCTTTTAGCTGCAGAAGAGCTTAATGATCTTTTCTATTGTGCTGAGAGTTTGGACCTCTTGTAAGGCTTTAGGATAGATTCTTAAGATTTGGTTAAAATCTTGATTTTTGACTTTACGATCAACTAATTCAAAAAAATCAATTCTACAGTCCCTTTGCAGAATTTTTTATCACCAAGTTAATTTCGAAGGTTAAAAAAAATTATATATATATATATATATATATATATATATATATATATATATATATATATATATATATATATATATATATATATATATATATATATATAGTGTTTATTTAAACATCAAAATATAGACAATAAATGTGAAAGGGTATCTGTCAATCGTGATGAATGAGTAGTAATATGGCGTTCTTTGAATGTCGCTTTCTTTGACGGCGTTAGTTCTCTCCTAACTTACGAAAGCTTGCGTATTTTTCATGAAAAAATAGTTTGTGATATGCACTTTTCTTGCACATGCTTGACCAAAGTAAGATGAAGTTTGCTTCAATTCAAGGTTTCTTCTATATTTGGTTTCATTTTTATTTAAAATCAATTATATATATTAGTTTTTTTTTTAATTAATTTTTATCATTTTAAAACGCAACAAAGATTTTATAAAAAAAAGTAAGAATTTAGAGGTCTTCAAATCAACGTTTTGTTCATGTGCAGGCCACGTTTTTTAGAACGTATGCACATGCACTCGTACACTTTTTTTGACAACACTTTTGAGAATTTCTTTTTCTTTTTCTATTGTCTAAGATAAAAAATACACACGACGATATTCCCATTTTTCTTCATTAAAATAAAGGTGAAAAATCACTATTTTTTTCATACAAACTTATCTCTTAATTTCTTGAAGTCCTACAAGTACTTGCCAGCATTATCATTTAATAAAAACATTTCTTTGCACATTGCATGATGAGAAAAAAGTCAAGTCATGGAAGAGATAGAGTAATTATGAGGACCAAAATAGACAAATATGTACAATTGAGATTTAATGATAGGTTTGATTTTTGAGATTCAGAGACCCTTTGGATAAGATAATGACAAAAGGGATAAGAAGTAAAAGCTTGACAGAGAAAATATACAAAATTAAATCCAAATCTTTGTTAAACTCTTTATTATACAAAAGCACTTAGATTAATTTTTTTGAATAACAAATTAAATTAATTTTTGTTAAACTCTTTATTATACAAAAGCACTTAGGCTAGTATGTTTATCCAAATCTTATTTTTTTTTTTGAATGGCTTAGCATATGGACCACCCAGTTACACTTTTTGCCCAATGTGATGGGTAGTTTCACAATTGAAGTCTATTAAAGTTTGTTTCATTGTTTAAATTAGAACATGGGGCTACTTTTGCACACTCTATGGGGTGCTAGCACACCCGTAAAAAATTAAAAAAGCCTCTCATAAAAAATGTATAATACACTACTAAAAAATATGTTTTTGGTGATAAAATATAATGTACAACGGTTATTTTTCCACCGTAGTCGAATCATATTTGTATGTGCATGTTTTTTTATTAAGAAATTTTTCATCACGGTGTAATAAAACGTTTGTGATCATAAAGTTTGGATGACAAATTTTAAATCTTAATATCACCATTTATTTTCAATAAAAATAAACGCGCGTCTTTTCACATTTATTATTATTTAAAAATTGAAAGTATAACAACTACGATTATGTCATTCAACCATGTTTATATGTTTTATATTTCACTACGGTTGAAATTTGCAACCGTTATGAAATTATTTTCCACAAAATTAAAACATAATAGATACTTCATTTCGTTCATAACACATATGGGTGCCCTAGCGAACGAGACAACATCGATAGTGAAATCTTTACCATCTTCATTCATTTCTGCAAATGAATATCATTTTCGGAAACAAAATCATCATCCTCTTTGAATTACGATACATTACCATTCTCTCTCTCTCTCAAACACTTTTGAATGTTTATGTTCTTCGTAAAGATTAGTTACCATTGTCTTTCTCTGACGTTTCTGAATGTTTATGTTCTTTGCTAGTATGTTATGTGTATTGACATTGTCATGTGTATTATGTGTATTGTTCATGTTGTCATATTCATATTTTATTCAAATTTTATAAATATTCTTTAGGTTTCAATATTAAATATATTTATGTTTTATTCATACATGAATATGTTTATGTTTTAGTGTTGCCGTGTTCATGTTTTCTTCAAACATTATCATATACATATAATCATATTAGAATATTATATGTATAGTGCCATTCACTTTATTCATTTGATATTTGATATAAAATTCAGAATGTATTATCCTTTAATAAAAACGTTTCTTTGCAAGTATTTTTCTCTTTGCATATTGCATGATGAGAAGAAAGTCAAGTCATGAAAGAGATAAAGTAATTATGAGGACCAAAATAGGCAAATATGTACAATTGAGATTTAATGATAGGTTTGATTTTTGAGATTCAAAGACCGTTTGGATAAGATAGTGAAAAAAGGGGTAAGGAGTAAAAGCTTGACGGAGAAAATACACAAAATTAGACCCAATCTATCTTCTAGATAAGATAACAATTGGCTAAGAAAAACATTGTGATAAAGAAAATATTTAAATTAAATAAACGCTTATAAATAAGTTTGAATAAGTGTTTTATAATAAATAATGTATTTTTTTTAAATTATATATATATATGATATTTTTCTTATCATTAATTAATGATATATTTTTTATTTTTAAAATAAGTTTCATCTTCACACTTTTTTTTAAATAACGAAATTAGTTTAATTTTTGTTAAGCTCTTTATCATACAAAAGTACTTAGAGCATGATTATCGGTGATATATTGAAGTTGCTACACAAATTTCAAAGATACTATGTCAGGATTACATGGATAATTGTCTTGTTTTACCGTTCTTTAATACAACGACGTGCTCCAACTAAACCACGCTCTTTATCTTTGATTTATGTCTTTTAATCTATTTTTTTATTCAAAAATTGCCTACAGCTAATGGTTTATGAGATATATTGTGGGGTCTAGTTGGACCAATTTTAAAGTTTTAGATAGATTAAATGTATATTTAAAAAATACATATGAGTTGTTTATATAATTGGGAAGTGTGAAATAATAAAAAAAATTAAGTGGGTCCTATTTAAAGAACTTATATGAATATAATGGATGTGGGTGCTCGTAGACTAGTATTTTTATCCAAAACTTATTATTGTTTGATGGTTTCAATTAGAATCTGGGGCTACTTTTGCACACTCCATCAGGTGCTAAAAATTAAAAATGTCTCTCATAAAAAATGTATCTTTAGGACACATTTAGGATACACGCAATTCAAGACTTCGTAAGTGAGTTATCTCTATTTTACTCAAAATTTAGTTGGAAAACGTATCTTCGTATTAATGTTTGGGTGACCCCATAAGTACATTTGTGTAATAATTTCGATTTCAAAACTTAATTATTTTTATAGAGATGCATCTTTGAACGAGTTTTAATTCTTATAACTTGATCCATATTTTCCCCTTCCTTTTTCTTCTTTTGTTAGACTTTCAAAACACAAAAAGAGCTAGTAAAAAAATTGCAACTAGGTCATATTTCCAGGACATACACTTCATTCTATTCAAGCTTTCTTAACTACTCAGATCTGATAAATTTCTCCTTACTTCTTTTTTTGAGATGTGATGCATGCATTAGTTAATAAGTTGTTTAAGGTACATTAGGATGTAGTTACATTCGTAATAGGTAGTTTATTGAAACATGCATTCACATTTTTTTAAGATTAAGGCATAAGGCATGTCGGGTTTTTGTGTTTCCTGTCATTTTCATGTTTTTGGTTTTATAGAAATGCATCTCCGAAATTTTCTAGTTTTTGATTTTCCCAAATTACGGAGATGCATTTCTGTAATTTCTCTACACTTATAAAACTGTTTGATTTGTCATGTCTATCATCTGGGTTTGACTTGTTTGATTGTGATATATTTTTTTTGGTTTTATTATAGAAACAATGGCTGAAAAACCAGAACAAATTGAGGCACGAATGAGTGATCTAACATGCATTGGTTTGAAGGGTGAGGGCCAGACCCTCGCGATCACCAATTTGTTCGACTTCATTTAATTTGGAAGCGTCGACTTCCCGAGCTCATGTGTCTTCAGTGTCGTCTTCCAGGAGGCAGATTTCCCCTACTTCCCCTAAAGCCCATAAGGATGAACTTGCTGCTGCTACTGCTGTTCCTGATAGTTTTTTAGGAGGCCCTATGACACCTCCCTACTTACTCTCTATGCAGACCATGTTGTTAGGCATGTGTGAGAATGAAAGGTAGCTTAAATATTTAATTACTTTTGCATTACATTCATTTTATACTAATTGAATCGAATGTTGTTGTATTTTTTTTATAGTTTTCTGACACTGTAAAAAACATAAACTACAACAAGAAGATTTTGAATCTACCACAACATGAAGAAGCATGGTTTCAGTGTGTATTATAGCTATGTGGACTGTAAGGTTTATGCATGACTGGGTAAAAGATCATTAATCATGACATGTTTCTAGTTTTTGTGGAGAGATGGAACTCAGAGATGTCATCCTTTCATATTCCTATTGGTGAGATGCCCATTACCCTTGATGATGTCTCATGCCTCCTACATCTTCTGACTATATGAAGATTACTAAATCACTCCAGAATGTCTAGACCTGATGCACTGGACATGATAATGATCTATTTAGGAGCTGACCCAGGTGAATCCCAAATAGAGATTTATGCTATGAGAGGTGCTCATGCTAGATTTTCATATATGGAGAAGTTGTACAAATATCACCTTGTGAGAGATGCCCCGAAGAGAGGCAATTTTGAGGAAGACAGTTTAGATATAGCCACCATACAAGCCATCTTAGCTGAGGCAAAAAATGCCTTATAGTATAGGAGGCAGAGGAGAAACATGGGGGGGGGGGGGGGTTAGATATACACAATAGTTCATTGTTATTTGTGTTTTGGTAACAATTGTATTATTTGTATTTTCTGAACAAATTATGTATTGTGGTAACGTTTTTGATGAATTGATTAATGTTTGGTTTTGTATTATTGTTTGAATTTATATATAACATCCTTTAATTACATTAATTGTATGGTGTTATGATATCATTGGTATAAATGGCTTAAAAACTATCAATTTCAGGACAAACTTACTGCCTACGACTGAAGTTCTCTGTTCTGAGGATTTTAGGACAAACTTACTGCCTAGAAACCCTAATTGGCTTCAGACTACTTCTCTCTCTTCAGCCCTACTAACTAATTTTTTGCAATCCGATAAAACTTTAACCGAATTCGCATCCATCTTCCTCATTAATTCAAAAACTTTGATAATGGTTTGACCTAGTTAGAGTTGTAGTAACCTCTTTGTCTCTGGTATCTATTGATAGAGTAAATATTTTAATTACAAAGAGGTTTTAGTGATGAATCTACTCAACATTTATTTTATCATAATAATGATAATAGAGTTCTTAGAGCAACGTCAATTTCGTATGGGTTGATATGCTAGTGATGAATCTCCTCAACTTTTATTTTTTTTTATTGTCTAATTTTCATACGGGTTTGGTGTTTTGTTTTAGTATAGTTGAGTATCTCTTGTGTTTTGTATCATAAAAATCTCAATTAACCTTTCCAGTTTAAAGACTTGTTACTATATACAAAAAGTGACATTAGAGATCAAATTGTATTTGGTTAGTATTAGCTTAAGCTCTTTTCTTATTGTATTTAGTCTTGTCATTATGTAAAGTTTATTATCCATTTGCTTAACTAGTCTGTTAGATTGATTAGCTAGTACTTAGTTTGTTGTAACTAACCTTGTGTACTCATTCATTTGTATACATAATAGTAGCTTTATCTGCTGAATGAATCTGTGAAATATTTACTTTCATACTTCATGATTCATCTTGTTTTGTGCTTCTCTGTACATTGTTGTACATATACTCAGGAGGAGTAAGTGCTATTGTGAGTTGGAAGATGGCCTTAGAGCTTTTCTTCATTTATTTTATCGTTTATCGCTATTTAGTTAATTTAATGCTCTGATTTGTAACATCGGGAACATGACATTTTATTTGTTTTGAGTTAATCATTGAATTATGTTATTTTATTGAGTATTTCAGTTTGAAAATATAATTGAAGTTTATGTTATTTAATTCGAGTTTTGCTGCGAGTTTTGAAAATATTTGGAAGTATGCATGTTGTGTTTGAGTAGCATCATAAATGGTGATTTTATTCTTTAAATTGAGAGTTTGGGGTTTTAGGGTGTTACAATATCAATGGCTATACTCCCAATCATAAAAGATACTTCAAGATTCAACTTTCTAGCACAGTCAAGAGATAGGAATGAATGCGTCGCACCCGTGTCAATAATAGAAGTCAGGGAAACACCATTAATAGAACACGTACCTCAAATCAGGTTATCAGAACCAATAGTCTCAACTCCGCTCAAGGCAAATAACTTTCCTCTAGAATGAAATTTCTTTGGTTATTAGCACCGGGTACTATATGAATTGGTTATCCGCAATTGTAGCAAGTCGGAACATTACTCTTACACTCAGCAATACAGTGTCCTGGCTTCCCACACTTGAAACCTTTCTGGCCCGAACCCTTGCACTCATTAGCATGATGACCCATTTCTCCATAATTTAAACATCTGACAGGAGTAGGAGTATATCCCCCACTTGTTCCTTTCCCACCTGTAGCCTTCTGCTTTCCCTTATCATATAGAGCTCCATAAAGTTTTCCACAGTTTTGATTTCCATTTTTCTTCTCACTAACACTCTTATAGTGAGCAAATCTGGCACGACTATCTTCATCATAGATCCTACACTTATTGATCAACACTGAAAACTGATGAATCTCGTGGTACCAATGATTTGCTTGATCTCTGGATGCAAGCTACTCTCAAATTTGATACACTTAGATCCTTTAGCTCCCACCCCACTGTAATGTAACCAGAACCTAGACAACTTCACAAACTTAGCCGCATAATCAACTACAATCATGTTTCCTAGCTTTTGCCCAAGGACTTGCATCTCTTTCTTACTACGCATGTCACCAGGAAAGTACTTCTCAAGAAACTCAGTCTTAAAGTTCTCCCAGGTGATTTCACTACCTGGCGAGCACTGTCCCACCAATATCGCGCTTCCTCAGTAAGCATATGAGTACCAAATAGAACCTTCTGCGCACCTACACAAGCCATCTCCCTAAATATCTTCTCAATCTCTTGCATCCAAGGTTGACAACCTTCCAGGTCATATCTCCCCTTAAAATTCGGTGGGTTGTTCCTCAAAGTCTTGCCTAGCCTGCAGAATTCATCTGCAATCCCATGCTAATTTTGAATGTCCGATTGCCTGACCCATCACGTGAGCCATATCCTTCAAAGCTAGGGATGACAACGGGTCGGGTCGGGTGCGGGTTTCACACTACCCAAACCCGCACCCGGAATCACCACCCGAACCCGAACCCGAACCCAAAGGCTATTCGGGTGAAAAAATAACACCCACGCCCACACCCGTTGGGTTCGGGTTTTTCCACCCGAACCCGAACCCTTAGCAAAAACACAAAAATACAAAAGCAACATTGAAATTTAAAACACAAAAATTCCATCAAGGTCTCTCAAAGAAATTAAGGAATTAAATTACAATTTTTCATCAACTTTGGTAACATTACAATTAAGATTAAGGTCTTCAACATATTAACATTACAATTAAAATTAAAGTATACATATATATTTAGGGGCACTTATGTAATTTCATGTCTAAGCGGGTGTTGTTTCGGATTTCGGGTGTGGGTTTCACACTACCCAAACCCGCACCCGAAATATCGGGTGGCACTCGAACCCGAACCCGAACCCAGTCAACTCAGGTTCGGGTGCGGTGGGTCCCGCGAGTTTGGGTCTGCCTGCCATCCCTATTCAAAGCTTTAGCGAATGGACGATCATTTCTTCTAGCTATTTCTATGCACACCAGTAAAAATCCATTACAAGAAACATTATATCGACAATGTTCATACATCTGTTACATACTAAGGAACAGATAAAATCACAAAACCTGACCAGATGGAACGACCTGCTCTAATACCAACTATGTAACACCCTAAAAACCCCAATTCTTTATTTAAAGAGATAAACAATATTATTCTCAAATAAGGCGCTACACATTCACAACATGCATATTCTTCCAATTAAAATAATTTAACATGTAGTGAAAATTCAACATTTAACAACAATACTTTAAATTATATCTTCAAAATGAAACACTTAAGTAAATAAACAATTCAAAATCTTCAACTCAAAAAAATAACGAAACGAACCATTCCCACTGTTACAAATCAGAGCAACTGAAAACTAAGTAACGGGAAACGATAAATAAATGAAAAAAACTCTCAATACCATCTTTCCACTCACAACAACTATTGCACCTATTGAGTATATGTACAACATCGTACAAAAAATTATAAATAAATAAAAGAGGGGGTGAGAATACACTCAAATATATTAACGGAACAAGAGAATGCAAGGGTAACATCAAATAACACGATCATCAGACACATAATTCATTTACAACAACAAAAACCAATTCACAATGCCTTTATGTATGCAATGTGACTCACAACTCGACTCAACGCATGTGCTACAAATTCAGACATTAGAGGTATGTTATTGATCTCGTCCACTCAATAATGATTCCTCTTCAAACTGGGTCTCCACTTCTGAACCCCACTCGTCACTGATCCCCACTTCTGAATCAGCCATTCGTCATTAATCCACACTTATGAATCAACAACTTATCTCAGGACTAGAGTCCCCATATCAATCACTGACACATATGATGCATGGCATATAAAATAATGCAACATCACTTATGGTTCTACTTCTAACCATACAGAATA
This sequence comes from Lathyrus tuberosus, assembly GCA_022829125.1. NCBI lineage: Eukaryota > Viridiplantae > Streptophyta > Magnoliopsida > Fabales > Fabaceae > Lathyrus > Lathyrus tuberosus. The sequence continues at coordinate 9,212,875 of JALAZF010000179.1, forward strand.
ACACAAGGTAGACACAATAGTTCTCACTCCGAACTACACATCTCAACATCAACAACCTATAATTACAACTCATATTTTAATTATACACACATTTTAACAACTTATGCTCATACATCCGATAAAGTATCCATATAACACTTAAGAATATCAATTCATCTCATTAAACATGACCAAACAATAACCAACAATCATTGGAATCAGAGATAGGCCGACAATTCGAGTAAAAAATGACAACTGTGTACTGTTACGCTCGCTAAGCGAGATTCAACTCGCTAATCAAGAACCAAAAACCACAAAACATCACATTATGTCACAGCTCGCTAAGCGAGCGTCTTCCTCGCTATGCGACGTCCATCCTCGTTAAGCAAAGTCACCTAGAACTGCAAAAACCAGAAATGTGATTCCACCTTTAGACCCATATCGAAGCTCCGATTTTGACCCCCAATCGCCCAATTCGAATAGAAGACAACACATACATATCATACCATGATTAATACGTCATATATTCACATATTAAACACCTACTCCATCTCTTATCATGAATCTAATGATATGTTCATAATGCCAACAACATACATATGAACAACAACTCAATCAATTAACACATACAGAGGCATACAGAAATTAGTAATAAAATAATGCACGAACTTTATGTTATTCACAACAATTATAATATGTCTTACACAAAACTTTCCAAAAAAACTTATAAATATCAACAATGGTGAAAGTAGGAGAAAACCTAGAAGAGGGTGAGGATCTAGATCTACCCTTCATGCATTTGACACCAATATTAGAGTAATCCCCCTAACCTTAATTTCCAGCAGCAGGTTTCCAACTTTGGTTATGTCTTCTTCTTCCTAGAGCTCTCTTTAGGGTTCCTAGCCACTTGCCTCCTTTTCCACTTTTTTCAAATTCTACGTATCAGATAAAAGTTCCAATCCCTCACATTATCTATATAAATGACCTAATTATATTTTTCATAATTCTAAACTTTCTCTCAACTTATGGGCCCTTACTCCTTACCCCAATAATTTTACTAAAATTCTAATTCCACCCCATAACTCATTATTTCTATTATTTTATTATTTTTAATTAAATGAAATCTACTAACACTCAATAAAATCCAACAAAATACCAAATAATTCACAAAAATCATATAAAGCATTTTAATTACCCAAATAATTAAATAAAAAGCAATGAAAATTCAATTAAATAAATTAATCAAATTCGGGGTGTTACAGGCGCCACTGTACTAGTAAAAAAGTACATGTCTGCATGCCCCATTTGAAAGGGCAGGGAAACTTAGAGGATTTAGTAGATATATTACGTTATATGGTGGTTAGGCTTGCCCTCGACGATGAGAAATATTGTATGGCGGTATTCGACGATAGTTTGAGGTCCCGCTCCCATGATGTGAGAGGTCTCATATTGAGTGATGTGCTTATGTATAAGCGTATGTGAGGTATGATCTGTATGGCTTAATGTAGCGTCGATTTTTGTCGGTGACGCGACCACCTTACCGCAATGGTTGGAATTGGGTACTACTTTCTGATTTCTTATTTATCCTATGAAGCTGGAAAGGAAAGGGAAGCTATCTAAAACTAACCTTGCACGCAAATTTTTTCTTTAACAAATGCTAAGAGATTGGGGGATCGGGGTCAGGTTATACAAAGGGAAGTTGGTAATTACCCGGTGTATATATGGTTATCCATAGACCTTTTATGGCATGTTTTTCTATTGGTTTAAATACTTTATAGTGTTTATCTGTTGTGGGTTGGGAAAGTTTCTCCTTTGGCAGTGTTGAGAGAGTGTTTTTGTTGTTTTTGGGTTTTCTGATGTTTTTGGGAAGGTATTGGACCTAAAGTTTTTGATTTGTGTGCTCGCTAAGATTTCGCAATCTTATGCCTACGTATTCCCGTTAAAGAAAACTGGGAAATCAGAGCAATCGTAGTTCCTCCTATTCTATGGGAGGAAAGATGTTTGGTGTCTTGTTCAAAGCTCAAGATTGAAGCTAGATGAGTATTTGTGTCTTGTTCAAAGCCCAAGATTGAAGTTAAAGGTTATTTGTGTCTTGTTTAAAGCCCAAGATTGAAGTTAAAGGGGTGACTGAGAGAGAATTTGTCATCTCTAAAGGGAGATATCTCACTTGTTCATCACAAGTTAATGTGCACGTAAAAAGGAGAGTTACTTTAACTGGGATATGAGAATCAAACAATGCCATAATTTCCTTTATAAGAGGGATGTCATGAAGGAAGAAACTTTAACTCAGTGTAGAGCAATGCCATTTTTCCTTATGAGTCTTCCATGCTAAGAGAGGGACATTGCTTGGATGTAAATAATCCAGAGGCTTGCCACTTACAGCAATTAGATGAAAGAGGAAGTTTTACCAGGGTAAAAGAGGTACTGCAACTTGGATTTTTGAATCAACAAGTGTGCCACTTACAACAATTTTCTGTAAATTGGGTTTTTTGATTGTCTGTTTTGATATGTGATGTACAGAGAAATGTTATCCAACTGAGTGGAATCTTGATTTCCTCTGAGGTGATGTTGATTTTTGTGTGCCTTGATCAAAACACAAGGTTGAAGCTGAAAGAATGACTCTATTTGGGGAGTTTTATATCTGTCTTGTACAAAGCCCAAGATTGAGGCTAAAAAGGGATTGACTCAGCTGGAGAGTATTTATCTGTCTTGTACAAAGCCCAAGATTGAGGCTGAAAAGAGATTGACTCCACTGGGGAAGTTTTATCTGTCTTGTACAAAGCCCAAGATTGAGGCTAAAAAGAAATTGACTCTACTGAGGGAAAAATCATTATATAAAGCCTAAGAGGAGGCTGACTTGTGCTTTAGGATTATTGGAATCCAAAAGCAAGTCCAAATTGTATGTGGTGGGGAATCCAAAGGTTTTACTCTTTCTGGGGTTTTGAAGAAGAGTTGACATATCAGAGACTATGAGGCTATGATTTTACCGAGGATTTGTTGGTGGTAATTTGACCCTAGCTGGGGAATTTCTTAAAATGAAAGCTTAAAGATTGAGTTTGAAAACCTATGGAGGTTTTAACTCTGCTATAGATTGGTATGTTGATGAAATGATCAGGGTTTTTTCCCGTGTTTTTAGGAAACTTGAGGGTTTTTGTGAGATCCAAAAGGAGATTAGACTTTCCAAGTCTTACTTGTATGAAGCTCAAGAGGAAGCTGTTGGTTTTAAGGGATGAGAAACAACCCTAGAATGGTTTGATATTTTGAAACTCTGACTCTCTTGAGGATTGAACTAGTAGAGATGACTAAGTTATGTCCTATACATGTAGGAGGTCTTTGGGTCCTTGTACTAAGCCCAAGAGGAGGCTGGGAACTTCTAAGAAGCCTGAGGGTCCTTGCACTAAGCCCAAGAGGAGGCCGGGGATGCTTTTAGAAAGCCTATGGGTCCAAACCTAAGAAAAGTTCAAGAAAGGTTTCAGCGAGAATTAATCCTTTCTTTGCTGAACATTTCTAGGGTTTGAAGAAATGCAAAAGAGGTTTCACCAAGAATTAGTCCTCTTTGGGGAATTGAATTTCTTGTACACATATATTTCTAAGTTTGGACAGTATTGAGAAAAGTTTCACTAGGAATAATGCCTTTCTCTGTTCCATATTGTATAAGTCCAAGAGGAGGCAAGACTGTGTCTGGAATTTCCTATGGGGAACTATTTTTGACTGTGTTGAAAGAGTAACCACTAGTTTGATCTAAACCTAGATCTAATTGCTGGGGAAAACTCTAAGCAAGTATACACAAGCATATATATATATATATATGCCGATGAAATATATAAATAAGTATACATTGAAAAGATAGTAGAACTTACAGTTGTGCAAACCCAAGCATAGTAACTACAGCTGTATGGTTAATTTTTCAAGAAATTGAAGAAAGTTTTGATAAATCTTTGAATTTTAATTTAAATAAAAAAAGAAAGTTGTTTTAAAAGGAAGTTTGGGGCTTATACTCAAGGAGAGGCCCAGATGATTTCTTTTGAAAAGGGGACGATCGCGTCGTAGTTTTGAAAATCACAGAGGGACTTATACAATGACTGAGGCTCAAATTATTGTATTTACAAAAAGGATGGGTCTTACACTCTATTAGAGGCCCAAAAGTATTAATTTTATACAAGAGTTGGGGCTTATAATTCTTGGAGATGCCCAGATGAAAAAACAACGATCGCAACGTTTATTTTGAAAATCGCGTAGGGACTTATATAATGACTGAGGCCCAAATTATTTATTTACAAAGGGGATGTGAGTCTTACACTCTATTAGAGGCCGAAAAGTGATTGAGAAGAAGAAAGATGAGGCTTACAACACAAGGGAAGACCCAGATGAAAATTGTTTGAAAACGACGATCGTGCCGAGATTTTTAAAATCGCATCAGAACTTATACAATGACTGAGGCCCAAAATTGTTTATTTACAAAGGGATGAGACTTACACTCTATCAAGAGGCCCAAAAATGTTTTGAAAAATGTTTGTGAAGGTGAAAACAGTTAAAACCCTAATTTGATTTCAAAATGCATTTTAATTTGAATAAAAATTAATTAAAATGATCAAAATTATCAAACATGTATGAAAAACAAGTTGTGATCTTGGATTAAATCATTTGAATTTGAAAAATCAAAAGAAATAAATATTTTTAAATGCTTAAAAACAAATAAAAATAAATTCTTTACAAAAATATTAATTATATAAAATAAATAATATTTTTGTGAAATTTTTGTAGAATAAAATATTTTAACATTTTTGTGAATTTTGATAAAAAGAATCAATTCAAAAACATTAAAATTCAGAGAGAAGTTAATTTTTGAATCAATTAATAAAAATATCAAAATATTAAAATATTCAAAAATTTGAAAAAGGCGCCAAGAACACCTTGTGTGGTTCGCGCGAGCTCTGTTCTTGCAGATTTGCAAAACCTCTCATATCTCTCTGATTACTCAATGAAAATGACTTTTGTAAACATGAAACTTGCTTGTTTTTGAACAAGAATTACAATCATATAAATTAATTGCATTTATATTAAGTGTGGAGTGAGAAATCAGAGGATGAACTCAAGAACCCTAATTTCTGCAAGAACACCATGAAATCCTATACACGATTCATACATAACAATTGATTGAGGGGAAACACTCTATATATGTACAGAAACATGTTTGTAACTTGAAAATACATTTATGATGCATGAATAATAGAGTTTGAGAGTGTCAGACTTACCTCTTGCAGCTGGTGATCGAATTCTATGTTAGAGGTGTTACAGATGTGGTGTAATGATCTGGACAGCTTTAATGGACCTCAAGTAATGTGTTTGAAGGCTTGGAATGGATTGAATCAACTCAGAACTTGTTGTGGCACCTCAACTGCAAACAGGCCAAAAAGCTTGAGCAAATGGGGGTGACTTTGTGATTCAGGTGTTCCAGATGAGTTTTAGGGTCATGGATCACTCATATATGATGTATGTGAGGTGTTGGCATGATTGGTTATGATATAATTGCTCTCAAATGGAAAATTCTAAAGTTACTTGAATGAGAAGCAAAATCTGGTTTTTGAGAGTGACTTTGAGGAAAGCATGTGTTATGGTGCTTTGGTGTACTCAAACTGACCACAAATGAGCTCTATTTATAGTGTGTCAAGTTTTTTTTGGCAACAATAGTGAATGGTGGCTGGTACAGTCCATTGTCCATTGGTTTTCAAAAGGAATCTCAAGTCTCCTCTAGCCATTTACTTGGGTCAATCTTGCAGGCCTATGGTCTTCTGTTGCAGGGATAATGTAACGACCTGAAAATCTAAATTAATCATTTATTTATTTATTTAATTAATTTAGAAGGAATTAAGAGGTTGTTGGAAATTTGGAGAATTATGGATTAAAAGAGTATTTTTAAATAATTTTAATAAAGTGAATAATCATATATTATTTAGATTATTACTATTATTAAAAATAATAAGAAAAAGGCAAGGTGGTCATAAAGGAAAAGGAGTAAGGGTAGAGTTGGAAGTTCATAAACTGGGGTAATGTAACTAAAGAAGAAAGATCAATCAATTTTCTAACTGATCGTATTTTTGTGAAGAACGCTGAAGAAGAGAAGAGGAGGAGAAAACCTAGGGTTTTGAAAGATTGCTAGGAGAATCTTGGAGAAAGAAGGAAAAAGCTTCGGATTACTCTAAGGTATGGGGAGATTTCATAATTTCTTATAGTTCTTTAGGACATGGTGATGAATAGATTAGGTATTCATAAATTGTGTATAGTTGTAGTGAATGTTGATGTAGAATGAATGATTTGATGAGAATATGATGAAAATTAGTGGTATGTGTTGATATATGTGTATTATGTGAGCCTTGTTATCGAATTTTCGTGGGGGGGGGGACTGAGTTTTGGGGTAATCGAAGTCAAAACGCAGAAAATTACTTTTCGGGAAAAATTGGGTTTTGGCCGCACCCTGACACGGGCCGTGTCGCACAACACGGGCACCCGTGTCAGCTTTCGGGTTGGGCGGTGAAAAATTTCCACTAGCAGGTTGCCTGACACGGGCCGTGTCACAGGACACGGGCGGTCGTGTCAGCCTACTGTCCTGTATAATTTATTTTTGCTTTTGGAATTGTGTTTCAGACCTTCTGACACGGGTCGTGTCACAGGACACGGGTGACCGTGTCAGTTTGCTGCCTTGCTACGTTTTTTTTGTTGCTTTGTAATCGTGTCTGACTATTGTTTGTTTTGTTGTTACTGTTTCTTGAGGTTTCTTGATGTTTTCTCGTATTGATTCTTTGTGGTCGTGTTGTTGCTGATATATAGATGATAAACCATGAATTTATGATGAATGTTGCTGAAAAATGAAATGAATGATGCACATGTTGATATTTGGATGAAATGAGGAGAATTAGCATCATTACATTTCATGGCATTATATTATGTCGGGGCTTCGACCTATTGGTAGCTTCAATCCCATTGTGCGGATTGAAGTGATATGTTGTTATGTTGTGCTCCCGAGTGGAGGGTTGATGGCCAGTGTCCATCAAATGGAGAAATCGGTTCCACATGCATTCCTTGCGTTTCATTATTTTTGACATTGCATTTTAAGAGGTATTTGTGATTGTGTTGCGGAGGATTTGATGATGATACGATGTTGTTGTTACTTATTCTGTTTATTTTCCAAGTCTTTATATTACTATAATGAATTATGTTTTCTCACCCTGCCTGCTTGGAAATGTTGCCTCTTATGTGGGTAACTTGCAGATAGCCAAGAGTAGATTCGCGATGACGGAGGAGGTAGCCTTGAAGTGTGTCGTTATCGCTGTTTAGTTTAGAGGTGTCCTGCTCTGTGTCATGTAACATCGGGTTGGGAGTTGTTGTGAACCTCACGTTCTTTTGTTTTATGTTGAATTTTTACATTGTTGGTGATGATTTGATTTGGATACATTTAGTATGAAGTATTTTATTGAATTGACATAAAAAGTTGATTTCCGCTGCGTAGTTGTTGATTTTATTATTAAGATTGGGTAACCCGTGTTACGGGACAGGAAAGAGATTGTTCATTGATGTTTTTAATATATGTGGCACCTTTCATGTTGATTTTTTCTCTGATAATATGACATCTTTTCCTAAAATTGTATGTGGGGTAGAAGGGTGTTACATTAGTTGTATCAGAGCAAGTCGGTCTGTCCGGCCAAGTTTTGTGTTGTCAGTCTGTTGTCAGTCGTTACTTGTTAACTATTATTTTTTTCTGACATGGTGAGTGTTGTACAGAATGGCTGGAAACAACACGCGTGCTCTTGCTGAGGCTATTGCAGCTCTTGCTCAGAACAATGCTCCTGATGAGTTTCGTGCGTTTAAGAAGTTTCAGAGGAACAACCCACCGAAGTTTGAAGGAACTCATGACCCGACGAGCGCAAAAAAGTGGCTCAAGGCGATTGAGAAGATTTTTAGAGTGATGGGGTGCTCTGATGCACAGCAAGTGCAGTTCGAAATACATATGCTGGAAGAAGAGGCCGAGGACTGGTGGGATAACACCCGTCAGAGGTTGGAAGATGTTGGCACTGTGGTGACTTGGAATATGTTCAAGCAAGAATTTCTGGGCAAGTATTTTCCTGAAGATGCTCGTGGTAAGATGGAAGTGGAATTCATTGAATTGAAATAAGGAAATATGACTGTGGCAGAGTATGCTGCCAAATTTGAGAGGCTTGTGAAGCTTTATCCTCATTACAACCGTGCAGATGCCGAACTCTCTAAGTGTCTCAAGTTTGAGAATGGGCTGAAACCAGAGATTAAGCAAGGGATTGGAAGCCAACAAATTCACAGTATGCGGAGTCAAGAAGTCAAGAAGGGGAGCCGTTAATGCACCTACTAAGTGCTATAAGTGTGGAGAGTCAGGTCACAAAGCTGATGTGTGTACTAACAAAGTTCTGAGATGTTACCGTTGTGGTATGACTGGGCATAAAATTGGCGATTGTCCGAATGAGGGTCCGACCTGTTTCAACTGTGGTGAACAGGGGCATATCAGTACTCAATGCCAGAAACCAAAGAAGACTGCTACTGCTGTCCAGACTACTGGAAGAGTATTTGCTTTGTCTGGCTCAGAAGTTCCCAAGAAGGACAACTTGATTCGAGGTACTTGTTCTATTAACAATGTTGAGTTGATTGCTATTATTGATACTAGAGCTACGCATTCATTTATCTCTCTTGAGTGTGTTACTAGATTGGGTTTGAATTTGTCTAACATGAATGGTAGTATGATAATAGAGACTCTGGCTAATGGGTCTGTGACTACCATGCTTGTTTGTTTGAAGTGTCCTTTGACAATCTTTGAGAAGGATTTTGTGATGGATTTGGTGTGCTTACCTTTGCACCAAATCGATGTTATCCTTGGTATGAACTGGTTGGAGTTCAACTACGTTCATATTAATTGTTATAGTAAGACTGTGAGGTTTCCGGAGTTAAGTGAGAATGGTGAACTGATGTTCTTATCTGCTAGGAAAGTAGATGAACTTTTATTAGATGAAGCGTTGATGTTCGCAGTGTTTGCATCGTTGCAAGTTAATGGTGAAGCCGTCAATGATGAGTTGCATGTGGTTTGTGAGTTTCAAGATGTGTTTCCTGAGGATATAAGTGATTTACCTCCGGAACGTGAAATTGAGATTGTTGTGGACTTAATACCAGGTTCGAGGCCAGTGTCGATGGCTCCTTGTCGGATGTCTGCTTCAGAATTGAGTGAGCTGAAAAAACAACTAGAAGAATTGTTAGAAAAGAAGTTCATTCGACCTAGTGTTTCTCCGTGGGGGCCCCGGTGTTGCTCGTTAAGAAGAAAGATGGTAGTATGAGATTGTGTGTCGATTATCGGCAGTTGAATAAGATGACCATCAAGAATAAGTATCCGCTTCCGAGAATCGACGATTTGATGGATCAACTCGTAGGTGCTTGTGTGTTCAGTAAGATTGATCTGAGGTCTGGTTATCATCATATTAGAGTTAAAACTGATGATATTCCGAAAACAGCTTTCAGAACGAGGTATGGTCATTATGAATATACGGTGATGCCATTTGGAGTTTCTAATGCGCTTGGTGTGTTCATGGAGTATATGAACAGGATCTTTCATGAATATCTTGATAAGTTTGTGGTGGTTTTCATAGATGACATCTTGGTATATTCTAAATCAGAAGAAGAACATGCGAAACATTTGAAGATTGTGTTACAAGTGTTGAGGGAAAAGAAATTCTATGCTAAGTTGTCAAAGTGTGAGTTCTGGTTGAAGGAAGTGAGTTTCCTAGGCCATGTGATTTCAAGTGGTGGAATTTCTGTGGATCCCTCAAATATTGATGCGGTGTTGCAGTGGGAGACTCCGAAGTCTGCTACGGAGATTTGTAGTTTTCTTGGATTGGCTGGTTATTATCGTAAATTCATTGAAGGTTTTTCTAAGTTGGCTTTGCCGTTGACCCAATTGACTCGAAAGGGACAAGCGTACGTATGGGATGTCGCTTGTGAGGAAAGTTTTGTGGAACTAAAGAAAAAGTTGACAACTGCTCCGGTGTTGGTTTTGCCAGACCAGAATGAGTCCTTTGTGGTTTATTGTGATGCTTCAAAGATGGGCCTTGGTGGAGTTTTGATGCAAAATGGTAAAGTGGTCGCTTATGCTTCTAGGCAGTTAAGAGTCCATGAGAGGAATTACCCTACACACGACTTAGAGTTGGCTGCTGTAGTATTTGTGCTGAAGATTTGGAGGCATTATCTTTTTGGTTCGAAATTTGAGGTATTCAGTGATCATAAAAGTTTGAAATACTTGTTCGACCAGAAAGAGTTAAACATGAGGCAGAGAAGGTGGCTAGAATTGTTAAAGGATTTTGAGTTCGATTTGAATTATCATCCCGGTAAAGCAAATGTAGTGGTTGATGCTTTGAGTAGAAAGTCATTGCATATTTCGATGCTTATGGTGAGAGAACTTGAAATTATTGAACAATTCAGAGACATGAGTTTGTTGTGTGAGACGACCGCTGATAGTGTGAAATTGGGCATGCTAAAGCTGACTAGTGGAATTTTAGAGGAAATTCGGGAAGGTCAGAAATCTGATTTGAAATTAGTTGACCAGTTAATGAAGATTAATCAAGGTAATGGAGGTGAGTTCCGAATTGATGAAGATGGAGTTTTGAGATTTCGAGATAGAGTATGTATTTCAGATATTTCTGGAATAAAAAAGAGTATTTTGGAGGAAAGACATAGAAGTCGATTGAGTATTCATCCTGGTGCTATGAAGATGTATCATGACCTGCGTAGATTGTTTTGGTGGCCAGGTATGAAAAGAGATATTGCTGAATTTGTGTATGCATGTTTGACTTGCCAGAAGTCCAAGATTGAACATCAGAAGCCTTCAGGTATGATGCAGCCGTTGAATGTTCCTGAATGGAAATGGGATAGCATTTCCATGGATTTTGTGACTGGGTTACCGAAGACTGCAAGAGGTAATGACTCGATATGGGTGATTGTGGACAGGTTAACTAAGTCGGCGCATTTCTTGCCGATGAGGATTAATCATTCTATGCAAAAGCTAGCTGAGATTTATATTGATGAAATTGTGAAGTTGCATGGAACACGTTTGAGTATTGTATCGGATAGAGATCTGCGGTTTACGCCAAGGTTTTGGAAGAGTTTACAGGATGCTTTGGGTACTGAGTTAAGGATGAGTTCTGCCTATCACCCACAGACAGATGGTTAGATGGAAAGAACAATCCAATCTTTAGAAGATTTGTTGAGAGCTTGTGTGCTGGATCAAGGAGGATCTTGGGATAGTCACTTGCCGTTGATTGAGTTTACATACAACAACAGTTTTCATGCTAGTATTGGGATGGCTCCATATGAGGCGTTGTATGGTAGACGTTGTCGAACTCCATTGTGTTGGTATGAGTCGGGAGAGAGTTCTGTGCTTGGACCTGAGATTGTTCAAGAGACAACGGAGAAGATTAAAATAATTCGGGATAAAATGAAGACGTCGCAGAGTCGTCAGAAGAGTTACCATGATAAGAGAAGAAAAGCACCTGAATTCCAAGAGGGAGACCACGTGTTCTTAAGAGTTACTCCGATGACTGGTGTGGGACGAGCTTTGAAGTCTAGAAAGCTCATTCCGCGCTTTGTTGTTCCGTATCAGATTATGCAGAGGATAGGAGAGGTTGCCTATCGGGTGGCTTTACCACCGTCACTTGCGAATTTGCATGATGTGTTTCATGTGTCGCAGTTGAGGAAGTATATTCGGGATCCGTCGCATATGATTTAAATGGATGATGTTCAGGTGAGAGATAACCTGACAGTAGAAGCTTTGCCTGTGAGGATTGATGGTCGAGAATTGAAGCAACTGCGAGGTAAAGAGATTGCTTTAGTGAAATTATTGTGGGGCGGACCAGCTGGTGATAGTTGGACTTGGGAGCGTGAAGATCAGATGAAAGAGTCGTATCCGACTCTGTTTACTTCAGGTAATTTTCGAGGACGAAAATCCTTAAAGTAGGGGAGAGTTGTAACGACCTGAAAATCTAAATTAATCATTTATTTATTTATTTAATTAATTTAGAAAGAATTAAGAGGTTGTTGGAAATTTGGAGAATTATGGATTAAAAGAGTATTTTTAAATAATTTTAATAAAGTGAATAATCATGTATTATTTAGATTATTACTATTATTAAAAATAATAAGAAAAGGGCAAGGTGGTCATAAAGGAAAAGGAGTAAGGTTAGAGTTGGAAGTTCATAAACTGGGGTAATGTAACTAATGAAGAAAGATCGATCAATTTTCTAACTGATCGTATTTTTGTGAAGAACGCTGAAGAAGAGAAGAGGAGGAGAAAACCTAGGGTTTTGAAAGATTGCTAGGAGAATCTTGGAGAAAGAAGGAAAAAGCTTCGGATTACTCTAAGGTATGGGGAGATTTCATAATTTCTTATAGTTCTTTAGGACATGGTGATGAATAGATTAGGTATTCATGAATTGTGTATAGTTGTAGTGAATGTTGATGTAGAATGAATGATTTGATGAGAATATGATGAAAATTAGTGGTATGTGTTGATATATGTGTATTATGTGAGCCTTGTTATCGAATTTTCGTGGGGGGGGGGGGGGAACTGAGTTTTGGGGTAATCGAAGTCAAAACGCAGAAAATTACTTTTCGGGAAAAATTGGGTTTTGGTCGCACCCTGACACGGGCCGTGTCGCACAACACGGGCACCCGTGTCAGCTTTCGGGTTGGGCGGTGAAAAATTTCCACTAGCAGGTTGCCTGACACGGGCCGTGTCAGCCTACTGTCCTGTATAATTTCTTTTTGTTTTTGGAATTGTGTTTCAGACCTTCTGACACGGGCCGTGTCACCGGACACGGGTGACCGTGTCAGCTTGCTGCCTTGCTACGTTTTTTTTGTTGCTTTGGAATTGTGTTCGACTACTGTTTGTTTTGTTGTTACTGTTTCTTGATGTTTTCTCGTATTGATTCCTTGTGGTCGAGTTGTTGCTGATATATAGATGATAAACCATGAATTTATGATGAATGTTGCTGAAAAATGAAATGAATGATGCACATGTTGATATTTGGATGAAATGAGGTGAATTATCATCATTACATTTCATGGCATTTTATTATGTTGGGGCTTCGGCCTATTGGTAGCTTCAATCCCATTGTGCGGATTGAAGTGATATGTTGTTATGTTGTGCTCCCGAGTGGAGGGTTGATGGCCAGTATCCATCAAATGGAGAAATCGGTACCACATGCATTCCTTGCGTTTCATTATATTTGACATTGCATTTTATGAGGTATTTGTGATTGTGTTGCGGAGGATTTGATGATGATACGATGTTGTTGTTACTTATTCTGTTTTTTTTCCAAGTCTTCATATTACTATAATGAATTATGTTTTCTCACCCTGCCTGCTTGGAAATGTTGCCTCTTATGTGGGTAACTTGCAGATAGCCAAGAGTAGATTCGCGACGATGAAGGAGGTAGCCTTGAAGTGTGTCGTTATCGCTGTTTAGTTTAGAGGTGTTCTGCTCTGTGTCATGTAACATCGGGTTGGGAGTTGTTGTGAACCTCGCGTTCTTTTGTTTTATGTTGAATTTTTACATTGTTGGTGATGATTTGATTTGGATACATTTAGTATGAAGTATTTTATAGAATTGACATAAAAAGTTGATTTCCGCTGCGTAGTTGTTGATTTTATTATTAAGATTGGGTAACCCGTGTTACGGGACAGGAAAGAGATTGTTCATTGATGTTTTTAATATATGTGGCACCTTTCATGTTGATTTTTTCTCTGATAATATGACATCTTTTCCTAAAATTGTATGTGGGGTAGAAGGGTGTTACATTAGTGGTATCAGAGCAAGTCGGTCTGTCCGGCCAAGTTTTGTGTTGTCAGTCTGTTGTCAGTCGTTACTTGTTAACAATTATTTTTTTCTGACGTGGTGAGTGTTGTACAGAGTGGCTGGAAACAACACGCGTGCTCTTGCTGAGGCTATTGCAGCTCTAGATCAAAACAATGCTCCTGATGAGTTTCGTGCGTTAGAGAAGTTTCAGAGGAACAACCCACCGAAGTTTGAAGGAACTCATGACCCGGCGAGCGCACAAAAGTGGCTCAAGGCGATTGAGAAGATTTTTAGAGTGATGGGGTGCTCTGATGCGCAACAAGTGCAGTTCGGAATGCATATGCTGGAAGAAGAGGCCGAGGACTGGTGGGATAACACCCGTCAGAGGTTGGAAGATGTTGGCACTGTGGTGACTTGGAATGCGTTCAAGCAAGAATTTCTGGGCAAGTATTTTCCTGAAGATGCTCGTGGTAAGATGGAAGTGGAATTCATTGAATTGAAACAAGGAAATATGACTGTGGCAGAGTATGCTGCCAAATTAGAGAGGCTTGTGAAGTTTTGTCCTTATTACTACCGTGCAGATGCCGAACTCTCTAAGTGTCTCAAGTTTGAGAATGGGCTGAGACCAGAGATTAAGCAAGGGATTGGATGCCAACAGATTCACAGGTATGCGGAACTGGTGGATAAGAGTAGGATCTATGATGAAGATAGTCGAGCTCGATCTGCTCACTACAAACAGCTAAGTGAAAAGAAAGATAAGGGTCAGTTTAGAGGAAAACCTTATGCGACCCCAGGTGATAAAGGGAAACATAGGGTATTAGATGAGAAGAAGTCAAGTAGGGGAGCCGTTAATGCACCTACTAAGTGCTATAAGTGTGGAGAGTCAGGTAACAAAGCTGATGTGTGTACTAATAAAGTTTTGAGATGTTACCGTTGTGGTAAGACTGGGCTTAGAATTGGCGATTATCCGAATGAGGGTCCGACCTGTTTCAACTGTGATGAACAGGGGCATATCAGTACTCAATGCTAGAAACCAAAGAAGACTGCTACTGCTGCCCAGACTACTGGAAGAGTGTTTGCTTTGGCTGGCTCAGAAGTTCCTAAGAAGGACAACTTGATTCGAGGTACTTGTTCTATTAACAATGTTGAGTTGATTGCTATTATTGATACTAGAGCTACGCATTCATTTATCTCTCTTGAGTGTGTTACTATATTGGGTTTGAATTTGTCTAACATGAATGGTAGTATGATAATAGAGACTCCGGCTAATGGGTCTGTGACTACCATGCTTGTTTGTTTGAAGTGTCCTTTGACAATCTTTGAGAAGGATTTTGTGATGGATTTGGTGTGCTTACCTTTGCACCAAATCGATGTTATTCTTGGTATGAACTGGTTGGAGTTCAACTACGTTCATATTAATTGTTATAGTAAGACTGTGAGGTTTCCGGAGTTAAGTGAGAATGGTGAACTGATGTTCTTATCTGCTAGGAAAGTAGATGAACTTTTATTAGATGAAGCGTTGATGTTCGCAGTGTTTGCATTGTTGCAAGTTAATGGTGAAGCCGTCAATGATGAGTTGCATGTGGTTTGTGAGTTTCAAGATGTGTTTCCTGAGGATATAAGTGATTTACCTCCAGAACGTGAAATTGAGATTGTTGTGGACTTAATACCAGGTTCGAGGCCAGTGTCGATGGCTCCTTGTCGGATGTCTGCTTCGGAATTGAGTGAGCTGAAAAAACAACTAGAAGAATTGTTAGAAAAGAAGTTCATTCGACCTAGTGTTTCTCCGTGGGGGTCCCGGTGTTGCTCGTTAAGAAGAAAGATGGTAGTATGAGATTGTGTGTCGATTATCGGCAGTTGAATAAGATGACCATCAAGAATAAGTATCCGCTTCCGAGAATCGACGATTTGATGGATCAACTCGTAGGTGCTTGTGTGTTCAGTAAGATTGATCTGAGGTCTGGTTATCATCATATTAGAGTTAAAACTGATGATATTCCGAAAACAGCTTTCAGAACGAGGTATGGTCATTATGAATATACGGTGATGCCATTTGGAGTTTCTAATGCGCTTGGTGTGTTCATGGAGTATATGACCAGGATCTTTCATGAATATCTTGATAAGTTTGTGGTGGTTTTCATAGATGACATCTTGGTATATTCTAAATCAGAAGAAGAACATGCGAAACATTTGAAGATTGTGTTACAAGTGTTGAGGGAAAAGAAATTGTATGCTAAGTTGTCAAAGTGTGAGTTCTGGTTGAAGGAAGTGAGTTTCCTAGGCCATGTGATTTCAAGTGGTGGAATTTCTGTGGATCCCTCAAATATTGATGCGGTGTTGCAGTGGGAGACTCCGAAGTCTGCTACGGAGATTCGTAGTTTTCTTGGATTGGCTGGTTATTATCGTAAATTCATTGAAGGTTTTTCTAAGTTGGCTTTGCCGTTGACCCAATTGACTCGAAAGGGACAAGCGTACGTATGGGATGTCGCTTGTGAGGAAAGTTTTGTGGAACTAAAGAAAAAGTTGACAACTGCTCTGGTGTTGGTTTTGCCAGACCCGAATGAGTCCTTTGTGGTTTATTGTGATGCTTCAAAGATGGGCCTTGGTGGAGTTTTGATGCAAATGGTAAAGTGGTCGCTTATGCTTCTAGGCAGTTAAGAGTCCATGAGAGGAATTACCCTACACACGACTTAGAGTTGGCTGCTGTAGTATTTGTGCTGAAGATTTGGAGGCATTATCTTTTTGGTTCTGTAACACCCTGGTTCCCCGTCGGCAATTTAAATGCATAATATCAGAGTAAATTGAAAATTTCAAAAACAAACATAATGAAACAAGATGTCACAAGTCTTCGACATAGCAAAACACATGTTGCAATTAATAACAACCTAGATACATAACACTTTGGATGAACCTACAAAAAAATCATCATATAATTTTCAAAACTTCAACTTCTTTATTAATAACAAAGTGGAAAACATTATAATTATTCAACAACATATTTCTCATAAAAAAATATGCCAACAACTATTCAAATAAAAGAGAGTTACATTACTCTCAAAATCTTCAACATAAAAACAACAAATAAAAATAAACATCAAGCGTTCATCCCCCCGAGTATTACGTATCAGAGCAAACGACACCTACTCGAACTAGCGAAAGTAACAGTTATCCTTCTTGATTACCTGCACTATGCCGTAAAAAGCATATTCCAACAGAAGGGTGAGAATTCACATCATTATGAAAATATATAATAATGAACAATGTACAACATACATACATCAAGAATTCATCACACTTCTCAAACATCTATACAACATGGCTCACATATTTCATATACCAAAGTAATTTAATTATAAGCATTACAAGTATAGAAATTCATCAATTATCGCATATAGCACAATTACCACAATGTAACATACATGTAATAATTAACCAATTATCTCATGTTACAAAACCAAATCGAACATCACATAACAACAAATATACAACATCATCATCACACATCAAGAATAATTTCCGGTTATCAAAATCGAATTCGTCGCTACAACATCAATCAAAACAATGTGCAATGCATAATGCTGACACGACACCATGCATGTGGTACCAATGGAGCAGAACTCCCAACGTAATAACTTGCCAACTCAGGGCCAACGTAATAATATTGCCAATCCAGGCCAACGTGGTGATCATTCGATCCAACATAAAAATATTACCAATCCAGGCCAACGTGTTTGCCATAATTTTCAGGCCATGAGATGTATGCGACACTCAAAATACAACAACACAAAATGCAATTACTGAACAACGGTATATAACATGTGCCAAAACAAGCCATCGTGTTTGCCATAATTTTCAGGCCATCATCGTCATCATCAAAACAAAATACAACAACACAATCAACAACACTGAGCACTCGGCTCTCAACACTGTACAAAATGTACATCATCATCATCATTGGCATAAGCCTTCATCGTCGTTCATCAACGTCATTTAATCAAGTTATCACAAAATTCACATTTTGTAAACATCATAATTATTCATCAAAAACATCGGCATAACGTTCGCCATCACATTCACAACAAAATAACATATATAGAATACACCGATTCATGTTATTCAAGTTTCATCGATGCACGATATTACACAATCGCATTCATCGTTTATTCACTAGGATTCACGCCATAAGGCTACCCCCAGAAACAATTCACAACACAATTGCTAAACACCTATAAATGGCACAAACAATCCACATTTATATGGTATTAGCCTAATACGCACAAATACGCCAATTGCACGCTAGTTAGACAATAAAACATCCGACAACCCAAATGTTTTCACAACCACACCTAAATAAAATCATCTACTATCCTCCAACTCAATCCTATTAGAAAGAATATTTAATTAGCTTCCCAACGCTTCGAACGACGACCAAAACGGAGTTACGGATCAAAAGTTATGCCCATTTGAAATTTTCCCAAAACCAGAAAATTGCCCCTGCACCAGCTACGGGTTTTGCACATTTTCCACTAAAAATCTCATCTAAACATCACTATAATACAAACTAAATACATAGCAACCTATATCTATCATGTATCAACAATTAGGACCCTTAAAACTTGATTTCTAACGCAAAAGTTTTGGATCCAAATCTCAAAATCTCAACATATCAAATGTTATAATTCTCAAACATTTTCAAGAAATATAACATACATACAACATACATCCACATTGGATTCACTCAATAAATATTAATCCACTGCTATCAAAATGAATATCACATTATAGATAATATTCTTAGCTTCGTAACGGTCCAAACGGCACCTAAAACGGAGTTACGGTTCAAAAGTTATTGAATTTACAAGTTTTACAAAATGCTGTCAAAACCAGAAAATTTCTGTTGCGAAAAATACTGTTATAAAATCAGAAAACTGCTGTTTTCGGAAATGTTACTGTCAGCTACGAAAATCAACATAAAACCTCATAAATCCATCATTTTTCATGAAACAATTGTTATACAACCTATATACATCATATAGCAACTATTAGGAATCTTAAAACATGTTTTCTACCATCAATTTCCTAAATTCATACACAAAACCTAACAATTGAAATTGATAGAAATCAAACCAATTCTCCTAGTATGTTATACTACCCATTGATCCCAATCATATACTCCCATAATAACAAGAATTCTCCCCCTTACCTGATTGGATCGAAGGTAGCTCGAATTTCTTGATTTTTAACACCGGTAGCAATTTTTCTTCGCCTTCTTCTCCCTAAAATGGTTCGCAGCTTTTCTTCTCCTTTCCCCCAATTGCAGACGTTCTGTTTCTTTTTCCTCTAACTGATATCCCACTCCCTACTACTATTCTTTTCTATTATATTAATTTAATAGAATTATAATTATTAGTTTCTAATTGGGCTTAAGTTCTCACACACCCTTAATTGCTACTAAAACCCCAATGTAGACCCAATAGTACTATTTCTCACAAAATCAATTTAATAAAAATACAATATTAATTCTAGTGTTACTTTCTCGGCTAATTTATACCCGACTATCAACTTACCGACTTAACCACATAATCGACATATTCAAAAATTATTCAAAAATTACTTAATAATATTTTAATTATATTATTTCTAATATAATTCTACGACTAAACCAACTTAAATACCAACTTACCAATTAAATCTCCTCAACACAAAATTAACCGAAATAATAATTCGCGACCAACTACTTACTCCCGCCTTAATAGATTAATTCTGATTATCAACCAAATGGTCCAACAATTCAACTTAGTTAATTAAATAAGATAGTCCAATAAATAAATAATATTATTCCTCCGATTTAACCGACTAAAATCCGACTTTAACTTAATAATCCCAATACGCCTCTTAAAATAATACCGACAAATCCAACTACTCCGATTAATTCTCAACTTCGTCTAAATCCAATAATTAAATCCTTCAATAATTTAATTAACTAATTAATTAAATTCAGGCGTTACAGGTTCGAAATTTGAGGTATTCAGTGATCATAATAGTTTGAAATACTTGTTCGACCAGAAAGAGTTAAACATGAGGCAGAGAAGGTGGCTAGAATTGTTAAAGGATTTTGAGTTCGATTTGAATTATCATCCCGGTAAAGCAAATGTAGTGGCTGATGCTTTGAGTAGAAAGTCATTGCATATTTCGATGCTTATGGTGAGAGAACTTGAAATTATTGAACAATTCAGAGACATGAGTTTGTTGTGTGAGACGACCGCTGATAGTTTGAAATTGGGCATGCTAAAGCTGAGTAGTGGAATTTTAGAGGAAATTCGGGAAGGTCAGAAATCTGATTTGAAATTAGTTGACCAGTTAATGAAGATTAATCAAGGTAATGGAGGTGAGTTCCGAATTGATGAAGATGGGGTTTTGAGATTTCGAGATAGAGTATGTATTTCGGATATTTCTGGAATAAAAAAGAGTATTTTGGAGGAAAGGCATAGAAGTCGATTGAGTATTCATCCTGGTGCTATGAAGATGTATCAAGACCTGCATAGATTGTTTTGGTGGCCAGGTATGAAAAGAGATATTGCTGAATTTGTGTATGCATGTTTGACTTACCAGAAGTCCAAGATTGAACATCAGAAGCCTTCAGGTATGATGCAGTCGTTGAATGTTCCTGAATGGAAATTGGATAGCATTTCCATGGATTTTGTGACTGGGTTACCGAAGACTGCAAGAGGTAATGACTCGATATGGGTGATTGTGGACAGGTTAACTAAGTCGGCGCATTTCTTGCCGATGAGGATTAATCATTCTATGCAAAAGCTAGCTGAGATTTATATTGATGAAATTGTGAAGTTGCATGGAACACCTTCGAGTATTGTATCGGATAGAGATCTGCGGTTTACGTCAAGGTTTTGGAAGAGTCTACAGGATGCTTTGGGTACTAAGTTGAGGATGAGTTCTGCCTATCACCCGCAGACAGATGGTTAGATGGAAAGAACAATCCAATCTTTAGAAGATTTGTTGAGAGCTTGTGTGCTGGATCAAGGAGGATCTTGGGATAGTCACTTGCCGTTAATTGAGTTTACATACAACAACAGTTTCATGCTAGTATTGGGATGGCTCCATATGAGGCGTTGTATGGTAGACGTTGTCGAACTCCATTGTGTTGGTATGAGTCGGGAGAGAGTTCTGTACTTGGACCTGAGATTGTTCAAGAGACAACGGAGAAGATTAAAATGATTTGGGATTAAATGAAGACGTCGCAGAGTCGTCAGAAGAGTTACCATGATAAGAGAAGAAAAGCACTTGAATTCTAAGAGGGAGACCACGTGTTCTTAAGAGTTACTCCGATGACTGGTGTGGGACGAGCTTTGAAGTCTAGAAAGCTCACTCCGTGCTTTGTTGGTCCGTATCAGATTATGCGGAGGATAGGAGAGGTTGCCTATCGGGTGGCTTTACCACCGTCACTTGAAAATTTTGCATGATGTGTTTCATGTGTCGCAGTTGAGGAAGTATATTCCGGATCCGTCGCATATGATTCAAATGGATGATGTTCAGGTGAGAGATAACCTGACAGTAGAAGCTTTGCCTGTGAGGATTGATGGTCGAGAATTGAAGCAACTGCGAGGTAAAGAGATTTCTTTAGTGAAAGTATTGTGGGGCGGACCAGCTGGTGATAGTTGTACTTGGGAGCGTGATGATCAGATGAATGAGTCGTATTTGACTCTGTTTACTTCAGGTAATTTTCGAGGACGAAAATTCTTAAAGTAGGGGAGAGTTGTAACGACCTGAAAATCTAAATTAATCATTTATTTATTTATTTATTTAATTTAGAAGGAATTAAGAGGTTGTTGGAAATTTGGAGAATTATGGATTAAAAGAGTATTTTTAAATAATTTTAATAAAGTGAATAATCATGTATTATTTAGATTATTACTATTATTAAAAATAATAAGAAAAGGGCAAGATGGTCATAAAGGAAAAGGAGTAAGGGTAGAGTTGGAAGTTCATAAACTGGGGTAATGTAACAAAAGAAGAAAGATCGATCAATTTTCTAACTAATCGTATTTTTGTGAAGAACGCTGAAGAAGAGAAGAGGAGGAGAAAACCTAGGGTTTTGAAAGATTGCTAGGAGAATCTTGGAGAAAGAAGGAAAAAGCTTCGGATTACTCTAAGGTATGGGGAGATTTCATAATTTCTTATAGTTCTTTAGGACATGGTGATGAATAGATTAGGTATTCATGAATTGTGTATAGTTGTAGTGAATGTTGATGTAGAATGAATGATTTGATGAGAATATGATGAAAATTAGTGGTATGTGTTGATATATGTGTATTATGTGAGCCTTGTTATCGAATTTTCGTGGGGGGGGGGGGAACTGAGTTTTGGGGTAATCGAAGTCAAAACGCAGAAAATTACTTTTCGGGAAAAATTGGGTTTTGGTCGCACCCTGACACGGGCCGTGTCGCACAACACGGGCACCCGTGTCAGCTTTCGGGTTGGGCGGTGAAAATTTTCCACTAAAAGGTTGCCTGACACGGGCCGTGTCACAGGACACGGGCGGCCGTGTCAGCCTACTGTCCTGTATAATTTCTTTTTGTTTTTGGAATTGTGTTTCAGACCTTCTGACACGGGCCGTGTCACCGGACACGGGTGACCGTGTCAGCTTGCTGCCTTGCTACGTTTTTTTTTGTTGCTTTGGAATTGTGTCCGACTACTGTTTGTTTTGTTGTTACTGTTTCTTGATGTTTTCTCGTATTGATTACTTGTGGTCGAGTTGTTGCTGATATATAGATGATAAACCATGAATTTATGATGAATGTTGCTGAAAAATGAAATGAATGATGCACATGTTGATATTTGGATGAAATGAGGTGAATTATCATCATTGCATTTCATGGCATTTTATTATGTTGGGGCTTCGGCCTATTGGTAGCTTCAATCCCATTGTGCGGATTGAAGTGATATGTTGTTATGTTGTGCTCCCGAGTGGAGGGTTGATGGTCAGTGTCCATCAAATGGAGAAATCGGTACCACATGCATTCCTTGCGTTTCATTATATTTGACATTGCATTTTATGAGGTATTTGTGATTGTGTTGCGGAGGATTTGATGATGATACGATGTTGTTGTTACTTATTCTGTTTATTTTCCAAGTCTTCATATTACTATAATGAATTATGTTTTCTCACCCTGCCTGCTTGGAAATATTACCTCTTATGTGGGTAACTTGCAGATAGCCAAGAGTAGATTCGCGATGATGGAGGAGGTAGCCTTGAAGTGTGTCGTTATCGCTGTTTAGTTTAGAGGTGTTCTGCTCTGTGTCATGTAACATCGGGTTGGGAGTTGTTGTGAACCTCGCGTTCTTTTGTTTTATGTTGAATTTTTACATTGTTGGTGATGATTTGATTTGGATACATTTAGTATGAAGTATTTTATAGAATTGACATAAAAAGTTGATTTCCGCTGCGTAGTTGTTGATTTTATTATTAAGATTGGGTAACCCGTGTTACGGGACAGGAAATAGATTGTTCATTGATGTTTTTAATATATGTGGCACCTTTCATGTTGATTTTTTCTCTGATAATATGACATCTTTTCCTAAAATTGTATGTGGGGTAGAAGGGTGTTACATTAGTGGTATCAGAGCAAGTCGGTCTGTCCGGCCAAGTTTTGTGTTGTCAGTCTGTTGTCAGTCGTTACTTGTTAACAATTTTTTTTCTGACGTGGTGAGTGTTGTACAGAATGGCTGGAAACAACACGCGTGCTCTTGCTGAGGCTATTGCAGCTCTTGCTCAGAACAATGCTCCTGATGAGTTTCGTGCGTTAGAGAAGTTTCAGAGGAACAACCCACCGAAGTTTGAAGGAACTCATGACCCGGCGAGCGCACAAAAGTGGCTCAAGGCGATTGAGAAGATTTTTAGAGTGATGGGGTGCTCTGATGCGCAACAAGTGCAGTTCGGAATGCATATGCTGGAAGAAGAGGCCGAGGACTGGTGGGATAACACCCGTCAGAGGTTGGAAGATGTTGGCACTGTGGTGACTTGGAATGTGTTCAAGCAAGAATTTCTGGGCAAGTATTTTCCTGAAGATGCTCGTGGTAAGATGGAAGTGGAATTCATTGAATTGAAACAAGGAAATATGACTGTGGCAGAGTATGCTGCCAAATTTGAGAGGCTTGTGAAGTTTTGTCCTCATTACAACCGTACAGATGCCGAACTCTCTAAGTGTCTCAAGTTTGAGAATGGGCTGAGACCAGAGATTAAGCAAGGGATTGGATGCCAACAGATTCGCAGGTATACGGAACTGGTGGATAAGAGTAAGATCTATGATGAAGATAGTCGAGCTCGATCTGCTCACTACAAACAGCTAAGTGAAAAGAAAGATAAGGGTCAGTTTAGAGGAAAACCTTATGCGACCCCAGGTGATAAAGGGAAACATAGGGTATCAGATGAGAAGAAGTCAAGTAGGGGAGCCGTTAATGCACCTACTAAGTGCTATAAGTGTGGAGAGTCAGGTAACAAAGCTGATGTGTGTACTAACAAAGTTCTGAGATGTTACCGTTGTGGTAAGACTGGGCATAGAATTGGCGATTGCCCGAATGAGGGTCCGACCTGTTTCAACTGTGGTGAACAGGGGCATATCAGTACTCAATGCCAGAAACCAAAGAAGACTGCTACTGCTGCCCAGACTACTGGAAGAGTGTTTGCTTTGGCTGGCTCAGAAGTTCCCAAGAAGGACAACTTGATTCGAGGTACTTGTTCTATTAACAATGTTGAGTTGATTGCTATTATTGATACTAGAGCTACGCATTCATTTATCTCTCTTGAGTGTGTTACTAGATTGGGTTTGAATTTGTCTAACATGAATGGTAGTATGATAATAGAGACTCCGGCTAATGGGTCTGTGACTACCATGCTTGTTTGTTTGAAGTGTCCATTGACAATCTTTGAGAAGGATTTTGTGATGGATTTGGTGTGCTTACCTTTGCACCAAATCGATGTTATCCTTGGTATGAACTGGTTGGAGTTCAACTACGTTCATATTAATTGTTATAGTAAGACTGTGAGGTTTCCGGAGTTAAGTGAGAATGGTGAACTGATGTTCTTATCTGCTAGGAAAGTAGATGAACTTTTATTAGATGAAGCGTTGATGTTCGCAGTGTTTGCATCGTTGCAAGTTAATGGTGAAGCCGTCAATGATGAGTTGCATGTGGTTTGTGAGTTTCAAGATGTGTTTCCTGAGGATATAAGTGATTTACCTCCGGAACGTGAAATTGAGATTGTTGTGGACTTAATACCAGGTTCGAGGCCAGTGTCGATGGCTCCTTGTCGGATGTCTGCTTCGGAATTGAGTGAGCTGAAAAAACAACTAGAAGAATTGTTAGAAAAGAAGTTCATTCAACCTAGTGTTTCTCCGTGGGGGGCCCCGGTGTTGCTCGTTAAGAAGAAAGATGGTAGTATGAGATTGTGTGTCGATTATCGGCAGTTGAATAAGATGACCATCAAGAATAAGTATCCGCTTCCGAGAATCGACGATTTGATGGATCAACTCGTAGGTGCTTGTGTGTTCAGTAAGATTGATCTGAGGTCTGGTTATCATCATATTAGAGTTAAAACTGATGATATTCTGAAAACAGCTTTCAGAACGAGGTATGGTCATTATGAATATACGGTGATGCCATTTGGAGTTTCTAATGCGCTTGGTGTGTTCATGGAGTATATGAACAGGATCTTTCATGAATATCTTGATAAGTTTGTGGTGGTTTTCATAGATGACATCTTGGTATATTCTAAATCAGAAGAAGAACATGCGAAACATTTAAAGATTGTGTTACAAGTGTTGAGGGAAAAGAAATTGTATGCTAAGTTGTCAAAGTGTGAGTTCTGGTTGAAGGAAGTGAGTTTCCTAGACCATGTGATTTCAAGTGGTGGAATTTCTGTGGATCCCTCAAATATTGATGCGGTGTTGCAGTGGGAGACTCTGAAGTCTGCTACGGAGATTCGTAGTTTTCTTGGATTGGCTGGTTATTATCGTAAATTCATTGAAGGTTTTTCTAAGTTGGCTTTGCCGTTGACCCAATTGACTCGAAAGGGACAAGCGTACGTATGGGATGTCGCTTGTGAGGAAAGTTTTGTGGAACTAAAGAAAAAGTTGACAACTGCTCTGGTGTTGGTTTTGCCAGACCCGAATGAGTCCTTTGTGGTTTATTGTGATGCTTCAAAGATGGGCCTTGGTGGAGTTTTGATGCAAAATGGTAAAGTGGTCGCTTATGCTTCTAGGCAGTTAAGAGTCCATGAGAGGAATTACCCTACACACGACTTAGAGTTGGCTGCTGTAGTATTTGTGCTGAAGATTTGGAGGCATTATCTTTTTGGTTCGAAATTTGAGGTATTCAGTGATCATAATAGTTTGAAATACTTGTTCGACCAGAAAGAGTTAAACATGCGGCAGAGAAGGTGGCTAGAATTGTTAAAGGATTTTGAGTTTGATTTGAATTATCATCCCGGTAAAGCAAATGTAGTGGCTGATGCTTTGAGTAGAAAGTCATTGCATATTTCGATGCTTATGGTGAGAGAACTTGAAATTATTGAACAATTCAGAGACATGAGTTTGTTGTGTGAAACGACCGCTGATAGTGTGAAATTGGGCATGCTAAAGCTGACTAGTGGAATTTTAGAGGAAATTCGGGAAGGTCAGAAATCTGATTTGAAATTAGTTGACCCGTTAATGAAGATTAATCAAGGTAATGGAGGTGAGTTCCGAATTGATGAAGATGGGGTTTTGAGATTTCGAGATAGAGTATGTATTTCAGATATTTCTGGAATCAAAAAGAGTATTTTGGAGGAAAGGCATAGAAGTCGATTGAGTATTCATCCTGGTGCTATGAAGATGTATCAAGACCTGCGTATATTGTTTTGGTGGCCAGGTATAAAAAGAGATATTGCTGAATTTGTGTATGCATGTTTGACTTGCCAGAAGTCCAAGATTGAACATCAGAACCCTTCAGGTATGATGCAGCCGTTGAATGTTCCTGAATGGAAATGGGATAGCATTTCCATGGATTTTGTGACTGGGTTACCGAAGACTGCAAGAGGTAATGACTCGATATGGGTGATTGTGGACAGGTTAACTAAGTCGGCGCATTTCTTGCCGATGAGGATTAATCATTCTATGCAAAAGCTTGCTGAGATTTATATTGATGAAATTGTGAAGTTGCATGGAACACCTTCGAGTATTGTATCGGATAGAGATCTGCGGTTTACGTCAAGGTTTTGGAAGAGTCTACAGGATGCTTTGGGTACTAAGTTGAGGATGAGTTCTGCCTATCACCCGCAGACAGATGGTTCGATGGAAAGAACAATCCAATCTTTAGAAGATTTGTTGAGAGCTTGTGTGCTGGATCAAGGAGGATCTTGGGATAGTCACTTGCCGTTAATTGAGTTTACATACAACAACAGTTTTCATGCTAGTATTGGGATGGCTCCATATGAGGCGTTGTATGGTAGACGTTGTCGAACTCCATTGTGTTGGTATGAGTCGGGAGAGAGTTATGTACTTGGACCTGAGATTGTTCAAGAGACAACGGAGAAGATTAAAATGATTTGGGATTAAATGAAGACGTCGCAGAGTCGTCAGAAGAGTTACCATGATAAGAGAAGAAAAGCACTTGAGTTCCAAGAGGGAGACCACGTGTTCTTAAGAGTTACTCCGATGACTGGTGTGGGACGAGCTTTGAAGTCTAGAAAGCTCACTTCGCGCTTTGTTGGTCCATATCAGATTATGCGGAGGATAGGAGAGGTTGCCTATCGGGTGGCTTTACCACCGTCACTTGCAAATTTTGCATGATGTGTTTCATGTGTCGCAGTTGAGGAAGTATATTCCGGATCCGTCGCATATGATTCAAATGGATGATGTTCAGGTGAGAGATAACCTGACTGTAGAAGCTTTGCCTGTGAGGATTGATGGTCGAGAATTGAAGCAACTGCGAGGTAAAGAGATTTCTTTAGTGAAAGTATTGTGGGGCGGACCAGCTGGTGATAGTTGTACTTGGGAGCGTGAAGATCAGATGAAAGAGTCGTATCCGATTTTGTTTACTTCAGGTAATTTTCGAGGACGAAAATTCTTAAAGTAGGGGAGAGTTGTAACGACCTGAAAATCTAAATTAATCATTTATTTATTTATTTATTTAATTTAGAAGGAATTAAGAGGTTGTTGGAAATTTGGAGAATTATGGATTAAAAGAGTATTTTAAAATAATTTTAATAAAGTGAATAATCATGTATTATTTAGATTATTACTATTATTAAAAATAATAAGAAAAGGGCAAGGTGGTCATAAAGGAAAAGGAGTAAGGGTAGAGTTGGAAGTTCATAAACTGGGGTAATGTAACTAAAGAAGAAAGATCGATCAATTTTCTAACTAATCGTATTTTTGTGAAGAACGCTGAAGAAGAGAAGAGGAGGAGAAAACCTAGGGTTTTGAAAGATTGCTAGGAGAATCTTGGAGAAAGAAGGAAAAAGCTTCGGATTACTCTAAGGTATGGGGAGATTTCATAATTTCTTATAGTTCTTTAGGACATGGTGATGAATAGATTAGGTATTCATGAATTGTGTATAGTTGTAGTGAATGTTGATGTAGAATGAATGATTTGATGAGAATATGATGAAAATTAGTGGTATATGTTGATATATGTGTATTATGTGAGCCTTGTTATCGAATTTTCGTGTGGGGGGGGGGGGGGGAACTGAGTTTTGGGGTAATCGAAGTCAAAACGCAGAAAATTACTTTTCGGGAAAAATTGGGTTTTGGTCGCACCCTGACACGGGCCGTGTCGCACAACACGGGCACCCGTGTCAGCTTTCGGGTTGGGCGGTGAAAAATTTCCACTAGCAGGTTGCCTGACACGGGCCGTGTCACAGGACACGGGCGGCCGTGTCAACCTACTGTCCTGTATAATTTCTTTTTGTTTTTGGAATTGTGTTTCAGACCTTCTGACACGGGCCGTGTCACCGGACACGGGTGACCGTGTCAGCTTGCTGCCTTGCTACGTTTTTTTTGTTGCTTTGGAATTGTGTCCGACTACTGTTTGTTTTGTTGTTACTGTTTCTTGAGGTTTCTTGATGTTTTCTCGTATTGATTCCTTGTGGTCGAGTTGTTGCTGATATATAGATGATAAACCATGAATTTATGATGAATGTTGCTGAAAAATGAAATGAATGATGCACATGTTGATATTTGGATGAAATGAGGAGAATTGGCATCATTACATTTCATGGCATTTTATTATGTTGGGGCTTCGGCCTATTGGTAGCTTCAATCCCATTGTGCGGATTGAAGTGATATGTTGTTATGTTGTGCTCCCGAGTGGAGGGTTGATGGCCAGTGTCCATCAAATGGAGAAATCGGTACCACATGCATTCCTTGCATTTCATTATATTTAACATTGCATTTTATGAGGTATTTGTGATTGTGTTGCGGAGGATTTGATGATGATACGATGTTGTTGTTACTTATTTTGTTTATTTTCCAAGTCTTCGTATTACTATAATGAATTATGTTTTCTCACCCTGCCTGCTTGGAAATGTTGCCTCTTATGTGGGTAACTTGTAGATAGCCAAGAGTAGATTCGCGATGATGGAGAAGGTAGCCTTGAAGTGTGTCGTTATCACTGTTTAGTTTAGAGGTGTCCTGCTCTGTGTCATGTAACATCGGGTTGGGAGTTGTTGTGAACCTCACGTTCTTTTGTTTTATGTTGAGTTTTTACATTGTTGGTGATGATTTGATTTGGATACATTTAGTATGAAGTATTTTATTGAATTGACATAAAAAATTGATTTCTGCTGCGTAGTTGTTGATTTTATTATTAAGATTGGGTAACCCGTGTTACGGGACAGGAAAGAGATTGTTCATTAATGTTTTTAATATATGTGGCACCTTTCATGTTGATTTTTTCTCTGATAATATGACATATTTTCCTAAAATTGTATGTGGGGTAGAAGGGTGTTACATATAAGGCTTGACTCATTCAGTTGGATTTGCCTCAGTACATGCCACCTTGATGCATCCATTGAATGCTCCATGACAACTTTGAAGTTTTTGGTTTTGCATCATTAGATATCACATGCATACATGATGATCTTTTATCTTGGGAGGCTTGTGGCTCAGAGATCTTTTGCCTTGATCTGATCGTTAAAGTTTCTAGAAGGATTACAAGACTTGTAATTGCACAATTTAGCCAATTCGAGCAAATGACCTATAATCTGCCTTGGGAAGAAATCAGTTTTTGGTGTCATGTTCCAAGGGTTGTAACTCCTTGCTCAAATTGAATTTGGAGATGATCTTGGACTTTTTGGAAAGCTCTCATGACATACTTTAACTTTGATGTCCAACAATGGTCTTGAATCAACTTGGATCAAGGTGAAAAATTACCTCAAAGTTGGTGAAAATCCAAGATAGATTATGTCCAAAATTTCACTAAGTGTTGGAAAAAGTGGTCATTTTCATGTTTTTATGATTTTGATCAATCCATAACTCAAAATCCATGAGGATTCGGAATCTTTTTTAGTTGACACTTTTGAAGTATGTCATGTGAACTTTCATTTGAGTCTTGGATAGAAGAAAAAGGCCTTGGGGTTTGGGAGTTATGACCTTGCAAAGTTGGTACCAAATCCATTTTGTTCCATAACTTAGAAAAATTTAAGTTTCTTAAGGTTGCCCCTTTTGCAAGTAACCCTATTTTCCTTGGTTTTTCATGACGAATGATGATTAAAACCATGTATTGACATTCTTTTTGACTTAGGGGAGCCATATTTGTGAAAATTTTCAAAAAGCCAAACTTGATGTTGGGAACAGTTGACTTTTTTGTCAGATGAATTCCAAATTGTGTGATCTTTTATGCAATCAAGTTCTTGACCTAATTCTAACCTAATGGATGGATTCCATAGGTGTTTTAGGGTGTCTTGAATCATGTCCCAAGTTTTGGGAACATGTCTGGTTCCAAAGTCAAAGGTACAGTTGACTTTTTCTTCAAAACCCTAATTGTGGTCCAGATGAATTTGAAACTTGTGAATCAAGCTTCTTGGATCAATCCATTGTTGTAAATGGATCAATGTGGTGTACTTGAGGCCCTCAAATCATGTCCTGAGGTCTTGGTTCATGTCTGGCCTTAAAAGTCAACTTAGGGGTGAATTAGGTCAAGAAACCATAATTCCTGATTTTTTATGAAAGCTCACTCTAAAGCCATTTTGACTTGATGATGGGACTCATAAGGTTCCTTTGAGCATTTTGGATCATGTTTTGAAGTATTGGCTCATACCTAGAGGAAAATTTTCATCTGGAGGCCTTGGTCGACCAAAACCCTAATTTGGTGACACTGACGATCTTGAGGCTTGATCCACTTAGAATGTTGCAACCTTGTGCTTGATTCTTGATATGGGAAACCTCTTGATCCTTCATGTGTATTTGAGAGGTTATACAAGTTGGAGATCATGTCAATTCTTGATTGATCTTTTATCTAAGTGCTCTGAGAGGGCTCAAAACCCTAATTCTTGATTGTAGCGAAAGCTCAACAATCCTTGAGGAGATTGAAGAGGCATGAAGGTACATCTATATTGTGGTGATGATTTGCACAATGATGGGAAATCTTGGTGGTCAAAATTTGGGGTATGACACTTAAGATCTATACTCTTTTCTTCCACGAGGGAGATGTATTTATTAAGCCCTTAAGGGCCTAGGGTTTAGGTAACCCTTAGGGGCGACAACCACTTCCTTGTGATATGGAGAATTTGTTGACCGCCTAATCTTCAGGGGGTAATGATGGACTCCCTCTCCTTTGACTAACATCATTACACACTTCATCAGAGGCAAGGGAGAACCCTGAGGATATCGCCTAGGCAGCCTCGCTCTTGGACGAGGACACCCTTCTTTAGAACACTCATAAATATAACACTACACATGCCATTCTCCAATCCAGGGTACCTCGAACCTCCTCGGAAGTGCATGACTGTATACCTGAGCAGAACCTTGCTTACCTCCAAAAACTTCTTGATGCAAAGAAGATGAAATTGATACCAAAGTTTTCCTTCCATATGTTGCGTAATGGCTCATTGATGTCCTTGGTCGTTGCGGGTTGAGAAAAAAGTTTTGGCGCCAAGAAATATTTCCAAAGAGAAGCACTCTTGGAGGGTAAATATGATGTGGTCGTTCATGAATAGACCCAAATCCAAGAGAAGTTGTCAATCTTCAGAAGGACATGGAAAAACGATTTAACCTTAAAAAAGAGATGATAATCATGACACTCATTCTTCTTTGACGATTAAGATGATTGAATTACATACATCTTTGAAAGTTAAGACGACAACCTTTTGAGGAGTTAGACTAAATGCAACACGGATGTATGAATCCTTTTCTTTGAAAGTCTATTCTTGTGGAGATATTTTAAGAGATTGTAGGAGTGATTAGGCCAGTTGAGATTGCTTGCCAACACAATTGGCACAATTTTTGGGTTAAGGCAGATTCCTCACCTGTGTTGATGGCTTTTAAAGATAACTCTTTAGTACCTTAAAACTTGAAAATCGATGGTTGAATTGCAAAGTCAAGCTTAGGACAATGGCTTTTATGATCACATACATATTTAGTGCGCATATAAATTAGCTACTTATGTGCTTGTAATAGGCATATTTTCTGGAAAGGCATAAAGTTTTGTAATACTTAACTTTAGATTTTGTCATTTTTAGAAAGATTAAACATCCCCTCCCCTTTTCCAATTATATGGATGTAATAATTATATGATTAATCTTTTTTAAACTAGTAGTAGATAAAAGAAATTAAAAGATTATAAATATTTAAAATATTGTATTCATGTTAAGGCTTTCAAATTTCAAATTATATATATATATATATATATATATATATATATATATATATATATATATATATATATATATATATATATATATATATATATATATATTCGCCCGAATACAAAAAATCAATCAACGAGACATTACTCCCCAACTCCAAACTAACAAAAGCCTAAACTCCAAGAGGATCCGAATAGAATGCTAAGAAGTTAGAGTTGGAAGAAGCAATATCTGTCGAAAAACGCCACTTCCACAACAGAAATTTAATCTCCCAACACAAATTAATGAGACTAAAAGAGTCGTTATAGAATTTAAAACGATTTCTAGCCGTCCAAAGCACCCAACATGTGGCTATCCACCCACTACCCTTCCTATCCTCCTCCACACTACTCCTACTCGCCTCAATCCAAGAAGAAAAGAACAGCCACATACACCCTGCATAAGTGATATCGCAACCGAGCCATGCCCCAATAGAATTCCAGACAGCCATCGAAAACGGACACGAAAACAACAGGTGCTCAGCATCTTCAGCTTCTCTCCTGCAAAAGGAACAGTTACTGTCCTCAAAGACCAAACCTCTGCGATATAAATTATCCATCGTTGGTAAGCGATTCCAAAAGAGTCTCCAAGTAAAGAGTTTGAATTTGGGAGGGATTTTCCTTTTCCATAACAGTTTGAAAGCAAGAGCTTGTTGAGTAGCTACCTGTCCCTGCTCCTTATTTGAAATAATGGACTGATAAAAATCGCGGACCGTGAAGGAGTTACTTCCCTTTAGATTCCACACGAAGTTGTCTTTAACATTCTCCACCGGAACCTTATCTTGAATACTTGAGAGTAACTGCGCCTTCAGAGCAGAAAGAACCTCAGGCAGATCCCTAGGCAGCTCCAAATCACCCCAATGCCAAGAGCCTTCGAGAAAATCACCCATCGACTTAACAGTCCCTTCTTTGTTAGAACTTCTACTGAAAAGAGAGTCAAAAGAAGTGGCTAACGGAGCACTGGAACTCCACCTAGTGTGCCAGAATGGAATTGACTTGCCATCCCCCAGCTTACCCAACACAAAACCTGCAAAACAAGAAGAAATGTTAGTGCGAGAACTCCCGACTCTGGTGATGTCTTTCCACCAGAAGGAAGCGGACATCATCGGTTTACTTTGATTACCCAAGATCCTTCCTTCCATATGACCATATCTACTCCTCAACACCTTTAGCCAAAGGTCGTTTCTCCCTGTCAAAATTTTCCATTTCCATTTCGCTAAAAGAGCCTCATTAAACGCCTCTAATTCCGTTATTCCCAAACCACCTTTCTATTTGGATCTGCACACCATCTCCCAGCTTAACCAATTTATTTTCACCTTGCTTTCCAACCCTCCCCATAAGAATCTTCTTCTGATCGCGTCGAGCTTTTTCAGCACTGCAGCTGGTGCCTTATAGAAAGACAACCAGAAAACCGGCAGACTTGTTAAAGTTGAATTTATAAGAGAAACGCGACCGGCCATCGTGAGCCACTTGCCCTGCCATCTACCAAGCTTCCTTTTGAAAGCTTCAACCAAGAAATCCTAAGACTTAATCCTTCTAGGGTTGTAGCCAACACTTATTCCCAGAAATTTGAAAGGCGTGTTATCAATCCTACACGCAAGAAATGAGGACGCTGCAGCCAAGAAATAGGGACTAACATTAATCCCCATTATCCTACTCTTATGGAAGTTGACCCTCAAACCTGAAACTAATTCAAAGCTTCTAAGGACAGCTTTGATACTCCAAAGATTCGTCCAAATGGATTCTCCAAAGAAAAGAGTATCGTCGGCGAATTGGATGACATCCACCCTTAGATCAGGACTTACTTTGAAACCTTTATACGAACCTCCAAGCACTGTATTTTTCAGTAAAAGAGACAAACCTTCAGCAACAAGAACAAATAAGAAAGGGGCTAGAGGGTCTCCCTGGCAAAGACCACGTTCCAAAGCGAAATCCTTGGTAGGGCTACCATTCACCAAAACTGAAGAATGATTGCTAAAAATGCAGGCTTCCATCCATTTTCTCCACTTTGCCCCGAAGCCCATATACACAAACAATTGACGAAGGAAATTCCAATTGACACAGTCATAGGCCTTTTCGAAATCTACCTTGAATAGTAAATAATCTCTACCCTCTCTAGTTGCCAAATCCACTATTTCTTTTGCAATAACCACCCCTTCAAGCAGTTGACGACCCGGGATAAAAGCAGATTGACAAAGAGAGACCAACTCTCCAATCACCTTTTTCAATCTAATAGCCAAGAGTTTCGCAAGAATTTTATAAATACTTCCTACCAAACAAATCGGTCTGTACTCCCCAAGGTTAAGAGGATTATCGACCTTGGGGATTAGGGTAATAAAAGAAGAACGTATCGCTTTCGGTAAGAAACCATGGTGCTGAAAATCCCTAAGAAACTTACAAATGTCTTCCTTCAAAAATAGCCAACATCTCTTGATGAGGAAAAAATTGAATCCATCCGGATCCGGGCTTTTCGTACTGTCACAACTCCAAACAGCTTCATAAATATCCACTTCAGTGAAGGGCACTTCCAGGCCTTCAGCTTCCTCTGCTGACAGCTTCTTGAAACCCTCCTCTTTCACAAAAGGTCTATGCTTTTCAGGTTCAGCATACTTATTCTTGAAAAAACTCCACACCTCTTCTTTCACATCTTGAACCGAGTCGACTAAACCATTATCCGTTTCAAGAGCTCCCAAGAATTTCCTTTTCTGCCTGCCCTTGACAAAATTATGGTAGAATCTAGTGTTGCCATTTCCTTGCTTCAGCCACTTGCGTCTTGCCTTTTGAATGATCATATTATCTTTGATATACAAATTGCTCCACATTTTACTACAAGCCTCCGCCCTTTTACTCACCAAAACTCTAACCTCCTCTAGAGAACAGGAAGAGAGCTTAAGGTCCAAATCGTTCATCTCTTGAATACCCTCCTCAGCCTTTAGATCGTACCAACCAAAGACCTTGACGCTCCAATCCTTGATTCTGACTTTTAATTCTTTAAACTTTTCCTTGATAACATAATCACTTCGACCGATAACCTTGATATCAGACCATTGATGTTCCACAAAATCCAAAAACTTAGGGTGCTCGAACCAACAGTCGAAAGACTTGAAGGGTTTAGCTCCCCAGTTAATACTTTTCAAACACAACCAAATAGAGCAATGATCGGAAACGTCGCGAACTCCAATCATTTGATTAACCATTCCCCACTTACTTATCACCGAATTATCCACTAAGAACCTGTCTAATCTACTCATAGAAAGGCCATCCCCACTGAACCACGTAAATTTGTTACCGTAGTAAGGGAGATCAACCAAACCTGCTTCAGAGAAGAAAGCCTCAAAGTCCCTGAGTTCAGAACTTCTAACAGTATTACTGATACCCTTCCTTTCCGATGGTTTAGCAACTGCGTTGAAGTCCCATCCCACGATCCAGGCCCCATCAACAAACTTCTTTTTCAAATCAATAAGATCAGATCACATTTTTCTCTTGGAACGAAGATCACAAGCAGAGTAAACGTTAATCAGATAAAACACCACAGAGTTCCAGGTTACTTTAGTTCCAAGGAAACCTGGACCTTTAAAGGATAAAATAGGTTGCACCAAATGCTCCTTCCAAACTGTGATTATTCCCCGCGACAGACCGTTAGCTTCAATGAAAGACCAACTAATACCTTCACCACTCCACAACTTTCTAATAACAGAACTATCAACAGTCTTCAATTTAGATTCTTGAATGAAAAAAACATCAGCTTTGCCAGAAGAGATTAACTTATTGATTCTTTTCCTCTTTGACAGGTTTCCACTCCCTCTAACATTTAACGATCCTATAATCATTTCGGACCGTTGAATTCCTCCCTCTTATTCATGTTTCTGACTTTATCAGCGTCTTCCATTTGGACAAGCCTACTCCTAATTTCAAAAGAATTGCATGTGGCAACTAAACCCAGATCTTGAGCAGCTTTCCACAGTTTGTCACCGACATTAGACTCCAATTGGCCCCAAAATCTAACATTACCAGTTCTGACATCTGAGTCCAAAATTTGCTCGCAACACAAAATTTCACCTGCAGAAAATTTGGCAGAATCGGAAGAAACAGCCTGAGAATACCTGTTTCTATTCTGAGAACCCTTCTTTTCCCCAATTGAGAATTCTTCAATTGGGTCTTCGCTTTGACCTGGGCCTTCCAATGCCACTAGGCCCAACGCTCTTTTGGTCTTTTTCTTTTTTAACCTACCTTTATGGGCTGGCCCAGATACTTCCAACACGTTTTTCAATTTCGACTTTTTAGAAGAGAGAAAAATGGCTGATTGGGACGATTTCCTGAGTTCTCTTGACCCAAACTCTGTACCTACCACTGCACAGTCTATGCACGCAGACCTAGAATTTGCCAGCCTAACCTCTGCCGAACAAACAGGCTCTTGAGAAACCTTGAAAGCCTCAATAGCCGCATCAAAAGCTGAAAAAACCTGTCTAGTACCCGAAAGGGCAGGGCTAGGATCATCGTGAGTCTCCTGCTGACCTACTATCCTCACAGAACCCTCCATTGCCCGACGGTCAACTGACATTCTGAGAGCATAATCAGCCAAACGAAACTCACCTTCCTCAAGCTCCTGTTACTGTTTGTTAGACTCACCAATGTCTTCCATCCTTTCTTCATCAACAAGATCAAGCCAATTATCTTCTGATTTCGATAAACTATCCACTGCCACCTTCTTAATAGGGGGATTGCCAAGGATACGTAAGGGGCCATGAGAATCCTCAGTCATCTTAATGTTAAAGACCTCACCTTTGATACAAACTTTGAAGGTTTCATTGAGCACTACTGCGCAACTTGTTCTAACCATAATGCGTGCCACATCCATGCACCCTCCTTTCACAGTGTTCTCGTCCACACACGTATATGTTCCCACCGTTCTTGCTATCATTTCGAAGAATTTGAAGTTCCAAGCGTGACAAGGGATCCCATAACATCTTAACCAGGTCACCCTCTCCCTGTCCACATCATCCTCTCTCAATTTCCTAATCTCTGAGAACCATTGTTTCCACCAGGTTTCCGCCTCCCTTATTAGATCTCTAATCTCTCCCTCCTCAGACTCTTCCAACAAGCAGAGATCCGCTCCTAAAGGTGTGACTTTAATGGAGAAATAACCTTCTGTTTCAAAGCTGGTTTGGATGTTATAAGACATACCCGACATGTTTACAACTCCGACATACGCTTTGTTGAACCTAGAGAAGTCGTCTTCCTCCGGAGTAAAGTTCAAGAGAACCGCGGATTTACGTGGGAGGCTAGTTGAGGGACCAGCTTCAGCACCTTTCACCACATCCGCAAAAGAGTTGGTTCCAAACCTATAGTTTTAAACTCAAAGGTCTTCTTCCCTATCTTCACCCCTTCCTTCACAGAAGAACCAGGATCTTTGAAACGTAAACCACCTTTACGAAAGTTTGAGACTCTATCAAATCTGGGCAGATTGGCATGGATCTTCACATTATCCATAATAATATTATCGAGTTTGACAGCAAGAAGTCTGCCATCTTCTACTCCCTCAAACCTTGCAAAACCAAACCTCTTTCCAAACTTATTCCTCTTAGGTGGGATTACCACTTCTACTAACTTGCCGAACTTACCGAACAAAAGGAACACCTCTTTAGCCGTGACCTTCTCAGGGAATTCTGAAAAATAGAACGATTGGATTCCAAAATCACCTGCCTTTTTACCTCCTCCAGGGGGATGACAATCCCATCTAGCTCTCTGCATGTGCCTGAATCCCCGTTTGTGAACCTTCTGCCACTTCGACTCTCCCATTTCTCATGAGGAACACTTGGTTATTCTTATATATATATATATATATATATAGCCAGAATACTGTGGTATCTACGCAAATGTGAATGTGATATTTTTGTTTTTATTTAAAATATGTGGTATTTGTTTATGAATAAGTTGATAAGTAACATCTCAAATTAGTAATAAATATATTGTTTAAAAAAATAAAATACTTAAGGTCACAAGCTAAAGGACAATAAACTGGAAAAAGAAAACCTTAATCATGCAGACCGATACCGTGATTTAAGGATAATTCTTGAATAAAAAATCTTATTCGAACTAATTTATTATTATTTATTCTCTTTCCATTCAAGACTCACTACAGATGTGAATTTTTGTCTCGTAGCATTACATGTTCATCTTCTTAAGAAAGAAGTTTAACTTACCTCAAAACAATTTAAACTTACTTTGTCTTGATTCTATAGGTTGAATCCTTGCTTAATTGGAAAATTTTCAAAATATTCTTTTAGTGGGTGTTCTCTATAAGTTTTGTTGGCAAAGTGTTGGTAAATAAATTTGTTATTGTTATGAATACAATTTTTATGTTTAATTAGTTGCTTTTTTTTTTTTTTAAGAAAAGTTGTTAATTGATGGAGTGGTTGTTGTGGACGAGCGGTTGGATTTGTCTGAGAGAAGCAAAATAAATTTTCTTATTGTTAAAGTAGATTTTAAAAAGGCATATGATTCAATTAGTTGGACGTTTATGAATTATATGCTCACTAGATTTAGGTTTCATATAAAATGGAGAGTTTGGATTTGTGATTGTGTGTTTTATGTAAGTCTTGCGGTCTTGGTTAATGGTTGCCTGACCGAAAAATTAGTATTCTAAGCGGGTTTAAACAAAGCAATCCCTTGGCTCATTTCCTTTTCCTGTTTGTTGCAGAAGGCCTAAGGGGTTTATTCTATAGGTTGTGGACCTGTAGCTCTTCTTTGGCTTTAGACCAAGCTCCTCGAATTTGGTTGTTTATAATTTTCAGTATGCAAATCACACACTTATCTTGGTAGATGTCTCTTTTGAGAACCTTTGGTCGATAAGGCTATTCTTCGGGTCTTTGGGCTTGTCTTAGGTCTTCGGGTTTAATGTTGATCCTACCTTTTTATAATTAGTTAGGGATTTGCTCCATTGCAAGCAAGATTCTATCCCACTTATGTACTCTAGGCTTTTGATGGGGGCCAACTCCCATGTGGGAACTATGTAGGAACCTTTAGTTAACCTTATTTCTAGACGACTACTCTCTTGGTGGTATATGTATGTTAGTCTAGGGGAGGGGTGATCATTCTCAATTGTGTTCTTAATGTCATCTCTATTTTCTTTATGTCTTTCCTAAAGATGTATGTTAAGGTTTAAAATAAGATAATGAAGATTCAATTGAGGTTCCTCCGAGGTGGGGGTGAAAGTTGACTAAAATTTTCTAGGTGAAGTGGTCTGAGGTCTGTAAACCTAAGCAGAAAGGAGGACTTGGTGTTTGTGATATCAACTTAGTCAACTTGGCCTTCTTGGATAAGTGGCGATGACGACTTATCTCGAGGGAATCTGGTGTGTGGTGTGATACTTTATGTGATAGGTATGGAGTCCTGGATGTTTCCTCCTTCTTCGGAGGTAGGTATGTCGATTTTCGTTCGACGTCTACCTAGTGGAAAAGTGTGTCCTCCTTGGTTCTAAAGTTGAGGACTATTCTGATCGCTTTATGGCCATGTTTCGTAAGAAAGTAAGAACTCATCTTCTCACTTATTTCTAGAACGATCCATGGGTTAAGACTACTCCTTTTAGACTTAGGTTCCCGTGGAATTTTACTCTCTCTAATCAGCAGGTTCAGACTGTTGGGGTTATTGGGGCGTGGAAGGATGAAGTCTTTGTTTGGATTTTAAATTTGAGAATAAACATTTTGTTGTTATGATCGGGATATGGTTGCCAACCTCCTTTAATCTATTCTGGATGTTATCTTTTTCCTAGATATTGATAGATGGTTGTAAATTCATGTTAATGATGGTATTTTTGTGTAGTTGACTTATTCAGTCCTTCTTGAGCTGAATTTTCCTAGAGACCTTCCACTTAATCTAATGGACTTGGTTCTTCCTCTCACATGTGGTAGTTAGGCACCTTATAAAGTATTTATGTTCTCTTGACAACTTCTCCAAGATAAATCACCTACTAGGATGAACTTACTCAAAAGAAAGATCCATGTGAATTCAGAGGGTGGTTATTGTTTTATGTGTTTGGAGACAGTCGAGTCAGTATCTCATATTTTTATGACTTGTTAGGTGGCGGTATCTGTGCTGCATATAGTTGTTTAGATGGTTAGGGTGGTGTTTAGATCTTCCCAAGGATCTTTCATATCTCTTTTAGAGATTTATCTCGCTAGGATTAGTGTCTTGGGTAATTGGTGACCTCTTTATAATCTAGAACTCGATTGTGTGGTCGTTATGGAAATCCCATAATGATATTAAGTTTTAAATGTGTCTACTGCTGTGAAAAATGTAAAAGAAAAGAACATTTTTTTTTCGTGGAAGTGGTATATTGATAGCCCTGCGGACATCTCATGTGCTTTCTCTGCTTTCCTTGAGAATGTTATCTTCTGCCTAAGCTAATAGAAGTTTGCAAGTCTCTGGCTTTGTGGTAGAGTATTCTTGGTTCTTTCTATGGAGCACTTTTGTTCCCTTGTCGGTGATTTGTTTTGGATGAGATTTATCTCATGTACTTTCTATTAGGTGTGTTGTTTCTGGTTTGATTATTTCTCCTATCTAACCTACTTAGATGCCTTATATCCCTGAATGTTTTGTTTTTGCTAGTTTATTTATTCGGAGAAATTAGAGTTTGACCTAACTCATCCTTACAAAACTGGCTTGTAATTAAGGTAAAGGATGTCACTATATATATAAACTCTTTCAATGCTCTATCTCCAACAAACGTGGGACTTGAGATTTTCCCAATACACCCCCTCGCAGCCAACACTTTTTTTGGCTTGGTGCATGAATTTAATGGTGGATGGCCTAAGGTCCAATCAATAGGTTCTGATACCGTATTATAATTTGGTCTAACTCATCCTTACAACTTGCTTGTAAGATGAGAGGTGTCACTCAATATAAACTCTTTCATTGTTCTATCATCAACCAATATAGAACTTAGGATATTTTCAATAGGCGGGTCTCACTGATCTTTAAAGTTTTTTTTATAAGTAAATAAAATAAAATATAAATATTACCACCGTCTTTAAATATTTTTTTTTTGAGTTTATTGTTTGTTCATTTCATAAAACCATCAACATCTTTTACAAATGGAGATCACAATTGATAAATAAAACAAATCGATTTTCTTAAGTATTCTGTTGTCTCTCTATTTTGTTTTCTTTTGTTTTTCTCTTCCTTAATCAAAGAGGCAGGAAGTTGATATTGAAAGGTATCAATGTTTGAAGGTTTTGTTGGATGAGGTGTTCCCTTCTAAGGAGAAAGAGGATAAGGTTCATTGGACTGCTGATGTCTCTTCAGTTTTTAGTGTGAAGTTCTCTTATCAGCAAATGTTGGAGAGTAGAGAAACAAATTCGTTGTCCATTGATCTGGTTAATTCGTTCAAATGGCTTTGGAATATTAAAGTTCCAGCGGGAATCCTTTTATTTGGATGGAGACTGTTGTGGAACAAGTTGGCTACAAAAGACATTTTAATTAGAAGAGGTATTCACATTTTGGACTCTTAATGTGTTTTGTGCAATCTAATTTAAGAAGAATTGAAGCATCTCTTTTTTGAATGCTCTGTTTCTTTAGTTGTTTGGAATAAGATAGAGAATGATGTGGGTGTTTTGGTACTTATGATGGGTGTGTCTGGAAATATTTTTTTGGAATGGAGTGGTGTAGGTAATAATAAAGTAGGAAATTTAAAGAGGGGATCCATTTGATTGGGTGTGGTATGGTGTCTGTGGAAGAATAAGAATTTAATAATCTTTAATAATAGTTTTTGTATTGTTAATGATATTTGTTGGAATATTAAGTTTTTATCTTGGAAATGAGCTTGTATTGGGGATATTCCTTATTTCAACTATAGTTTTCTTGCATTTTGCATGGAACCTCTTTAGGTATTTTTGTTGGTGTAGTGTTGGTTGAGAATATCTCTTTTTGCTTTTTGGTTGTAATGGATTAGAATACTCCTTGTAATCTTTTCAATCTCAATTGCTTTTAGAAAAAAATGTCTATAGTCATGATTGGAAAATTGATAATATTACAATCAAAATCTAAATTTAAGTTGAAAAGTTACACTTCATATAAAAAATTCATATTCCTACTCCTAGCACCAAATTCATTCCAAATGAAATAAGAAAAATCTTCAAAGTTGCATGAATGTGTTAAATTAAAACATGTATTCTCATAACTTATGCATTTAAAATAAAAGAAAGAAAAAAAGTTGTTGGTCTTAAGTTTTTGACAGTCCTGCTATAAAAGAAATAAGGGTTCTAATTATTCACAATTTAACAGTGACAATTTCTTTTATGATATTTGTTTGTTATAATTTAATCATGATAAATTTTAGACTCTGTATCGTAATCCATCTGGTATATCTTTAATATGCTCTTGAAATTTAAATTAAATGTTTCTTGTGGTTCTTTCTTATGGTCTAGTAG
Organism: Lathyrus tuberosus; assembly: GCA_022829125.1. Taxonomy (NCBI): domain Eukaryota; kingdom Viridiplantae; phylum Streptophyta; class Magnoliopsida; order Fabales; family Fabaceae; genus Lathyrus; species Lathyrus tuberosus. Next base: position 9,256,036 of record JALAZF010000179.1, read on the forward strand.
TCTAATAACTAGAACTCACTCGCAAAAGTGAATAAATGGAATATCGTCAATTCCTTTTGATTCAATTTGTGAAACAAACACCATTAAGTTACAAACATTAATTTTATATTTTATGTGACCCGTATTGAGATGAAGTGTAGAGAGTTGAATATTAAAGATTTCTAAACTATGGTAAGAAATGTTCAATTTGAGATGGAGGTTCCTTCTATTGAGATTATGCAGAAGCTCTCACTTCTAATTCTAAAGAAGGAAAACCTACAACAACTCCATACTATAAATTGGCCCGTAATAAGGTGAGAAAGGAGAGATAATTCCACCTCAAAGATATGTAAATATTGATCATATTTGTTACACTTTAAATATGGATGAAATGTTTGCCGGCGGTGAATGAGAAAGTGCACTCATTGAAGACGAATCAATATTAAAAACTTGTGAAACTACTTAAGAGACAAAGGGCCTGTTTGTTTTAGTTTTTAAAAAATAAATTTTTTCTTTGTATTTTCAAAAATAGATTTTGTAAAACTGTTTTTTTTTATATTACAAAATTTTCTATATTCGTTTTTTTAAATTGCAAGATTAATTTTGAAATCATACAACATAAATATATATTATTAAAAATCAAAACATAGTCAAAATCACAATTTTTAAAAAAAATTGTATTTCAGAAATGCTTTTTATGAAAAACTATTTGAAACAACTTTAAAATTAAGTGATTTTTTGAAATTTTGATATCCAAATTTTTTAGATAAAATGTTGATATATCTAAAACATATTTTAATAACGATTGAAATAAAATTTTTATTTAAAATTTTTATAAAAAGTTTTTTTGTAAATTTTTTTTCACGAAATTATGTTACAGTATAAAAATCATTTTAACAAAAAAAAACCATAAGAAACGGATCCAAATGAAGGTTGATTGCTAGTGATTCTCAAAAAGATTAAAGAAATATTCAAATTGAAGCCCTAAAGTATAAGCTTTTGCATGATTTTATTTTGGTGAAGAGACTTATTGTATAAAGGACAAGTTTAAACCGTATTTTTTTGAAGAAATTTTTATATGATTTGAAAGGAATTTCTTGGCAATTGTAATGTAGATGATTGAAAAATTGATAATTGTGGAATTAATTTTTCATGTTTTCCTGTTCGTTTTGTGATGATAATATGTATTTTTTTAAAGAAGTTTTGTATGATTTGAAATGAATCTCTAGGCAATTGTGATATAGATGATTGAAAAATTGACAATTGTGGAATTAATTTATCATGTTTTCGTGTCCCTTTTGTGATAGTAATTTTGCTTCTAACTTGAGAGCTATTAGGCTGTTTTTAAATAAATAAAAAACTGATAAATCACAACTGATCAATATTGGAAATTAACTATAAAGTCATTTAATATTCATTAATGTTTTTAGCTATAATATAAGACCACATATATCATCAATAATCTCAAGGCTATACACATGTAGGAATTGAACTATTTATACAACACATGATAGGTTTACAACTACTCCCACACAAGCTAGTCATAACTGACCCTGGTGTCTCTACCAAATACCAATTAATTAATTGATAATCAATTATACTAAAAGCGTAAAGATTAATCTATGAAATGAAACTAATTATTCATTACTCTTATTCAAATAACAAAATCTCCAACAAAAAAACAGTATATTATGAAGCCACAGCTACTTGAATCCCTCCTTCGTTGCTTGGCATAAAACTCACCCTTTTCTGTAAATTTAACATAAACACCTTAGCAAAATAATAATAATAATAATAATAATAATAATAATTCAATTACAAATGTTAACATAAAAATATTAATCACAACTTTTTTTGAAGTCAACATTGGTAGGATATTACTTTTTTTTTTAACATTGAATCTCTAGAGAGTTCAAACATCATTGGCCTAAAATTTTCTAAGCAACAAATTCTATAACAACTACTCTTTCTCTCCTTAAAGGGATAAACATAAAGTTGATAATTGACCTTTGAATTTCCTTACACACACCTTTAAGATCATTAAATAGCCTAAATACATCCATTTAAAATTTGGATTCAATTCATATTCAATGTTAATCATTAAAATCACAATTATTTGATTATTAAAAGTAATACAAAAGTTAAGTGAAGAAAATGTGAAATTTAAAAAACAAATTAAAAAAATATATAAAAATATCATAAACTGTTTTAATAAAGTTTTTTAAATAGTATGAAAATTTATGATAGCAGATAAATTCAAATAAATCAATTAAAACATAAGAAAATATCAACAATAGACTAATAACACATATGATTATGAAAGTCGAAGTTATCAATTAAGAAAACAAACCTGTCGCGGGGTGTTAACTTTCTCATTAACTTCACTAATCTTGTTTTCTCTACTTCCATTAGCCTTATACAAACGCATAATCATCTCAGCAGCCTCAGCTTCATCTTTACATTCTCTCATCAACTTCTCAACCTCCGCCTTAGGAAGCCTAACTTTCAACCTCGCACCACCACCATTCTCTTCAACTCTCACATCACCACCATCACCATCACCACCACCACGACCACCATCATTATCCTCCTCCACTTTCCTTTGTTTCATTATCGACAAATCAGAAGCCGATCTCCTCGTAAGCACCAAATTATCAAGCCGATCTTTCGCACTCATAACAATCCCCGAACGAACCCTTCTCGGCCTTGTTTCCTTAGGAAGCTCCACAAGGAAATAAAGCCTCTTTGCTTGTAACTCTTTATGTCCTTCAATCGGTTTCGCTCTTACACCATAATGCTTAACAGCTTCAGAATCCAACAAAACAAGACCGGGATGATCCTTAAGCACTTCTCCGGCTTTTATCGGGGTCTTCAGCTTCATCGTTTCACCGTCTATTTTCATAACCTTTATACTCTTTTTTGAACCAAAAACGTTTCCCATTGTTTAGCTTTGTGAATAATCGATTTTGTGTAATAATGATTGATACTCACAAAACCATGCAAAGAGATGATTAAGTTGTATGAGAAATGTGTGTGTGTAACATAGTTGCATGAATTTATATAGTTCCTGATTTTTGGGCTACTTGGTCAATAAAGAAGGCACATTAAAACAGAAAAACCAAAGTACAACGTGGGCTTTCGCTATCGAAAAAACAAAAATTAATATTAGTACTAAAGGTGATTTTCAACAACCATGTTTCAATATTCAACATGAGAGCCAATTGGCAACAATATTTTAAATATGTTTCAATATAGTCGACTTTGTGGGAGTTTTTTAATGAAAAAAGTGCTTATTTTAAGGAAATAATTAAAGACGTGACTAACGGAAATCAAGGCGTAGATTGGAGAAATTGTGAAATTTCAAAGGCATGGGAGAGTTGCATGTGAATATGAGATTTGTTTTGACTTTAATTAGTTTGTTTGTATATGTATCCGTAGATACCTTTTTATTGTGAGTATATGATGTATAATAATTCAATATGATTCCGGTTCAAATGAAATGTTTTAATAGTCCCACTATTTGGCATTAAAATTTTTATTGCATGTGGAGTTATTATTTGCATTTGAGATTTTTTTTTAATTAGTTAAGAGATTTTTCTTGAATATGGTTGACGCTGTCAAAGTGAATATAGGTGGGAGTAGGGCAGTAAATAAATACTGCATATCCATGGTCGCTTATTTGTAATATTTAATTGTCTCTTTAATATTTCCACTATTCGGCACGATTTTTTTTTTGCATGGAGTAATTATTGGTGCTAAAGATTTATTTGATTAAGTAAGGAGTGTATTGAATTGAGATTTTATAAAATTTTAAAATATTTTTTAGTGTTATTGTTTTATGATATATAATAAAAAATTAATGAAATATTTTGAATATATTTCATAGTGTTTAATTAACTATGTGTTTGGTTTCACCTTTGAATTGAGATTTTTATATTAAAATTTTTTGATCAACTTATTTTTAATATATATATATATATATATATATATATATATATATATATATATATATATATATATGTTGAAAACACAAGTGATTGTTGTTAGAAAATTTATTTAAATCAAATGGATCGAGATTAAAATTGTGAACAAATCACTTTCCGTACAATATTTCAAGTATTTAGAAATTGTTTTAGAATTTCTACACAGAAATATTCAGGATAATTAATCTTATACTCGAGTTCGTACAAGACCGATGAAAACTTGAATGTAAGAAAGATAAAATCCAGAATTTTGTGTGAAGAACATAGCCCTTTATAATGTGTTTTTCTGAATTCAAAATGTTCATTTTATAGGCCAAATCGGTGTTGTTTCATAATGTTGCGACCCTTGATGAAACACACAGCTTCAGCAATATTTTTGCTAAATCTTGCATTGTTTCGCCTACAACAACACTTTTCAAATGTTTCAATATTTCGCATACAACACTTTTAGCAAATGTTGCACTATTTCGCATACAACAACAATTTTCAAAGGTTGTTTTGTTTTGTATTCTGCAACACATCACAAAGTGTTGCTATTTCTGGATTCAAAATACAAACTACCTACTGCAACACTTCACAAGTGTCGCCTATTTCTAAATTAAAAAATTAACCATCACTCTTATATTTTCTTGTCGTTTTGGAACACACTCAAGATTATTAATTGTTAATAATTTACAACAATCCCCTACTTGTTCTAATAATGACAAGACCAATTTCAGAAAAATAAAATAAAGAATGTTAATACAATTGAGTATCTTTCGATTTGAACTTAACCTTAGTAAGGATAACACAAAGTATAATAGGAGAGGTAGCAATGCTTTGAACCATTATCCCTTGTGATTAAACCAATGCTTTGAACCATTATCCCTTGTGATTAAATTGGCATTACCTTACACACATTCTTTAGTGGTTCTTCATCTACATTTTTTGCCTAACACTATTTATAACCATGTGCTTTTCCTGTTTTCGTGAAATTTTTTATGAGAGAAACTCCAACTCTTACTTTGAGGCGACACCATCTCGAAATTCATATAGGTGAAGTTCATTTTGTATTTATTTCTTGAGATACATATCCCCGATATAGAACTTCATTAAGAGTTTGAAAAAACTCAACCTACAAAATGTAATAGCCAACATCATCACAGAATGTTGCACAAACATCCAAATAGATAACTTGTTACCCATTGAATCTTAGGTTAAAGTTTGTTAACTTCAGATTGGGTTGCTACCGTTGTCGGAACCCTTATTCAAGGAGTTTCAATCTCATACCTCTCGAGGTAGTCATTACTAAATCTCTGGCTAGTGGTTTAGTAAATGGATCAAGCAAATAATAGCTCGATTGAATATATGTGAATGAAATGATTACTGTTCTGGACTGGGCCGAGGACTTGCTCCACATCCGAACAGGCCCAGCCCACACGCTCCGGGGCGGCCCATACGAAGGACTTAGTCAAGCCAGTGTCGGGCAAGCGTCACATCACAGTGTCGGACACGAATGGTGTAAAGCTTCGGGCAGAAGCATTGAGCCTTCCCCGGAGTTATCCCCCTCCTCGACATGAGGATGTCGCTCCTCCCGAGGAGTCATCTCCGTACACGCAGCAAGTCCTCCCCACGAGGACACGTCTCTCCCCGCCATGCAAGAGTCCTCCCCGGGAGGACACGTTCTCACGTAACCGCTCCACTTCCGGTGGAATCGGTCTGCCCTAATTCTGGAGATCTAGGAACGGTTACCCCAGGGCGAAGACCACGTGCTGGTCTTCACTACGCCACGTAAGCCCTGGCAGTTACTTGGATTGGGCCTAGCAATCCAGCCCAATGCAAGTAACCGTTGGCCCCGCGCTGGGGGTTCTATAAATACCCTCTCACATGAGAGGGTCAGGTGACACACACTTTCTTACTCTCACTTCTGTACTTGCCTTTTCTCTGACAACCACCTTACTTGAGCGTCGGAGTGCCTTGCAGGTACACACCCCCCCCGGCCGTCTTTCAACCTCACCGGAGCCAAAGTTTAACAGACGTCGTTGGCCACCAGAAACTGTCTGATCCAGGTACGATCAGTGGCGCCGTCTGTGGGAAATTATAAGCTTCCCCATTTTTCTGCTCGATAAACCAAAGCTTTCTCCATTCATCACCAACATGGCCAATCCGATAGTCAACCAGGCTCTGGACACCGTGCTCGCATAACTTAAGAACGGGAACCACCGTGAGGACACCGTCATCCTCAACGGCGGCGAAGGCGACATAAGAGACGGGCAGACCGCCTCCCCGGACTCCCAGGATGTGGCCTACAATGCCGTCCGCCAGGACGACCAGCAAGCCATTCTCTAACCAGTTGCTCCGTCGCCCAATGCGGACCCGAGCACCGTGGCCCTGTTTGCATTGATCAACCAGACCAATCAGCTGATCGCGCAGCAGAACACCAGAATTGAAGCCTTGGAGCAAGGACGGGCACAACGATCTTCCCCGCGAAGACATCGTCGTCCCTCGTCACCTCGCCGTTATCCTTCCCCGTGAAGGACCCCTTCCGAAGATTCTCGAACCCCGTCGCCGGTACGCCAGGGTCGCCGACCGCGTCTCAAGCGCCCCCAGCCGACGATCTCCCAGAAACGCCCTCGTTCCCCGCCTCGGAAGGAACCCAGGGCCTCCACCACCTCCAAGAAGTCCAAGCAGACCGAAGAAAGACCAATGAGTCGTTCGAGGAACTCCCCTCCCTGGCACCATCGATCACCTTCAAGATCCCCGGCTAGTAGCGACGACGAGGACCAGAGGACCCCTTTGTCATGGGAAATCATGAACGCCCCAATCCCTGCGGGTATGGAGAAACCCCCACCATTGGGGATCTATGACGGGTTGACCGACCCTGACGATCACGTGGAGAGTTTCGAAGCAATGCTCGACTTCCGAAATGTCAGGGGAGCCATCAGGTGCAGGCTGTTCCCCACCACCTTGCGGAAGGGAGCCATGACTTGGTATAAGGGTCTGGAACATGGGTCGATCACATCATGGAAGCAACTGAAGCAACGCTTTACTAAACACTTCACCGCGTCTCGTCGACACCCGAAGACGGAGGCTGCCCGAGAAAGCATCTTCCAAGGGAGGAACGAATCTCTCCGAAACTACATCGAGAGGTTCAACAAAGAACCCGTCGAGGTCCATACGACCGACGACATGAAGAAATACTTAATTATCCATGGACTACGTGTCGGGTCTGACTTTGCCAAATCCATAGGCCTCCGAAGACCCCGTCGTCTCGAGGACCTTCTCGCTCGAGCCCAGAAGTACATCGAACTCGAGGAGACTGAAGCAGCTCAGATCACTCTTGAGACAAGACGTAGAGAAGGCCCCCGCGGCCACAAAGATGAAGACTCTTCTCCCTGACGAGGAGGAGAAAAGAAGAAAGAGAACCGTAACCGTGATCCTCGGGAACCGCGCAGACCGGCTGGCCGATTCACGGAGTACACCCCGCTTAACACTCCCCGGTCTCGAATCCTCTCCGAATGCCAGAATTCCGAGTTTGTAAAAGGAGGAGTTCGCTTCCTGAAGCCCGCTGCTCCCAAATAAAACGTAGACAAATCAAAGTACTGCAGGTTCCAACGGAGCCACGGGCATGTGACCGAAGACTGCATCCATCTCAAGGATGCAATTGAGATTCTCATCAAAGATGGGCACTTGAAGAAATATGCCCAAAAGAACGACCCTCCTCGTCCGAGTTCACGGGAAGCACAGAACGTCGAGGAGACGACACCTCCTCCTGCCGACAACCAGCTTCAGGTCACCCTCAGCGTCACTCGGCCCGAGGATTTCTTCGTCCCCCCGATCATTGAGGGCGAAGAAGCAATCCGCAACATGTGGGCGACCTTCCCTGACGAGGACCCCGTCACTGCCCGCAGTACCTGGGAGGGCTTCCCCAAAGCTATGGTCGTCTCCGGAGGCGGTCCCGAGAAATTGTCGGTCGGATCAATCAAGCGAAAGTTTGACGAACTGGAATCTGCGACATCTGCGAAGGCGACCACCCTCGAGAAAGTGCGGGGAAACTCCAATCCCATCACCTTCTACCTCGAGGAACTCCCCGGGGGAGCACCAAACGCCACTATTTCCCTCCTGATCAGGGTGCAGATGGCGAAATTTGACGTCCAAAGGATCCTAGTCGACCAGGGGAGCTCGGTCGACATCATGTATTCTCATTTGTTCGGGACTCTTCAGCTTGACGAGAGGCATCTGACCCCGTACGTCGGTTCAGATCCACAGGGGTTCAATGGGACCACCACCAGACCATGGGGTTACGTGGAGCTAATGGTTACGTTCGGGGCCGAAGACACGACCCGACAGGTGAAGATCCATTTCCTGATGGTCGAATGCCCGTCACTTTACAACTGCATCCTCGGGAGGACCACCCTGTCTGAACTTACGGCGGTGCCATCGACGATCCACCTCAAAATGAAGTACTACACGACCAGGGGATGAGTAGTGACGATGCATGGGGACATCGACGCGGCCAGAAGATGCTTCGATGCCGCTATCAAAGGTCTAAGTTCCATCGGCCCCAAACCTAAGACCGTGGCCAAGCCACCCCAGGATGCCGAACAGGTACCTCTCCCGCGCGTCAACGCGGTCGACCTCGACAGCAGGTTCTCCGGCGAGCCCGACGAAGACAGAGTCGAAGATCTCAACCACCAGGCGGAGAACAACGGGCAGCCTCTCCACCCAGCGCGCCCCATCCCAGATGAAGACTTCGAGCTCGTGGCCCTCGGGGACGATCCAAACCGCAACGTGAAGATTGGCGCCGGGATCCCCGACCTGGCAAAGGAGCTGCTGAAAGCATGTCTGAGGGAGAATGCTGACCTCTTCGCGTTGTGCGCATCCGAGATGCCTGGCCTCGACCCCTAGGTGGCTTGCCATCAGCTCGCAGTAGATCCGGCCGCTAGGGCCATAACACAACGTAGGCGTAAGCAGTCTCCCGAGAAAGCGGAGGCTGCTGAAAAAGCTGTAAAAGACCTCCTAAAGGCAAATTTTATTTCGGAAGCCAAATACACGACATGGCTGTCCAACGTTGTACTTGTTAAAAAGAATAATGGAAAATGGAGAATGTGCGTTGATTACACTGATCTTAACCGGGCTTGCCCGAAAGACTGTTACCCCTTGCCTAACATCGACCAACTGGTCGACAACTCTGCAGGTTACAAACTACTATCTTTCATGGATGCTTACTCGGGATACAATCAAATTCCCATGGACAAGGTCGACAAACAACACACGGCCTTCATGACAGCGTCGGGCAACTACTATTACAACGTAATGCCCTTCGGTCTGAAGAATGCCGGTGCGACCTACCAACGGATGATGAACAAGGTTTTCTGGGCTGAAATCGGCGACATGCTCGAAGTCTACATGGACGACATGATCGTCAAGTCTGCAGAAGAAGTCGACCACGCCGCACACCTCAAGAAGGTGTTTGACACGGCGAGGAGGTGCCGCATGAGGTTCAATCCCGACAAGTGCACCTTCGGTGTCCGGGCAGGAAAGTTCCTCAGATTCTACCTCACGGAACGAGGAATCGAGGCAAACCCCGACAAGTGTAGGGCTTTCTTCGAGCTCCCTACCCCGGACTCAAAGAAGTCGATACAATCATTGAACGGGATGCTCACCGCCCTTTCCCGTTTCGTCGCCAAATCCGCGCAGTACGCACTCCTATTTTTTAAACTTCTTCGACAAAAAGCGGAGTTTGATTGGAGCGAGGAATGCGAGCAGGCACTCGCACACTTAAAACAAGTCCTGTCGCAACCCCCGGTCCTCTCACGGCCTGAGAACGGGGAAACACTCTTCTTGTATCTTGCGATCACGAGTGAAGCAGTCAGCGCCGTCCTCATTCGGGAAACCTCGGACGGGCAGAAGCCAGTCTACTTCACGAGCAAAGCCTTCCAAGGCCCCGAGCTCAGATATCAGCAGATCGAGAAAGTCGCACTGTGCCTCGTCACCGCGGCCAGGAGGCTACGCCACTACTTCCTCGCCCATACCGTCGTCGTAAGGACCGAACAGCCTATTAGGCAGCTCCTCGGACGACCGGACATGGCGGGGAGGATGCTCAGGTGGTCACTTGAGCTCGCTGAGTTTGACATCCAATATGAAGGGAGGAAAGCCCTGGAGGCACAGGTACTGGCCTACTTTGTAGCGGAGATGACCGTCCCGGAACCCTCGACCGACGGGTCACAGAAATGGACAATCTATGTCGATGGAGCATCCAACCCGAAGGGAAGCGGGGCGGGCATCATCCTCGAAAACGAGGAAGGCATCTTGATCGAGGTATCCCTCGAACTATCCTTCCCGACATCGAACAACCAAGCCGAATACGAGGCCTTCCTCGCAGGACTCCGGCTGGCCAAGGACCTCGGCGCCAAGGAGGTCAAACTTTTCACCGATTCTCAGCTCGTAGCCTCGCAAGTCCGAGGAGAGTACCAAGCCAAGAACGACAGCCTCATAGAATACTTGGCCTTAGTAAAAGAAAAGATGAAAAAGTTCACCTCCGCGGAAGTAACTCACATCCCCCGCGAGCACAATACCCGAACGGATGTCCTGTCGAAATTGGCGAGCACAAAGAAGAAAGGCGGGAACAAGTCCGTCATACAAGAAGTGCTTTCCCGCCCAAGAATCGACAAACCGGCCATGGTTTCGGACATCAACGCCATAGGGGATAGCAACTATGACCCCGGTATACGAATACCTCATGACAGGAAAACTGCCCGAAGATCCCAAAGAAGCAGGAATGGTCAAAAGGCGGGCGTGCTCCTACACGGTAGTCGAGGATAAGTTATACCGACGAGGGTTCTCTATCCCCCTGCTCAGGTGTGTCGAGGAGACTAAGGTCCCCGGCATCCTCCAGGAAATCCACGAGGGGATCAACGCCCAGCACCTCGGCGGCCGATCGTTAGCCCGTAAGGCGCTTCGCGCAGGATACTACTGGCCCACCATGCAACAAGACGCCAAGGAACACGTCAAGAAATGCGAGAGGTGCCAGCGACACGGGGACATGCACCTCGCTCTTCCCAGCGAGCTCAAAACGCTATCATCCCCGTGGCCGTTCGCTTGGTGGGGAATGGACATCCTTGGCCCCTTCGTCGTAGGATCATATCAAAACAAATACCTCATCGTCGGGGTGGATTACTTCACGAAGTGGATCGAGGCGGAAGCATTGGCCAAAATCACGGCCTTTAACATACTGCGTTTTTACAAAAGAAACATCCTCGCCTGATTCGGCGTACCTCAAGCCATTGTCACCGACAACGGGACACAGTACACCGACAAGAACTTCCAAGACTTCGTCATCAAACTGGGCACGAAGCAGCACTTCACGTCGGTCGAGCACCCCCAAACAAACGGGCAGGCTGAGGCGGCGAACAGGGTAATCCTCCGAGGATTGAGACGCCGATTAGGCGAAGCCAAACAAAGGTGGGTCGAGGAGCTACACAGCGTCCTCTGGGCCTACCGAACAACCCCACACTCCACGGCCGGGGAGACCCCTTTCCGTTTGACCTGCGGAACAAAAGCAGTGATCCCCGTGGAGATCGGGGAACCCTCGAGGAGGACAGAAGCCCCCCTCGACGGGGACGTGAACGATGAAGCCTTGAGGGAAGAACTCGACTTCGTCGAGGAAACACGCTCGGGCGCTTCTCTCCGAGAAGCGTCACTTAAACAAAAAATAACACTACGTTATAACGACAAAGTTATCAAACGTGATTTTTAGGTAGGCACCCTCGTCCTACGCAGGAACCAGAAGGACTCGCGAGAAGACAAACTCGCCGCGAACTGGGAGGGCCCGTACCGCGGCCGCGGGAAAACGGGGACGGGAGCCTACTTCCTCGAAAACCTGCACGGGGAAGAACTTGCTCGACCATGGAATGCTGAGAAGCTCAAACAGTACTACAGTTAAGCACTGCCCGTGACTCACTAGCACCGCGATTACGGGGACGCGCTAAGGTACAAGCGCGACACCCCTATACAGAACACGATGATCAGAGACCGCGTTGTGTGTGCGCGAGGACCTTTGATCCGAAGGGGATACCTCGATTGAGGCCCACCGTCGTCGTACCAACCGGGCATAACACCCAGCTCGCGATGGGGAGTTCATGCCACGAAGCTAAGACCTCGATCGAGCTCTTAGCCTCGTTGAAGGTCGGAATACGCCTCCGGCCGCCCGACCTGCTCTCCACGCGGTCAGGAACTATCAAGGTCGAGCAAATCCCAAAGCCTTATTACGTAGGCAAAAATAAAGTATAACAAATAATACATCACACACAATTCAAACCATGCAAACAATACTGGCAAGTAAACAAGGGTACATTAAAACGGGCAGAAGCCCAGTGTACAAATATTACAAAACGTCAAAAAGCCCCTGGCACATAGGTCGGGCACAAATCATTACAAAGAAAACTGCGCGCAGGCCAAACAACCAAAAGAACTACACAACTATATCATCTTCGACCCGCCCTCCATCTTCCTCCTACCCCTCCTCCGGAAGATTAAGCTTGCCGTCGACCACACGAAGGAACGGGTCGATTCTGTCGAGCACCAGCAAAACCCCTGGATTCTCAGTGCCGATTTGTTCCACGGCGTTCTTGAAACCTATCTCCAGAGCTTCCAGGCTATCCGTCTGAAGCTCCCGAATCTTGCCAATCAGAGCGGCGCGGTCATCAAGGTTTTTCTCCACGGGGGACTCATTTTCTGTGGGACGGACAGCAGCCTCCAACTCCTCGACCTTTTCTCAAGAGCGATCAAGCTCCTCTTGGGTCGAGTTCAAGGCAGATTTGAACTCGTTCAGCTTGCGGAGGGTATTGGCGTGACCCTTGCACTCGACCTGGGCCTTCAGCAGATCAGCTGCAACATTATTCTTCTCCTTCTCGAGGGCCGTATAGTCGTCCTTCAGCTTCTGCAGCTCGGAGGAAGAGGGGGCCCCGTCGTTCAATATCAAGGCAGTCTCAAAGACCCGCATCATGGCCGCAAGGTCCTCGACAAGCGCCTCTCTCCTGGTCGTCCCGTCCATACCCAGAACCGCCTTCACCTCGGCATCAGCGATGACAGGGGGGCTTCCCCCAAAGAAATTCCGCTGGAGATGACAAGTGGGAATCTGAAACTTCTTCGGCGAGACAGGGTCCACAAGATCCACGAGGATAGGCCCTTCGGTCCTTGCTTTCTTGGCAGGGGTGCTCTCCGGGGGAGGAGACTGGCTGCATTGTGGCGAGGAGGAGCCACTCGTCATTCCAACCGGCGCAACAGTCTCGATAATATCTCGAACATGACTCTTGGTGCGCTTGGGTGCCCGCTCGGCGGCCAACTTCATGATACGCTCGGTGGCGTTAGACATTTGAGCTGCAAGAGAAAACACAGAAAAAGTTAGCACAGAGACAAAGCAAAATAAAGGCCCGAACAGGGCGAGGAAATCCCACCTAAGAGCCTTTTGGCCTCGTCGGGAGACTTGCATTCGAGGATCCCCCGGGTATTTATATAGCGAGCCTCTCGCACAACCCTCCCTTGGGAGTCACGGAGGAAGTTTCCATCCCTCCCGACACATTCTGCCCGGTTGAAACCATTGACAAAGGCGACCAACGTGGCATACGCCCCCCTGTCATCCTCCGACAGCGCGCTATGTTTCACGACGTAATCCTCGGTGCCGAGCGCGAAGTGGGCGTCCTCCCATTCCAGGGGACACTTAGACACGAACCTCTCTCCCCCGGATCCGTCGGGCACAATGTCATAAAGTGTACCCACGGCCGAGTGCGTCGCGGGCATGACAAAGTAGAACCTTCTCTTGAAGCCCCTTATCGAATCCGCGTACGCCTTTAACAACTTCTTGGGTTGTTTGAGAGAAACCCAACTATGTCGCCCAATGTCCGTCGAGCGTTGCAAATGAAAGACGCGAAAGAAGAGCTCGAGGGTGATCCTAATCTGGAGATAGTCGCAAACGATTTCAAACGCCCGCATAAAAGCAAGCGCGTTGGGGTGAAGCTGCGACGGCGCCAAGTGCAGACGGTTGAAAACCCCTAGTTGGAAGCTATTGAAGGGGAGGCGGATACCAGCCTCTTTAAAGGAGAACTCGTACATGGGAAACCGCAGCCCGCGATAGTTCGAGCAGATGCGATGGTGTACTCGGGGCTGGTAAACCGTCCATGTGGCCTCCTCTCCGTCGGGGACGTTCTCGACAAAGGCGAACGCGTCTGTGTCGTCAACCGAGAAACACGACCCGAGACGCAGAGGTTGTTCCCCGGCCCATTCGGCTGCCGGACGCACGGGTGCCTCCCCGGGGATCTGAGCGGGTTCATCCACGTCGGGCTCGGTGTCTACGTAGAGAATCCCCGGAATCCTCGCGGCCATTTTTACCTAAAAAGTAGAGGAAACAGGTGAATTCGTCGGTTGCGACCAAGTCCACCCTTCTACCGCAGATCAAGTGAAAGGGCGGCGAGCAAGAAAATATTCGGGGACACGACGAACTGCCCGAGGCCGTCACCCCGTCCTTTCTCTCTTCGCTCCCCGATCTACCCGTCTCACTTCCCCGTGACATTCATCGCTCGTCCTCGGCACATTCATAAGAGTCCTCGGGACATTCATCTTGCCCTCGGGATATTCATCCCAAACCACCGTCAAAACCCACCGGAACCCTAGGAACGTCCCGCCGTTCTCGGCGGAACCCTAACAGAGCGCCGGGAATACCCTCCACTCACCGAAAAACTACTAAAGGATAAAACAAAATGAACCACAAAGGACGAAGGACTTACTTGAGCAGTGGAGAGCGGAGTAGAACAGCAGAAACGACAGTACACGACGGCTTACGGCGGCGGAACAGTAACGGCGACTGGATGAGATGCAGAGCGAAAAAGGTGGGAATGTGCAAATGGCACGAACTCGCCCTTTATAAGCCCCTCACGAGCTTCGAGGAGTCCCTAGGCAATCGAGTACGCTACCCTAGGGTAGCCACCCTATGCAATAATGAGATGTGACACGTGGCGGACGCTTCCCCAGGCACGTCTGTTCATTCCCTCACACGCATCTCTTCATTCACCTCGGCCGTGGCTCCTCGTATCCCCACGACTTTTCCCCTCTACGGCCAGTCTCGCTCTAGCATGCCTGTTTACTTCTGCCCAGTTCACCAACTGCTCCCCTCTCGAAGCCTTTTCCCGAACGGGCGCGCCCTCGACATAACCTGGACCCTTAAGTCATCACTCCGACATCTCAGAGCACCGACTTGGGGGGCTCCTGTTCCGGACTGGGCCGAAGACCTTCTCCAAATTCGAACAGGCCCAGCCCACACGCTCTGGGGCGGCCCATACGAAGGACTTAGTTATGCCAGTGTCGGGCAAGCCTCACATCACAGTGTTGGGCATAAATGGTGTAAAGCTTCGGGCAGAAGCATCGAGCCTTCCCCGGAGTTATCCCCCTCCTCGACACGAGGATGTCGCTCCTCGCGAGGAGTCATCTCCGTACACGCAGCAAGTCCTCCCCGCGAGGACACGTCTCTCCCCGCCATGCAAGAGTCCTCCCCGTGAGGACACGTTCTCACGTAACCGCTCCACTCCCAGTGGAATCGGTCTGCCCTAATTCCGGAGATCCAAGAACGGTTACCCCAGGGCGAAGACCACGTGCTGGTCTTCACTATGCCACGTAAGCCCTGGCAGTTACTTGGATTGGGCCTGGCAATCCAGCCCAATGCAAGTAACCGTTGGCCCCGCGCTGGGGGCTCTATAAATACCCTCTCACATGAGAGGGTCAGGTGACACACACTTTCTTACTCTCACTTCTGTACTTGTCTTTTCTCTGACAACCACCTTACTTGAGCGTCGGAGTGCCTTGCAGGTACACCCCCCCCCGGCCGTCTTTCAACCTCACCGGAGCCAAAGTTCAACAGACGTCGTTGGCCACCAGAAACTGTCTGATCCAGGTACGATCAATTACAATTTTAATCAATTTTCTCACAAAAAAAATGTCTAAGTCCTACTTGCCTAGACTTCCTCTTATACACTTTTTGTATGCTCTAGGTAAAGTGGCTGACTACCATAATGCATCAACACCTTTGAAACATTGTCTTTAGCCAATGGAACTTCCAACAGAAGATTCCTCAACAACAGTTTCTTCACCAGCAGAAGCAAGAACCTCGAACTCTAATTCCATGGTTGAGAAAGTGAGCCACGTATGTTTCTTGCTCTTCCAAGAAATTGCACCCCTGACTAGTGTAAATATCCACGTAAATGCATATTTATAAGATTCAACACTCGATATCCAACTTGCATCGGTATATCCTTCTAATATGGCAGGAAATCTATCATAATGGAGACCAAGATTTTTTGTTTTCATAAGATAACTGAAAATCCTAATGATGACCTTTTAGTGCTCACCATTTGAATTCCTATTAAAATCTACTCATTTTTCTAATTGTAAATGCTATGTCGGGTCTAGTACATTGCATGCACTTGCATATTCCAATTGATCCACAACTCTTCCATCATCATTTTAAAGTTTTACACTAGGATCAAATGGAGTACTCACTTTCTTGAAATGTAAGTGTTTGAACTTATCAAGTAATTTCTCAACATAATGTGTTTGACTAAGTTTATAATCCCCACTATTTCGCTTTACTTTGACCCCTAAAAGTTTGTCAACTAGTCCAAGATCATTCATCTTGAATGTGTGTCACAGTGAGAATCGGATACCAAAGCTATCGGATCAGCTTGCCTCGCAATAATAGGATATCACCACCGAACTTTTATTTTTCCAAGGGAAGGGAGAAAAGATCGAACAAAAACCCTAAGTAAAATGCAAAGTAAAAAGCAAGGCTTAGAGCTGAGCAAAAAGAGATCAAAGGTACGGGGATTGGTTATACTAAGGGAAAGTACTAGCACCCTAAGCATCTGTAGTACTCTAATGAACCTTTTGAAATATTTATGTTTTGGCTAAAATGTTTGCTAAGGCTAAAGATGGACAAAGTAAAGAGAAAAAGTGGAAAAAGAAAAAGGTAGCTCAATGGGATTATTGCAATCCTATGCCTACGTATCCTTAATAGGAAGTCATAGCAATCGTAGTTCAGAACTATGATGTAAAAGGGTGTAAAAAAAGAAAAGTGTGAAAAAAGAAAAGGTTGCTCGCCAAGGATCGTGGCCTTGTGCCTACGTATTCTCAAGAGGAGCTTGAGAAATCAGAGCGTCCGTAGTTCGTAGAACTACGAGTTTCCAGGTTCTAAGAACCAATAACAACAAAGACAAATAAAGAATAAACGAGGGGCATGCACAATGACGATAAGTCAACATACAATCCCTTCCCTTAGATTAAGTCAACATGGAATAGAAAGTAAAGCAACAGGTACATGGAAGAACATCATGTAAATGGCAAGCAATAAATGAAGACACAGACACATTACACGAAAAAAAATCAAGTATGGTCAGACGTCATGGTAATCAGACAACAAATAAAATCAATAACGGACACGGCAAAGCACCGTGAGACAAGATCGATCACGGAAAAACATTGTGTTAAGCAACAAACAGTCAAAAATATGTGACAAAGCATCACGTAATAAATAAATAGAGACATGCGACAAAGCATCACAAAAATCAACAAATAAAATCCACATACATACACGACAAAGCATCGTGTGATAAAACATCATCAACTAATCATGGCAGAACATCAATAATCAGATGAAACAATCAAGTCACGGAATAAAATCAGGCAACAAGGAATTATTAACCAATTTAAATATAAATAATTAATAAGATTAATTAATCGATATTAAATAAAAATATTTAAATCAAATAATAATTATGACAGAAATTTATTTACATTTTAATATAATTCAAATTAACTAATAAAAAAGGAAAAATGAAAAAAAAAACCTAAAACAAATAAATAAAATATAAATTGTTTTATATTTTACTAATAATAATTTCATAAAGAAGTATAAATAAAATTCACAAAAAAATAAATGAGAAAGAACTACTGGCATTGACTTTTTAAACTAGAAAAATATTACAAATAAAGGATAAAAATATTTTGGTGTTTTTTTTTATATACAAATAAAAGGAAAATTATTAAAAACAAATTGTTAAGAATATAGAAATTTTTTTTTATCTTTTTCTTTATAATTAACAAAAGTGATTCTCACTACATATAAACTCAATTAAATTATCACTCCAATCCCTCTCTCTTTCTTGACTCTGCTTCCAACTCTCTCTTATTCATGCCAAAAAAAATCAAATAAACAAAACTCGACTCTCTCTTTCTAAAAAATAAAATAAAAAATATAAACCTATCATCCATCATGCTTAATAAAAAAAACTCAAAAGAAGTTAATATACCATGGCCATGTCGATCATTTTCAGATTGCTCGAGGCAGGACAAAGGAAATGGTAAGATGTCTTAGTCGGCTTGGAGATGTTTCTGTGACATATCTTCTGTGGTCGTAGTGGTTTGAGATATGTGGCCCGTCATGTTGTATATTATGTATTTATACCTATGGTTGGTTTATTTTTGACCATGATGTATTCGACTTTTGTAATTTGTACTAATACTTATTCCGAATATACTACTTATGTATGATTTATATGTACCGTTTATGACACATTTGCATATTAGTCTAGACATGTATGTATTGGGTGATACAGTTTACTTGTACGAGTTCCATTTAAACTAGAAAAAATTTATGTATAGACTGTCTCAACACAAAAATTGTTTATGCTAAACAGAACTCAAATCTAAGACCTTAAGAGAAACATACACTCAAGTCTTCACCATCATTCCAACACTTACTATGTTCAAGTTATTGGGTCATCATAAAGAGAATCCACATTGGGTCAAGAGCAAGACATAAGTGAGAGAGACACCACATATTCACCCAAAACCTTAAGGTGATAGGTGTATGGGTCCTCTCACTTATGAAAAGCTCAACCTCCACTTTTGTAAGCAATGTAGGACTAGTGAAATTCTGGTACAGATGTGTGATGTCTTTGTGCAATGTCACAACATCGCAATCTGCTGAACAAGGCAATAACAGTAACAGTAAATAACACACTGAATTGTTCACCCAGTTTGGTTCAACAACCTACATCTGGGGGCATACCAAGCCAGGAAGGAAGTCCACTATTAGTAGTATCAAATTACAGACTCAACAGACCAGTTGACAATCTACCTAATTTAATCACTACCCAATGACCCTTCTACCTAAGTCCTCCCTAGGTAAGAGACTCTATCTCACTTCCTATCATCACAATGATGTCTAGCAGTCAACTACACCGTTACTGCATCAACAGCTCGATTACCAACAACTGTACAACCATAGAAGACACCCTTCCATGACACCCTTTGGAGTTGCTTCAAAGCTTTCTCCAAGAACAATACCAAACTCATTACCTACAGGTTTCTGAGTTACACACAATGACCATCTCACAACCCGAGTGGTTCACTTAGACAAAGTCCTAAAGATCTACATCTTGGACCCGTGCCTATTCTAGGTTAGATACATTCTATTTATAACATAATCCCAACAGGATTTGGGCCTTCAAATCATATCATATCTTCTGCAACAGATAGATCTTCAATCATATCTTCAATTAAATCTTAATTATTAACTCTGAATATTCTCCATATCTTTATGCTTTAAATGCGCCACAACCTGATCTTCATAACTGATTGTAACATAATATATCCCTCCCTTGATCTTCGCCTGTATTCTCTGATTCTCTTTAGCATAATTTCTCATTCACACCAGAAACACGTGCAACCCTAATTAATCATCCCATACCTGATGTTGTAATGTTCTGGTATAGTGATGTTAAGACTTCGTATGTGACATCACTCTTCAGCATTTTAACTCTTCAACACTATTTACAACCCAGACTGTTAGCAGTTCATGTTGCAACATCAACCATGACATCAACATTGTTTTAACAAAATTACAGCCAATTACAAGAATTTACAATCTCCCCCTTTGGCTAATTTTGGCTAAAATAACTATATAAACATTACAACTCAGATTACAGCAGTAATTACAACTCTATACTACTGTCAGTAGTTATCAGTAACCACTGAACCTAACAGTAACCATCAGTAGCTACTGTGAGCAGCAATCCTTGAGAAACATATTCTAGGGAATATTTGAATGATGTTAAGACATCATGTCAGACAACTTCTTTTGGCAGCACAGCCCACCACAATCACTTCAGGCAGCACATCAGGAGGAAGAAGTAGAAAGTCCTAAAGTTATGCACTCAGATTACAGAAATCTGGTGTACATGAGGAAGAAGATTTTAGACACTCCCCCTTAATATAACACATTTCTTTTTCCTTTCAACTCAGACCCGGAATCATTGTGGATGACTCCCCCAGAAAAGAAATGTTTGTCCATTCATCAAAGACCAATGGTGGCATAAGATAATTCTGCACACTATCATTGATCAGACACTGGGTTTAGACCATGGCATAAGAGGAAACTTAAGAAGTGCCATTCTGCCAACCCAGGTAACTCAGAACACAAGTCACAACTGTGTTCATAACTCAGGACACAAGTCACAAAGACTCAACACCAACTAGAGGATGTACCATCCTGTTCTACAGCATCAGAAACTACAGATTCCAGGCATAACATCTGTGCAAACCATTTAGACCATCTCTTTCCTTTCTCCCCCTTTTTAGCCATAAATTGGCAAAGGAAACCCTCACAAAACCAGACCCAAGAATTGCTTACCCATACACGAATAAATGCCATAAGACTTATGAGATAAGAACACTCACTGGCTGAAGGAGAACAAACTAACCCCTATAAATAGCTGACCAGTAATTTAGAAATTAACGAGCCTTGAATATGTCAATGTTCTTGGTCAAACAAACGTTATTTTAGGTATCAAAAACTGCATTCAAATTCAATGCCTACCTTCCAAAAATTGCCTTGACTGCCTTAAATATTTCACAACTGAATCTTACCATAAATTAGGCCAATAACGCTCCATGCATAGTCGAAGCCACGTGTTTCACTTTATCCTAACACCACCGTCCAAAATACTTCCCTGTTTCGCTAAAAAAAAACATGTCCTATATCATGTTCTGACATCTCTTCAGACATTGCCTGCTGGCTCAGTAACCCAAGACTTTACAAACACATCATCTTATCTAATGGATATTGATACAACTTCTCACAACTTCTTCTAGATTGCTTCCAACCATCAGCCAAGTACACCACTTTTGCTTTTCAGACCTCTCCTGTATAGGCACTATCTTCACACAGCTATGACAGGTCCCATCATCACACTGCACAAGTTTGATCCATACACATGCTGCAATAGGCTATAGTAAACAGCCTTACACTCAATGCCCTTTATGATATCCCACCAATAATGCCACATTCCTCATGGGGATTTTAGGTACAAGATATTCCAAGTCCAATAGACAAAGACCCATTTGATTGGAAATTTCTCACACAAGATAAACGCCCTTCTGTCCTTACATTCACCAGCTTCTAATGAAGTCTTCAACATGAAAGTAGCCATGTATTTCCTGAACTACTTACCAACAAGATTAGAATATGCCCATTCTATTCCACACTATGTCAGAACTGCCACTTCAGACTATAATGCTGCTTCTTCAAACTCCATAAGTATGGTACATACCCAACCATAATGTTGTAACAACATGTAGGACATCAACACGAGACAAAAGACCATTAGACAAGACCTAGCCTTATCCTACTAGGACCACTTCCACCCAGGCACCAAGCACGAAGTTCTGGTAACCAATATGTCAAGAAAGGCAGGTTCCCAAGAAAAACAGATTCCCACGCCAAGAACTACTCTGACTGGTCAGGCGATACAAACAATGCCATATTATCCATTATAAATACCAAACCTCCTTGCTCCTATCAGCACGCCAAGGAAGGAAACATGAGTCAGTCTAACAAGAATGCAGCAAAGAGACACATGCAAGAGGACAAGAAGCCAGATCCTCAGAAGTTGAAGGACACAACACTGTCCAAAGCTGGAGCATCTTCTGGAGCAACAAGAACACGCAAGACATCCGAAACCAGGATGAAGACTATCGAGAAAAACCAAGTGCAGCTTCAAGCCTCTGATGATGAATGGGATGAAGATTGGAAGACTTTTCTTGATTCGGGGGGTTGGGATAATCTTTAGACACTTTGTTTGTTGTTTTTACTAATCTTGTAAGCTTTCATCAATGCAATAAATTTCTGTTTTACTTCTGTTCCATTTACACAACTGTACAAGACACTAAATCCTCATGTAAACAACTTTTCAATTTGCTTTAACCTAAGTGCCAACACCAAAAGCTCCCATAATATCATTCTCCCCCTACCAAGGATAACCAGTGCACCTTTGCAAGAAGAACACCTTCCATCAACACAAACCCCTACTGAGTTCTTATAAAATCTGCAGAGAAAAATAAATTCTCCCATACACAACCAAAGTTGTCCTTCAGACTTCTCCTCAGAAGCATGTGCACATAAGCAATTAGCTTCACACGGGTAGAACCATTTATGTCCACACCAACATGCCATCCAACAGCCTAATGTCATAACATGTTATCTGACATTATCTCCTCACGAGATTCAACCAATCTTCACAATCTTGATCAGCATATATACCTTTGCAGCCAAAATCCATAGACAAGTATTCCCCCTGTCATGGTTAACTAATGTTGAGGATGAACAATAGAGCACACTTCTGAGCACATGCATTTTGGTACCACTGTCCCTTTCTCTCAAGTCAGTCATTCTCTATTAAACTCTTCATCTAAGGCAGACCTTCTACTTCATCATTCTCCCGTATGATTATGTAGACGCTCCTTAAGCATGATGTATACATCAATCTTCCGAACCAGGGCATAATCTTCCTCTCATCCTTCTTCAAGAAGAATAGTCTCCATGAGTCTTCCACTCATCGACCTACTGCCCAAGAGTAACTTTGACAAATTGGATGATACTCCATAGTCACCAATCAACCCATCAGTTGATTCATCTCCAAGGTGCTTAACCATTGAAAACACTTCTGCAGTCCTGCACTTTAACCTCAGACAAATACAAAGTCTCCCGTTAATGTATATTGTCATCAGTTGACTGCACAACTTTATCCAAAGCAGACAATTATGCAAGATACAACCTTTTATCTGGTCTGACATCATTTTTCTGCAGACTTGAGGCACTGATTGATCCTTCTTTTGCTAATCCATCCCACTGATCACATTAGATTAGGTAAGTGGCTTGACTTGATACTTCACCGTGAGCATAATGTTTCAACATTACCAGTCACTTGACCCAACATACTCTAATCTTCCAAGAATCTTCAAACCTTTGATGCCATCCTCATTAGGTTACCACAACTAAGCTTAAGAGATAACTTATCAAGATCTTCACTCCCGCATGAAAACTTTGACAGTGATACTCTTTTGCTTTGTCTCTATCTTCTTCTGATCCTTCCAGCCACAAGGCTGATGCAAACACCAATTCCAATTGACCAAAGGCTGATTGACAAATTAAGCTCAGCTTCTTTCTTGATGAATCTCCACACCACCCAGATGCCTCCTCTTCCAAGTCAGGAGTAGGTTCCAAACAGATGTGATCAACACATTTGTTTAGCCCCCAAGCATCTGTTATGTCACAATCTGTTGGTAGGACATAAGTTCTCTTCACACCCAGAGCTTGACCTTGTAAGGTTAGAGGTAAGAATAAATCGCTTCTAACTTTCTTCAGACCCCTTTTCAACAAGCTCATATAAGAGTTTCTTTATGAGTGGACTTGGGATGAACCACAAGTATCTTTGGCAACTCTAACACGCTAGTTGAAGATATCCTCAAGTATCACCTCACCATGTGATACATCTTCAGAGGAGAACAGAATGTTGCAGCCTTAACACAAAACCACCAGGAATTTTCCATCAGAAAAATATATGCAGCGGAACACACACCAGAAAACTCCTTTACAACCTTCAGGCAAAACATAATAACCCTTGTACAAACACGACACTCCATGTGCACTAGGACAACATAGGTTTGAAACTAAGTCACAGCAGCTCACCACCAAAGCTACAAGCCTGATAACAATAGACAGGTCCAATACACACCCTGTCATGAATAGTTCATCCTCCACTTCAAGGGATCATACAAAAATCTCTATGAACTGACCAAGTCCATACACCATCTCAGCAAAACTATCTTCCTTGCTCATGAACCAGAAAGTATCTTCCCTAGATCTCATCCAGAAACAGACAGGATGCCTGCTCTGATACCAATTGAAATTCTGGTACAGATGTGTGATGTCTTTGTGCAATGTCACAACATCGCAATCTGCTGAACAAGGCAATAACAGTAACAGTAAATAACACACTAAATTGTTCACCCAGTTCGGTTCAACAACCTACATCTGGGGGCATACCAAGCCAGGAAGGAAGTCCACTATTAGTAGTATCAAATTACAGACTCAACAGACCAGTTGACAATCTACCTAATTTAATCACTACCCAATGACCCTTCTACCTAAGTCCTCCCTAGGTAAGAGACTCCATCTCACTTCCTATCATCACAATGATGTCTAGAAGTCAACTACACCGTTACTGCATCAACAACTCGATTACCAACAACTGTACAACCATAGAAGACACCCTTCCATGACACCCTTTGGAGTTGCTTCAAAGCTTCCTCCAAGAACAATACCAAACTCATTACCTACAGGTTTCTGAGTTACACACAGTGACCATCTCACAACCCGAGTGGTTCACTTAGATAAAGCCCTAAAGATCTACATCTTGGACCCGTGCCTATTCTAGGTTAGATACATTCTATTTATAACATAATCCCAACAGGATTTGGGCCTTCAAATCATATCATATCTTCTGCAACAGATAGATCTTTAATCATATCTTCAATTAAATCTTAATTATTAACTCTGAATATTCTCCATATCTTTATGCTTTAAATGTGCCACAACCTGATCTTCATAACTGATTGTAACAGAATATATCTCTCCCTTGATCTTCGCCTGTATTCTCTGATTCTCTTTAGCAGAATTTCTCATTCACACCAGAAACACGTGCAGCCCTAATTAATCATCCCAGACCTGATGTTGTAATGTTCTGGTATAGTGATGTTAAGACTTCGTATGTGACATCACTCTTCAGCATTTTAACTCTTCAACACTATTTACAACCCAGACTGTTAGCAGTTCATGTTGCAACATCAACCATGACATCAACATTGTTTTAACAAAATTACTGCCAATTACAAGAACTTACAACTAGTAACTCACACTTGTACACAACAAGATCCCCCCCTCAAGTGTGAGTCCATCCACTATGCTCCTCCTCAAATGAAAGCTCTTTCATCCACATACACTTGTATCGTAGTTCCGGGAACTACAACAAAACATGCCACCTGACCACCACTTTGTCAAGATGACTTTCAATAGAAGAAACAACCCTTAATTGAAGGAGACAATAATAGAACTGTTGGGTCATCATGAGTAGAATCCACATTGGGTCAAGAGCAAGACACAAGTGAGAGAGACACCACATATTCACCCATAACCTTAAGGTGATAGGTGTATGGGTCCTCTCACTTATAATGTGATTAACCCTGACTTTTATAAGCAACGTGGGACTTCCAACTCACACTTGTACACAACAATCTCCCCATCAAGTGTGAATCCATCCACTATGCTCCTTTTTTAGCGGAAGTTCCTTCATCCACATACATTTGTACCACTGTTGCGGGCATTACAATGGAACACGCCACCTGACCCTCACATTGTTAGGAAGAATTTTGATACAAGGAGCCAATCCCCTAATTGCCATTGGTTATGATACCATTGTTGGGTCATCATAAGGAGCATCCACTTTGATTTAAAAGCAACACACAAGTGAGACATACACCACATATTCACCCAAAACATTAAGGTGATAGGTGTATGGGTCATCTCACTTATAAAGCACTCAACCTCCACTTTTCTAAGCAATGTGGGACTTCTAACTCACAGTTGTACCACAAAAGTTTTACCTATTCGAGAATCCTATGATCTATTTCTATCTTTACCTGAGTCTTGGGAGATGTTTTGAGTTTTTATCACAAGTTCTGCTCCTAGAGGTGTTGTTTCTTTGGAAACGACTAAGGGTGGTATTCTTAATGAGGAGATGAGAAGGAAGGCACATGGTTCTTCATATCAATCAGATGTACTTGGCACTGAAAATAGGGGGAAATTCATAAAAAGGAATTTATTTATGGTAGAAAGAATAGAAAAAGCAAGCCCAATCCGCAATACAAGAATCTGGAGTGTCATTATTGTCGTAAAACAGGAAACGTACAAAAGTATTGCTATCTTCAATGGAAAAGAGATAACAAAGGAAATAAGGGTAAGCATAAACAAAGAGACCATGAAGATCATGATGATGATCATGTTACTACTGCTACTAGTGATGATCTTATTATTCTCCATGATCACGAGTCTGTTAATCTTGTATCAGACAAGAGCATGTGGATAGTTGACAGTGGTGCTACATTGCATGTTACATCAAGGAAGGATTTTTTGAGATCTTATACTTCTGGTGATTTTGGAGTGTTGAAGATGGGTAATGATGATGTATCTAAGGTCATTGGTGTTGGTGATGTTTGCTTGCAAAACAACATGGGAATGAAATTGTTGCTTAGAGGTGTCAAACATGCTCCAGATGTCCGCTTTAATTTTATCTCTGTGCATATGCTTGATGATTGTGGTTATGACAACCACTTTGGTTCTGGAAAGTGGAAACTCAACAAAGGTAACTTAGTTGTTGTTAAAGGGGAAAAGCTTTCGAAACTATATGGGACAAAAGCTTTTGTTGTTAGGCAAAGTGTGAATGTTATCGACATGGAAGCATCTTTATGGCACCAAAGACTTAGTCATATTAGTGAAAAAAAGGGCTGAATATTTTGGTAAAAAAGGATGTTCTTCCTGGATTAAAGAATGAAAATTTGGAGAAGTGTTCTCATTGTATGGCTTGTAAATAAACTAGAGTATCTTTCAAGAGACATCTTCCCTCAAAGAATTCAAATTACTTCAATTGGTACATTATGATGCTTATGGTCCATTAAAGATAAAGTCCTTTAGCTGTGCAATTTATTTTGTTACCTTTATTGATGACTGCTCCAGAAAACTGGGTTTATGCCTTGAAGACAAAAGATCAAGTGTTGGAAATGTTCAAAGAATTCCATGCTTTGGTTGAGAGACAGACATGTAAGAATCTGAAATGTGTTCGTTCAGACAACGGTGGAGAGTATCGTGGACCATTTGATTCCTATTGCAAGCAACATTGTATTACACATGAAAAGACTCCTCCTAAAACTCCTCAATTGAATGGTTTAGTAGAAAGGATGAATCAAAAACTAATTAAGAGAGTAAGGTGTATGCTCTTTTAATCTAAGTTTCCTAATCATTATTGGGGCCAGGCACTTCACACGGTAGTGCATGTTCTTAATCTCACTCCTATTGTTGCTTTGAACAATGAATTTTCAGACAAAACTTGGTTTGGAAAGATTGACATGTATGATCATTTGAGAGTCTTTGGTTATAAGTATTTTGTTCATATTCCAAAGGATGAAAGATCCATGTTGGATGCAAAGTCAAAATAATGTATCTTGATCGGCTATGGGAAAGATGAGTTTGGTTACAGGTTGTATGATCCTGTAGGGAAGAATCTTATCCAAAGCCGCGATGTTGTGTTCATGAAAGACCAAACTATTGAAGACATTGTTAATTTAGAGAAGGCTACACCCAAGAAAGATATCAGTTTGTCTAATGTTGATCTAGTTCGGCTACCTAGTCATAAGCCGGGTGTTATTAGTGGTGATGATCATAATCGTGAGCCATACGATTATGTTGATGATCAACAACTTGGAGATGAGGAAAATATTCCAACTAATGATGGTGAAGGGGAAATCGATATGTCCAAAATCATCTCAAGTTCAACTTAAGAGGTCTAACTTAGAGAGGCAGTCTTCTACAAGGTATAATTTTGATGAGTATGTGACCTTGACTGATGAAGGTGAACCTGAGTATTTTCAAGAGTCCATGGAAAGTAATGAAAATCAAAAGTGGTTGGATGCAATGCATAATGATATGAAATTATTGCAAGATAATCACACTTATGATTTAGTGAAGTTGCCTAAAGGCAACAGGGCTTTGGAAAACAAGTGGATTTATAGAGTCAAGCATGAGAGAAACTTTAAGTCTCCAAGATATAAAGCCAGATTAGTGGTGAAAGGTTTCCATCAAAGAAAGGTTGTTAATTTTAATGATATTTTCTCACCTATTGCAAAGATGTCATCAATTAGAACTGTGTTGATTTTAGCTGCTACTCTTGATTTAGAGATTGAGCAAATGAATATGAAAATAACTTTCCTTCATGGTGATTTGAAGGAAGAGATCTACATGAAACAACCTGATAGTTTTCAAGTTAAAGGCCAAGAAGATCATGTGTGTAGATTGGGAAAAAGTTTATATTGGTTGAATCAAGATCCAAGCAGTGGTACAAGAAGTTAGAGTCCATTATGTGTGATCAAGGATACCAGAAAACTACTTCAGATCACTGCTTCTTTGTTAGAAAATTTTCTAACAATGACTTCATTATCCCATTGTTATATGTTGATGGTATGCTTATTGTAGGGAAAAGTATTTCTAACATTAACAGGTTAAAGAAGCAATTAAGAGAGTCATTTTGCGTGAAAAACATGGCAGCAGCTAAACAGATTCTTGACATTAAAATCATGCGTGACAAAAAAGAGAAGAAACTTTGGATGTCACAAGAATATTATATCGAAAGAGTGCTGCATAAATTCAAAATGGAAAGTTCTAAGGCAATAAGACCTCCTTTTGCTACTCATTTCAATTAGAGTTCTAATCAAAGTCCTTCAAGTGAAGATGAAGCATTTGATATGAAACATGTTTCATATGTGTCTGTTGTGGATAGTTTGATGTATGCAATGGTGTGTACAAGACCAGATATAGCACACGTTGTTGGTACAGTCAGTAGATTTTCGTCAAATTTAGGTAGAGAGTATTGGAATGTTGTAAAATGGATTTTAAGGTATCTTCGCGGTACTACTTTTACAAGGCTTTGTTTTAAAAGAGATAAGCCAACTCTTGTGGGGTACTCAGACTTTGATATGGCTGGAGACATTGATTTCTATAAAATCCACTTCGGGTTACACGATTAAATTTGCACGGGGGAGTTGTGGCTTGGCAGCCCAAATTGCAAAATTGTGTAGCATTGTCTACTACAGAGGCTGAGTCCGTTGCCATTACAGAAGCATGCAAAGGGTTATTGTGGCTGAAGAAATTTTTGCAAGAGCTTGGTTTTGTTCAAGACAAATATGTGTTATTTGTTGATAGTCAAAGCGTTATTCATCTTGATAATAGGTCCAAACACATTGACGTGAGATATCATTGGATATGTCATGTTTTGGATGCTAAGTTGTTAGAGTTAGCTAAAGTTCATACAGATGACAATGATTCTGATATGATGACTAAAGCATTACCAAGAGGAAAATTTGAAGCTTGTTGTGATATCGTTGGTTTGGCGATTTCCTCCACATAGTTATGAGTGGGAGATTTGTTGGGTTTGGACTCCCTTCCTATGTGGAGAAAGACCTAAATATGATTAACCCATTTGTCTCACTTATTTAAGCGGAGAGGGTCAATTTAGGGTTGAGAGAGATATAGAGAAAATAAGGATTTAAAAGAGAGAAAAGAGGAGAGAAACCTATTCTCGTTTTTCTGCAACCAGTCTCACTAAATCGAAGATCCCAAATTCGTTAACCGTCGAATCGAGCTAAAATTTAGAGGGCCGGTTTATAACACCTTTATCTAACTTTTGACCGTTCAGAATTTCAAAACAAGATCTAAGCTGAGAGATATCTGCAGATTTGGGTAATTGTTTTTAGCTTTTTTTATTCTTATTTGTAAGCTAGTTTACTTTGTGATTTGCAGTTGTTAGCACTAGTTTGTGAATCATTTTAAGACTCTCTTATACCCTTAATATTATAGTTGAATTATTTTTTTTGGTCTGAACGACTTGTGATTTTTATTCTTATATTGAGTGATTTTTCATGTTAAAATATCGGTGTTGTTTTAAACCTTTATTTATTCGATTTATCGTCTTATATTTAGTTGATCTTCAAAGTTTTTACAAGTATGAGAAATTTTATATACACAACATATTACTTTATTATTGTATTTTAATTTCTTATCACAAATTTGTTCACGTATAATATTTGAAAGATTATTATATTTGAAGAAATCTCTTAGAAGTTAGAAGGATTAAAAAAAATATATTTATAGAGATCGAAAACTTATTTAAGTATATTAACTAATGATATATTTTTTTTAACAAAATGTATTTACAAATGTATAAATATTGTTTATAGAGAAGAAGTAATTTTTTTATTTGTTTTAATAGAAGCACTAAATGACAAAATTAGAGTCGAGACTGATCATAGTCAAGAAAATATTTACGTGTACATTTGACCGGACGCGAATTATTACGTTTTTTGACACATAAAATATATTTTTTTACTTACAAAATATCTTTTGACTGCCAGAGATCAAATTCAACATCTAGAAGATTTATTCATTTTCAAATGTTGCCCAGTCCTTAATTTTGTCGTTAGTACTCCTACCATTTTCAAATGTTGCCCAGTTCTTAATTTTGTCGTTACTATTTTGATATTTTAATATTTAGTGTTAAAATTAAAATAAAATGAAAAATAAAAGATAATAAACGTGATCGATCTTTATTAACGTAATTTAGTTAAAGGTGTCTATCTCTACAATTATAGCAGCTATAGTTCCCTTTATCTCTATATAATAATTAGAATTTGTTAGAGTTACAGTATTATAAGTAACATATATAATACTCGGACACAGTTTACAATAATATTCATGAAGTCTCTGCTTCCCCAGTTACGTACCCATAACAATCTCTATAATATGAGTTATATTCAACCATACAAATAATAATCTCCACAATGAGTCAAACTCAACAATCTCCACCTTGGTGAATATCAAACTCCTATGAAGATTTTCTGCAAGATGATCCCATCTGCCAACTGGGAAGGTACGCCTCTTACTTAACACTAAGAAACATGTAACAAGTCTAAGCAATGTCTAAACCTGTCACTGATGACTATCTTGGTCAACATATCAATTGCATTATCTAAAGTATGAACTTTTTCTAGATGCAAGTAACTTTCTGATCTTGTGAAACCTCACATCAATATAATTGGTCTTGGCATGATACACTGATTATTTGCTAAATAAATGACACATTGCCTATCACAATGAAACCAAACTCCACCTTTCTGAACACCCAATTCTCTCACCAATCCCGTAGATGAAGGTGGGAAAAATACACAAGAAATGGGGTTGAATTTTGTTTGAAAAATTCTTTTTACTTCTAAACCAAAGTTCAGATTCTAAACCAGAGTTCAGAAACTGATAATGAATGCAGCGAAAAATGTAACAGAAGTAAATAAAAACAGCCAAGAGCACACAACAATTATCCTGGTTCCTCTCCAACTGAGAATACTCTACTCCCCTTGCCACGCAAGAGATTTCCACTATAATATACTTGATTACAACTGCTTATACTCATTAATATAAAACTTTCCCTGCTCAGACCTACAGTCTAAGACTTCCTTGCTTAATCAGTAACTGATTAAGACTTCTCTGATTAGATCCTCAGATCCTTATACTTTCCTTGCTTAAACTCTCCTGGTTCAAGACTTCACTGCTTAGACACCCTGCCTAAGACTTCTCTACTCAGACGCACCGTCTAAGACTTCCTTTTCTCAGATTCTCAATCCAAGACTTTAATGCTCAGACACACTGTCTAAGAATTTTATCTAAACAGACTTGTTTAGAGAAGGAATAACTTACAACAACACTTGATTAACAATCAGAGGTATTTAAATACGATACAATACACTTTTACACAAAGGATTCTTAAGTTATACAAGAATAAGAACACTTTAACAGATTAGCCTCACTTGAGATGATATGAATGTAGTGCGTGTATATCTCAGTTGTAGTTGTAGCGTTATTTCTTGAGTTGATCTTCCAATCGTCTGCTTTTTTTATGGTTGAAGAAATATAGTCGTTGAATTATCCACAATGGATATAATCAGATCAAATCTTCTTGTATATCTTCTTTTCCAAGAAATTAGATGTTGGAATTTGTAGTCAAGGAATTATCCACAAAACAAGGCCTTTGTCTGGAGAACACTTCTATGAAACAAGTACAACACAATATTTTAAAGATAATGTCAACATATCTTGAGTCCCGTGTTAGCAAAGCTTGAGTTAACACTACTCAGTTTCAGAGGCAGCCATATCACGCTTCTGATTCTGAAGTGTACTAGCTGTAACATTC
Organism: Lathyrus tuberosus; assembly: GCA_022829125.1. Classification (NCBI taxonomy): domain Eukaryota; kingdom Viridiplantae; phylum Streptophyta; class Magnoliopsida; order Fabales; family Fabaceae; genus Lathyrus; species Lathyrus tuberosus. The sequence goes on from JALAZF010000179.1 coordinate 9,288,428, forward strand.
TGATCAGACTCTCTCATGAGTGTATAATCAGAACCGAATCAAAGCTATTTCCGTGTAAGAACTAGTTACATCAAATAAATATAATTCTATGCACACGAACCAGCTAGTTAGAAATCCTAATTATTTTTCAAATACTTTGTTATCAATAAAACTTTAGAGGATACATGGTATGAACCAAATTTGTCTCAACAATTTGTCCCTTTTTGATGATGACAACCTTAAGTATTTAAAATAATCATTATTAGATTAATTACTCAACAACTTACAGGGTTTGAGGTTTGTAATCTCCTCCTGTGTCAAACAATCTTAGAGGTGAGGTTTCTAAGCTCCCCCTGAGTCCTATCTGTGAAGTCTAAGAGGTGAGGTTTGTAAGCTCCCCCTATATAGAATAATTTAATCCACCCCAAGGGCGAGGTTTATAAGCTCCCCCTATATAGGATCACCAACCTCATCCGGATCCATAATTAATATAGAAGAATACTTAATCCATTATCCTCATTTGTCATCAACAAAAAGACAGCAAAATAGAAATCTTCAACGATTAATAATGGTTTCTGAATAATTTATGGATGAACACTAGTCTAGAACAAATCTGTCAATCATCCCAGCTTGTTGCATATGAGCAACAACACCCTGTTGAACAAGAATCACAAAAAGAACCTAACCAAAAGGAATGAGAAAAGATAGTTCCTCACGAGACCCAAAAATCTCTTCTTTCAGATAATTGAACATTGAAAGAGCTAGATTGATTTTTGTTCTGGAGACTAGGAACAAAATGAAGTGTTTATCATCAGAAGAAAGCCATTGTGTCCCCTTTTCTCTAGGTGTTACATTGGTCCCCATAATTTGGTACCTGACTTTTTCCATAGGAGTAAGAGTAGAAAGACTTTCAGTATGGTCTCTACTACCATAGATGTTATGCATAAGGTTCATAAATCCGTTGTTATGTTTGTAGTTTTCAACAGTAACTTCATTTTCCTCACAGTTTATTGCTTGAGAGATGATTTTAGAGTTGATCACAACAGGAAAACCATAGACAATAGATAGAAACTAACAATCATCTAGCTTATTCTGATGAACATGAGCATTTGACCAAAAATCTCTCACTAGATCTGGATAGATAGGTCCATTAAGCATTGCAAAATATCCATCTCAATCCTGAAAATGAATATCTGCAAATATACGTGAAAGATTACTCGCCGTCAATTCATTGAAAGTAACCGTAAATTCCTTCAGAATATCTAGATCATAGACCTCTACTTTAATGGTCTTTTAGGATATTTGAGAAGAAATGCTAGTAATTTCACAATATTATCTTATATAGACGATAATTCATGAAATCAGGAAAACATCTAGACAGCGGTGTAACACATAGAATGCCAATTTATAAGCAAGTATGTATTAAATGTTTGGACAATGACGAGTCTGAATAAAAATGAATTAGAATCTTTGTCAGTACACTCATTTTAAGAAACAAATTTTGAAGCAGATTTTGAAATAAAAGTGATAGACAGATCCCTGAGCAGGGAATCTATCAAATCAATATTTCAAAAAACTTTTAGGGATTAGAATGTAAGACAAAGTTCCTAATTTTATCAGAGCTCAAGATTAGTCCAATTGCAAATTCAAAGCACGTAGCAAGGAATTAAACTAATTACTTTCTCTGCTTAGACAAAGCAATCAAGGATGAGAGAGATCATATACACCCTAATCAAGGCTTATAGACCATTCTTAAATAAATTCCAGACTTGTAATAATTTCAACTAGGTGCTATCAGAGTTCGACGATTCCTTTAATACTTTATTCAGAAGAAAAGCATTAATTATCGGCAAATACCATGTTCATATTTTTCTTAATAAAATCAAATTTGGCAATAGATAAAAGTTTTGTAAATATATCAGCCCATTGATGTTCAGAATCAATAAACTGAATATTTATTACGCCCTTCTGAACATTGTCTCTTATAAAATGGTGTTTGATTTCAATATGATTAGTTCTAGAATGTTGAATCGGATTCTTCGTTAAACAGATAGCAGAAATGTTGTCACAGAGGATAGGAATATTATTTCCAAATATATGATAATTTTCAAGTTGATATTTCATCCATAGCAGTTGAGTGAAACATTTAGCAGCTTAAATGTATTATGCTTCTGCTGTAGACAGAGCAATAGTCACTTCTCTTTTACTACCCCAAGAGATAAGGTTTTCATCTAAGAATTGACAAGTTCCACTAGTGGATTTCCTTTCAATTCTATCTCCGGCATAGTTAGCATCACAGAATTCAACTAGCTTATACTATAACAATTTCTTATAAAGAAGTCAAAGATTTGTTGTTCCTTTCAGATACCAGGCTCTGATACTAACTAAAGGTGAGAAAAATACATAAGAAGGGGGGTTGAATTGTGTTTGCAAAACTCTTTTTACTTCTAAACCAGAGATTAGATTCTAAACCAGAGTTCAAAAAATGATAATGAATGCAGCGGAAAATGTAACAGAAGTAAATAAAAACAGTAAAGAACACACAACAATAATCTTAGTTCTACTCCAACTGAGAGTACTCTAGTCCCCTTGCCACGCAAGAGATTTCCACTATAATCAAGTTGATTACAACTGCTTATACTCACCAGTACAAGACTTTCCCTACTCAGACCTGTAGTCTAAGACTTCCGTGCTTAATCAACACCTGATTAAGACTTCTCTACTTAGATCCTCATATCCTAATACTTTCCTTGCTTAAATCCTCCTGGTTCAAGACTTCACTGCTTAGACACTCTGCCTAAGACTTCTCTACTCAGATGCATCGTCTAAGACTTCCTTTGCTTAAATTCTCAATCCAAGACCTTACTGCTCAAACACATTGTCTAAGACTTTTATCTAAACATACTTGTTTAGAGAAGGAATAACTTACAACAACACTTGATTATCAATCATAGGTTTTTAAATAGAATACAACAAACTTTTACACAAAGGATTCTTAAGATATACAAAAATAAGAACACTTTAACATATTAGCATCTCTTGAGCTGATATGAATGTAGTGCGTGTATATCACAGTTGTAGTTGTAGCATTATTTCTTAAGTTGATCTTCCAATCTTCTGCTCCTTTTATAGCTGAAGAAATATAGTCGTTAAAGTATCCATAACGGCTATAATTAGATCAAATCTTCTAGTACATCTTCTTTTCCAAGAAAGTAGATGTTAGAACTCGTAGTCAAGGAATTATCCATAAAACAAGGCCTTTGTCCCGAGAAAACTTTTATGAAACAAGTACAACACAATCTTTTGAAGATAATGTTGACATATCTCGAGTCTCGTTTAGCAGAGCTTGAGTTGACACTAATCAGTTTTAGAGGCAGCCATAACACATTTCTGATTCTGAAGTGTACTAGCAGTAAATTTTTTATCAGACTCTCTCACGAGTGTATAATCAGAACCGAACAAAAGCTACTAGCGTGTCAGAACCAGTTACATCAAATAAATATAATCCTGTACACACGAACCAACTAGTTAGAAATTCTAATTATTTTTCAAACACTTTGTTATCGTCAAAACTTTAGAGGATACATGGTATGAACCAAATTTGTCTCAATAGTAGACCATAAGACTTCTTTGGAATCTTCACCTGCCACCATGTATTCTGCTTTAGATGGTGACATGGCCACCATGGATTGAATCGATGATTTACAACAAATATGTCCTCATATTAAAGTAAAGATATACATTATTGTAGACCTTATATCATCTATATCACCGACATAATCTAAATCAACATATCCTATAATTGAAGAATTACATTGTTCACTACTAAAGATTATACCATGACCTATTATACCCTTCAAGTAATTAAAAACCCACTTAACTGCTTCCCAATGACACTTTCCTAGTTTGCACATAAACTTACAAAATTGACTTATAACTTGTGTCAAATCTGATATTGTGCAAACCATAACAAACAGTAAATAACCAACAACATTGGTATAAGGAATCTTTATCATGTACTCAACTTTTGCACCTGTCTTTGGACACTGATTCAATGAGAACATAAAGTGATTTTCCAATGGAGTACTCACAACCTTCTAATTACTCATATCAAACTTGTGTACCACCTTTTTAACATATCTTTTCTGAGAGAGCCATAATTTTCTAACACTTTTATCTTTGTGAATTTCCATACAAAGAATCTTCTTAGTAGCACTTAAGTCTTTCATGTTAAACTCATTACCCAACATGATTTTCAGTTCATTTACATAATGTAAATAATTAGCAGCAATCAACATATCATCAACATACAGTAACATGAAAAATAAAAGGGCAATCATTAAGGCTCATAACATAAACACAAGAGTCATATTCATACCTTCTATAGCCAATCTGAAGCATATATGAATCAAGGCGCTTGTACCATTGCTTTGGAGGTATTTTTAAAACACACAAAAACCTCTTCAAATTAAAAACTAGTCTACCTTGTCCAGTGTCATTGAACCCCTATGGATGTTCTATGTAAATTTTCTTATCTATATTACTGTGAAGAAATGATGTCTTCACATCCATCTGCTTTAAATGCATGTCTCAGCTGGCTACCAAGGCTAATACGGTCCTAATAAAAGTATGTTTAGCATCTAAAGAGAAAATACCATCATAGCAATCCACTTTTGTTGTGAGTACCCCTTTTCTACAATATGAACCTTGAATTTACCCCTTTCCTTTTCTGTTATTGCTAGTTTTCTCTTGAACACCCACTTACAAACAATGACCTTTTTCTCCTTAGAAAGTTGAACAAGCTCCCATTTCTAATTTCTATTCAAGGACTCCTTCTCTTCCACCGTTGCATCCATCCAATTATCTTTCATATGGATATCTATAGACTCTCGAAAGGTGGAAGAGTCTTCAGAACTAGTAAGAAATGCATAGGCTGCCAAGTCTTCATACCCATATCTTTCTGGTAAATTTGTTGACCGATGCTCTTTGTCGCGTACAAGAATACAATCATGTACTCCACTTGAAACTTCAGATTCATGGTCAATTTAAGTATTTGTTCCTAGTTTGTCTTGTGGTTCATGCACTACTTATATATTGTTCACTAGAGGCAGATCACCATCCACCTAAATATTTGCTGGAAATTTTTCCTTATGATTCTGACACATCTATTGTAACTAACTACTTCAACATTAACTACAAATAAAAAATAAATTCTTTTTCTAATTACTATATTCTTTTTATTCGGATCCTAAAACTGGAATCCTTTCATACCTTTTGTGTAACCAACAAAGACACATTTCTTCTAATTTGGATCAATATTCATTGGATATATGTGAAGGTGTGAAAAACGCAAGAAAGGGGGGTTTGAATTGGTTTTTCAAAATAATTGTTTCTCTTAAATAACTTTCATGTTAAAACTTTTACCCTTTTCTAAAGAACAACAGCTTAGTTAAACAAAGAGATATAAACACATTATGTTTATACTAGTTCACTTGAGAATCTCTCAAGTTAATCTAGTCCACCCGCCAAGGTGATTTCGCCTCTCTTAACGAGGTCTTAATCCACTATTCAACAAAATAGTACACTGCACGAGCTACACAGCTGGTGACTAACAACAACCTCTAGAACTCACACGTTCTAGACTTCTCAAGTAATCCAACCACACATGTCTTACTTAAGGCACAACCTCTAAGACACACGTCCTAGACTTCTCAAGAGATCTGGTCACTAAGACTCTCTTAAGGAATACAACTTTTAGTTCAAATACAACGGGTTTACAGAGAAGTACTTGAGTGGATAGACACGTAAGGAAATAGGTGAATAAATGTGATAAAATTGAGTCAATCTCGAGAGAAATGCTGTTTGTTTAATTTGAATAGTTTAAGTGACTTAATTTTATTTAAATCATGTGAAAAAATAATTTTCCGAAAATATGACATGTCACATAATTATCAGAACTTGAGATGCGTTAAGAAAATGGTTCTGATGATTTGAAAAATACCTTTCTTCTGACTAAACACATGCAGTTCTGAAAAAGTTTTATTCTGAACAGTACTTCATATTCAGGTGTTTTAAAATGATTAGAAATTTATCTTCAGCTAAGGGTTTTGTGAAAATGTCAGCCCACTGATGGTCTGTATCAATGAATTTTAAGCATAGAGTTCCCTTCTGAACATAGTCCCTAATAAAGTGATGTTTTATTTCAATGTGTTTAGCCCTAGAATGCAAAATTGGATTTTTACTTAAGCAGATAACAGCAGTATTATCACAGAAGATAGGAATGTTACTCTTATATATCTGATAGTCTTCCAGCTGATTTTTCATCCATAGCATTTGAGTGCTGCATAGAGAGGCTGATATGTATTCTGCTTCAGCTGTTGAGAGAGCAATAGTGGATTGTCTCTTGCTTGACCATGAGATTAGGTTGCTTCCTAAGAACTGACAGTTCCCCGATGTGCTCTTTCTTTCTAATCTGTCTCCGGCATAATCTGCATCGCAGTAACCAGAAAGAGTATACTCTGATGTTTTCTTATACATCAGGCCAAGGTTAGTTGTTTCCTTCAGATACTTTAGAATTCGCTTGACAGCGGTTAAATGTGATTCTCTTGGATCTGATTGGAATCTAGCACATAGATGTACACTGAATAATATATCAGGTCTAGAAGCAGTTAGATATAAGAGAGAACCTATCATACCACGCTAGAGTTTTTGACAAACCTTAACTCCTGTTTCTTCCTTTCCCATGACACACGTTGGATGCATTGGTGTTTTAGTAATGTTGCAATTCGTCATATTGAACTTCTTCAGAAGTTCTTTTGTGTACTTGGTTTGATGGATGTAAGTGGCCTCTGATCTTTGATCAACCTGAATTCCAAGGAAGAACTTCAGTTCTCCCATGAGGCTCATTTCAAATTCGACCTGCATTAACTTTGAAAATTATTGACATAGAGAAGAGTTAGCAGAACCAAAAATAATGTCATCAACATAGATCTGCAAGTTTCTCAACTAGCTCTGACTTTTCTGAGTCAGGCTTGTCATTGAATATAACATGAATAGATTCCTCCACAATTCTTGATTCTGTTTTGTAAGCTCTGTAGCCTTTCGAGCGTTCAGAGTATCCCAACAACAGACACTTATGTGCTTTGGAATCAAACTTGCTAAGACTCTCTTTAGTGTTAAGCATAAAACAGACACATCCAAATGGATGAAAATAAGAGATGTTGGGTAATTTATTCTTCCATAATTCATATGGAGTTTTATTCAAGATAGGTCTTATAGAGATTCTATTTTGAATATAACATGTTGTGTTAATTGTTTCTGCCCAGAAGTGCTTAGCTATGTCAGTTTCTTGGATCATGGTGCGAGCCATTTCTTGTAAAGTTCAATTCTTTCTTTCTACAACTCCGTTTTATTGTGGAGTTCTAGGGCAAGAAAAATCGTGAGATATTCCATGTGAATCAAAAAGTTCTTCAAAGTTTTTATTTTCAAATTCTCTATCATGATCACTTCTGACTCTGACTATTTTACAATTTTTCTCATTTTGTACTTGAGTGCAGAAGGAAGCAAACACAGAATGTGATTCATCCTTGTGTTTTAAGAATTTTACCCATGTCCATCTGCTGTAGTCATCAACGAAGACTAGTCCATATTTCCTACCATTGAGAGAGGCCGTTTTTACAGGGCCAAACAGATCAATGTGAAGAAGTTCCAACGGTCTAGAGGTAGAAACAACATTTTTAGTTTTGAAAGAGGTTCTTGAAAACTTTCCTTTCTGACATGCTTCACAAAGAGCGTCTGACGAATATTTCATATTTGGTAAGCCTCTAACAAGACCAAGCTTGTTAAGCTGAGAGATTCTTCTCAGACTGACATGGCCAAGACGTCTATGTCAGACCCATTGCTCTTCGTTTATAGAAAGAAGACATTTTACATTTTGATGTTTTAAATCAGATAACTTAATTTTGTAAGTGTTGTTTTTCCTCTTTCCGTTGAATAGGACAAATCCATCCTTCTGACTTACAGCTTTACAAGACGTTTGATTAAAAATGAGATCATAGCCACTGTTGCTAAGTTGACTTATTGACAACAGATTATGCATTAGGCCTTCTACTAATAGAACTTTCTTAATGGAAGGAAGCTTACCATTTCAAACAGTTCCAGAGCCAATGATTCTTCCTTTCTGATTTCCTTCGAAACCGACGACGCCTCCAGGTTTAAGTTTCAGATCTTGGAACATAAGCCTTTTTCCCGTCATGTGTCGCGAGCACCCACTGTCCAGGTACCATGACTGGTGTTTCAATGGAGCTATTAAGGATATCTGCAACATAGATTATCTTGTTTTTAGGTACCCATTTTGTGGGTCCTTTCACATTAGTTCTTCTAAAGGTTCTGATCCCTTTAGATTTCCGTATGTTAGTGAAACGGTGTGGATTTTGTGCATAGTATTCGTGTTTAGGATATTTGCTTAGTGTGTGTGTTTGTGTAATCCCAGTGTTTGAGCCTTTTGGTTATGAATGCTTAAGGCCAGTACCAGAGGGAATAAACTGTTTGAATAGAGGTGTTATTTTGATGTTTCTGGTTTCATCATACGGTTGAGATGGTCCTGAATATCCTAGACCTCTACTGCCATTTCTACTGACTCCATAGATTAGTGAAGCCATTTTGCTTCTATCTACGCTTTTGACAACGAAATTTTTAAATGTGTTATCATATTTGTCTTCTTTACTAGTGTTAGTTGAGTTTGAAACAATTTCTTCTTCTAACTTAGATAATTTACATTTCAGGACAATGTTTGAATTTTTTAAGACAAATATTTTCTCATTTTGTTCAGAAATGGTTTTCTTATTTTTAGTAAGATCATCTGAAGAAACTATAAAACTCTTTTTCAAGATTTTGAATTTGCTTTGAAGGTTTTGATATCTGTTTATAAGTTCAGTTCATCCTAATTCAAGTTTAGATCGTGATAAGGAGGAAAGTACTTCTCTTTCATCGTCGGAGTTTGATAGTTCTTCCTCTGACGAGTCACTTCTGGTTTCTGCCATGAAAGCCATGTTGACCCGATCTTCATCTGCTTCATCTTCAGATTTCGAATCATCCCAGGTTGCTATGAGACCCTTTTTGGTTTTCCTAGGTCTTTCTTCTTTCTTGGCCTTTGGACAGTCATATTTGAGATGTCCAGGTTCTTTGCATTCAAAGCACGTAACATCTTTTCCATAGTTTCTTCTTTGACCAGATGTAGATTCGAATCTTCTCTTTGGTCCTTTGAACTTGTTCCTTCTGTATTTCCAAAGTTGACTTATCTTTCTTGATATGAGTGATATATCATCTTCTTCTGAATCTTCTTCAGATTCTTCCATTTCTTCTTCTGCCTGATACGCCTTCTTCTTTTCTGGATTTGCCTTTAGTGCAATGGATTTGTTTTTCTTCTGAGGTTCATCTCCTTGAAGCTCTATTTCATGACTTCTTAAAGAACTGATAAGTTATTCAAGACTGATATTATTCAAATCCTTTGCAAGTTTCAAGGCAGTCATCATTGGTCACCATTTTGCCGGAAGACTTCTGATGATTTTCTTGACATGATCAGTAGTAGAATAGCCTTTGTTCAGAACTCTGAGTCCGACAACAAGCATTTGAAACCTTGAGAACATGGTTTCAACAGACTCGTCTTCTTCCATTTTGAAGACTTCGTATTTTTGGATTAGCGCAAGAGCCTTCGTCTCCTTGACTTGAGCATTTCCTTCGTGAGTCATACGAAGAGAGTCAAAGATGGACTTTACAGTTTCTTTGTTTGTGATTTTCTCATACTCGGTATAAGAGATTGTGTTCAACAGAATGGTTCTTGCTTTGTGATGATTTTTGTAAGTTTTCTTCTGAGCATCTGTAAATCTTTTTACCTACAGAATCTACAGGATGACTATAGCCATCAAGTACTAGATCCCATAGATCTAGATCAAATGATAAGAAATAACTTTCAATTCTATCTTTCCAATAATCAAACTTTTCGCCATCAAAGATAGGAGGTTTTGCAGTGTAAGATTCTCTTTCAATAACATTTGTTTCAGAAGTTGTTGGTGGTGGTGTAGTCATTGTTTTTCACACTTGGATCGGTACTGAACACTGTTAAGTGCTTGATAAAAATTCAATCTTTTTATCACCTCAGAACCGGAGCTCTGATGCCAATTAAAGGTGTGAAAAACGCAAGAAAGGGGGGTTTGAATTGGTTTTTCAAAATAATCGTTTCTTTTAAATAAATTTCTTGTTAAAACTTTTACCTTTTTCTAAAGAACAACAACTTAGTTAAACAAAGAGATATAAACACATTATGTTTATACTAGTTCACTTGAGAATCTCTCAAGTTAATATAGTTCATCCGCCAAGGTGATTTCGCCTCTCTCAACGAGGTCTTACTCCACTATTCAACAAAATAGTACACTGCACGAGCTACACAGCTGGTGACTAACAACAACCTCTAGAACTCACACGTTCTAGACTTCTCAAGTAATCTAACCACACATGTCTTACTTAAGGCACAACCTCTAAGACACACGTCCTAGACTTCTCAAGAGATCTGGTCACTAAGACTCTCTTAAGGAATACAACTTTTAGTTCAAATACAACGGGTTTACAGAGAATTGCTTCTTATCAAGCTGATAATGTAAACAAGTTTTTAGACCAAGAATGACTTAAGAAAGAATAGAGTTAGAAAGTATTGTCGTTGTTCGCATGTGTGTCTTTCTTCAAGTCTTTGAGCTTCCTTTTATAGCCGAGTGAAAAGAGCCGTTGAGATGGAATCATGAAGGCTAGGTAGGCTTACGGCTAGAAGCGTGAGGACAGGTACAAAATCTTCTGCATGCTGCACGTCCTGTCTGTGTCAGATTGTCTAGTGTGTATTTCGCACAGTCTTCAAGAATATTAACGTTGTAATGTGGTACAGCTGTACAGTGTGGCAGGTTTTCTTGGCTTCTCAGCGTCAGAGGCTTTTTGTGAGCGTGAGTAAGAAGGGAAAACATCGCTCGGTTCTTGAGATTATCAAGTCTTCGAATCATCAGCTCTGCGCTTCCAGAATCTTCAGAACTTGTCTTTAGAAACTTGTTCTCTTAATCCACTTTCTTCATATCTTCAAAGGCTTCTGATAATATTTGATTGAAGCATGGGAGTCGACTTTGGGTAGGTCTTCAGAACCTCGATCGAAAATCGTGAGGCTTCAGCATCTGGACTTCGTTCCATCAGAACCCTTGTCTTTTGATCTTCATAATTTATTCTCTTTTCCTTTCGTATCAGAGTTATGTGAATCTTGTCTTATCTTCGAATTGAGTTCAGTTCTTCGAAGCATCTTTCATTAAGCATTGCGCCAATTCACGGAAGCATAACCTGTTTGCTAGGTTCTCACAAATAACAACATTAGTCGCACAAAATTGTTCATATAAATATTCATCTGTTATCATCAAAACTTAGAGATAATATTGCAGAACCAAATCTTGTTCTCACAATATGCACATAAATTGAACACTCAAAATTCTTAAATTTTCAAGATCAATATGATTACTTGTCTATACCTCCTCTACAACATTCCTCTCCAATGAAGCTTGTGGTGACCTATTGATAAGATATCACACCATGTTAACTACTTTTACCCGTAAACCTTTTGATAGTCCTGCATTCAACATGATACATCTTTTTCTTTCAATTAGAGACCTTTATAATGTCCCTATCTCCCTAAAAATTAAATGAGAAACCATTTTCATGTAGAGTACATAGGGAAATGAAGTTCGTCCTTGAGTTAGGAATTTATTTGATATTGTCCAATATACGTACACCACCATCCTCCATGGTAATTTTAGTTTGTACTATTAAAGGTATAGTACATGTTTTATCATCACCTAGATAATAAAATCCAAAATAATGTGACCTGAATGCAGTGAACCATTCTCAAGGAGGTGTCATGTGGTAAGAACAATCAGAGTCAAGAATACATGCATTTGTGCACTTGTTGGATAAAACTCACACTATATTTGCTTCAATTGCAGAATCATCAGATTGAACCACATTTACAGAAACGATAAACCATGCTTTGTGTTTGGACAATCCCTTTTCCAATACCCAATCTGTTTGCAAATATAACACTCAGTTGTTTTCAGATTCTTGGATTTATACTTCGTCTTTCCAAAACCTTTATTACCCTTGTTTTGCCCACGATCTTGGTGCACTTTCACATACATACCTTCGCCTTAAGTTCCTTTCTCTACACTTTGTCTCCTTTAAGAATGATACAAAACTATAACAGTAATCACATCAAGATAGAAAATGTATTTCTCTTTGGTAAGAGTGGTCACCAAGTAGTCATAAAAACCTAGTAACAAGCACAACAAGATAATTGTGTTATCTTCGTCATCAATATTCACCCCAAGTCTCACAATATCATTGAGTATATTGTTGAACACATTGACATTTTGTTGCAAATCAGATTCTTCATGCATCTTCAGACTGTATCGTCTTTGCTTTTCAAACAATTTATTCATCAATGTCTTTGTCATATATTAACTTTCTAATTTGTCTGAAACCTTGTTCAGCGTCACAAAGTCCAAGATATGATACATCACTGAGTATGAAACACATAGGTGAATCATTCTTGCAGCCTTGTCCTTTATCTCTGCCTAATCGGTATCCTCCATGTCGTTCAGTTTCATTTCACACAGCGCCTTCTGTAAACTTTGTTGAGCCAACAAATCCTTAACCTTTCTTTGCCATAATATGAAGATATTATCCTGTCCGGCTTTGTTACATAGAATTTTACACCAGAGTTAATCGCCATTTAATAGAAATTATTAGAACATCAACTAGTATAAAAGATTAATAAGAAACAAAAGTAAAAGACAATAAACATGATCGATCTTTGTTAACTCATTTAGGAAAATGGTGTCTACCTCTGCGACTATAGAGTATCTATAGTTCCCTTTATTTCTGTCTAATAATTAGGATTTGTTAGGGTTACAATGTTATAAGCAACATATATAATACTAGGGCGCAGTTTACAATAATACCTCTGAAGTCCCCATACTCTCAAGTTATTTACCCATAATAATCTCCACAGTATGAACTATACTAAACATTACTCATAATATTCTCCATTATATAAGTCATACTCAATAATACCCATATAAATCTCCAAAATATTAGTCATACTAAACACCAAGGCATGTACTCCATTCAATTAAGCTAAACTACATACTTTGACATTAAATAAAGAAGATTGTTTTATTTTATAAAAGCAAAAGGATATAAAGGTAATATCTCTAATATATCAACTAGGTTTATACCTCAAATATCCTATCTAAAAAGAAATTTAATTAAATATATTTATAAAAATGAAATAAGAAATATATAAAAGAATTTTGGGGAGACAAGACCAAAACTCAATATACGAGAGTCCTGTGTTTTGTTAAAACCTTAAAAAAACTGATAATGTAAAACTTGGATGAAGGAAAAAAGAGTGCAAAGAAAACTATGAAAAAAACATAAATAACAAAACATATACAAAGGTAAACCTAGCATATTAAATCATTTCAAATAGAGATAGACAAGCTATTTCACAAGTGAATCTAGTAGTAGATAAATCAATGTTAGCCATTTATCAGCACAATGATTCCACTCTATGAAATGTGAGTGAATTTAAAATGTATTTGATAGATATGAAGCACGGGATTCCTTCATATGTTATGAAGAATCTAAGGAATAATATGAGGTTGTTTGAAAGCCAGAGTAACAAGCAATGGATCAGTTTTGGCCATAGATGATGTTAACATTTATCAAAGTAATTTCAATAGCTAAAATAACTCACATTAACTCAAAATTAAGAGCAAAGAAATTTCCAATATTGGAAGCATATCAACCGAAAGAGTTATCTTGATAATCTCGGAAAACACCTCCATAGGCTAAAATTTCATGACTATCATGAGTTGCTCCATCCGAGTTGTATTTTATCCAAGATATTATAGGAAGGTGCCACAAGATCTATTTGGTGTTAGGATCCTTAGGAGGATGATTCTTCACATCAAAATCTTTATGAATCATAAATTCTTCTATGTTATGAGCAGCTTAAATGTTTGAATAATTTCCATCAAGGGATACATTATATATAATATAATAGCTTGCAAATCTCCATCTATTTTCTCATCTTGAAACCTCAAATTTATGATAGCACTCTGGATGGAAAATATGCACTGATTTGACTAAGATTCTTCACAATACTTAATTATATGTTACATAAAACTAGTGTTAAGGGATGCCAATGATATTTTACAATCAACTCTAGAGTTTACGAACAAAAGGACAAAAGTAAAAAAATATTTAAAGATGGTTCGAGAATAGTATCACAAAGCTCACATTTCGAAACAATATACAACCTCTAGAGCTGAAGTTGTCATTAGTTGATAACTTATTATGAATTAGTCTCAATATAGTGATAGACTTAGACTGTGGATTATCTTTATGCTAAACAATTTTGGTCAAAGGAAGCTTCTGACCACTAGGCCTTTGAAATTTATAAGATTATTTAAAATTGAGAGCGCAACCCACACTATGAATTCAAAATATCATGTACGGAAATTTAATCTTAGGAATAATCACCTTGTTGAGCATATTACACATATTATAAATGATGTGCATAATAGAAGCAAGAATGTGTCATTAATCATTGAGTATGAAATCTTTCATCTTAGAATTAAGGATCATACTAGATTCATTAGAAATGGAGTCCCCTAATCATTTATCAAACCAAAAATTAATAGAACTCCCATCACCAACAAGTCATATGGAGTTATTCTTCACATCTGAAAACTTTCTTTTAGTTCCTCCCTAAATAGAGGAGTGAATGTGGTGTTGAATATAACATGTTTTCCTACTGACTCTAGGTATAAGAAATAAATTGGTTTTGGGAACTAAGGAGCTTCCACACAAGCTTAATCATTGTTCCTTCATTGATGTGTCTAAGGTACTTGATGCCCAAACTTCCTTCAAGAGTAGAAGTACAAGCCTTATGCCAAACCGCAATGACAATTTGCAACTATTAATATCACCTTCCGATATGAAATTCCTTACCCATTTATCAATGGTATTGAGGAGGGTGATATGCCAAAAATAGTTAAGGAAAGAGTAAATCAACATAACCAGGATGACACTTGAGATTATATTTGGATTTGTTCTAAATTTAGATTTGATCTTGTAAACAATAAGTTTAAGATGTCGTTCCATGTGTTGTGCAGCTTAAAGATTTATGAGGTTTTGATGATGACAACTGAATAAGGAAAATATAATCATAAGCATATTCAGACAAGAGGCTATCAAAAATAAAAGTTTATCAAGTTCTAATGGTGAGAGAAAAACAAGAATAATCAATTTCAAATATCAACATCGAAAGGAATTAAAGATGTGAAAGCTCACCTGGTCTTGTGCCTAAGTGTTTTAGTCTTTCTGATAATTTATAAGTAAAATAATCAAGAGTAAGTCCTTAAGTACTAAAGCAATGCACACATGCACTAAAACCTCTTTAAACTCTTCATCTATTTTTTATTACTTCTGAAAACCAATCTTTGCAAGTTCTTAATCAATTAAGAAACAATTATAACAAATTAGAAAAGCAAAACTTGTTATCTAATCGATTAGGAAACCAATTAACCGGTTAAGGAGAGAACCTGAATTTGGGTTTCCTATTTTGACTTAGTCTAATCGATTAGCTTGTCGTTTCTAATCGATTAAAGATCGGCCAGGTCCATGGATTGCTGCAATTTTTTTACTAATTTTTTCCTATATAAATAAGTGATAATGCTAACTTATAAAGAAACAAAATTTCTAAACTATCTACTCTCTTATTTTCTTATTTCTTCTTTGTACTGGTAAAAAAGTACATGTGTGCATGGTATCACTTAGAATCAAATTTTCAGAATGAGATAGGCTTTGCTTGAACTTTTTCAGAGGTGGTGGTGTGACAACAACTTCTGGTTCTAATGAGTCAACAACTTCTGGTTCTGATGGTTTAGATGTTTGTTGAGCATCTCCATAAGCTTTATCCTCGGACTCTGAATATGAAATTTTCAAATCTACATATTTGTTAACTAGCTTTGACTTTTTAGAGTCAAGCTTATCATAAAACTTAACATGTATTGATTCTTCAACAATTTGGGTTTTAGTGTTATACAATTTGTAGCCTTTTGAGCATTTAGAGCATCCTAACATGATACACTTTTGAGCTTTAGAATCAAACTAGTTCAAGTTATCTATAGTGTTATGCATATAACAAGTGCATCCAAATGGATGGAAATATGAAGTCTTGGGCTTTTTGTTCTTCCATGGTTCATATGGAGTCTTCTCCAGAATTGGTCTTATTGAGATCCTATTCTGAATATAACATGCAATATTTACTGCTTCTGCCCAGAAGTATTTTGCCACATTAGTCTCATTGATCATGGTTCTGGCCATTTCTTGCAGAGTATGATTTTTTCGTTCAACAACTCCATTATGTTGACGAGTTCTGGGATATGAGAAGTCATGAGAAATGTCATTATTTTCAAAAAGGTTTTCAAAATATTTATTTTCAAATTCACCTCCATGATCACTTATGACTTTGACAATTTTTAAATTCTTTTCAATTTTCACTTGAGTACAGAAGGAAGTAAACACATAATGTGCCTCCTCGTGTTTCAAGAACTTTACCCAAGTCCACCTGCTGAAGTCATTTACGATGACGAATCCATACTTCTTGCCATTTGCAAAAGCAATCTTAACTGGCCCAAACAAATCATTGTGCAGGAGTTCTAGAGGCTTAAATGTAGAAACAACATTATTTGCTTTGAAAAATGTTTTTGAAAACTTTCCCTTTTGGCATGCCTCACATAGAGCATCTGAAGCAACCCTCATATTTGGAAGGCCTATGACTAAGTTGAGCTTGTCGAGCTTAGAGATTCTTCTCATGCTAACATGTCCCAACCATCTATATCAAGTCCATTACTCTTCATTCACTGACACAATGAATTTAACATTTTGATTTTCTAAATCTAAAAGTTTGATTTTGTAAATGTTGTTTTTCCTCTTGCCATCGAAGAGAACAGAGCCATCCTTTTGACTCACAGTTTTGCAAGACTTTTGATTGAAGATAATGGCATAACTATTGTTCTTAATAAACTTATGGACAAGAGATTATTCATTAAACAATTAACTAATAAGACATTAGTAGTACAGTGAAGGAAACCATTACCTAATGTTCCAAAGCCAATGATCTTACCCTTTTGGTTTCCTCCAAAACCTTCAGAGCCTCCAGGCTTAAGTTCCAGCTCTTGGAATATATGCCTTCTTCCCGTTATATGTCGAGAGCATCCAGAGTCCAGGTACCATGACTAGTGACTCAACTTGGCTGCTAATGATATCGGCAACATATACTATTTTGATTTTATGTACCCACATCTTTTTGGATCCTTTGTGGTTATTTCTCCCAGAGGTTTTGTCTTTATCATAGTCTCTTTGGGTTTAGGCTTGAACTTAGAGTTATTTTGTTTAACATAACCAATGCATCTTTTCTCGTTTCCACTAACTTCATAGATTATTGAAGCCATCTTGCTTCTATCTATGTTATTTGATAGGAATTTTTGAAAAAATGCTTCATATATCTTGGAAGCACATTCAGAGTCCATATGAGCTTCTGAAAAGAATTTATTTTTCAATATTTTCTCTCTTGCTTTTTAGGATTAGGTTTCCTTTTTCTAAACTACTGACTCTTTCTTTTAAAATAGAGTTTTCTTTCAACAATTTACTATGGGCTTCAGAATTGACTACATGAACCTGTTTTAGATTCTTGTATCTTTGTTGAAGCTTCTGACTCTTTTCAAGACTTCTCAAGAATTATGACTACACTTAGTCCAATAATCAAACTGATTACAATCTCAAAGACTACTCGTCAATGACTTCTCAAGAATTCTGACTACACTTAGTCCCTTAAGGAATTACAACTTAAAGACTACCTGTAAATGACTTCTTGAGGCTTCTGACTATAACCTAGTGTCGCTACGCAAAAAATGAAGAGAAGTCGCCATCGAACGTTATTTATCCCAATAGGAGGGAAAGGAAAACATCGAGAAAACCTAGGGAAAAAGATGGTCTCGCGACCAAGATATGGGTTCGGAAGTCGGTTATGTAAGGGGAAGGTATTAGCATCCCTCACATCCATCGTACTCGATGAGAACCATCTAGGTAGTCTATGCTTGAATGGGTGTCGTTATCTAAGGTTTACTTGCTAAAGAGAAATGAAGGGTTTTAAATAAAAGGAGACTCGCTAGGATCTCGCAATCCTATGCCTACGTATTCCCTCGTGCAATGGGAAAGTCAGAGTCATCGTAGTTCGGAGGACTACGGGGAATCAGTGGGAGGTTGCTCGCTAAGATCATCGCAATCTTGTGCCTACGTATCTTTATTGACAAATGAAGAATCAGAGCGTCCATAGTTTGTGGGACCACAGGTTGTTGGTCTCGATCGCACAGGGCGAGAGAAGGTTTGTTGTTTTTGATGGGTGAAATTGACGGTTGCGTTCTAGCAGTTAAGCGTTGCTTGTATTGCGGTAGAACGGAGGTAAGGTGCCCTTTGTTGGTATGTTTTAGAGTGATGCCCTAAGCGAAGGAGTGGTGAAAGTTATTTGTTTTATCGAGTTTAATTATAGGTACTTAGAGGGGGAAGAGTATCCGACCATATGCTAAGTACGACCTACAATCAGATACTCGAGGTTGAGAGGACAATAATATCCCAACCACCTACGTTCACCCTAAAAGGACATATTAAACCCTGGGTTTGGTTTAAATGTTTTTATGGTTGGAAGTGATATGGAAAAGATGATCAATTAAATCAAGGTAGGTTGACGGCGATGCGCAAGGCATTCGACTTACAAGGGTAGAGTACATACAAGGTTTGTAAGGTTTAAATGGAGTGGAATGGAGTTGGTAGAAGAGATGGAGGGGAACCCTAAAGTGATATGAGGAATGAACAATTCATTTAATTATTTTGAAAAGTGGCTCGACGTTGGATCGAGTTTTTATTTGTTTTTTTGTTTTGAAATTGTTTTCTAAACGCTTTCGATTTTTATCTATTTCTAACCTATTAAAGCGATACAAACGTATATAAGAAAGTAAAGGTCCTAAACTATTACATTATAATTGGGAAGAGAGATGTATGAGAAGCCCGCCAAGGGAGGAGACTTAATCTAAAGCAGGGTACAATGAAAATGTACAATCAATAAATGTCCAAAATTTCCAATGTACATATAGCTCAGGTGAATACCTCACAAAACAAATCAGAGGAGTTAGTATACAATAACCATGAATGAATGTGTGAGAATCATGTATAAGATGAATCTAAATGGAGTATAAGAACTAATCGAGAAGTAGTACTAAAGTCCTCCAAAATAGGAGTCAAGAATTTTCAACAAACTATATCATAAATTCCTAATAAAACAGTGTTGCAAAATTCTACCAAAACGTACAAAAATCCACCAAGAAAATATTATAAGAATTCACCAAAAAAGGGAAACATGAAATTCTACCATATGAAATCCTTACAATAATGAAGAAATCTTAACAAAAAACAATCACCAAAATCTCAACAAAATAGTTTCCAAAATTCTAAACAAACTCATGGTCACAAAATTCCAAACAAGTATTATAACAAAATTGTACAAGAATTACATCACCAAATTCTACAGGAAAATGTTACAAAGTAAGAACAAATTCCAAAGAGACAGGGTGTACAAAATCTGGTTCAGTGTTACAATTAACAGAAACATTGGGCTTAAGCATAAGTAAAGCCCAAAAATAAACCAAAGTGGCAGGGGGTGTAGCAGTGAAAACTGGAAAGAAATGCGATTGGGCCTGCACTTACACGGCCCAGAGAATTACCAAGGGTTCAATTCATTTTCCAGAAAAATGTTTCTTCCCTCTCTCCCACTCCGTCTCTTCTCGTTCTCTTTCTCAGATAAAAAAGGGGTTGAAACCTAATTGTCCGCCGCGCCGGTAATCGCTTACGGCGGCGGTGAAGGGAGAAATTGGCTACGACCTACCTCATTCTCACCGTCCTCCTCCTCTCTACCTTAATCCAACCTTCCCTTCCTTCAATTTCTTGTGATTGAACCTAAATCTAAGCCACAACCGAAACCCTAACGAACTGAGAGATTAAAATAAACGATTGTGGTACTCAAACTTGGATCAAGGCCAAGGGGTAAGCATACTATTCAATTCTCTCCATCTCGTGGTATCAAGAAAAAGGTGAAAGGAACAGTGGCGACCTACCTTGACGGAAGTGAGCGACGGAGGTGATGACGACGATGGAGATTTGAAATTTTCAGGTTAGGCTTCTTGATGCTTCTTGCTTTTTATTCTTCCCCACTTCTTCCTCTTCTTCTCATCCACTCATAGTCCGTAGGAATTATGACTTCACGTTGTTGTTGTTGTGCGTTGCGAATTATTCTGCAAACGATGTCGTTGAACTGATACTGAATTGTGATTTCTTGCGGGATTGGGAAGTGGTGATAGAAAAGATGTAAATGGTGGTGGTGATAAAGCACTCAGAGCCAAAAAGAAGTGAAGAAGAGGAGAATTGCAGATGAATCTCAGAGTGAAGAAGTGATATGGTGATGAGGAAAAATATGGAGAGTGAAGATTGAAATGAGAATGGTGGATGTCTTAGAAGAAGATAGTGAGGATGAATGTGAAGATGAAGGGAAGAAGAGTGCTGCAAAATGAGGTCACTTCCTCTTTATACTCCCTCTGATATTTTTCCTTTTGTTAGGTTAGTTGGAAAATGGTTAAGATGTTTGTTAGGTGGTTAGCAATTCTTTTATGGACAATTGAAGTTAGTTATGGGCAGTTAGTTAGATTGTTTTGAAGGTTAGTTAGGATTATGTTTGTTAGTTAAGAGTTGAAAATTGGTTGTCAGTTGTGAAAGTTAGTTGCTGATGTTTGTTCAGCAACTCTAATGAAGGGTTAGTTTTGTTGAAATTGCTAGAATGAATGCAGCTAGGGATAAATTGCTGACAGTTAGAAATTAGCATTGAACTGTCAGCTAGGTCAATCTACTTAGAATGCTAAATTGAAGGAAATTACTTGGGATTAATGTTATGCAAATGCTGCATTGAATCTGTTAAGTTAACTGCGTGCTCAAGGTGTGATGTGTGAGCTGGCTTATGCATGGTGTGAGTTTTTAAAATGCAAGTGAACTGTTGTGATGTTTGAACATGAAAATGCTGTCATGAGGTAGATTGTGATGAAGTTAATTGAAAGTTGATTGAATAACTGAACTGAGTTTTGAAAACCTGTTGTGAGAGTTTTTTTGTTAGAAATTTTGTGATGTTTATCTCTAATGTAAATTCTGGATTTCTGGATGTAATGTGAATACTTGAAAATGGTTATTTACTTTGAACTGGCTCTGTTAGTGGCTATGTGTTTGAATTGATGGAAATATTGGATCAATCGAGAGAGGTTAGTTAAAAAGGTTAACTGTTAATTTGGTGAAATATGTGAGATGTTCAAAGTTGATTAGGCTAAAAGTCAGTATGCTATGTATGTATGCTACATGGATTTGTGAATTGGAATGCACTGCTTGACATGTTGGAATTGGTTTGGTTAAGTTGCCATGTTAATGTACTAGCAGTTACAAGTTCTTTCTTGAAATCAAGAGCAACTATCATGTTAGAATGTGAAAACTAGATGCTAAATAAATGAGTTAGCTTATGGTTAAAGAAACTTGAACTATGGCATACTTATACAGATTTGAATCATTACTGCTCAGGGTTTGGAAATGCTACATTGCCATGTTAAATTGTTATGCTATCAACTTTGGTGTGTGTTGTATGTCATGCATGTTTTTTGGAATTTTTCAATTTGTGTTAAATGAATGGCAGTAAGTGTTGGAATGGAAACAGGACTAAAATACTTTGTTTAAATTGTGAGAGTAGTTTAGAGAAATTGGAATTAGTGAAGAGTCAGTAGGTTGGTTAGGAGTGTAATGGTGAAGCGAAGTTAGTTACCACGTACTGTTAGTGCAGGAGATGAAAGTAAAAATTGAAGTTAGCAAGTTAGTGAAATTAGTTTGTTAGAATTATTACATGGCCTCGTTGAAATCTAAATTCAATTTGGTTTAATTTTGTTGAAATGCTAACAGTGTTTGAATGAAATCTATTATGCAGTCAGTGTAATGAATCAGTTTTGTTTGTGAGTTTTATGCATGCTGTCATGAGATTGGAATGGTATGGAAATTGGAAAGTTGAATTATGCTACTTTAGAAAATGTTAGGGGTTAGTATTAGTTTGTAAAACCTTTGCTGAAACTTGAACTAGTGCTGCTAATGATGGTGTATGGTTGATGTTGTTAGCTTTGTTTTTGGATAGTTATCTTTCTTTGAAATGAATTTTGTTGTGTTGTTGAATCCAAGCAAAACCACCTGTGAATGAGAATCCCTTTTTATGACTAAATTTGGCCCTGCTGTAGTCGTAATTCATGCTTGTAATTATCTTTTGCAGGATCAGCAATATATTGCAGAATTGGGGTCGATGGCAGACAATGGACAGTTCACAGGAAATGCACTTCTTGACAACAAATTAGTGAGGTCTTCAAAGACATTACTGCAAGTTATGTCGCTATCGAAGTTGGCGTACATATCAACCATAAACATCTTTTGCCTGCAGAAGTCGACAATTTGAACCACAAGAAATCCTCTATCGAACTAAAAGAGTCGGTTAATCTCTAAACAGCCGGTCAATACGCTTTGATATGATGACATACAACGGCAACCCTTTCTTGTCATGTGAAGTTCGGCCTACCCGTTCATTGGTTCTCAACATTCTTTCATTTCTTCTGATGAGCAGTATCTAAATTCATCCAAGCCTTCTAGTTGTTACTAAATTGCAATGTTTTTTTGGTACAACAAATGTCTTGTATGATCGACACAAATCCATATTAGTGAAATATTATTTTCTCAACAAGCATGTTCTCTCCCTTTTTTTTTTTGGAAAACTTTTGTGAAGTGATCTAGAACTGTAACTAACAATGGTTATTGTATTTGGTGTTAAATGGATAAAATGAGTTTGGTTATTGAAAAATGGTTGATTGGATTTAGACAAAATGGATATGGATATTTCGATTTAGGTTTCAAACAAAATGGGTTTGATAATGGAATATGAACCCAAAAGTGGATACGAGTATTGGATTTTAGATATGGAAAAATGACATGAATTTTATTGTGAATGACTTAAAAAATATGGAATGAATTTGGAAAGTGGATAAATGGCTAAGTGGATAAAAAAAGATGGTTGTTTGGTTTGAATTAGAAATGGACATGGATTAAAGAATATGGTTAAACAAAATGGTTTATGGATTTAGGGAATGGATTTTAATTGGATTTAAAATGGTTTCAAATGTGGATGAGGATGGTTTTAGGAATTTGAATTAGAAATGAATGGATAACGAAGTATGCCTTTGTTAGTTGAATACCAAGAAACCCCTTAAATTATCCAGCCAAACCTTGACAACTCTGATCAAATTGAACCCATGGAATCCCTTGAATGAAACTTCTCTTCAACGATTCCACACCGACTTTAATTCTCAAATCTAGATCAACTTGCATTAAAAGCAACAAGTGAAACGCCTTGACCATAATGAATCCTTTGATGAAGATAAGCCTTTGAAATATGGACAAAAGCATGACCAAGATAACCTTGACATGAAGATCAACGTCATAGTATTGCCTTGAAGAATCCTTGAAGATGATAAAACTTGAAGTATAGAAATATATCCTTGACATGAGACTCTAACCACCATCTTCAGTTGATGAATATCAACAAACTCACACAAAAGATAAGAAACTTTAATTCACTTGCTCTTGAGTGCACATTGGTGAAGGAGTGACTTGAATCGAGAGGGAATCAAACCCTGATTTACACCAATGAAATCCTGATCCAATGCTTTTGATGAATCCTCTGAACAAGGAGAACCCTGGAGCTTGATGAACCTCTGAATAGGAAGACTTTCATGATAATGTGAACTCAACGCTAGTAAATGATCATGGATGCATGATATGTTATTATGTAGATGCTGGATATGAAGTATATGAATCTTAGGATGCAGGTGAAAAGGGTAGGGCAAATTTTGGGGTGTGACACCTAGTCCCTCAAGGAATTTAACAACTGTTAAATACAAGGTTTATGTTTACAATATTGCTTCTAAATAAGCAGATACCCATGACGATAATCAAACTTTACACTTAAGAAAATATGAAATGAAGTTCTAAGTGTATTTGTCCTTTTAATTTTTCCGCTCAAATTGTATTATCTTTTAGAATATTCATTCAGTCATTTTCTCTAAATCATTGGCTTCGTATATGAGATGTTTTGAAGCTTGATCAAAGTTTAGAGCCTTGAGTGTTAGACTTCAGAGTCTATTGAAAATGAGGCTTGATTTTATCATAGTACATCTAGGTTGATAACTTCAGAAGCATGACTAAGATATCCAGAGGTTGACTATCATATCCAGAGGTTGACTTCAGAAGCATAACTTCAGAGTCTTTGTCCAGAGTATAAAGTCTTTCTTATCCATATTCGAGAGTATCTCTTTATCTAGAGTATATTTTTCTCAGCTTTAATTACTGTCTGGTGTAACACACTACTTCCCGACTCGACAAATAATTAAATAAAACATGTAAAACACATAAATCTTTCAAGCAGGATACTACTCATACAGTAACAAAACATACATGAACCACATAATTGAAAATTAAATCATTTGATAAGTAGCAGAAATAATAAGAGAATCGGCATTAAAAGCCTCAACAACAATAAGTTGAAAATGTGGTTCATTATCTAAAACAAAGGAAAGATATGCAACATAATTAAAACAAATAAAAGAACAATCCATTCTCCTCATGTTACATAATAGCGCGACTCCAACTATACGACTCAATTGACAAGCAACTAAGGAGGCACAATGCCATCCTTAACATTAAGCTCCTGCTCAAGCACCTGATTATTTATACTCCAGAGGAGCACAAACGCAACAACACAAAAAGATGGTGAGAATACATTCAAATAATAATTGGTGCACAAAATAATCAGAGTAGATTCACACATCACAATTCATGCATATATCAACATGCACCACAAAATCATGTATTTATATTTTACCCGCATCACGATCAATCATCAATCACACAAATCATACAAGAGTATTCATCAATACACAAAAACCTCATTTGCATAACCTTTGTGTAATGTAATTCAACATCGACTCACCTCATGCTCGTCACGGTCCCCACTCTGAATCGGACTCATAACTCAACTCTATATGCATGCGGTACCAACTCAACATTTGGTTCCTCATACGAATTAGGTCCCCTATCTGAAACCCGATCCCCCAATCTGAGCTCCAATCCCCTACCCTAATCTTGGGACAAGTTAGTAGTCCTCACTCTGAACTCGTGACCCACCTCTTTCAGAACAACGACAACATATGATGCATGGCATAGAACAATGCAATGACAACAACACATCAATGAGTACAACCCGACTCTGAGTGTAACCAATCATATAACAACAAAAACAACATAGCTATGAATACAACCAATTTAATCATAATAAATCATTAAATAACAACCATATAACAACGAGTACAACCTCACTCTGACTGTAAATGATCATGCTTTCAATGTATCACCGATAGTTCTCACCCAAACCATTCCTCTCATCAATCTTCAGCAAGTGTTTAGGATAAATCACATAATTAAACTTGCATTTCACAATAGAAACACCATATCAAATGTATATCCACACAAAACACTCAATCATGTTAAATTATCTTAACATTGATTCACCATTAAACATGTATGATAATTCACACAGTTATGCATACAATTCACAACATTTATCCACACATTGAACATGCATCCACATATCCATCAAACATGTCAATTCATCTCACAAGGCACTACCATAATGTATCTCGGCGCGTTAGCTTTCCAACGCTTCAAACGGAACCTCATTTGGACTTACGGAACTAAAGTTACGATAAAAATAATTGGAAATGAAAAATCAACATTTCTGGAAAACACAGCAGCTGTAACCGATTAACCAAAACCCGTAGCCGGTTATAGTCATGAAAATTTCAAAAAAAAAAGTTATCAGCTTCAACTGTAACCGATTGCACCAATGCATTAACCAGTTACCAGAATACAAAAATGCAAAAACGCAATTTTCACCATTGGAGCACTGCCAAAGCTCCGATTTCGACCCCAAAAACACCCAATTGCACATAATTCATCATGCATGTAGTATATCATATTGAACATGTTAATTTCACATAGATTAACCTCTTCATTCACCATTTAACCATAGACTCAAGATTATGTTCATATAGTTAAAAATTCATCAATTGCAACACAAATTCATCATGTAATAAGTTAACTCATGAACATGAAGCAACACAACATCAAATACAAATTTCACATCAGTTCATGGCCTAAAACAGAATCACACTCATCATTTATCAGATTATCATCAAACAATAGAGAAAAGAAAAACCTTATTGGAAGTTAAGGAAGCCTTTCTACCCTTTCATGATTAAGGCATCCTTTGATGAATAATCCCCCCTTACCTTGTAATTCCAGCAAAAACAACAAACAAGCACTCCTAAGGTTTATTCTTCCCAAGCCCTAGCTCTCCAATACTCTTGTTCTCTATTCTCCTCTTTTTCAAATTTATTGACAAATGCTCTAAAACCCTATTTTTCTATTTCTCTACGATTATATACTAAACCAATTAAATTTCTTTTAATTAAACTCTTAGCCCAGCTAAACATAAGCTCTTCATTACCAACCACCTCAATCTCTATTATTTCCTTTTTTACCCCAAATTTCACAATTCTCTCAATTTCTATTAATTTATTTAATTAAAATTCCAACAAAACTAATTAATCAAGCACAATTCACCACAAATGCTGACACCCGCCAAACACGTCATAATTCACATAAATAATTATTTAGATAAATTAATCAATTAAATCAAATAAATAATTAAATAAATAAGGCTAATTAAGTCGAGGTGTTACATCTGGCTTGTTCATAGTCTACTTTATCTAGCATCTGACTTGTTCAGATTCTACTTTATCTAGTATCTGGCTTGTTCAAAGTCTGTTCTATTCAGAATTTGACTTGTTCAGATTCTTCACACTCAACAAACTATTAGAGCACAAAATTATTCTTTATACTTTATTATCATAAAAAATCTAGGATAGTAGATCTATAACCAAACTTGTTCCAATATTTATGACATTAATGGTGGTATGAGAGGGTCATCCCACGTGAGGTGAGTGACTCTATGTATTAGCGATAGGCTTTCGTAAAATGTGATCTTTCTATACCCTGTTAGGGGAGAATTACTTATAGAGGCCCTTAGGCTTAGGGGCTATGAAACCCTCAAAATCGATAACCGCCCCCTTGACTGGGGAAGACTGTTGATAACCTATTTTCCAGAAAGTCGTGATATGACTCAGTCTGCATTACTAGTGGAGGGTTAATGATATTGTACACGTGTATCATTCTGACATTGAGCTCCCCTGCTACGCAAACGCAACACCCAGGAAACACCTCTTGAGGTGGGGACCTTTGTGTCACCCTAATATGGGATTCTCTCAAATATAACACTACACAATCCCTCAAGCATGAGGACCCATAAAGGGTGAAGTGTTATAAGGCTTCCCTTAGGTTTTGTCTTATGGTCTAGGGTGAGTCCTTTAATAAGAGACAGGTTCCTTGCTATGGGGCATGACTCCCTTTTTTGAATGATATGTGATTCCACCAGCTTGGGGTGAGTATCTCAGCTAAAGGCGACCTTTTAAGTAAGAGGCAAGTCCCTCAACATGAGGGTTAGTCCCTCATTTGTAGGTGACCTTTTAAGTAGGAAATGAGTCCCTCAAGCTCAGAGGTGAGTAACCACTCCTATGCCAGATGTCTCCTAATTAATCATGCTATAAGTTGGGGATGTCAAACATTAATCAATCATATAATCATGTTTGCTTCTATTTAATGTTGCAATGATGACCTATTTCTCGGTACACTAAACACTAGTACCACATGCTAGAAGCATCCTGAACTTTTCAAAATTCTAAGGGAGCCTAAAAGTTTTCTTGTAGTTTTA
Source organism: Lathyrus tuberosus (assembly GCA_022829125.1). Lineage (NCBI taxonomy): Eukaryota > Viridiplantae > Streptophyta > Magnoliopsida > Fabales > Fabaceae > Lathyrus > Lathyrus tuberosus. The sequence continues at coordinate 9,316,614 of JALAZF010000179.1, forward strand.
ATTCTATTTTAAAAGCTTCCCCTTTCACTTCTTGCTCTATTTTTATCCCACGACTTCTGCAAGCTCTTTTGAACTGCCCAACTTCTATACAGACCACTGATTTCTCATTTCCAACCCTCTCAGGTATAGATTATTTATTTTCCTTCCTTTTATAGTAGATGTAATTAGGGATTGTAAGTAAAGGTTTGAAGTAGGGTTTATGTTAGCATACAGTTATAGGATTTTAGGATTATAATCATCCTTTTGACGATTGTGATGGTGGTGGTGATTTCTTTTTGTTCTTTTATTTTCCTAAGAACAAAAAGTTAATGGTTGCATCTTCATCTATACCTAAGGACGCCAAGGATATTGGGCATTATCATACTTCTAATGAACTTATCCATTTTTTCCTAATAGAAGTGAAGGGTTCTTCCATGAAAAATGAAAGGATGGTTACCCTGGAGGCTTATCCACCATCAGAGAGGGTTACCATTCCCATCTCTTCCAATCCTTCATCCCTTTACTTCTACATTTATCCCCCCTTATTCAAGTATATGAGGATTTTTATTCTCTTTTCCTATTTCATTGTAGAGGTCTTAAAGGTCCTCAATGTTGCACCCCCAACTGCTTTCTAACAGTTGAGGTTTTATCAGGGCCTTTGAGATGGTATGCGATGATCTAGAAATTTCCCCTATTGTGGGGGGGGGGGGGGGGGGTATTTTTCTCATGTAATGCTACCTGGCCTTTAAGAGGTGGCTCAGTGTCTTTAGGAAGTCTGTCTTGAGGGCTCTTTTAAGCCCCACTCCAACCACTACAAGAATTAGAGAGACATGTTCTCCCACGTGAGAGGGAGAGGAGGTTTTCTCATGACGTTAGGGGCTGATAGTGGTGTCTCTTTCCCTTGGTCTGAAACAAGATGATTACGTAAAAAGTAGCGTGCCTGGTGTGGAGAATAATTAATAATACATTACAAAAGACCATCTAGCTAGAAGATGATTGTTGATCAGGATTCATTCAGTGAACTAGAGAGAGAGAGAGAGAGAGAGAGAGAGTTGCTTACATGTTTTTTGAGTGTCTAATATTTGCAGGTGTCTAAAGCTCCATAACGAATGGGTGCAACATTTTAAGTTGTTCAAAATGTTGATGGGAAACAGTAAAATGGTATCTTTGAAGCTATCAATGTTATGGTTGGCATGCGTGGGAAGCATTGGAAAGTCAAGGAATGACAAAATCTTTTGTTACGAGGATATATTAGCATTAAAATAATAATAGAAGAGACAAAGCTATTCTCTTAGAAGTAGCTTCAAATAAAATTATATAAGATAGTAGGCATCATATCTAACTGGTGTATGAATCTTAGCTACAAATAAAATCAAACAGGATCGTATATATTGTATGTCAATGATACATGAATCTTAAGGCATGTCTTGGTGTCATGAATGGTAGGGTAGATAAACAACTAATAGTGAGTGGATTAGAAGATTCCCTGACTCGGATTGGCGCTAGTATGTGACGAACCCATGTCATCTCCATTTCTTAAGGAAATGGAGATGAACATTTCTTTATTCAATTAAATGACACGTGGCTTATAATTAAGTCAATGGTTAAGCTTATCTGTTTAAATGAATATAATATTTAAATTAAAAAAAAATATACGAGAAGAAAATAACACAAGCAATACCGTAAAAATAGAACACAAATGCAATCCCTAATTTCTCCTCTGAATGCCTCATTGATCTGCTACTTCGTCATCATTAATAGTCGCCCTAACGTCGTAGCATTGTTACTCTTGCATCTCCCATTTGTTAAATCAGTGTCATCTCCTAACTCTATCTTCTATGCATCGTCGCTGTCACCGTCACCGTAGACTTTTAATATTGTTGTCATCATAGTTTCTAATAACGGTGTTGTCTTGCCATCGTCTTACCATCATTTAACGAGATATTTTTTTTGGTTGGATTGAAAGATTCTAATTTCTTTTATACTTATTTTTTTGAATTGAGTGTTTTGAGTTTCTTTTTTGTTTATGCAAAAATAATAATATTTTACATATGATATTTAAGTAGATTGATGATACCCATCTAGTTCATACTTAATTTATTTGGGTAACATATAATTAATTATCCAATTAGGCTTTTTAACATATCATATTTTCTTAATTCATTTTTTACATATGATAGTAGATTGATTCTCCTTCCATATGCTTTTTAGCCAACATATATTTAATTATCTTGTTGGACTCTTCATAAATTTTGGATAGAAAAATGTAAGTTTCATGGAATTTAGATGCTTTATTTGTTAGTTTAACCATTCGAGGACATAATTCATTGTATCGTTTTATGAAGTCAGCTTTTATGTCCAAATTAATATGACGTCCTTTCCAATCTTGATTACTCCGTGTCCTTGCTTCTCTTGTCTACCTCTTGAGTATATAGTGCGAAGGAATAAGCTTAATATTCATCGCATCCAAACTCTTTATACAAGTGTCTAGATAATCTTCATATTCCTCTTGAAACTCCTCAAATATTTTTGGATTATAAATGGTTTATGCTTGAACAAGCATTTGATCCTTCTTCAATTTCAGCCTTGGCAAGTTATGTCCTGACTCATAATCAACTTCTGATTCATTATTTTGTTTTCCATTTACAACTCTTTCAAAATGGGAAAAATTAAACCAAATTTAACTCTGAATCCAAATGATTTTTCAAATAAGCATCGAAACTCTCACTTAATTAAGTAGATCTCATACGTGCGGGCAAATTTTTTGAACATACGCCTATGCCCATTTTTCCTTCACTCGGAAAATCGAATGTAGCCAAGAATCATCCGAAACATTTTACTCAAGAAGTAAAGCATTCCATGCATCTTAAAATTCTTATCCTTCTTCATGTAGATCAATGCGTGCTTCAAAATATGAGGAAAATTTTGAACTTTTTTGGTATAGATGGTTTACATGCCTTCGGGCTTTTTCCCTTATATTCCAAGTGCATATTCCATAAATTTTTTGAGGAATAACTACGAAAATAGCCTTAGACATTGTTGTATCTTGATATGTTAAAATAGTTTTAGGCTTTTTCCACCTATAAGTTTGAGAAAAGTTTCAAATAACCATTGAAAAGAAGAAATTGTTTCATCATAGAGCAATGTTTCCCCAAAAATAATTGTTTGTCTAAAATTATTAAGTTCAACAAATACTCCCAATGGTTGATAATCCTTATTTGTCTTGTAAGTTGTATCAAAAGTGATGACATCACCAAAATATCCACAATCATTTATCATATGTGCATCAACCCAAAAATATTTGTTATTTTCTCTTCAACATCCATTTGAATGTCATAAAAGAATGAAGGATTTTTATTTAATGAATGATTCCTTTTAGTACAAAGGTAATTCTTATGGTCTTGTCTAGTATAACAAATAATTTATATTCCATCGACTTGCTTGGACACACACTCATAAAAATCTTTTGGTTTTAATCCTGATTCATCAACCAACACAATTTGCGATGCTTGCAGCTCAGATATGCACCGATGAGAACAAATCATATGAACATACCTTGGTGGTTCAAAAGGGTGATTATGTTCATATATAAAGTCAACAACCTTATATTTTCCAATTTTTTTATCAAGGGAAATAACCATACGTGCTTTACACCCGGTTCTAGTTTCTGCTCTAGACTCATTTGTTAAGTAGTCTTGCTTATTGTTAAGAAATGTGGTTGGATATACCTCAACCCTACACAACTAACTTTGTAGGGTGAGGATTGCCCCCACTTATAAGCACATGTTCATACCATATATTGTCCGTTATGTGACTCTTATCACACCCCCTCATTCCCAGGACTAGACATATGGAGCATGGAAATAAATGGAGGGTGACCCGATAGCGCAAAACTGATAGTAGGTGACCCACCAGATCTTAAACTAGACTCTGATATCTTGTTAAGAAATGTAGTTGGATTTAACTCAACCCTAAAAAAATGGCTTTGTAGGGTGAAGATTGCTCCCACTTATAAGCACATGTTCGGGCTATATACTGTATAATGTGAGACTCTTAACACTTATCAATGCCCCGTTTACCCTCTTTAAAGCCCGAGAATCTTCTTGAAGTCATAATTCCATCAATTTTACTTTTATTTCCATATTCTTAACGAATTCCAAATCCAAATATTTTATTATACTCATTATAAAATTCATAGGCACATGCCTCTGATTCAAACTCTATTTCCAAGTGTGGTGTATGATCAACTAAATTTTCTTCATTATTTGGAAAAATACATTCATGAATATTGTTGACCCATTGACCACACCATTACGCGTTGAAATTGATAACTCATTTGAGGCTTCTCATGAAAAAAATATTTTCATTGGGTTAAATATATAAATTCAAAACATTTTTGTATATTAATTAAAAGAGGAACATTTAAAAAACGATTTTACATAATAATTTCTAGTTAAATTGAGTTTTAATGAAAATGGTTAATATTCTTACCCATCAAATGACAATGAAGTGGTAGAACACTAGAACTTTTCCGCACTTTAGACCAAACTCACAGGACATCTACACAACGAGTCGAGAGCGTGACAGTGATATGGGACAGAAGTAAGGTAAATGTTAGTAAGAAGTGAATGAAATTATATAGAAGAGTTACAGATGATTATGGAGATGATGGTGTGGTATGGATCCTGGTTTGTGTGGTTGTATTGAAAATTTTGAAGAATATGCCATTGTTGTGGGTTTCATGTTCCACAATTTTCCCGAAAAAGTTTCGCTCCAAAACTGTTACAACATTATGACTTGAGATATTTTCTTCTCTCCAAAAGTAGTTTAAATGTTATTTATTAAACATAAAATAATATAAATAATCTTAACCATTGATATTATTTTTTCCACGTGTCGTTCAATTAGGAAAAGAAATGTTGATTCCCATTTCCTAAAGAAATGAAGATGATTTAGAGTCGTGTAGGACACCTTATAATGAGACTAAAACCTATTTATAGGAACAAAAAACATATTCCAATTTTAGTAGTTTTTAAGTGTTATTTTTTATCATTTTTAATACTGATAAAATTTATTGGCGGATAATATTTAATAAATCGTTGTTTGAAGAATTTTTTTAAAAGGATTAAAAATTAAAATTAAAATAATTTTTGAGAAATTAGTGCCAAGAACAAGGTAATCCAGTGAGAAAGAGAGAGTTTCTTGAAAATCAAGAAACCATTTGATTCAATAAGAGAGAGAAGATATAAGAGATAACAAAGATGGTTAAACATGTTTTCTATTCACTTTCACAATGAGCGTTAATAGCTTACAAGTGAATCACAATCATCTCTCTACCAACAAGTGAGAGAACAACCTATTTATAGACTACTAGCAAGTGTATCTAATGTATGATGATTAATCTATTACATGACATATATATCACTTCATGAAAAACATACATGTTGCATGTTGCAATATACATGAATAAACTTTGACTACTGCATACAAGATCAAGTTTTGACTACAGTATGTGAATTCCACTCTGTCAAATACTGAATACTTCAACTCTGTTGAATCTTGAAGCTACCCTTTAAAGTTTTGAGTTCGATCCAATACTAGGTTATTACAACAAAGGTATAATTATCCACCTTGGAACAAACTCCAAAACCATGGGAACAAACTAGCTATCAACATACAGTTTTATCAACAGCATACAATGGAAGAACTTGCAGCTTGGTAATGACTTGGTGATCATATTAGCAACATTATAATCACTCGAAACCTTCACCACTTTTACTTCTCCTCTTTCAATTATCTCTTTGACAAAGTGCAACCTAACATTAATGTGCTTAGTTATTTCATGATATGCTGAATTCTTGGACAAATGTATGGCACTTTGACTATCACATTTAACACTGGTTGCTTGACCTTAAAGTTTTATATCCTTGGCAAAACCTTCAATCTACAATACTTCTTTCACAGATTCTGTGAGGGAAATGTATTTAGCTTTAGTGGTTAATAATTTTACAACCTTATAAAGTGTTGCTTTCCTGCTGATTGTTGTTCCAAACATAGTGAAAATATATCTAGACAAATATTTTCTGGTGTCTATACATCCTGCATAGTCAGAGTCTACAAACCCTTTGATTTCCCTTTGGTTATCATGACTTTAAGCCCCACCATAAATCAGACCCTGCTCAGGGATCCTTTTATGTATCTTAGGATCCATTTCAAAGCTTGCCAATGAGCTTTTCCAGGGTTTGCCATGTACCTACTTACAAGGATTACAACATAAGCTATGTCTGGCCAGGTACAGAGCATAAAAAATATCAAAGAATCTAATATACTAGCATATGGTATGTTATTCATATAGGCTCTTTCAACTTCAGTACAAGGATTTTGAGCTATACTAAACTTGAATTGTTGAGGTTTTAGTGTTATAACAAGTTTTGAGTCCGACATACCAAACTTGTCAAGAACTTTCCTTAGATATGACTCTTGAGATAACCATAATTTCGACTGCTTTCTATCTCTTTTGATGTCAATACCTTAGATCTTGGTTGCAGCTCCAAGGTCATTCATTTGAATTTCTGGTTGAGTTTCTCCTTCATCCTCATTACTTCTTCGACGAGGTTGTTTGCAATGAGGATGTCATCCATATAGAGCAGTAAGATGACAAGTCAATTTTCAGGTGGGAACCTGAAATAGACAAAATGATCAAAGTTGTTCCTTGTGAAACCTATGTGTGCCATGAAATTGTCGAATCTCTTGTTCTATTTCCTAGGTGATTATTCCAGGCTGTATAGTGACGAGTTCAACTTGCACATATAATCCTTCTTACCTTTTTATTCATACCATTCAGGTTGCTTCATCAGGATTGTTACATCTAGGTCACCATACAGAAAAGCAGTCTTGAAATCCATTTTCTCAAGTTCTAGGTCAAACCTAGTATTGTACCCCAAATTTTACCCTTAGATTCTTGGATCTTTTGCATATCCTTTTGATTGGTCTCTGTTTTCTCATTTTTAGTAAAATAATCATGCATTTTTCATTAGAATTTAATTTGTTTTATTTCTTTTTTTACTAACCATTTTCAATTATCTTTTTTATTATTTTTAGTTTTACTATTATTATTTATTTATTTATTATTATTATTATTATTAGTTTTATTATTATTAATTTTATTATTAGTTTTATTATTATTATTATTATTATTATTATTATTATTATTATTATTATTATTATTATTATTAGTTTTATTATTACTAAGCTTTATTGTTATTATTAGTTTTATTATTACTAAGCTTTATTATTATTATTATTATTATTAATTTTATTTTTGTTTGTCTTCATGTCCATAAAGGGAAAAATGGTAAGTTGGGACCACTACATTGTAGTACAAACACTTCACATGGATTGTCAACTTGGATTTATCAATGGCCAAGAATCATTCTCACATTTCACATGGATTGCCAACTTGGACTTATTAATGGCCAAGAATCATTCTCATAAAGTCACATGGATTGCCACATCAACACTCCCACCTCATTCACACTATAAATAAGATATCTCTTTCTCTCATTTTTTGGGCACCAACAATACCACACACCATTCTCAAAACCTTGCACATTCATTACATATTTTTTTAAGTCAAATCTTTTATTTTTGTTTTTTTTAGGAATCAAATTTTATCCTTTTCTTTTACTTACATAATACCCATAAACATTCACCATCTTCACCACAACAACAACTTCCATCAAAACACTTTCACTTCCTTATACACAACAAGCTTAACCTTTGCTAGTTTTGGAGTTTGTGAGTATCATTCATCCTTTATTTTTGTTCATACCATATATAGTTAGTAGTTTAGTATATATATATTTTTAGTTTGTGAAGTTATGTTGTAAAAATGTAATATTTTATGTGTTCATGTTTTTATTATTGTTATATTATTATTAAGATTTATTTATTTTTGTACCTAAATATTTCCATTTAAAAAATAAAAAATACGAAAGAAGAGGACTGTTGGAATCTAGCATTCTAGCAGAAACCTCGAACGATTGGTCTCAAGTCTCGCACTTTGGGGTAGCCATTCATTCATTCTTTCGCTCCTCAAAATACCTTTAATTAATTTGGACAAATAAGGACCGTTAAGATCTAGCATCTTGACATAACCCTTTTGAGCTTTTCTATCATCAAAAGCTCGTTGTCCTCAAAACAATTTTCATATTAATTTGGACAAATAAGGACCGTTAAGATCTAGCATCTTGACATAACCTTTTTGAGCTTTTCTATCATCAAAAGCTCGTTGTCCTCAAAACAATTTTCATATCAATTCGGACAAATAAGGACCGTTAAGTTCTAGCATCTTGACATAACCCTTTTGAGCTTTTTTATCATCAAAAGCTTGTTGTCCTCAAAACAATCTTAATCATAACTTAGACGAATAAGAGCCGTCAAGATCTAGCATCTTGGCACAACTCTTCGAACAATTGATTATCTTCAAGGGTTCACTGTCCATCAAATATTTTTCATTTCAACTTGGATGAATAAGAGCCTTCGAGATCTAGCATCTTGGCGCAACTCTTGAATCATTGATTACTATCAATGCTCATTGTCCAACAAACAATTTTTCATACCAATCTTGAATGAAAAGGACTGTTAGAGTCTAGCACTCTGGCATAACCCTTTTGCATTCTTAAAATATATTCAAGCCACTTTTAAACCACTAGCTTTTCCAAGAGATAGCCATTAATCTCTTGTAACTTCTTACTAAACTTTCCTTAGAGATATTCATTAATCTCTTCTCCTAAACAACCAATCCTCATAAGCTTTACTTTCAAGCTTTTCACCCGTAGAGCCAGAACTACGGACGCTTTGATTTCTGAAGTTCATCTTGAGAATACGTAGGCATAGGATTGCGAGATCCTAGCGAGCTACTGTAGCGAGCGATTTTGGATGTGGTTGCGAAGCACTATCGCTCTTTGGTATCTACAGCTCGATTCATTTTTATCCTATTAAAGCTGATGAAGGAAGGGATTTTTGGGTTTTTTGTTTAGTGTGCTCGCTAAGATTTTCTTTCAATCTTATGCCTACGTATTCCCGTTTACCGAAACAGGGAAATCAGAGCGTTCGTAGTTCCTCCTATTCTATGGGAGGAAATGGTGTTTTGGTGTCTTGTTCAAAGCCCAAGACGTGAAGCTAAAGGTGGTTTGTAACTTGTTCAAAGCCCAAGATGTGAAGCTGAAGGTAGTTTGTATCTTGTTCAAAGCCCAAGATGTGAAGCTAAAAGGGTTTGACTTTAGAGAGAATTTGTCATCTCTAAAGAGGGGTTTGTCCGTCACAACTGTTTATAAAGGAGAATTACTTTAACCGGGATTTGTGAATCCGACAATGCCATATTTTCCTTTATAGGAGATTTTTAACCTGAAGGAGAAGACTTTAACTCAGTGTAGAGCAATGCTATCTTTCCTTAGGAATTTCTCATGCTAAAAGAGGGACAGTGGCATGGATGTAGATGATCTAGAGGCTTGCCGTTTACAGCAATTAGATGAAGGGGAAGGGGTTGTTGATGTTTGTGTACTGTGAGCGAGGCACAGCTTTGATGCTAAAAGGTTGATTGGATCAACCAGTGGTTTTCTTATACAAAGCCTAAGAGGAGGCTATGGGCCCAACAATAGGGTGTTTTTATGTGTCTCGTACGAAGCCCGAGAGAGAGGCCAAAAGGGGTTGGTCCTACAAGAGGATCTTTTATACTCAACAAGAGAGTGTTTTTGTATCTCGTACAAAGCCCGAGATGGAGGCTAAAATTTGTTTGGCTCAATAAGAACCTTTTTGTATCTCGTATAAAGCCCGAGATGGAGGCGAAAGGGGTGATTGACTCAACGAGGGAGTCTCTTATGTGTCTCGTACAAAGCCCAAGAGAGAGGCTAAACGTTTGCTTTGCTGGGAAGAATCATTGTACAAAGCCCAAGAGGAGGCTATTGTAACTGTTTCAGTTGAGTGACAGATCTAGTATACTGATTTTAAAGAGAAAATAAGTTCTTATATGAGTAACACTGTGCTCAAGGATTTGATTCAGGGATATTTCCTTTTCTTTGAGGAAACGGGAAATCCAAAGGGTATTTGAGACTGTCCGAGTCTACGGGTTTCCTTCCTATTTAACGAAGGGGTCACTTGAGAATGTCTTTGAGACTCAAGGATATTTGACTGTCCGTGTCTAGAGTTTCATCTTTTGTACTATGCTTTGAGAAACAGTAGTAGACCCTTTGAAAGGACTGTTCTATGAAGATGACTAGGTTCTGTTCCTATACCTCTAGGAGGTCGTCGGGACAATTTGTACGAAGCTCAAGAGGAGGCTGGAAGCTTTTAAGAAGCCGACGGGTCCTTGTACTAAGCCCAAGAGGAGGCTATCATTCCCGGAGGAAGAGATCATTATACGAAGCCTAAGAGGAGGCTGTGAATACTTCTAAGAAGCCGATGGGTCCTTGTACTAAGTCCAAGAGGAGGCGGGGATGCTTTTAGGAAGCCTGTGGGTCCTTGTATGATGCCCAAGAGGAGGCCGATGCTTTTAAGAAGACCGTGGGTTCCCAAACCCCGAAAAATTCAAGACAGTCTATTCACAAGGAATAGATCAAGCCAGGAAAGTTCGAGAATTTGGAAGAAACTCAAAGATGCCATTCACGAGGAATACATTTATCTCTGGGAGTAGAGTTTCTTGACAATTCCTAATGAGGACAGCCGAAGAGAAGACTATATCTGGTGATCCTATTAGGGATCTAGCTGTCTATTTCTACGAATAAACGAAACGGCGTTACCTAGTTCTAGACGTAGTTGCCGAGGAAACTCTAAATATCTATACTATTATTACACAGTTGATATGAGTTTATGAAAGAAGACTTATAGCGAAACAGCCCCACAATACAGTTATATGTATATGAAAGCGGTAAATGAAAGCATATAAACACTTACTCGGTTGTAGAGCTTCCATGCTGTTTGGTTAGTTGTTCGACAAAGACAGAAAAACAACAGTATATTCAAAATCAAAGGAGAAAGTGCTTTGAAAAAGAAAGATTTGGGGCTTACAGCTCAAGGAGAGGCCCAGGGTTTTACCAGTGATTGCACTGTTGAATTTGTACAGAGGGATTTATACAAGTGACTGTGGCCCAAAAAGGTTTTCTGTACAAAAGGGATAGGTCTTACACTCTCTCAAGAGGCCCAAAAAGTTTTTAAAGAAAAAGAGTGGGGCTTATAACACGAGGGTAGGCCCAAATGATTTTTCCGTTTAAAATGGCGATCGCGCCGAGGTTTTCTTTTAACGCAGAGGGACTTACACAATAAGTGAGGCCCAAAGTTGTTTTTGGTTAAAAGGGGATTGGGTCTTACACTCTATTAGAGGCCCAAAAGTTTTGAATGAGTCTTATAGCTCAAGGAGAGGCCCATATGGTTTATTTTTAAACTGGCGACGATCGTTCCGAATTTAAAAATGTACAGAGGGACTTATACAATAAGTGAGGCCCAAAATATTTCTGTACAAGTGGGTTGGGTCTTACACTCTAATAGAGGCCCAAAAAGTTTTTAAAGAAAAGAAATGGGTCTTACTACTCGAGGGTAGGCCCAAGGTTTGTTTTTCAACAGACGATGATCGCGCGAACGTTTTGAAATACAACGGGACTTATACCATAAGTGAGGCCCAAAATAGGTTGTATTTACAAAGGGTTGGGTCTTACAATCTATTAGAGGCCCAAGAGTTTTTTCAAAATGATTTGTGAGGGTTGAATTAATCAAAAACCCTAATTTATTTCCAAAATGTATTTTAATTGAATAAAAATTCAATTAAAATGATCAAAAATTGTTTAACATGTGGGAAACAAATTATGATCTTGGATTAATGCTTCAAAAATCAAGTATTGACCTACAAAATAATTAGAAGTCATTAATCTTTACAAAATCAAGAGGGAAAAAATATTTTAAATGTCAAAAACAATTAAAATATTAATTCTTTTCAAAAATATCAATTATACGGAATAAATAATATTTTTGGGATTTTTTGGAAAAATAAAATATTTCAACATTTTTGTGAATTATTAAAAAAAGAATCAACTCAAAATCATTAAAACTCAGAGAGAAAATAATTTTTGAATCAATTAAATAAAAATCACAAAATTCAAATATTCAAATGTTGGAAAATGGCGCCAAGAACAAGGGCAAGAACACGCGCGTGTTCTGAGTTTCCCAGATTTGCATTTTCTATCAAATCTCACTGAATACTTAATCATATCATGCAATCCACATACCAATCAACTCGTTTCAACCTCACGATCATGTCTATGACAATTAATTTCATTTAAATTAAACATAAAACAAGAAATCATGAACAATCCTCAAGAACCCTAGATTCTGCATGAAGGCTGGGATTTTTGATACACGATTCAAACAATGCAATTATTGAGGGGAAACATTCCATGCATGATTATGAACATATGGCCAAATTATTGTGCAGCAAAAATTATATGGATTGAGAGATGACCAAGTTTAGGCTTACCTCTAGGTCGTGACAGCAAGAGCAAATTGATTTCTGAGTTGGAGGTGTTACAGATGAGTTGTGATGATCTGAACAGCTTCCCTACACCCTATGGAGTGTGTTTGAATGCTTGGACTTGATTGAAACTGGCTGGATCACTTCATGGCATCTCAACTGCAACTTGGTTAAAACCTTGAGTAATTGACTGGTGATTCTGAGAAATCAGTGTTCCAGTTGTTGTTTAAGTGTTTGATCAGCTCATATGTGATGTATATGAGGTGTGTGTGTGATTGGTTTGATTGGAAAAGCTCTCAAACTCAAAACCCGATAGTGACTTGCCTTAGAAGGCACAATTGGAGTGAAAGAAGAGATTTTGAGGAAAGCATCTGTTTGATGGCTTTGGTGTACTCAAACTAATCACAATTGAGCTCTATTTATAGTAGATCAAGTTTGTTTTGCAAGGAATAGTGAATGGCAACTGCTGAGTAGGTTTGGCCAATGTTGGCAAATGAAAATCCAAGTCTCCTCTAGCCATTGACTAGAGGTTAGGGCACAGGCTGCTGGTTCCCTTAGTCTTGGATAAGTCTTGACTGAATTCAGTTGCTAAGAGCTCAGTCCATGCCACCTTGATGCTTCCATTGAATGCTTCAATCCAAAATTGGAGTCTTGTCCCTATTTTGGCAATTCTAGGTTCAACATGTTATTTCTTGTTCCAAAGACTTTGGAGGCTTGGCTCAGTGATTGTCCCCTTTAGATTCAATCCTCAGAGGTGTCCAAGTGGATAGGAGTGTTTGGATTTGGCTGATTTTGGCAAATCGACCAAAAGTGCAAAAATCTACCTTGCCTTGGCAGATTTCAGCAAGGCATCTTGCCAATGTCATATCTCATAGCTCAAATTGAATTTGGTAATGTTCATGGCCATTTTGGAAAACCCTTACATGATACAACAACTTTTTGAACATGTTTGGTTTTGATCTCTTTTGAATACAAGTGAAAAATCCCCCTACATTTGGAAAAAAGTAAAGGCAGATTCTGACTTAGTGAAATTTTCACTAAGTGTTGGAACAAAGTGACTTTTCTTGATTTTGATCACTCCATAACTCAAAATCCATGAGGAATTTGGACATAGGTTAGTATGAAGCTCTTGTAGAGGGCAATGTGATCTACAAATCAAGTTTTGAATGGGGAACAATGGCCTTGTGGTTTAGGAGTTATGGTCCTCCAAAGTTGGCACATTAGTGTCACTTTTTCCATAACTTAGAAATTTTTCTAAGTTTTTATGGTTACCCCTTTTACAAGTTATCCCACTTTCTTTGATTTTTCTTGATGAATGATGATTCAAATCATACATTAACATCATTTTAGGGTTAAAAATCCATTTTGGTGAAAAATCTCAAAAAGTCAAAGTTGACTTTTGTGCACAGTTGACTTTTTATCAGATGAATTCCAAACTGTGCAATTCTTCAGGAAATCATGCCCAAGACCTAAATCAAACTTGACGGACACGTTCCATGGGTGTTATAGGGTGTATTGAATCATGTCTTAGGGTTTGAGAGCATGTCCTGGTCAAAAGTCAAAGTTACAGTTGACTTTCCTCGCGAAACCCTAATTGTGGTGCAGATGAAATTGAGACTTGTTGCTCAAGCTTCTTGGATTAATCCATTGTTGCAAATGGATCAATGTAGTATATTAGAGACCCTCAAATCATGTCTTGGGGTCTTGGCTCATGATTTGTCCCAAAAGTCAACTTAGGGGTAAGTTAGGTCAAGAAACCCTAATTCCTGATTTTTGATGAATGCATCCCCTGAGGTCAAATTGACTTGATGATTGGGTCCATGAGGTTCCATGGAGTATATTCGGTTATGTTTTGGATCATTGGCTTGTGCCCAGATGAAAAATTTCCATCTGGAGGCCCTGGTCGGCCAAAACCCTAATTTGGTGACACTGTCGATCTTGAGACTTGATCCACCTAGAAGGGAGCAGCCTTGTGCTTAATCCTTGAAGTGGGAGTCCTTTTGATCCATTGTGGATATTTTAGAGGCTAGACAAGTTGAAGATCAAGTCATTCCTTGACTGATCCTTTGTCTAAGGCTCTGAGAGGGCTTAAAACCCTAATTTTGATTGTAGTGAATGCTCAACAACCCTTGAGGCATTTGATGAGGCATGATGGTTCATCCATATTGTGATGATGATTGACACAATGATGGGAATCTTAGTGGTCAAAATTTGGGGTATGACAGATGCCCCTATTTAATCTTCTTGGACCCGAAGGTGTGAATGACGAAGGTATTCGGGCATTCGTGGTGCAAGAGGATTAAATATCGGAATACCCGAAATTTTGATGGGTATGAATGGCAGCTTGCGCATTCATCTTCTTTTGCTAAGCAATGATGCTTAGAAAAGGTAGACTTCCCCTCGATCCTGGTTTCCTACCAAGGAACTGGTCTCAGTTTTCTTTTGAAATAAACCTCCCATCGATCCTGGTTTCCTACCAAGGAACTGGTCTAAGTTTCTGATTTAAACTTCCCCTCGATCCTGGTTTCCCACCAAGGACTTGGTCTTAGTTTCTGATATAAACTTCCCCTCGATCCTGGTTTCCTACCAAGGAACTGGTCTTAGTTTCTTTTGTCAATAAACTTTCTTGACAAGGGACGCTATTCGTAGCGGTTTTCCTCAAATTTCCCGCCGGATTTTCCTGGGGAGATGCCATTTGAGTGGAAAAAGTTTTGATGTCAGACTTGCTGGGGAACCCATTCGTCTGAGTTGTAGAGGTACACAAACTTCTCTGTTGGAGACGCCATTTGTCGACTCTATCTGGGGAAAATGAGTCTCTTGAGAGACTGCTTCCGCTTGGGGTCTTACATCATACTTTTCTTAGGATCTTCCCGGAGAAATGCCATATGATGGGCTCCAGTTTTGAGGTGCCGATGACCTTTTCATCAGCAGTCTTTCGGAGAAAGGCAGCTGTACTGCCAAATCTCTGCTTAGGAGGCTTTCTCTGGGGATTTTTTCCTTTAATCCGGGAAAGCAAGGATATCATCTTCGATGGCGAAGAGTGACATCTGTAGAAAGCTTATCTGGCTTTTCAGAGGTTTAAGTTATCAAAGTGGTCGAGTGCCGATTCTAATCCAGAGATACACTGGAGGCGAGATTGTTCAAACGCAGCATTTCCTGATGAGGCAAGAACTGACAACTCGATTGAGAAGACGGTTATCACTAGGGGACAAGACCGACTAGAGTGATAGTGATGCAATATGAAATGTGAATGCAAATCAAATGCATGATGTATGTATGTATATGCTGACAAAACTGACGTGACATACAGACTAACGAGTGAACACGACTGGATACTCGGCCATCGCGGGGCGAAGAAGTACCGGTGGTAAAAAAAAAGTAACAATTCTACCTTGCTTAGGAGAAATAGTCCCTGCGGGGAATACCATTGATCGGGCTTAGGAGATAAGAACTCGGCCGAGGGTATCAGATGGGAAAGCCGCATCTCATACTGTTGATCCTTCGTTCAGGCGTACTGGCCTAGAAGGAGTACTTTGATTCTGCACTTTGAAATTCAAACGCCTTTGGAGACGCGATCGACGCTCTTCCGATGTTCAACAGTCAAAAGCAATTGCCATCTTTAATTTAAAAGCAGAAAAAGTTTTAACAAGTAAATTCATTTTTGTTTCATTTCAAGAATCGCTAATCATGTTAAAACGCCATTCTGTAAAGCTAAAACAAATAAGAATTACAAACAAAAGCACAAGGGCTTAAATTTTATTGATAATATGGAGATCAGCCAAACGCGTGATTCCAAAGAGTATATACCAAGTTTGAAAATGGTAATTTACAGGGAAAAGGGATACGTTAAAACATAACGACCACTATCCTTCTACCAACTTTGAATTCGGGACATCCTGAGCTTCTGTCGAAGATGACCTTGACTGGAGTTTTCCTCCGATGGATGATGTAACTGCTGCTGAGGGACTTGCCTCTGTTGAACATAGTTACTTGCCATTATCCCTAACTTTTGCCTGGATTGTATTTTGAGATTTCCAATCCATCGGGATGATTTTTTTTTTGTCTCTAACTTTTGCCTGGACCGCCCTTTCGGGTTTTCAATCCACCGAGACTTTTTTTAGGCGAAGTATTTCTTGACTACATCAACATTCGTGGGGTAGGCAAATTCATCTCCGTCCATGGTTGCAAGTCTCAAGGCGCCGCCTGAGAAAGCTTTCGTGACCGCGTAGGGGCCATCATAATTCGGAGTCCACTTGCCCCGAGAATCAGTGAGAAATGATTGTATCTTCTTGAGCAGTTTGAAGATTGGCGAGCAGGTCGCGGTCATAAGGAATATAAATCTGGAGATGTAGTTTAAACATCCCAGGAATCCTCTGACTTGTTTTTTAGTTTTCGGAGAAGGCATTTCTTGAATGGCCTTGACCTTGTCAGGATCAACCTCAATTCCTTTCTAGCTGATGATGGACCCTAAAAGTTTCCCTGAACGGACACCGAAGGTGCATTTATTGGGATTCAAGCGGAGTTTGTACTTTCGCAAACGCTCGAATAGTTTCGATAGGTGGGTCACATGCTCCTCTTCTGTCTTAGATTTTGCAATCATGTCATCGACATATACCTCTATTTCCTTGTGTATCATGTCATGAAAAAGAGTAGTCATGGCCCTTTGTTAGGTTGCCCCGGCGTTCTTCAAACCGAACGACATCACCTTGTAACAAAAGGTACCCCATGGGGTAATGAACGAAGTTTTCTCCATGTCTTTCGGCGCCATTTTGATCTGGTTATAGCCCGAGAATCCATCCATGAAGGAGAAAATTTCGAACTTTGCTGTGCTGTCTACCAGCATGTCAATGTGTGGTAAAGGAAAGTCGTCCTTTGGAGTTGCCTTGTTCAGATCCCTGTAATTAACACACATTCTGACCTTTCCATCCTTTTTGGGAACGGGTACGATGTTGGCTAACCATTGAGGATATTCAGATGTAGCGAGGAAACCTGCGTCGACATGTTTCTGTACCTCCTCTTTGATTTTGATGGCCATGTTCGGGTGAGTCCGTCTCAACCTTTGCTTTACTGGCGGACATTCCGATCTTAACAGTAAGTGATGTTCCACAATGTTGGTATCCAACCCTGGCATATCCTGATAGGACCAAGCGAATACATCAGGAAATTATCTGAGAAGCTTTATCAAACCCTTTCTGGCAGTTGGACCGAGTAGTGTCCCAATCCTGATTTCTTTTCTCTCTTTTTCTGAACCCACATTGATCGTTTCCAACAGCTCTTTGTGAGGTTCAATGGACCTTTCCTCCTGTCTGAGTAGTCGAGAGATCTCTTCTAGAATTTCGTTGTCAACTTCTTCTTCAGCCCCAAATATCGGGAACTCAAAGTCGGGAGAAGGCATCGGATCGTATGTTTCAACTGGGTTTAAAACAAGCAATATGCATGACGTGATAATTCGTGTTTAGAAGAGATAGAGAAAAATGCGAGTGTGTGCAGTGTATTTATTTTACTGCTTGTTTTTATTTTTAATTGTTTTTTAGGATTACCATTTTCTGAGAAAAGCGAAAAGAAAACAGCAATTAATGCGGAAATTACAGAACGACATTACTTTATTAATGAACAAGTCGATCCTTGAAACTACAACCCTATAAAATAAAACTCTATCGCTTTGGGCGGAGCAAAGAGGGAAAATTTACAGAAAGCGAGCCCTATCAAAACATCTGTTTCACCTGGGCAGGGTGAAAGGTTAAAAACTGCAATTACTTTGACTGATGAACGATCTTTGGAACCTCGACGGCAACCCATTGGCGGCGAACTCCTCGATAAATCACAAAGTCTGGCACCTTCCTTGATTTGTCTTCAGAAATAACGCTGATTTCTGGTGGAGCAGGATCATTGGAATCTGTCTCCCAGGCAGAGTTGTCGTAGGAGGATTCCTCAGTTGTATTTTGCATAGCATTGGTGCTCTTAGCTGTATCTCCCCATCCAGTTGGCTGGATATCTTCGAGCCTGATACGAGAGCTTTCGGGAGCGGTGTACTTGACCATATAGTTAAATTTTCCACTTGGTTGTCCCAGGGTGTCCCATACTTTCCTGGAACTGGAGGGGTCATCCCTCTCGATGACGTTGACCTCGGGAAAAGCATAGTTGATGAATTCCAGTCTGGCAAACGTTGCAAATTCATCGTCATGTTGAGTAGTTTCTGAATGACCTGAGTGTTGATCCCATGACATGGTGGGGACACATGTATTCTGTTCAATGACGGTCAGCTGATTTTCATTGTTCGGCTGACTCTCTTGCCCCAAATCTCCTGGATAAGGTTGCCACATTGGCAGACCATCCATTGGGCCATAGTAGGTGTAGTCAAAATTGTCTTTCATCGGAGTGTCTTCCTCTAATGAATTTGGCGGAGCACGGCATCCTTCCGGATCACAATCCCCGTATATCATTTCGATGTCTAACCTGGGTATAAATCTCGGACTCTCTGTAGGAAAGCAAAAAGGAGTTTGCGTTTCGTCCTGAGACATATAATCGTCCTTGTTAAGATAGGACTCCCACTCTTCCTCTGTGTCAGAGGGATCTTCCTCATTGATAGCATGGACTGCTTGAGGGACTGGGTGAAGAAAACCTCTACTGTGGAAGAAGTTCTAAATGGGATGAAGACTTCCATCACTGGCAGCTGTCTGGGTACAGGTTGCAGAAAAACCAAGACCCTTCTTTGTTTTATTGTCAATAGGAATGACAAGCTGTCCCCATCCGGTTGTATCGTTACTCTTGACCGCTTTGATAGCATCTTTGTATGAGGAAATCGAGGTTCCTCCTTGGGATTGATTGTCCTTGCCCACCGACAGCGCTTGGAACTGCGTCCCAATAACCTCCTCGGGTTCTACACAAGTAGATAATGATAAGTTACTCACGAGCAAGGCCTGTTCCCCACAGACTGTGACAAGTTGATCGTTCTGAATGAACTTTAGCTTTTGGTGGAGGGTCGAAGTGACCGCTCTAGCCTGATGTATCCAAGGTCTTTCTAATAAACAACTGTATGTTGCCCGGATGTCAATGACCTGGAAAGTGACTTGGAAAGTGTGAGGACCGATAGTTATGGGAAGATCAACTTCGCCGATAACTGTTTTTCTGGATCCGTCAAATGCTTTGACGACAACCTCGCTGATTCTCATCGGAGGGCCTTTGAATGATAATTGCATCAAAGTGGACTTCGACATAACATTCAGGGCTGACCCTGTGTCTACCAGTACACTGGCTAAAGCATCGTCCTGGCAGTTAACTGTAATGTTGAGCGCCATGTTATGACGGCGACCCTCTTCGGGTAACTCCTCATCACTAAATCCCAAATTATTGTAGGAAGTGATGTTAGAGACAATGCTATCGAACTGTCTGATTGTTACATCCTGTTCCACAAAGGCTTGCTCTAAGACTTTCTGTAGAGCCTCCCTATGGGCTTCTGAACTGAGTAACAGTGATAATACCGAGATCTTTGAAGGAGTCTGTAACAGCTGATCAACAATGTTATATTCACTCCTTTGGATGAGCTTCAGCATCTCATCATTATTTTTCGAAAGGCCGGGATTACGGGATTGACTGACTGATGGATCGGGAGCTTCTGTCTGAAGTTCCTTTTCCTTGTTAGGTTCTCCAACTCCTCGGTTGAAGATTCGACCACTCCGTGTTACACGACTGATGTCTGCAATATTCACGACGGAGGGTAATGGAATTTCCTTTCCATTTTCAACTATTGTTGCACCGTATTTGTAAGGGATCGCCTTAGCTGATTCATACGGTAGTGGTCCCAGTAGATAGATGACTATGGGAACCTTCTGATTTTTCTGACCATCATAAGTAATCTCGATCCGTTCCCGGTTGGGAGCTCTAGATTCATCAAGCAGAGGGATGATGGCAAAAACATCCCTGGTCTGGTGACGACCAGAGATTGTGACAACATCCTTGACTTGATTGGCAAGGTAGCTCGGCGTCCAGTTGATGGGTCCAGAACCCGGATATGGGAGAATCTCTCCACGATCCACCTGACCCTGAAGAGCTGCTCTCACAAGGTAACACCATTGGTTACTTTCTGAACAGACACTACAATGGTCATAATTGTGTGGTGGCACCTGGTCACGCCCACTTTGAATACAATGTAACCTCACTAGGTTAGCTTCCATAGATCGGACATCCTGACTTTGACGTCGGGTAGGATTCCTGTTACAGATACTAATCTGCTGAGTATCTTCATCCATATAGATTGGCATCCACCAGTGATTTAACAAGTGCTGAAGTGCCTCCTGGACAAGGGTACAACCTCGATCGTTTTTGCAACCTGGTTTACAGCTTTGATAGTCGTGTGATATTAAGAATCCGAGTCGGACCTGCTAAGCATGCAACTCTACCAGGTTGGTATTCATCACGCGAATATCGAAGATTTGAACCATATTGATCTGATAAGGGTTCCTATTATGGTAGTCTTGGATCCATCCATGATCCATCTGACGCTGGAGGGCCTCTTGTATGAAAGAGCATCCCTGTTTGTTTACCGAGCAAGTCAGACAGGAACTGTAATCGTGTCGTGGCAGATTATGATACTGGCTTTGCCTTGAATGCATTGCCACCAGGTTGACATTTATCGCACGGATGTTGTGGTTCTGAATGACGTTGGAATTCGTGTAAACCATGTTAACTCCACGAACTCGGTGCTCTTGGATCCATCCGAGATCCATCTGTTCCTGTAGAGCTGATCGCACTACCGAACATCCTTGATTGCTTTTAGAGCAGACATCACATTGATGATAATTATGAGAGGGCACATGGCCATATCCACTCTGTCTACAATGCATCTTGACCAGATTGGTCCTCAATAAGAGTACATCGTGAATTTGATAGACATTGTTAGACTCTTTCTCGATCAGGTTGACTGCAGCTTTCTCATGTTGAGGCAGCGAGTTCGTGAGAACATTGGGATTCGTATCTTTGAAAGATAAGAGCCCGCTCCTAACAAGCTTTTGCACGTCGGATTTGAAATTTAGACAGTTCTCTATGTTATGCCTCGATCCTCCTTGATGATAAGGGCATGTCTGATCCACCTTAAACCAAAAAGGCAGATTTTCCGGTACTGTAAGAGGAGACTTAGTCTGAATGTTCCCCTTAGCCAGTAGTAACGGAAATAGTTCTGTGTACAACATGGGTATAGGGTCAAACCCTGATGGTCGTGTTGTACGGTTGTTATTGTATGAAGGACGAGCCTGCTGAAGAGGCTGCTGTGTCCTTTGCTGATTAGGTTGGCTCTGCGCAACCTGAGGTTGATACGTAGGAATAGGCGCAGGGCTGATAGCAGGAGTTACAGCTGCTACTGGTTGATAACGTCGCATTTGCTTTCCGAGAGAGATATTCCCAATATCCTGCTCTTTTTTCTTAGGGAGAGCACTACCGTATCGTTTTGTACTACTCGATGATCCAGCGTCTTTTGCCAAACGTCCTTCTCGGACGGCTTCCTCAAGACGCACTCCCATGCCCACCATCTCGGTGAAGTCACTGGGCGCACTGGCAACCATTATGTCGTAGTAAAATGAGCTTAAGGTCTTTAAGAAGATCTTTGTCATCTCTTTTTCCTCAAGAGGTGGACAAATTTGAGCGGCAATTTCACGCCATCTCTGGGCGTACTCCTTAAAGGTTTCCTTGTCCTTTTGTGACATTGATCTGAGTTAATCTCTGTCCGGTGCCATGTCCAAATTGTATTTGTATTGTTGGACGAAGGCAGTACCAAGATCTCTGAATGTGCTAATCGTAGCACGGTTTAAACCCATGTACCATTTTAATGCGACACCGGTTAAACTATCCTGAAAGTAGTGAATCAGCAGGTCCTGATTCTCAGTCTGAGCTGACATTCGCCGAACGTACATTACCAGATGACTCTGAGGGCAAGAGTTACCCTTGTACTTTTCAAAGTCGGGCACTTGGAACTTGTACGGGACTTTCACATTGGGGACCAAGCAAAGATCTGCGGCGTCCTTTCCAAATAGATCCTGACTGCGAATGGCTTGCAGTTCCTTCTGCATTTCCAAGAACTGTTCCTGGAATTCATCCATTCGGTTAACCATAGTTTCCTTTTTACCAGAAGGTATCTGTGGAGTCTGTCCTTCCTGGACAGTGTGCACCACAGGGGGTGGTACCGTGACTACGGCAGTGAGTCTTGGCGTTTCCCGAAGTTTGTAACCTTCAGGAGTCTTCAGTATGCCCCTGGCATCTTCGCTTTCCCGAAGTTTGTAACCTTCAGGACCAGTGGCATCTGTCGCGATTCCCTGATCTTCAACGATCGGCGGAACATATCCTTCCGGGATATAGTTTGCAGGCATGCCCCAGGGACGGTCTTTCGGCATTTGATACCTAGGATCAAACTTCTCCACTTTGGGCGCTGAGGTGATCTCCGAGATCACAGTCCTTTGTAGCTGAGCTTCTGCCATGGCCTACATGTCGTTACGAAGCTTTCTCATATCCTCTCTCAGAGCGTCGATCTCTTCTTTCAACTCTCTGTTCTCTTCCTCAAGATCATCCATGTTTTTCTGAAGATTAGCCCGAGTATTGTACGAGTGAGACAGTTTGACTCTAGAACCGAGACACAAACGTGAGATTCGTAGGTAAGAAGAATACGCGATGTGAGAATGATGAATGCAATGATTATATTAATTGTTTTTTGGTTTAATCAAAATAAACTTCGACAATTAGATTGCAAATATCAAACGGTGGGGAAACCCCTTTTTATTGAAATTCAAAGGATTGCGGAAATGAAAATACAGTAGATTACAAGGTGCAGAAACAGAAACCTAAGCTAATGGGTCCTGAGTCCTCTCTGAAGAGAAATCGGGTGCTGACTCTGGTACTTTCCTTTTCTTTGACCGGGGCTCTTGGGCCGTTGTCGGGTTGTCATTCCTTTGCCAAGTGAAAGGAGCGAGCAAATTCCTTTGGTCATCCTGATTATCCACAACATGTTGCTTTAAAATCTCAATCAGAGCGTCCTTATCTTTCAGCAGTTACTGTATTTTGATACACTCCACGTTGAGGGTGTGGTACTTGTTCTTCCAAGACCTCCTCTCCCTTTGAACTTTGTTGAGAGTAACCTGAAGCTTTTCAGTTTCCGTCATGAAGTACATGACAGATTCCCTTGGCGGAAGAATCCGTGACGAGGATAAGGTATCTTTAACTTGAGAGCTCTAGTTTGCACCCAGTGGAGATAAGGCTCCACCGAGACACAGTCCGGTTTTCCTAGAGACTCTCGTACTTTATTATGAACATGTTTCCAAGCGTGCATTATTTCTGTCTTTAGTACTCTGTCACTTTCTCCTTCCTTGAAGAAAAGACCTTCCAGATGAACACTCCGTGGGACGTGTCTCATCGGGTATCCAAATTGACGACGGACAAGAACTGGATGGTAATTGATTCCTCCCTTAGTTCCTATAAGGGGTACGTTGGGGAAGTTTCCACGACGTTCAATGATCCTGATTCCATCATAAATCCTATTGCACCAATCAATGTCAGAGTTGGTGAGAGACATGATCTTCTACGACCAACGTAAGGCATTCTTGTGATCCCAGAAAGCAGCAGACTTAGGTAAATGGGAGATAAACCATTTGTAAAGCAAAGGTACACAACATGTGATCTCCCCTCCGCTGTACAAATTCCCTAAGTGTACAGAATGATACGCATCTGCGAGCAAAGTCGGCACAGGGTTTCCAATGAGAAAAACCTTAATAGCGTTGATATTGACGAAGTTATTAATGTTGGGCAACAAAAATAATTCGTAGGTGAGTAAAACAAAGATGCTTTCAAAAGCAGTCCCGTTCCCTATACTAGCGAAGTACAGAGCTTTCTTTGTCAGAAACTGGGCTGGCAAATCTTGTATGCCACCCTTGGTGGTCATGTGAATCCTGACTTCTGACTCATCCAAATGAATTGCCCTTGCAATGGTCTGATCCTTTGGAATTTCTTCCAGTCCAGAAAATGGAGCTCGATCAGTGATATGTAAATCGATCAGATGAGAATACTCCTGCAGCGTTGGTGCGAGCTGGTAATCCGGGAATGTGAAGCAGTGATAAACTGGATCGTAGAACTGAATGAACGCATCCATGATTCCCTCAATCACATGGACCCTAAATAGAGGTAGCAGACCTCCGTACTTGGCTCTGAAAGCCTCTTGGTTTGTGATCATTCTCGCCAAACCTCTCAAATCCTCTAGTTTTGGAACCTTGAAGGTGTACTTATGAGTTCTCCTTCTACCGTAATCCATTAGCGCAATCCTTTTCTCTGATATTTGCAATCATAGTCTTAGTTTAATTTGAAAAACAGAGAGACTAGAAGAGAAGAATTTTTTGAATGTTTTAATGTTTTTTAGATGAATGCATGAATGCAGCACACAAAAACATAGAAAAAACATGGGGTCAAAGGGTCGTTGTCATGAAGTCAAGGCTCTACCCATCCCCAAAGGTTTATACTAGTGACTTTTATACCTGTCTCTCATCATCATAAACTCTTGTCAAGAAAACACCAGCGGGCCGGGAACCGTGCTAGGTGATGTTTTTTGAAGAGTCCTCAGAAGAGGGTGGCATCGCATGACAACTATTTCCGATAGCCTCTGCGCCACTAATTTTCTCCTCAGCTTCTCAGACTTCACAATCGACCCATTGCCTGTGAGAGGGAATGGGTTACATTGGGAAGCCTCCACTGAGGTTGATGGTCGACCTCGTCGCCATCACCTATCTTAAGTGTATACTCAATCTTTCCACATGCAGCATCACACGCATTCCCATTAGCAGAAAAATAAACACATATATCAATCAGGAAAAGCAGTATATATATTTGTCCTAATCATCCTAGACCTTTAAAGCTATGAATCCTATGTTCCTGACAAAAAATGGGTTCCCCGGCGGAAGCCCCCAATCTGTGGTTTTCACACAAGAGAAGAGAAAAAAGGGTAGAAGAGCCCCACGGTGGGTGCCACTTTTAAAGTTTCCACCTAATAGATGGGAAGAGAACAAGATCTCACTACAAATGTGAGAGAGATCCTAATGATACGTCCCTAGCAGAATCGCCAATGATCGTCCCCAGTGAAGTCGCCATTTTTCTGTAGCGAGCGATTTTGGATGTGGTTGCGAAACACTATCGCTCTTTGGTATCTACAACTCGATTCATTTTTTATCCTATTAAAGCTGATGAAGGAAGGGATTTTTGGGTTTTTTGTTTAGTGTGCTCGCTAAGATTTTTCTTTCAATCTTATGCCTACGTATTCCCGTTTACCGAAACAGGGAAATCAGAGCGTTCGTAGTTCCTCCTATTCTATGGGAGGAAATGGTGTTTTGGTGTCTTGTTCAAAGCCCAAGACGAGAAGCTAAAGGTGGTTTGTATCTTGTTCAAAGCCCAAGATGTGAAGCTGAAGGTAGTTTGTATCTTGTTCAAAGCCCAAGATGTGAAGCTAAAAGGGTTTGACTTTAGAGAGAATTTGTCATCTCTAAAGAGGGGTTTGTCCGTCACAACTGTTTATAAAGGAGAATTACTTTAACCGGGATTTGTGAATCCAGCAATGCCATAATTTCCTTTATAGGAGATTTTTAACCTGAAGGAGAAGACTTTAACTAAGTGTAGAGCAATGCTATCTTTCCTTAGGAATTTCTCATACTAAAAGAGGGACAGTGGCATGGATGTAGATGATCCAGAGGCTTGCCGCTTACAGAAATTAGATGAAGGGGAAGGAGTTGTTGACGTTTGTGTACTGTGAGCGAGGCACAACTTTGATGCTAAAAGGTTGATTGGATCAACCAGTGGTTTTCTTATACAAAGCCTAAGAGGAGGCTATGGGCCCAACAATAGGGTGTTTTTATGTGTCTCGTACGAAGCCTGAGAGAGAGGCCAAAAGGGGTTGGTCCTACAAGAGGATCTTTTATACTCAACAAGAGAGTGTTTTTGTATCTCGTACAAAGCCCGAGATGGAGGCTAAAATTTGTTTGGCTCAATAAGAACCTTTTTGTATCTCGTATAAAGCCCGAGATACAGGCGAAATGGGTGATTGACTCAACGAGGGAGTCTCTTATGTGTCTCGTACAAAGCCCAAGAGAGAGGCTAAACGTTTGCTTTGCTGGGAAGGATCATTGTACAAAGCCCAAGAGGAGGCTATTGTAACTGTTTCAATTGAGTGACAGATCCAGTATACTGATTTTAAAGAGAAAATCAGTTCTTATATGAGTAACACTGTACTCAAGGATTTGATTCAGGGATATTTCCTTTTCTTTGAGGAAACGGGAAATCCAAAGGGTATTTGAGACTGTCCGAGTCTACGGGTTTCCTTCCTATTTAACGAAGGGGTCACTTGAGAATGTCTTTGAGACTCAAGGATATTAGACTGTCCGTGTCTAGAGTTTCATCTTTTGTACTATGCTTTGAGAAACAGTAGTAGACTCTTTGAAAGGATTGTTCTATAAAGATGACTAGGTTCTGTTCCTATACCTCTAGGAGGTCGTCGGGACAATTTGTACGAAGCTCAAGAGGAGGCTGAAAGCTTTTAAGAAGCCGACGGGTCCTTGTACTAAGCCCAAGAGGAGGCTATCATTCCCGGAGAAGAGATCATTATACGAAGCCTAAGAGGAGGCTGTGAATACTTCTAAGAAGCCGATGGGTCCTTGTACTAAGCCCAAGAGGAGGCGGGGATGTTTTTAGGAAGCCTGTGGGTCCTTGTATGATGCCTAAGAGGAGGCCGATGCTTTTAAGAAGCCCGTGGGTCCCCAAACCCTGAAAAATTCAAGACAGGCTATTCACAAGGAATAGATCAAGCCAGGAAAGTTCGAGAATTTGGAAGAAACTCAAAGATTCCATTCACGAAGAATACATTCATCTCTGGGAGTAGAGTTTCTTGACAATTCCTAATGAGGACAGTCGAAGAGAAGACTGTATCTGGTGATCCTATTGGGGATCTAGCTGTCTATTTCTACGAATAAACGAAACGGCGTTACCTAGTTCTAGACGTAGTTGCCGGGGAAACTCTAAATATCTATACTATTATTACACAGTTGATATGAGTTTATGAAAGAAGATTTACAACGAAACAACCCCACAATACAGTTATATATATATGAAAGCGGTAAATGAAAGCATATAAACACTTACTCGGTTGTAGAGCTTCCATGCTATTTGGTTAGTTGTTCAACAAAGACAGAAAAACAACAGTATATTCAAAATCAAAGGAGAAAATGCTTTGAAAAAGAAAGATTTGGGGCTTACAGCTCAAGGAGAGGCCCAGGGTTTTACCAGTGATTGCACTGTTGAATTTTTACAGAGGGATTTATACAAGTGACTGTGGCCCAAAAAGGTTTTCTGTACAAAAGGGATGGGTCTTACACTCTCTCAAGAGGCCCAAAAAGTTTTTAAAGAAAAAGAGTGGGGCTTATAACACGAGGGTAGGCCCAAATGATTTTTCCGTTTAAAATGGCGATCGCGCCGAGGTTTTCTTTTAACGCAGAGGGACTTATACAATAAGTGAGGCCTAAAGTTGTTTTTGGTTAAAAGGGGATTGGGCCTTACACTCTATTAGAGGCCCAAAAGTTTTGAATGGGTCTTATAGCTCAAGGAGAGGCCCAGATGGTTTATTTTTAAACTGGCGACGATCGTGCCGAATTTAAAAATGTACAGAGGAACTTATACAATAAGTGAGGCCCAAAATATTTCTGTACAAGTGGGTTGGGTCTTACACTCTAATAGAGGCCCAAAAAGTTTTTAAAGAAAAGAAATGGGTCTTACTACTCGAGGGTAGGCCTAAGGTTTGTTTTTCAACGGATGATGACCGCGTCGAACATTTTGAAATACAACGGGACTTATACCATAAGTGAGGCCCAAAATAGGTTGTATTTACAAAGGGTTGGGTCTTACACTCTATTAGAGGCCCAAGAGTTTTTTGAAAATGATTTGTGAGGGTTGAATTAATCAAAAGCCCTAATTTATTTCCAAAATGTATTTTAATTGAATAAAAATTCAATTAAAATGATAAAAAATTGTTTAACATATGGGAAACAAATTATGATCTTGGATTAATGCTTCAAAAATCAAGTATTGACCTACAAAATAATTAGAAGTCATTAATCTTTACAAAATCAAGAGGGAAAAAATATTTTAAATGTCAAAAACAATTAAAATATTAATTCTTTGCAAAAATATCAATTATACGAAATAAATAATATTTTTGGGATTTTTTCGAAAAATAAAATATTTCAACATTTTTGTGAATTATTAAAAAAAGAATCAACTCAAAATCATTAAAACTCAGAGAGATTAATTTTTGAATCAATTAAATAAAAATCACAAAATTCAAATATTCAAATGTTGGAAAATGGCGCCAAGAACAAGGGCAAGAACACGCGCGTGTTCTGTGTTTCCCAGATTTGCATTTTCTATCAAATCTCACTGAATACTTAATCATATCATGCAATTCACATACCAATCAACCCGTTTCAACCTCACGATCATGTCTAGGACAATTAATTTCATTTAAATTAAACATAAAACAAGAAATCATGAACAATCCTCAAGAACCCTAGATTTTGCATGAAGGCTGGGATTTTTGATACACGATTCAAACAATGCAATTATTGAGGGGAAACATTCCATGCATGATTATGAACATATGGCCAAATTATTGTGCAGCAAAAATTGCATGGATTGAGAGATGACCAAGTTTAGGCTTACCTCTAGGTCGTGACAGCATAAGCAAATTGATTTCTGAGTTGGAGGTGTTACAGATGAGTTGTGATGATCTGAACAGCTTCCCTACACCCTATGGAGTGTGTTTGAATGCTTGGACTTGATTGAAACTGGCTGGATCACTTCATGGCATCTCAACTGCAACTTGGTTAAAACCTTGAGCAATTGACTGGTGATTCTGAGAAATCAGTGTTCCAGTTGTTGTTTAAGTGTTTGATCAGCTCATATGTGATGTATATGAGGTGTGTGTGTGTGATTGGTTTGATTGGAAAAGCTCTCAAACTCAAAACCCGATAGTGACTTGCCTTAGAAGGCACAATTGGAGTGAAAGAAGAGATTTTGAGGAAAGCATCTGTTTGATGGCTTTGGTGTACTCAAACTGATCACAATTGAGCTCTATTTATAGTAGAGCAAGTTTGTTTTGCAAGGAATAGTGAATGGCAACTGCTGAGTAGGTTTGGCCAATGTTGGCAAATGAAAATCCAAGTATCCTCTAGCCATTGACTAGAGGTTAGGGCACAGGCTGCTGGTTCCCTTGGTCTTGGATAAGTCTTGACTGAATTCAGTTGCTAAGAGCTCAGTCCATGCCACCTTGATGCTTCCATTGAATGCTCCAATCCAAAATTGGAGTCTTGTCCCTATTTTGGCAATTCTAGGTTCAACATGCTATTTCTTGTTCCAAAGACTTTGGAGGATTGGCTCAGTGATTGTCCCCTTTAGATTCAATCCTCAGAGGTGTCCAAGTGGATAGGAGTGTTTGGATTTGGCTGATTTTGGCAAATCGACCAAAAGTGCAAAAATCTGCCTTGCCTTGGCAGATTTCAGCAAGGCATCTTGCCAATGTCATATCTCATAGCTCAAATTGAATTTGGTAATGTTCTTGGCCATTTTGGAAAGCCCTTACATGATACAACAACTGTTTGAACATGTTTGGTTTTGATCTCTTTTGAATCCAAGTGAAAAATCCCCCTACATTTGGAAAAAAGTAAAGGTAGATTCTGACTTAGTGAAATTTTCACTAAGTGTTGGAACAAAGTGACTTTTCTTGATTTTGATCACTCCATAACTCAAAATCCATGAGGAATTTGGACATAGGTCAGTATGAAGCTCTTGTAGAGGGCAATGTGATCTACAAATCAAGCTTTGAATGGGGAACAATGGCCTTGTGGTTTAGGAGTTATGGTCCTCCAAAGTTGGCACATTAGTGTCACTTTTTCCATAACTTAGAAATTTTTCTAAGTTTTTATGGTTACCCTTTTTACAAGTTATCCCACTTTCTTTGATTTTTCTTGATGAATGATGATTCAAATCATACATTAACATCATTTTAGGGTTAAAAATCCATTTTGGTGAAAAATCTCAAAAAGTCAAAGTTGACTTTTGTGCACAGTTGACTTTTTATCAGATGAATTCTAAACTGTGCAATTCTTCAAGAAATCATGCCCAAGACCTAAATCAAACTTGATGGACATGTTCCATGGGTGTCATAGGGTATATTGAATCATGTATTAGGGTTTGGGAGCATGTCCTGGTCAAAAGTCAAAGTTACAGTTGACTTTCCTCGTGAAACCCTAATTGTGGTGCAGATGAAATTGAGACTTGTTGCTCAAGCTTCTTGGATTAATCCATTGTTGCAAATGGATCAATGTAGTATATTAGAGACCCTCAAATCATGTCTTGAGGTCTTGGCTCATGATTTGTCCCAAAAGTCAACTTAGGGGTGAATTAGGTCAAGAAACCCTAATTCCCGATTTTTGATGAATGCATCCCCTGAGGTCAAATTGACTTGATGATTGGGTCCATGAGGTTCCATGGAGTATATTAGGTTATGTTTTGGATCATTGGCTTGTGCCCAGATGAAAAATTTCCATCTGGAGGCCCTGGTCGACCAAAACCCTAATTTGGTGACACTGTCGATCTTGAGACTTGATCCACCTAGAAGGGAGCAGCCTTGTACTTAATCCTTGAAGTGGGAGTCCTTTTGATCCATTGTGGATATTTTAGAGGCTAGACAAGTTGAAGATCAAGTCATTCCTTGACTGATCCTTTGTCTAAGGCTCTGAGAGGGCTTAAAACCCTAATTTTGATTGTAGTGAATGCTCAACAACCCTTGAGGCATTTGATGAGGCATGATGGTTCATCCATATTGTGATGATGGTTGACACAATGATGGGAATCTTAGTGGTCAAAATTTGGGGTATGACAGCTACCTTTTTCTTTTTCTACCTTTTTCTTTTTCCACCTTTTCTTTTTTCTACCTTCTACCTTTTCCTTTACATCCAATGCCTTCTTGGATTCCACCTTTCCATTTTTCATCGTAGCAACCGAACTACGAAGGCTCTGAGTTCCTCATTGCACTACGAGGATACGTAGGCACGAGATTGTGAAGTCTTGTCGAGCACCCTAATAATAAAAAACCTCTTTAGGTTTTCTTTCCTTTAACAATAATCATTTACCTTCCTTTCTCAATAAGTTAAAGATTAGAAACAATCCATAAGCTAACATACATTCGACCCTAACTAAATGGTTCCCGTTGAGTGCAACGGACGTGAGGGGTGCTAATACATTCCCCTTGCGTAACCGACTCTCGAACTCAGACATTGGTTGCGATGACCATATTCTTATCCTTTCTTTTTAGGGGTTTTATTTGATATTTTCCCTTTCCTCCTATGGAATAAATAAAGATCGGTGGCGACTCTGTTAATTCCATCCCGCGGTCGTGCGTTTGCGCCTCACGAGGTTGTTCTCATTTTTCGAGGTACGACAGATGGCGACTCTGCTCGGGAGACAAGACTCTTAAGTGAGTCAAGCCTAGTTTAGATAGTAGTGTTAGACTACGAGGGCAAGCTCCTTGTAGCAACTAACATGAAGGCTCCTCTAGAGTAGACCTATTTGTAGATCTCGTTATAAAATAGCTAGTCTGTTGCATGACGCTGATTCATGAAGGGTCCGTGACTCTAGGTCCCCCATTTAGAACCAGTGCTATTTTGGTGGTTGCGTAATATTGGGCTTCAAGGATATCTCCTTGCTCCAACCAATATGAAAAACCCGATCAGAATAGATCTTTTCGTCACTCTCGTTGTAAAATGGCTAGCCCGTTGCATAACGTTGATACGACTAAGGTCCGTGACTCTGAAACCTTATAAAAAACCTAGAAAATATCCTGTGAGTGGGTTTATGGGTAGATAATCTAGAACTATCCGTTATAGGGAGACCTACCTAATAGGATGTTCTGATTTATTCGTGTTATCTCAGATCCTAACCATGCCTACCTTGCATTTTCTTTCTGCATCTCGTGTTGCATGACATGGCATATCATTTGCATTTTTGCATGATTCATTGCATGCGCTTGTCTGTTCAACAACTCATCTCCAGTTGTCCCTATCTTCCAGTGTTTCCTGTCAGTCGTCAAGCTGATTCCTCGACACCGATATAGGACTAGAGCTAACATCAGACGCAGAATGTCAGAACAACCCTCTGCCAGGGCAAGTGAAGCTTCAGTCGACTTCAGCTCAGCTATTTTCCAAAGACAAGCCAGCCCATCCACGTTGTTGACTAGTTACTAGGCCATGTTTCTTATTGTTTGCGCTTTCCTTTGTTTTGTACTAGCTGTTTGCTTCTAAATTATGTTTGTACTTTCAGGTTAATGAAATAAGCATTTGCAACTTTTTGATTCAATTCATTTGTGTTTGCTATTTACTTCTTAATGGTTTCTCTTCCAAGAAAAATAAAAAATTTCTCTTGTCCACTTTCTTTTGATTATGCAAAGATTGGAGGGAGGGTGATGAAAACGTCATACCCAAATTGTTGTTAGTATACTTTCAAATCAAAACTTTGCTGATGATGTAAGGCATTGTTTCAATCCCTAAACACTGGACAAATAAGGAAGTTAACCCCTCTTTAACCCCTTCGAGCCTAGAAGTAGGAGTTTCTTTCTTTACAAATAAAAACCCGCAATTTTAACCTGGGGCAGGGTAGTTCTCACTTAACTGGGTTGTGCATTCAATTACAAGAGCAGAATTTAAGACGCCTCTCAACAAAGTTCACAAATGTTCCTTCGCACACAACAAGCAAGTGTCGAAGATGTCTTTCAAGTCAAACGCCAATGATGATTCACTGTAATCCTTAAGCCAGGCAGTCACTAAAAAAAAGACAAAAAAAGAAAATAAAAGAAGAAAGAACAAGCTTGTATGACAACCAAAAGTTGTAAGGAAGCAGTGACTGCCATTTCAAAGTCCCTTAACTCCTGAACCATCATTATTATCATCAGTGCAATTTCCTAACCTATGGGAACCTGAGTGCATAGTTTGAGTTAACTGAGCATAAGACTGGAGATCATCACGTAGATTGGGTGGGTCACAAATAAACTTTGAGCCTTTATCCTTTGTTTCTTAAACCGTGAACCAGGCCACGTTATAACCCTCAAAAGACCTAATTGAAGCGAGGTTATTTTGAAAGCATACTACAGCAAGGTTGCGTAAACTGACTCCAAAAGATCTTTGCAGATCATCTATTTTGGACATTACACCCTTTGCTTAAACTTTTCACTTTAATGTCTTGAACCACCATGTTCTGACCAGTATCCCATATACTTGGCACGTCTTTCAAAATGATTTTGATTTCAAAAGTTGCATGAAGTTTGCATTTACCATGTTTGTACAAATACTTTTGTTTGCAAGCTAGCTTTTTTCTTAAGGAATTTTCAAACATTTGAGAAACTTGGTCAGTGATCCTATCAGGGGCAAGTTCCTTCCATATCCTGTTGAGAATCAGTTCAAGATTTATGGTTTAATGGCGACTTCTCAGATTTGGTTTATCCAGAAAACCTTTCAAGACTCATATTGGGGCAAGCCTTCCCATTGTACAGTAAAACAATCATCTTTCAAGATTCAGACCGGGGCAAGCTTTCTAAGAGCACCATGAAACGGTCCTTTCCAGAATCAATCAAGTTGAAGCAAAGACCAGCTCGTCTACAACAGTAAGCTAATCTGGGGAAATTTACTTAAGCAATCCCCAAACAACTCTTCATCCTTCCTACAAGGACCATTATTTGATACAGTTTACTAGTGTGGCAGATGATGTGTTCAGCAATAGCATCTCTAGTCTCAAGCAGAATAATAGTGACCTCCGTGTTGAGGAATCAGTCTTCCAATCTTGTCTTCCTAGAGAGTTAAACCATGTCGTCGACATCTGCATTCGTATTTGATCATATATCATCTGCATAATTTATCCATATGCATAACATGAGTGTTTCATCCTCATTTGCATTTCTCCCGAGGTCGTGTTGTTATCCGCGTCTTACCTTGTAGTCAAAGTTCAACTTACTTGGCACCTACCAAACAGATCATGTCGTGTCTATCTGACGTTTTTCCAGATATGACCTTTCTTATCCGATGTTTTTCCGGATATGTTTGTTCTTCTTTTATGTCCAATGCTATTCTTGGATGTCTTCGTCTGTCTTTTCTCCAATTCCGTTCTTAGATGTCGTTTATTTGTCTCTTTCTGATGTTTTTCCAGATTGAGTCTTTTGTTCTGATGTTTTTCCAGAACCTATCTGATTTTTTTCCAGATATTTCGCTTTGTTAATTCTGATGCTTTTCCGGAATGACATTGCTTTTGCCATCTGATGCTCTTCCGGATGTGTTTCTCTTTCTGATGTTTTTCCAGATTGAGTCTTTTGTTCTGATGTTCTTCCAGAACTTATTTGATGTTTTTCCAGATAATCACTTTGTTTATTCTGATGTTTTTTCGGAATGACATTACTTTCACCATCTGATGCTCTTCTAGATGTGTTTCTCTTTCTGATGTTTTGTTCTGATGTTCTTCCAGAACTTATCTGATGTTTTTCCAGATAATCGCTTTGTTTATTCTGATGTTTTTCCGGAATTTCATTGCTTTTCCATCTGATGCTTTTCTGGATGTGTCTCTCTTTCTG
This sequence comes from Lathyrus tuberosus, assembly GCA_022829125.1. NCBI lineage: Eukaryota > Viridiplantae > Streptophyta > Magnoliopsida > Fabales > Fabaceae > Lathyrus > Lathyrus tuberosus. The sequence goes on from JALAZF010000179.1 coordinate 9,351,788, forward strand.
ATGTTTTTTCAGATTGAGTCTTGTGTTCTGATGTTCTTCCAGAACTTATCTGATGTTTTTCCAGATAATCATTTTGTTTATTCTGATGTTTTTCCGGAACAACATTGCTTTCATCATCTGATGCTTTTCCGGACGTGTTTCTCTTTCTAATGTTTTTCCAGATTGAGTCTTGTGTTCTGATGTTCTTCCAGAACTTATCTGATGTTCTTCCAGATATTTCGCTTTGTTATTCTGATGCTTTTCCGGAACAACATTGCTTTCATCATCTGATGCTTTTCCGGATGTGCCTTTCTCTTTCTGATGTTCTTCCAGATTGAGTCTTTTGCTCCTGATGTTTTTCCATAGAACTTTTTGTGTCTATCTGATCTTCTTCTGAATATGACCTTGTTTATCTAATGTTCTTCCAGATATAATGTTGCTTATCTGATGCTCTTCCGGATATGTTTTCAAAACCCTTTCCCATACATTTAATGCTCTTCTAAATGTTTCGTATGTATCTTTAGAATTCTTGTCTTCATCTAATGCTCTTCTAGATGTCTTCAATTCGTTTCTGACTTTGGTTAACGGCTGCTGAATGTTTTCGAGTCTGTTTCCATTCTCCATCCAATGCTTTCCTGGATGTGTGGCGGAGTTTATTTGATGATTTTTTGAATATCTCTTATATGCGTCCCAGAGTTCCTTCAATGCTCTTCTGAATGTCTCAGTTGTCTGATATTTTTCCAGAGTTTATTCAATGCTCTTCTGAATACCTCTGATGTTTGCTTGAATGTCTCATGTATTTCCCTGTTTTTTTCTCCTCACCTCATTCAATGATCTTTTGAATGTTGTGACTCTTTTCCATCAAGTTTCCATTCGTGATGACTTATGATTCCCCAATGGAGACCATCTTTCCAGTGCTGCTTCCATTGAGGATTCTATGTTATCTTTTCTTCTAAAGTGTCAGCCGGTCATGCTTGAACCAGTTGATCCTTCACTTTAGTTTTCCCCTGTTTTGTTTCAGCTTCCCCAGTGTTGTTGTCATCCCCAGTGAGTGATTGCTCATCGTGTGGACTTTGTCCCCGTATGCTTTCGTTTTTGCCTGCATTTTGCATTTTGCATTTATCATTCCATCATATTAGAGTCCGTAGCATGTCAGCATTTGTGTTTGTCTCTCTTTTGTCCATAGCATTGCATGTCAGTGCATCTAAGGGCAAAAATTTCGGTTATCTATATTTAAATATCTTTCACCATGATTTCACAAGAACTATCGTCCCTCATGTCATCCGGTAAAATATTTAAATAGGGGCAACTGTTGTACCCCAAATTTTACCCTTAGATTCTTGGATCTTTTGCATATCCTTTTGATTGGTCTCTGTTTTCTCATTTTTAGTAAAATAATCATGCATTTTTCATTAGAATTTAATTTGTTTTATTTCTTTTTTTACTAACCATTTTCAATTATCTTTTTTTATTATTTTTTGTTTTACTATTATTATTATTTTATTATTATTATTATTATTATTATTAGTTTTATTATTATTAATTTTATTATTATTATTTTATTATTATTATTATTATTATTATTAGTTTTATTATTACTAAGCTTTATTGTTATTATTAGTTTTATTATTACTAAGCTTTATTATTATTATTATTATTATTATTATTATTATTATTATTATTACTTTTATTTTTGTTTGTCTTCATGTCCATAAAGGGAAAAATGGTAAGTTGGGACCACTACATTGTAGTACAAACACTTCACATGGATTGCCAACTTGGACTTATCAATGGCCAAGAATCATTCTCACATTTCACATGGATTGCCAACTTGGACTTATCAATGGCCAAGAATCATTCTCATAAAGTCACATGGATTGCCACATCAACACTCCCACCTCATTCACACTATAAATAAGATCTCTCTTTCTCTCATTTTTTAGGGGCACCAACAATACCACACACCATTCTCAAAACCTTGCACATTCATTACATATTTTTTAAGTCAAATTTTGTTTTTTTGTTCTTTTAGGAATCAAATTTTATCCTTTTCTTTTACTTACATAATACCCATAAACATTCACCATCTTCACCACAACAACAACTTCCATCAAAACACTTTCACTTCCTTCTACACAACAAGCTTAACCTTTGCTAGCTTTGGAGTTTGTGAGTATCATTCATCCTTTATTTTTGTTCATACCATATATAGTTAGTAGTTTAGTATATATATATTTTTAGTTAGTGAAGTTATGTTGTAAAAATGTAATATTTTATGTGTTCATGTTTTTATTATTGTTATATTATTATTTAGATTTATTTATTTTTGTACCTAAATCTTTCCATTTAAAAAATAAAAAATACGAAAGAAGAGGACTGTTGGAATCTAGCACTCTAGCAGAAACCTCGAACGATTGGTCTCAAGTCTCGCACTTTGGGGTAGCCATTCATTCATTCTTTCGCTCCTCAAAATACCTTTAATTAATTTGGACAAATAAGGACCGTTAAGATCTAGCATCTTGACATAACCCTTTTGAGATTTTCTATCATCAAAAGCTCGTTGTCCTCAAAACAATTTTCATATTAATTTGGACAAATAAGGACCGTTAAGATCTAGCATCTTGACATAACCCTTTTGAGCTTTTCTATCATCAAAAGCTCGTTGACCTTAAAATAATTTTCATATCAATTCGGACAAATAAGGACCGTTAAGATCTAGCATCTTGACATAACCCTTTTGAGCTTTTTTATCATCAAAAGCTTGTTGTCCTCAAAACAATCTTAATCAAAACTTAGACGAATAAGAGCCGTCAAGATCTAGCATCTTGGCACAACTCTTCGAACAATTGATTATCTTCAAGGGTTCACTGTCCATCAAATATTTTTCATTTCAACTTGGATGAATAAGAGCCGTCGAGATCTAGCATCTTGGCGCAACTCTTGAATCATTGATTACTATCAATGTTCATTGTCCAACAAACAATTTTTCATACCAATCTTGAATGAAAATGACTGTTAGAGTCTAGCACTCTGGCATAACCCTTTTGCATTCTTAAAATATATTCAAGCCACTAGCTTTTCCAAGAGATAGCCATTAATCTCTTGTAACTTCTTACTAAACTTTCCTTAGAGATATTCATTAATCTCTTCTCCTAAATAACCAATCCTCATAAGCTTTACTTTCAAGCTTTTCACCCGTAGAGCCAGCACTACGGACGCTCTGATTTCTGAAGTTCATCTTGAGAATACGTAGGCATAGGATTGCGAGATCCTACCGAGCTACCTTTTTCTTTTTCTACCTTTTTCTTTTTCCACCTTTTCTTTTTTCTACCTTCTACCTTTTCCTTTACATCCAATGCCTTCTTGGATTCCACCTTTCCATTTTTCATCGTAGCCCCGAACTACGAAGGCTCTGAGTTCCTCATTGCACTACGAGGATACGTAGGCACGAGATTGTGAAGTCTTGTCGAGCACCCTAATAATAAAAAACCTCTTTAGGTTTTCTCTCCTTTAACGATAATAATTTACCTTCCTTTCTCAATAAGTTGAAGATTAGAAATAATCCATAAGCTAACATACATTCGACCCTAACTAAATGGTTCCCGTTGAGTACAACGGACGTGAGGGGTGCTAATACCTTCCCCTTCCGTAACCGACTCCCGAACTCAGACATTGGTTGCGATGACCATATTCTTATCCTTTCTTTTTAGGGGTTTTATTTGATATTTTCCCTTTCCTCCTATGGAATAAATAAAGATCGGTGGCGACTCTGTTAATTCCATCCCGCGGGCGTGCGTTTACGCCTCGCGAGGTCGTTCTCATTTTTCGAGGTACGACACCTAGCCACAATGGCAAAGAGCATTCTAATGGATCTATGTTTCACAATAGAAGAGAATACATCATTGAAATACACTCATTCCTTCTGAGTGAAGCCCCTTGCGATTAGTTTAGCCCCTGCAGGTTTCTTGATCTACTTCTAGGTGTGGTTTTCATGAAGAGATTTGATCTCATCATCCATTGCCTTCAATTATTCCTTCTTATTTCTACTCCTAACATTTTCCTTATAGTCTCTAGGTTCTTCATCAAGGATATCATTAGTAGAGATTAAGGCAAAATTTATGAGATATGTATAACCAAGTATCTGAGGTGGCTCGATGACTCTTCTCAGTCTACCTCTAGCTAGCAGGTAGTCATCACTAGTTTCTTCATTTGCTTCAGCATATTGTTCTTCTTCTGCAACTTCATCTTGGTTCCCACCTTGATTATGCAATTCATCTTCTATGTGCTCCACCTCAATTGGAACTTCTTCCCGATCTTGCTTCTCTTCAGAGATCTCTCAAATTGTACCACCATCATCAGTTTTCTTAAAAGTCATCCCAGCTTCATTGATAACTACATCACAACTTGTGATGCACTTCTTGTGACCTGGTTCTTGGAATCATAACCTGTAAGCCTTGACTCCCTCAGGAAACCCAAGGATCATGAATTTCACAACTCTAGGTTTGACTTTGTTTTGCCTAATGTGAGCACAGGCTACACAGCCAAATACTCTAAGTCTGTCAATATTTGGTGGATTACCTGACCATACTTCTTCAGGTGTCTTCATCCCCAAAGCAGTTTAGGAACGCATGTATATTAGGTAGGATGCAGTCACAACAACCTCAACCCAATACACATTCTTCAATCCAGCACTAACCAGCATGTATCTCACCCTTTCAAGGATTGTTTGATTGAACCTCTCATCTAAGCCATTTTACTAGGGAGTAGCTGAAGCAACCTTGTGCCTTGCAATACCAGACATAACACAATAACTATTTAATGTATTATTGCAAAACTCAAGGCCATTATTTGTCCTTAACCTCTTGACTTTCCCTTCAGTTTGATTCTCCACTAGAGTTTTCTAACTTTTTATGTTTTTAAAAGTCTCATATTTAGTTTTCTGAATGAATATCCATAGCTTTCTAGAGTAATCATCAATTATGTATAGAAATCATCTTGCACCTGAGTGTGAGGGATTTCTTGAAGGTCTCCAAAGATCATCATGGATGTAATCAATAGATCCATTTGTTCTTTGTTGGTCTTTGTTGAACTTTACTTTGCAGGCTTTACCAAATATACATGGTTCACAAAACTCCAACTTTTCGACCTTATCACCCCCTAGAAGATTTTGTTTGCCTAATTCAATCAGTACCTTTTAACTAACATGGTCAAGTCTCATGTGCCATAACTCGGTCTTTGTCAAAAGCTTTGATGATGCAATATCAGCTGAACCACTTATTACCTCAACTTCAAGGGAATACAAGCCTTGCTTCTTGACGCCTCTCAAAACTTCATTTGATCCCTTCATAATTCTCAGGATACCTTGCCCTCCTTTGAACACATATCCTTTCTTGTCTAATTCACCAAGAGAAATTAAATTTCTCTTCAGGTTAGGTACATACCTGACACCTATCAACAACTTTATGGTTTCATCATGAAGCTTGAACCTCATAGATCCAATTTCGACAATCTTGGAGGCTTTATTGTTTCCCAACAACACTGATCCACCATCTTGATCACATAATTCCTCAAACATATCTTTGTTTGGAGTCATGTGTCAAGTTTAACCTGAATCCATAATCTATTCCTTGCTAGAATTGTTGCTTGAAACCACCAGGACATCAGATGATTCATAATCATCTTGAACAATAGGTGCATTACCATTGTCCTTTTATCACCATAATTCATTAGCTTATCAGGACACACATTTCTTGTATGACCTTCCTTATTACAGTGGTAACACTTAATAGCATGAGCATCACCACCATAAGACCTTTGTCGAACTTTACCCTTCTTCCTCTCAAACTTACCATCCTTCTTTGAGAATTTTCCTTTTATGGACATACATTCACCAATAGATGATGGCTTGTAATTCTTCCTTTCATTTAAGTCCTTAGAGTACAAGACCGATTAAACTTCTTCAAAGGTCAGAGACTCTCTTGCATACAAGAGAGTTTCTTTGAAATGGATGGATCTTGGTAAAACACACAACAACAACAATAACAATGCTTGATCTTCATCATTGATGCTAACATCAATATTTTCTTGATCAAGAATCAGCTTGTTGAACATATCCAACTGCTCAGTCAACGCTTTGTCTTCACTCATCTTGAATGAATTGAACATATGTTTCAGGTAGAGACGATTGACCAAGGACTTGGTCATGTACAAACCTTCGAGTTTAACCCACACAACTGTTGCGGTTATTTCATTTAAGACCTGCATGAGAACCTTATCACCAAGGCTTAATATGATGGAAATGTGGGTTTTCTCGATCATCTTCGTCTTGTCCTTCTCCGTTAGGGAAACATCCATGTTTTCAAATCCCTCCAGCGCTTCTAGCAGACCCTGATGAACAAGAAGGGTTTGCATCTTCAAGCCCCATAATCCAAAATCATTTACTCTAGTGAATTTTTCGATCTCATACTTTGTTGATGGCATCTTCTCCACACTCACCGCACCAGTTTGTTGAGAAATTAGTGCCAAGAACAAAGTAATTCTATGAGAAAGAGAGTGTTTCTTGAAAATCAAGAAACCTTTTTTATACCAGAAGAGAGAATAGAGAGAAGAGATAACAAAGATGGTTAAAACACAATTTCTATTCACTTTCACAAAGTGCATTTATTGTTTACAAGTGAATCACAAGCATCTCTCTATCAACAAGTGAGAGAACAACCTATTTATAGACTCTTAGCATATGTATCTAATGTAAGATGATTAATCTATTACATGACATCCATATCTACTTCCTGAAAAACACACATGTTGCATGCTGCAATATACATGAATAGACTTTAACTACTACATATAAAATTAGACTTCGAATACAATGTGTGCATTCGCCAGAGTCGAATTTTAAATAATTTGACTCTATCGAGTCCTAAAACTACTCTTTACAATTTTGAGTTCGATCCAATACTAACTTATTACAATAAAGCTACAATAACTATAATTTATAGGGATAAAAAACTATTTAGCATGTTGACTATTATATATTTTAATTATCATAACTATAAAGTGGATAATATTACTGAATAATGATAGATAAAATTAATTTTTTTTAAAGATGATAGATATAATACTAATTAGATAATACAATTACCAGAAATTAAATTAATTTTTTTTAAAGTGACAATATGTATTAGATAAATCAATTTTACAAATATATAAATATCTTGAGAAAGAAGGAGTAATTTTTTAAGGGTTTGAATAGAGGTATTTAATGACAAAATTAGAAATCCAGTAGTCCTTTCAAAAATGATATTGGACCATATTAAGAAGAGAGAGAAATTGGACTAGAACTTGAATTATTCTATTTACCTTTTTTGACGCAAAAAATATCATTCTTTTTACGTTAGAAGCATCTTTCGTCTGCCGTTGAACAAATTCAGCATTCAGAAGTTTTATTCATGTTCAAATGTAGCCTAGTTCTTGGGTTTACGTTATTACTCCTATCTATTTATTTTATATTGAAAATAGATTTACTAAATTATCTTTAGGCTTTGTTTGAAAATTTAGGTGGTTTGTTTTATATAAAAAAATAGAATGATTGAGAGAAAATAATAGAAGGATTTAGGTGGGGAGGGTTTTGGGACAATTATTTTTATTCAAAAATTAATTAGATGAAAAGAACTAATACGGTTCAATTTGAAGAGTTAAGAGATCAATATGACCATTTTTAAAGTTAAGAATTTGAAATGAACCTCAAAGTTAACATACGAGACAAAAAAGATATTGTTTCGTTTTTGAACCAGAAATGTGCAGTGTTGCGAAAGTTGCAGTAGATGAAAATTTCTCATGCGACAAAGTGGGTGGTATACTTGCAAGGTTAGCACTCTGGCGCTCAAGTCACTATGTGAATAATGAGAGAGTAGTCAAATTGTGTTTGAAACTTGTTACTAGATATGGCGTCATTCCTTATATATAGGGAGGAGGAATAATTGTCTCGCTATCTTTTAGACGTGAAAGCAAAAATCCGTTGGATCTACTTAGGGCATGGATCTTCTGGAGCTGGGTACATAATATTCTAGTGGTCAGAAGAATATTCTAAAAGTCAACAGAGTGATTGTCCGGTACATTTGAATCCGGGGTGTTCCGTTCCAAGATGACCAGGCCAATAGAGAAGTGGCCGAAATGAGGGAGATATGCCAGGCCTAGAAAAGTTTCCCCTAAGACTTTCGGAAGCTCTTAGGAAACAGGGAAAATTTTATGTTCTATTACCACATACTCGTCTATTTTTTCTGTATCACCCTACTCTTCTTTGTGGATCCTCGGTCCTTGCTTGACCCACTAGTTTCATGGCAGAGATTGCGGTGGAAGACTATTCTTGTGTTAAACCATAATATATAACCCACCAATATGTTTTTGATCAGAGGAAAGAAATGTCATTTGGTCCTTTAGAAATAAGGGTTTCTTCTGATTTGGAAATCCTACTGGATCCGACAAAAAAAGAGAGGATATTTAACCAGTTTGAAAGGTGTTCTATTCCTTTTTATGCTTGTATTTTTCAGGACTTGGATGTCCGTCTTCCACTAACTTCTTTTGAGAAAGAGGTTCTATACCACCTCCGCATTTCCCCTTCAAAACTCCATCCGTGTGCCTTGGGTTTTTTCAGTGTATTCCAATATTGGTATGAATACCATAGGAAGACGAGTTTGGCTTCTCAGGATCTCTTTTTTCATCTTTTTGAAATATGTCATACCTCGAAGGGTGTCATTGGTCATGGGATTGTTTCCCTTCGTTGTGCTCAAAATATAGTCCTCAAGGTTTACGTTGATAGTTGGAAGTTTTTTAAACTTGATAACTTCCTAGCTAAACCTCTTTCTCCTCTTGCTCATGATGAGTTTTGTGTTGTTCCCCCTATTCCCGACGGGCAAACTGGCAGCGACAATTATGGCCTTATGAGCTTTTCTCAGAATATGCCAAGAGTTATTAGGTGTCTTATGAAGCTCTTAATGAGGTTGATATAGATATGAAGGCGATTATAGTTTCGTTTTACGATGATCTTATACCTTGCAAGGAAGTGGCAAAATATGATTTTGTGGAGAGACAGAGAAAGGTGTTTGGTAAGTTGTTTATTTCTTTCTTTTGTGAACATACAGACTTGTTTAGTCTTTACTTGTTTACTTTACTTCCTTCTTTACATATAAGTACAAGAAGAATTTGACCCAGTTAGAGTCCGGGGTTACCCCTATTACATTGATCAATTCTGAGGATCGACCTAAGAAGAAACATGTCAGAACCATTTAGCTGCCCCAATAAATATCAGGTAAAGAGGATAAAGTGAGTGAAGATTGACTATGTGACCGATACACTTGGGTAAGAAGGTGCTCCTCTTTGTTTGCCTTCCCTTTTGGTCGGTCATGTCTTTCGACACTCTATGGGAGTAAACAATCTTGTTTCTTTCGGATGTCATACCCCAAATTTGTCTTACCCTTTTATTTTTCCTGTCTCAAGCATGTGTGCAGTATTGGTTGGAATTCAGTGGAAGTTTGACCTAACCTAGGTCAAACAAGTGGCTTGCTTCATTGCCAAGTTACCAAGGCTATGACAAAATCAAGTTGTTTCATGGTTGATAGTCATCAAAAACCAGTTCACTTTCAAATAGGGTTTTGGTACAGTTTCAGTGCAGTACACATATCAAGTCATGATGCTCTGATTTCAAGGTGTTCTTGTTCAAAAAGTGTTTAAGGTGAATGTTTTGGTTTATCAAGATACAAGTGGCAAAGTTCAAGGATTGGTTCAGTGATGGATTCATTTTGATTCAAGGCTTTAATTTATTCCCATATTTTAGTTCATTTAAGAAGAATTCAAAGTGGTTTCAAGTGAATTTTTGGATTTGGCATCCACATGAAAAGTTCATTCAAGAATGTTATCGGTTTTATTCAAGTTCAAAGATTTGTGGAATCAAGCATGGTTCAAATGAGTATGGAGGGTGCAAAGTAAATAACGATTCAAGACAATTCAAAATTACAAGTCCAAAGTCCACATTCATACAAAAGATTCTACAAAAAAATATTGGATCAAATGTACAAAAATGAGGAAAACAAGTTCATGAATAGGGTTGATGGTCACGTAGTATGGGGCACCGAGAATTTTCCTCGCGTAGTTCGATACGAAGATCTCATTCAGAATAGATTTCCTTGATGGAGTTGTTTCCTGGAAATGATTGACACACGCAACAAATAGTCAAGGAAGTCCATGACTCTGAAACCCTTGTTTAGAACCCGATGTCGATGGCCACGTAGTATGAGGCCCCGAGAAGCTTTTCTAGTGTAGTTTGATACGAAGATATCACCCAAAAGAGATTCATATGATGAAGTCATCAACTGACATGCTTATGTTGTGTGTGATGAACAGTCATGTGGATCCGTGACTTTGGGGTTCCTTTTAACTCTAGATCCTACCTGGTGAGATCCTTGTGAGGAGAGAAGTCAACCTTATCCTCCATCCTTACTTCGAACTTATGAGATATGTACCTATGATCTTGGAATCTTGCATATTTGCATCGCATCCATGCATTTCATGGCATCACATTTTCAAAAAAAAAAATCATTGCATATGCATCAATTGTGCATCTTGCATTTCATTCCAAAAATGAAAACTCATTTCACCTTCCTTCGTCTCCAGTAAATCAATTTGATTCCTTGACACCAGTACGCTACTCACACCAACACTAGACGAATGATGGATCAGATTCAACAAGAGCAAGATGCTTTCAGAGAGGAAATGGACTCTATCAAAAGGAAGATTGATCAGATTTTAGAGACAATAACGGCTCTGGTCAGAAGAGAAGATGAATTGCGTGACGCCCCTGCCGCAAAGAAAAATGTTCATGTGCGAGGATCTACCTCACACTCAAGGCCTTCAGTTCCTGTTCCTAATCCTATAATCTATGGAATGCCTCTAAACTACACTCTTGTAGTTGAAGGAGTCACTGCTCAAACAATGCCCACCTCTGGGGTTACTGTTGGAGCTATCCCACAAGTGCAATATGCTGTTACTCAAATTCTCATTCCTCATGCTGAAGAGGAGCTACAAGAAGAGTATAAAATGAAAAATTATCATACGGATGTCCCAATTACCAATCCTACTTCTGCTCAGGATTCTGAAGCCATCAAGATGTGTCGTAATTTAGCTGAAAAACTCTGATTCATGGAAGGGCATAAATCAACTTCTCTGAGTACCTTGGAAATGTGCTTGGTGTCAGATGTTATGATTCCTCCTAAGTTCAAGGTGCCAGAATTCGAGAAGTATAAGGGCCTCGGTTGTCCTAACATTCACTTGAAGATGTAATGTCGAAAGATGGCTGCCTACGCTTGGGATGAAAAGCTTATGATCCATTATTTCCAAGATAGCCTGTCTGGGGCATCTCTAGAATGGTACATACAGCTGGAGCATAGCAGTGTGTGTACCTGGGCTGAGTTGGCTGAACATTTGTTAAGCAATACAAATATAACACTGACCTGGCACAAAACCGTACTCAACTTCAGAGTGTGGTTCAAAAGGACAATGAATCCTTCAAAGAGTACGCGCAGCATTGGAGGGACTTAGTTACAAGAGTGCATCTGCCACTAGTTGACCATGAATTGATTTATATTTTCATTGGTACCTTGCAAGGGCAATACTATGAAAAGCTAATCAGCAGTGTATCTTCAGGATTCTCAGACATTGTAATTGTTGGTGAGAGAATAGATGAGGGTTTGAAAAGTGGAAAGATTCATGGAGGTTCTAGCAGCCAGACTGGAGTGAAGAAGTCTTTCAATGGATACAAGAAAAAGGAGGGTGAGACAAATTATATCTGTTTCCAAAGGGGGAAAGCACAACAGAGAGCTCCTGCTCAAATACCTTACCTCTAGTACCTGTATGTTGCAGTTGCGCAATATGCTCATATGCCTTATCAGCAAGTTTATCCAACTCTAATTCTTGCTCAGATACCTCAGCAACACGCTCCACAGTAGCGTTAACCTAATTAACAAAGGATGAGAAAGCCCGAAAGACATTTTGATCATATGTCTGTCATACGCCCAGATCTTTCTTTGAGAGATCTAGCTCCTCCAACTGTTAAACCCTTCAAGCTATGATACCAATGCTCACTATGAGTATCATAAGGGCGCCCCAGGGCACACAATTGAGAATTGCAAAGCTTTCAAGCACAAGGTTTAAGACTTGGTTGAATCTAAGGCTCTCATATTCACCCCAAGAATCTCGAATGTTACAACAAACCCCATGCCGCCACCAAGCTAGTTCAATGGTGAATCAAGAAAGGAAGATTCATCTCCTCAAAGAAGGCAATCATTATGCCATGCTATCATTTTGCATTCTTGTATTTTGTTCTTGTTTCTTTAAGTACTGTTTGATTTAAAAAATGTTATTTGTATTTGGTTTTATTAATGGAGTGATTATACATGTTCTGAATTAGTCTTGTCGTATTCACTCATTTTTTTTTCATTTATTGCAAAGCACAGATACATACTTCTCCACTTCACCTTCTTTATCAAATTTTTATTTTAGAAAAGATTGGAGGAAGGATGATGAAAATGATATACCCATAATTGCTAACTGTATGCTTTCAGATAAAATCCTGCTGATGATGTACAAGCATTGTTTCAAATCCCTAAACACTGGAGAGATAAAGATTTAATCCCTAGTTAACCATTTCGAGCCTAGAAGTAGGAGTTCTTTCGAATCTACAAACCCTTACGCTTAACCTGGGGTAGAGTAGTGTTCAGTTAATCTGAATCTGCATTTGAATTACAAGATGAAATATTCCATTTGGCGATCAACTATATGATATGCTCCGCACGTATCCTGAAGTGTCGAAAGAATCATGCGAAATCCAAATGTTATATCGGTTGTTCTTCAATGACTAATGACTTGGCAGTCACAATCCTTCAGCAAGAAAGAAAAAAACAAAAATAAAGAAAAAGAAAAGCCCGCTAAGTCGAACACCCAAAGAGGTGACTTAGGCAAAAATCAGGGTAATCCCGGTGGACTCAAAAAACAAGATCAGTCCAGGCAAAAATTAGGGATCAGAAAAAATCAAATCCTCAGAAAAATAAAAAACATATTCAGTGACCACCATGTCAAAATCAAAGGGTCGCTGATATCCATGAAAAACAAAATAAGGTGATTGCCATTTCAAGAAGATATTGGATCACCATCTTCACCCTTACACCGTCAACCCTTTTGGAAGACAAATGTATGTAGAATTAACTAAATGTAGGACTGGAGATCATCAAGAAGAAAGGGTGGGTACAAACCAAGTTTTGAGCCTTATATCCTTTGTTTCAATAACCATGAACCGGACCATGGTACACGATGTTGACTTAGCTAGTGGGTGAGATATAGCGAGAATTTGACACCAATGCAGAATATTAACAAATCTCTAGGAGCTAGTTTACGCAACCTTGTTGTAGTATGCTTTCAGAACAAACCCTGCCTCAATTAGGTCCATTCGTCACACACTATCACATCATTCCAACAAATGTTTTTTTTTCAAAACTTGCATGAGCATCGCATTAAAATTACCATTTGTGAATGAACAATTTTAACTGCAGATCAGTGCTTGACATCAAGGGAATTCCAACAAGGGACAGTTAAAGAGGAACTTGAACTTTCGTTAGTGTTGACCCGAATCAAGGCTACCTCATAACCTTTGAATCTAGGGCAAGTCCCGCAAAAGCAAATCATGGACAAGTCATCTCAGAAGCGCATTAAAGCCCAACTTCCAAATATTAGACCATTTTAAGAATTGGTTAATCAGGGGCAGACTGCTACCATATTCAGACACTGGGGCAAACCATGTCATGGTAACTCCTAAAAACTTCCGTTCAAGGAGAATTCTTTCGAGAACCCTACAAACTGAGGCAAAAAAATTGCAAAGGGGCAGGTCATTTCTGTACTTTCAAGTTGGACAAGCAGATCTTGCCAGACACTAGCAACCATTGATTTGAGAGCAAAGCACAATCTTTATGCATTGACCATGTCGCTATCATTTTCAGGCCATCCTGACCATCATGCATAAAAGTTGTGGTTCTCTCAAGAACGAACACCTGGCTTATCATCAAGTGATCAAACTTAAGGCACCAAGAGTCTCCGCGTCTGCCTTTGATCATGGCATTGTCAAAGATCTGGTGTTGGGAAGTCAAACCTTTTTCCCAACCAAAGTCCAATTCACATTTGCAACTACCAAAATAAAAGTCCACCTTGCTGGCACCTTCATAAAACCTATCCAATCACCTATTTGCATTCACATGCATCATACATCATCATACACAACATATGCATCATTGCATACATGAACCAAAATTATATATATCTCTAGCATTTGCACGCATCTCAATGCATCAACATTTGCGTCGTATTTCCATCTGAGGTGGAGTACCTTTACAAAATCGAACATGCATACATGCATAAGTTAGAATCCAGGATCGATCACAACATTCCAAGTTGTGATCCTCAGCTCAGCAAGTGGTATTTCTCTGAGTGAGTTCTTACCATGCGTGGTTCAGTGGGCGTTCCCCATTGAGTTGTTTTCCTCAACCTTTTGTTGATAAGGATGTCATCCTCAACTCTGCTGGTGGTGTATCTCTAAGTGAGTTCTTACCATGTGTGGTTTAGTGGGAGTTCCTTATTGAGTTGTTTTCCTCAAACTTTTGTTGATAAGGTTATCATCCTTAGCTCAGCAATGGTATTTCTCTGAGTGAGTTATTACCAGGCGTCGTTCAGTGGGGGTTCCCCATTGAGTTGTTTTCTCCAACCTTTTGTTGACAAAGTTGTTCTTACCATGCGTTGCTCACTGGGCGTTCCCCATTGAGTTGTTCTCCTCAACCTTTTGTTGATGAAGTTGTTATCCTCAGACCAGTCGGTGGTTTTTCTCTAAATGAATTCCTACCTTTCTCTTGGGTGTTCCCCATTGAGTTTTTTCCTTTCAACCTTTTGTTGATAAGGATGGCGTTCCTTTGTAACTTCTTTGCTTCAACCTTTTGTTGATATCCCTAAACAAGTCTTACTCATTAATGTACTGATATTCCTCCAGCAAGTTTGCTCTATTGACTTTTGTTGATAGCATTTTGACCTTTTGTCAATGGTTTTACTATCATCCTTTTGGTGATAGCAAATGGTGTGTTTATCTTACCTTCATCCTTTTGGTGAGTATGATCATTGAAGTTGTGAGTTTACTATCATCCTTTTGGAGATAACAAGTGTTGTTTCAATCTTGCCCTAATCCTTTTGCTTATGGTGATTATTGAAGTTGGGAAATTACTATCATCCTTTTAGTGGTGGCAATTAGTGTTGTTTTGATCTTACCTTCATCCTTTTGGTGAGTATGATCATTGAAGTTGTGGGTTTACTATCATTCTTTTGGTGATAGAAAATGGTGTTTCAATCTTACCTGCATCCTTTTGGTGATGGCGATTATTGTAGTTGGGAAATTACTATCATCCTTTTGGTGGTAGCAATTTGCGTGAGTTGATCTTACCTTCATCCTTTTGGTGATGGTGATCATTGTGTGTATCTTACTATCATCCTTTTGGTGATATCAAGTTGTGTTTTACCTTTATCCTTTTGGTGATGGTGATCATTGTGTGTGTCTTACTATCATCCTTTTGGTGATAGCAAGTTATGTTTTACCTTTATCCTTTTGGTGATGATGTGTTTACTATCATCCTTTTGGTGATAGCAAGTGTTGTGTCAATCTAACCTTCATCATTTTGGTGATGGTGTTGAGAATTTACTATCATCCTTTTGGTGGTAGCAATTTGTGTATGTTTACTATCATCCTTTTGGTGATAGATCTGTCATCCTTTTGGTGTCAGTGATCTTTGGAGTTATGATCTCACCATTATCCTTTTGGTAATGGCAATCTCTACAAGTTTTGTGTGTTCACTATTATCCGTGGGGTGATAGATCTATCATCCTTTTGGTGTCGGAAATCTTTGTGTGTGTTCACTATCATCCTTTTGGTGATATATCCGTCGTCCTTTTGGTGTCGGAGATCTTTCTATGTACTTACTATCATCCTTTTGGTGATAGCGAGTTGTGTGTGTTTACTATCATCCTTTTGGTGATAAATCTGTCATCCTTTTAGTGTCAAAGATCTTTGTGTGTAATTACTATCATCTTTTTGGTGATAGATTTGTCATCCTTTTGGTGTCGGCGATCATTGTAGTTATGATTTCACCATTGTCCTTTTGTCAATGGAAATCTCTACAAGTTGTGTGTTTTTACTATTATCCTTTTGGTGATAGATCCGTCATCCTTTTGGTGTCGGTGATCTTTGCATTTGTGGTCTCACCATTGTCCTTTTGTCAGTGGTGATCCTTGCAAATTATGGCCTTACTATAATCCTTTTTATACTGGCAAGTGTCATTATGATCTAATCATCATCCTTTTGGTGATGACAATCTTTGTCATTGATTTAACCTTCATTCTTTTGGTGACGATAATCATTGAAGATGTTGAGTTAACTATCATCCTTTTGGTGATAGCAAGCTTTATTGTTTGATCTTACTGTTATCCTTTTGGTAATAGCAAGCTTAAGTTGATAACTATCATTCTTTTAGTGGTAGTGATCTTTGAGTTTTGATTTATTCATCATCCTTTTGGTGATGGCCATTATCCTTTGAGTAATGGCAAATCTTTGTGTTCTGGGTCTTACTATCTTCCTTTTGGTGATGTTGACCTTGGTCATGGTTATTTAATCATCATCCTTTTGGTGATGACAGTCGCATTTTTTATTTAACCATCATCCTTTTGGTGTTGTCACCCTTTGAAGTCATTGTGAGCTTACTATCATCCTTTTGGTGATAGCCAACTTTGTTGATTTCATTAATATCCTTTTGGTATCAGCGATCTTTGCAGTTGTCATCTTACTCTCATCCTTTCGGTGTCGATAATTTTTGTCATTGTGATCTCATCATCGTCCTTTTGTCGATGACAACCTTTGCAAAGCTCATCACACTTTCTTTCTTTTGAAGAAAAATTCGGAGTCTTTTTCGTATCTAATTGACTTTTACCTTGAAAGGATGAATATTGTGTCAGTTCATCTTACTAGGCTTAAGACAATTAGATAGAGGCATCTGTCATACCCCAAATTTGTCCTACCCTTTTATTTTTCTTGTCCCAAGCATGTGTGCGGTATTGGTTGGAATTCAATGAAAGTTTGACCTAACTTGGGTCAAACAAGTGGTTTGCTTCATTACCAAGTTACCAAGGCTGTGACAAAATCAAGTTGTTTCATGGTTGATAGTCATCAAAAAACATTTCACTTTCAAATAGGGTTTTGGTACAGTTGCAGTGCAGTACACATATAAAGTCATAATGCTCTGATTTCAAGGTGTTATTGCTCAAAAAAGGTTTAAGGTGAAAGTTTTGGTTTATCAAGATACAAGTGGCAAAGTTCAAGGATTGGTTCAGTGGTGGATTCATTTTGATTCAAGGCTTTAATTTATTCCCAGATTTTAGTTCATTCAAGAAGAATTAAAAGTTGTTCAAAGTGGTTTCAAGTGAATTTTTGGATTTGGCATCCACATGAAAAGTTCATTCAATAATGTTATCGTTTTTATTTAAGTTCAAAGATTTGTGGAATCAAGCATGCTTCAAATGAATATAGAGGGTGCAAAGTAAATAATGATTCAAGACCATTCAAAATTACAAGTCCAAAGTCCACATTCATATAAACAATTCTACAAAAAAAATATTGGATCAAATGTACAAAAATGAGGAAAAGAAGCTCATGAATAGGAAGGCCCATCACACTTTGCAAAATTTGGACAAAATAAGGGAAATGAAAATAAAATTCATAGAAGTTACATGAGGAACCCATGTCATTACCAAAACCATCACAAAAGCCCATATCATTTGTCATTACACAATCCCATTACTTTACAAAGTTGTAACAAAAAAATGGAGGCTAATTGCAATGAAGGGTCATCCAAGAAAATATGCAAGCCACGCGCATATGCTACTCAGCCATACACGCGAAAACTAAGCTTCATCCTTTCAACGAGCCAAATCATCCTAAACTAAAACTCAACCTAAGCCTTCTTCACAAGCAAGCCTCACTACCAAGCTATCAAGCCAACAATCCACAACACAAGTTAGCAGCTATGAAACTTCCAAGCCAACGTAAACACGCACATGAAACCAAATATTCCCATCCATAAACCATCTTCAGTGCAAGCCTTCAACCTCATGAAGCCGACCCCACACAAACATTTCCAAACGACCTGCTACGTCACAAAAACACACGTCACACAACAAATTGCAAAATGAAATACGCAGTGCAGCAAAACGAAAATAAAGACGACACAAAACAGCAACGAATTTCAATCCAAAATTCACCCACCCTTAGCTATGAATAACAACCAATTTTCACTCATAAAATCAAGCTTTGGAAAAGGTTGAAACAACAGTCGTTTATGCATTGAAGAAGAAGAAGATGATTTTCTCCTCTTTTTTTAACTGACTGCTATTTGTTTTTAGAAAAGGAATTTCAAATTTATTTGAGCTTAGACCCATTTGATTTTGCTTCCTATCCACCTCCATGATCCATGAATGTACTCCCTCTCCATTTCTTTTTTAAAAATTCTCTTCCTTCTTTTTTGTTTTAGCTTCTACTATTTATTTATTGTTAATTCATTTTTAGATTCAATTTTATTTCAATTTTTTGCTTACTCTTGATTTATATTTTTGTTCTTTGATTATTTTCATCTTTTGTTTCTCTTTTTCTTTTTGGTTGATGAAAGTCTTAAAAGTCATGGAGTAATGGTCATTAGGT
Source organism: Lathyrus tuberosus (assembly GCA_022829125.1). NCBI lineage: Eukaryota > Viridiplantae > Streptophyta > Magnoliopsida > Fabales > Fabaceae > Lathyrus > Lathyrus tuberosus. Next base: position 9,370,590 of record JALAZF010000179.1, read on the forward strand.
GAATTAAACCTTCAATGTTTCAAACCTATTAATGAATGATCATTGGATCATTCTTGATACTTTGCGGTATTGATAGGTTGTCCTTGGTTGATCATTTGAGACTCTTGATTAAAAGATGAGACCGTTCTTTTTTCCTTTTTGTGTGGCATGACTTTAAGATAATGATCTTCATATCATTTCTCTAGCATGTTTTAACACAAACATTGTTATTGACCGGCCTTCCATAGTATGATTTTCCTTATAGATTGTGCTACGATTGCTTAATATAGCGCTAAATCGGTCCCGATTCGAGAAAGTGATCATCCGATCAATAACCATTAACAATTAACATCTAACTTTTACATTCTGCTCTTTATTTTCTTGCCATTTACTTTCTGCCATTTACTTTCCGTATTTATTTCATTGCTCATTATGTCATCTTCATCTTTAGTTGTTCATTTTATTAAAAAAAATACAAAAATATGATAAAATGATCAAAATCCCTAAAAATATTTAAGCTTGTACTATGGTTACTATCCCTAGCATCATGGAGTCTGGACCTTATACATAAACCCTGGAAAAGGAGACTTGGATCGTGGACTTCTTTATTTTCATTGTCTTAGGACACATTGCACATCATTCATAGCTTACTCTTGGGCTTTCATACAATGAGACTTATTCGATCAATTAATTCTAGTTGGTCGGTTAAAAAACTAGCCCACTTTGCTAGTACACTCATAGTTTATTCATTGGGTTGTGTATTGTATATTCTTATCCCTATTCGGAAAAATGTACCCTCACTCCTATGAAGTGTAATAACTTTACCTCTTTCTCTTCGTTTGCTAGTTGCCTAAGCAGCTTCTAATGCAAGAATAAAATCAATCACTTCTTTTCAAGAGAACAAATAAGCTTGATACAATGTCAAGCATTTTTCATAAAATCAAATTCAATAGGGTTTCCATCACCATCAACCCCTAACCAATTACACTCCATTTTCCATTCACCCATTGTAAGTCGAGTGCCTTTTGAATCGCCATCAACCTTCCCATTCACCAAAACATTTCCTTAAGCAACCACACAAACCCTTGATCCAACATCAAGTGGCTTTTTTTTAAGCAAATTCAAAACACAATAAGATACGATTAGGATTGCGCGCCACGAGCCTTAAGTGGTAGAAAAGGAGTGAGAATGGAGCTTTCCTACACTCACTCTAATTATTTTGACACAAGATGTTTAACTTGGTAGCTCGAAATAATCACATCTACCCATAGTCTTTAGTGCAATCCTAATCAATAACAATCTCTTCTCAAAATCCTAAAAACAACATCAATTCATCAAACTTCTTTTTTGTGCCTTAGGCCATCACTCCGAAAATCCTTTTTCAAGGTAAAATCAACCAACAAATACTTATTTTTTACTCCGAACTACAGAGCTTTGACTTCCTCATTGCACCATGAGGATACGTATGCATGAGGTTTCAAAGCCGATGCGAGCACCCTAATAAAAAACTCTTCATTTTCCCTTTAGCAAGTAAACCTTTAGATAATTGACACCTTTTCATGCGTAGACAACCTAGATGGTTCCTGTTGAGTACAACGGATGTGGGGAGTGTTAATACCTTCCCCATGCATAACCGAATTTTGAACCCGACATTGGTTGTGACGACCATGTCCTATCCTTTTCCATCCGTGAGTTTTGCCGATATTTTCCCTTTCCTTTTTTGGGAATAAATAAAGTTTGGCGGCAACTCTCTGTCAGTCCATCCGCGAGCTTCCCTCACGAGGTCGTATTTTTTTTCAAGGTACAACACCGAGGATTATGCTTTTGTTGGTCAACTTTCTCATTTTGCTAGACTTCATTTGGTAAAGGAGATATCCACATGTGATGAGGGTAGTTCCCCTCCTTAACGAGATATCTTTTGATCCTAAAAAGTTTCTAATGCCTTCTATCCAGTCCTAGGAGGTACAATCGTTAAAGAACCGATGTGATCTTGTTGGTCCAAAGAAAAAAGGGTATAGAGAAAGAACTTCTAGAAATGAAGGGTTACATAAAGTGTGTGTCCATATTTTTTGAAGAAAATCACCTCCATGGTTCCCAAACTGAATTAGCTGGTAAAATGGAGTATCTTGAGGATCAGCTTAGGAGAATTGAAGAAGATGTGTATCGGGGTCAACTTGAGGTAGAATTTGTGCGCCTTGGTGTCTGGGGTGCAGTGGAAAAGCTTATCGGATGGGAGGAAAGCATGGCGGAAAAAGAAGAAACTCATCAAGATGAACGGACTGCATTAAATGCCCAATATCAGTAATATCCTGATATAGATCTCTTTAATAAAGTATGCATGACAAAATGTCCAAACCAAATGAAATATTTTTCCCTGGGGCTTCTTTCCTTTCGTGCTTCCTTCTGACTTCTTTAGTTATTTTATAATGTATTAATTCAACGAGTTCCTACATATATAATTTTTTATGAGGCTGTTTTATATTTTTATATACCTTATTGTATTTAGAGTTTTATATACCTTCCTGTATATAATTTTATATACCTTGTTGTATTTAGCGTTTTGATCATATTTTTATATACCTTCCTGTATATAATTTTTTATATAACTTGTAGTGCACCTCATGTCACAGAGGATCATATCCGGCCAAGAGTAAATGATCCATGTCTCTGCCCCCGATGTATGACTTGGATCGAGGTGGATGTCTCTAAGCTCCACCATTCACATTTCTTGGTTTGGATAGATCCGAAGTGGGAGGGTGTGTAAACTACCACTACGCCAAAATTGATTTTTTGTATCGCCTAATTTAATAGCACTTTTATAAAAAGTGCTATTAAAAAGGAAACAAACATATTTATAATAGCGCTTTATGGTCGGGCGCTATTATAAAGTGCAGACTATGTAATTTTGATAGCACTTTATAAAAAAATGCTATTATTAAACTTCAATAAGATAGCGCTTTTTTTAAAACGCTATTAATAATCTTCACTAAGATAGCGCTTTTTCAAAAAGCGCTATTAATATATTTCCCTAAGATATCACTTTTTAAAAACCGCTACTATTTAACTCTTTAATCTTACCATTTATCCAAAAACGCTTTTAATATTAAAATATATAATAAATAATAAAATTAATTATTGAAAAAAAACAAAACGAGGTTTCCAGATAAAATTTCATTTTGGCGCACAAAGTGAAAATTTTTCACGCCATCATTCACAAAATTTTTTCCCGGATTCAAAACATTCATCGATTCACCGTCCCCTTCTTTCAAAACCCATTCTCCGTTAGCCTTCATTCGTCGATTCACTTCGATTCACCACCGGAAAGAGGAAACACGAGAAAGAAAGAACGAAGAAAACCCATTCTCCGTCGAACTCAACCCTTCGTCAGCTCACCACCGTCATCCTTCGCTTCATTGGTATGCTTGTTGACTGTTTGCTTAGGACTTGTTTTTGATTCACGGTAGCTCTTCGAGAATAGGTTTTCTAATGTTGATCTGAGCATGTTCTAGCCGTAGAATGATTTGGGGTTTTGCTCTTCGTGTATAGCTTTAATAATATACATAGGTTAGTTCCAGATATTTTGCTTAAGCTTATGCTGGTTTTAGCAGAAGTCAGTTGATACCTAATAATAATGTAACGGGATTGCAAAAGATGATAGGTATGAGTTTTTTTCTTTGTTGTGATATGCTTTTGTTGCATTTGCAGGTCAGATTACCGGGGCAAGTCCTGCAATTCCTGGAATGTTCCCAAATATGTTTCCCATGGCTACAAGTCAGGTGTTTTTCCTTTTATTCCCAAATCTGGTTGTGCTATACAATGTTTTATCATTTTGACCATATTTTTTGTTTGTCTTGTGAAGTTGCAGCAATTTAATACTCTCCCTGTCTTGCCAGTTCAGGCTGTGACTCAACAGGTAATAGATGAATATGAGAGATGATGTTTAACTTTTTCCCTTTTAGCATTACTTTGCTTCTTCTAATTGTGTCCCTTTTTGTTCTACAAAACATATAGGCTACACGACATGCTAGGCGGGTGTATGTTGGGGGCCTCTCTCCTACAGCTAATGAGCAGGTAATGTATAACAGCTCATTGTGATCTTTCCCTGTTGGTTTCTGAATGATAATGGTCATGATAGTTTCTTATTTGCTAAATTCCCTATTTGCCATTTAGTTTTCAATTTCCATATTTCAAAAAATGTTAAAAGCTTTTTAGAGTATGTTACTGGCTTAGTGCAACATTCTCTATTTCTTATTTTTGTGATTTGAGTAGGAAGCATGGTTAAGGGGAGAACACATTGGAGAATTTTTTTAATCTGGTTTTGTTTGTACTACTCTTGGATTTTAATTTTTTGCTTCTAATTTATGCTGCAGTCCGTTGCAACTTTCTTCAGTCAGGTTATGGCTACAATTGGAGGAAATACTGCTGGTCCAGGTACATTATGATCTTAAATGGATTGTGCCAGTTTGCTGACCCTATAATGTTCCTAATTAATTTAGTTTTATTGTGTAGGTGATGCTTTTGTGAATGTTTACATTAACCATGATAAGAAATTTGCTTTTGTGGAGATGAGGTCCGTCGAGGAAGCCAGCAATGCAATGGCTTTGGATGGAATTATTTTTTAGGTATCTTATCCTTTTAACTATAACTAATGCTCAATATCCTTTTGTTATGTGAGAATAGTACATATGTTAATGTTAATTCTAATTTCATTTTTGATTCAGGATGCACCAGTTAAGGTCAGAAGACCTACTGATTATAATCCTTCTCTAGCTGCTGCCCTAGGTCCAAGCCAACCTAACCCAAACCTTAATCTGGGTGCAGTCGGCCTATCACCTGGGTCTGCTGGGGGACTTGATGGTCTCGATCGGATTTTTGTTGGTGGAGTTCCTTATTACTTTACTGAAACACAGATCAGAGAGCTTTTAGAGACTTTTGGTCCTCTTAGGGGTTTTGATATAGTGAAAGATAGAGAAACAGGGAATTCAAAGGGTTATGCATTTTGTGTTTATCAAGATCTTGCCGTTACAGATATTGCTTGTGCAGCTCTCAGTGGAATAAAAATGGGTGATAAGACCCTTACTGTTAGACGGGCTAATCAAAACACAAACCCAATGCAGCCTAAGCCTGAGCAAGAGAGCATTTTAATGCATGCACAGCAACAGATTGCTCTCCAGGTATGATGGAATTGTCATTTGGATTGTAATTCTTGCATAGATCTTTTGTTGCTTATGTTTGAAATTAATAGCTAAACTTTTGATTTTGTAGAAACTTATGTTGCAACCAGCATTAGTGGCAACAAAGGTGTTGTGTTTAACTCATGCCGTTTCTCCTGATGAGCTCAAAGACGACGAGGACTATGAAGAAATACTTGATGACATGAGACAAGGTGTTGATGTTTTTATATTTAAAGTACTTTCCTGACCACAAATGTCGCACCTACTCTAAGGATAAGTTAACTGAGGTCAAAGAGGATTGGGCTACCTATATGGTGGATGATGTTTTCGGTGAGTTTTTTAAAGCCTACAATATATAGATTATATGGTTGTGATTAAGTATGTGATGTCCGATTTTGTGAAAACATCTTTTGGTCGTGGTTATATGCATCTCTGCTGTTGTTCTTACATTTTTGTGTAGTTTTTTGGCCGCCAAGTGTTGTTGTTAGGCAGGGAAGGTCAGGTTCTGTTTAGAATTTTTTGGCCGTGAAAACTAGTTGAGTCTGTTCGGGGCAGGGGAAATGTTTTTTATTTTGTTTGTGGCTGAAGTGGTTTTAGTGGTTGTGGTTTTGGTTGTGAAAATAATGTGATTTGATATTTGATGTGATTTAGTGTGTTTACAAATTTTTGTTCAATTATCAGTAGCAATGCCGACGTCGGTGTTTAGCAGCAGCCAGCAGATGAGCAGTAAACACAAACCGCAAAACCCTGAAGTGATCCTGATTCGCCGCCAGCAACGACTATTCAACATGGCGGTAACGTTCGAATCATTTTCTACGTAGTATTGTCTTATCTATTAATTTTATTACGATTTTGCTGTGTTTCTGGTTTACATTTTGGATGTTGTCTTCTTCATTGTATATCACATTCTTTAATCAACAATAATGCATAATGGTTACACTTAAATTTTTTGATAAGCCAATATAGTTAGGGGAAAATGTATTGGCTGGCAAGAGTTTGAAAAATTTTCATGTATATGCTGCAGGTCTTTGGTCCTTCCGCAAAGCAAAAAGATCTTTATGATCAAGTTGTAGTTCCAATAGTAAATGAAGTTCTAGAGGGCTTTAATTGCACTATATTTGCCTATGGTTAGACTGGTACAGGGAAGACATACACAATGGAAGGTGATTCCAAAAAGACAAAGGTACAATCTAGTGTCAATCATTAATGAAATGAATGTCCTGCATGCTTGGTCATTGACCGTCTTTGATGAAGTTATTTGATTATCATACAGAGTGGGCCTAATGGAGAGTTGCCTGCAGAAGCAGAAGTCATACCTAGGGCTGTTAAGCAGATTTTTTATACTCTTGAAGGCCAGAATGCTGAATATAGTGTGAAGGTTACTTTTTTAGAGTTGTATAATGAGGAAATCACAGATTTTCTTGCCCCAGAGGAAATTTCAAAAGTTTCTTTAGAGGAGAAGCAAAAAAAGCAGCTTCCTCTTATGGAGGATGGTAAAGGGGGTGTTCTTGTAAGAGGTCTCGAAGAAGAGATAATAACAAGTGCAACTGAAATTTTTACACTACTGGAAAGGGGGTCTGCCAAATGGCGTACTGCGGAGACTTTATTGAACAAACAATCAAGTCAGTCACATTCTTTATTTTCCATTACAATCCACATCAAGGAGGCAACCCGAGAAGGTGAAGAACTTATAAAATGCAGGAAACTGAATTTGGTTGATCTAGCCGGTTCAGAAAATATCTCCCGTTCTGGTGCTAGAGAGGTATTACGTGCACTTTAAGCATACATCTTACTTGGTAAACACTGTTGGAATTTCCCAATGAATTGTATTTTTGTGATATTTAAGGGTCGTGCAAGAGAAGCGGTAGAAATCAATAAAAGTTTACTTACTTTAGGGCGTGTGATCTCTGCACTTGTGGAGCACCTTGGCCATATCCCTTACAGGTTTTTCCCTCTTCTGTTTATGCCTGGATTATGCTCCATTGTATTTGTTAACACCCTTCACTTCTAGGCATTATTATATTAAGTTTTTGTTTGAGTTATTGTGTTTAGATATATACAGTTACATATTTTGTATGTATGTTTTTCCTATTTGCTTATATAAAATAGTTAGAATTTAGGGATAGCAAGTTGACACGTTTATTGCGTGATTCACTTGGCGGAAGGACAAAAACATGTATCATAACGACCGTCTCTCCTGCAGTTCATTGCTTAGAGGAGACCTTGAGCGCATTGGATTATGCACACAGGGCGAAAAACATAAGAAATAAGCCTGGGGTTTGTTATTGTTCTTGAGAGCTTTGTTAAACTGTGCATATCTAGTATGAAGTCATTATTTTTGGGCCATTTTCTTATGGATGCAGCTGTTTCAATTCAAATTTTGATTTGCAGAAAATTTAGTGCTTGTTGGTGATTAATGAAAGCTTTAATATTCTCTTATTCCAATTGCTGAGAGAACTTGCCTTTTACTCATATATTAGTGTTTCAAGTTTGTTGTCAAGCGAGCTTATACTACACTGATGATAAGACATTCTAGATATATGGATACTTTCCTTTTTATTTACCATGTGTCCATGCCACATGTTGTCTCATTCTGATCTGATATGATTCATTCTTAAAGCTGAAGTTTTTTCCTTCTAACGTGTCTTTTCTAATTTTACCAGGTTAACCAAAAACTGATGAAAACAACTCTAATCAAGGATCTCTATGGTGAAATCGAACGCCTTAAGGGAGGTTAGTTGTGTTTATCTCATTGTTGATAAAGCAAGTTATGTAAGGTTTTTAGCTTTCTCTCTTTTGAGAGATTCTGAGGGTGGTGGTATTTGTGATTTTGATAAGAGGTTTATGCTGCTCGTGAGAAAAATGGCATCTACATACCAAAAGACAGATACATTCAGGGGGAGAATGAAATGAAGGTTGGAACAAATTGTTCTTTCTAAATTTGTAGAGTTTAGACATACCTTCATTTTGGCTCTTTTCTTAATTTGTTAACCAAGTTTCTCACTAACAGATTAGGTTGGTAGTTATAAAGGAGAATAGAAAAAGGTCTCTAGGATTGGGTGGTTATGATGCACAAGTTGGCAAATGCAAATGTCTGAGATAGATCCCTATATGGAGAAAAACAATCAGATAGATACAACAATGTAGTTGGCCATTCTATTCAAAATCTAATCATGTGGGTAAATTGAGTTTTTCATTAGTACTAACTAGTTTCTATTTGTCTATATTTTTTTCTCTGTATGAACTTTAATGGAGTTGGATCTACACATTTGTAGATTGGTAACTTCTATTCCAAGGCAGGCCAAACTGCATTCAGATGCTAAAGCACCGCGGATTTTAATCACATTTGTAGATTGTGATTAAAATTTTGCTTTCAGGTTTCGATTTTCTGATTATTATTGTACAATACATAATCAATATTTTTTCTATGATACAGGAAAACAAGAAGCAGTTATTTTGCCTAGCTAGCTAGCAAATTGATTATATCTCTGGGTGTAGCAGTGCTTTGGTTCGCGAAGTGGTTACTACTTGATGTTGTTTTATTGTTCTTTTGTTTTTTTAGATGTTTTTTCTTTAGTTTAGAGAATATGTCTAGCTAAGTGGTTGTACTTTTGTTTAGAATTTGGTTTGAAGTACTCTTAGCCAAATTAATAACTAGTGGCAAAAGTTTTAGCTTAATTTCATTGAGATCAATGTTGAATATGGTTTGTTAATTTGTTTGTTATCATTTACCACTATTATGTAGTGTATATTGATCAATATACATAGATACAATTCCTTCCGCTTTTCCATATATATGGTATCACATTTGTTCTCAATTATAGTTGGTTCTATTTCATTTTCAAATATTTTAGTTGGTTAATCATTATTTTTTATGAATTCTAATGTCATAAAATGCAAATGTTATATATATATATATATATATATATACACACCAAAAGTATGATTTTGTGTAAAAAAAAAAAAAACTGGTACTACAATAGCGTTTTGAAGAGAGAGTGCTATTAATAAACATACTATAATAGCACTTTTATGGAAAAGCGCTATCTAACATATCCCTTATAGTAGCGCTTTGTTTAAAAGTGCTATCAAAATCAAAGCAAAATGTATACTTTTGTAGCGCTTTTAAAAAAAACGCTATTAAATAGTGGTACTATAATAGCGCTTTTGGAAAAACGCTATTAATTACCGGTACTATAATAGCGCTTTTAAAGTGCTATAAAAAAAAATTTACAATAGCAGGCTGGTTAATAGCGCTTTTAAGCGCTATTAAAAAGCAACAAAAAAAAAACGCTATTAAATAGCTTTTTTGTAGTAGTGTACGTGTAAATGCGTGTATTTATTTGACAGAGGGTATTTAAATTTCATATTTGGACATGCATGTAAGAACAAGTTTGGTTCTACATCTATACCTTTATGTTTTGATAATAACAAAGTAAAGAGAACAATTTTATACACTGACTATGTGTGCTTAGTGTGTAGACAAAAGAAAATAGATTCCGACTCTGAAGATGTCAAATCTGAATGCAAACAAAGTCGGAAGAAAGTCTTTAAGCATATTATAAACTAACGACACACTCTGAGCAAAAAGGAGGAATACAAAAGTCTATCTAAAGCATGGTCAAGCTTCAGGATTATGAAAGCAAACTTTGATGGTCATAGACTCTAAAGAAAATAAGATCATGAGGAAGCAAATCTGATCAGTGAAGGATCATGCCATTAAAATACTCTGAAGATCAATCCAAGGTTTTATACAAAGAAGGAATCAATCTGAATTGTTGTAGTATGTTGATCCAAAAGAGATTATGGAGTCTGGACACCTTTAGAATCTAAATCATTGGTACTCTTGTAGAAGCTTTGAAGATATTATCTACTTTGGTTATCCAGTAAACACTTATAAAGATGGCACCTTTGATACGTTTGTGTCATCCTAACCTTATCAAGTGTTCAGACTTTGATAGGTTCTAATCTCTGAAAGTTGTATCACGTATTCCAAAACATTATTCTGGAATATATTAATGGGTGAAGAGTTAATATGCTTTGGGCTAATCCAAATGTCAAATCAAGAAAATACTACTTCAAACGGCTAGAAAGATATTTTTTACCTACCCAAGATTTTCTATTGTACCTACCTACTCTACAGCAAAAGTGTTCCTCGAAGAAAGCTCCAACTCTTCACTACCTATGGATCTATTCTTCATCCTCAAATGGTAACTTTGTCGATATATATAAGGAGGGCTTGGAATATTAGTGAAATGTGTGTGTGTGTGTGTGTGTGATGCAGAGATGCAATATGCTGGAAAACACCATATATGAGAGAGAGAAAAGAAGAAAGTGTTCTAAAACAATATACAGACACTTAGTGTGGTCTCAGATTAAATGGGTGGACATAAGATGTGTTCTCAACTCATAAATACAATGAGAAACACACTTTAAACATCTAGAGCTGCACTAAGTAGAGACACCATGAGTGTTCCCATACATCAAAGGATCAACTGGTAAAGCACAACAAAGAAGAACATTTATGCAAAAGAAAGAAAGAAGAGAAGTGAAACACTTAGAAGCTCAACATCTCATATCTAGATTAAGTTTACATTCTGATTGCAAATTTTTGTAATCTGCTTAACTAAGAATCACACATGTTATAACCCATTCTGGCTATGTTTCTCAAGAGACCTCGTTAGTCAGGATCTTGAGAAGTCGGTGATGGGTAGTCATTAAGGGTAAAATATTCTTAAGCAATCTGGCCGGTCAGGATCTTAAGGAGTCAATGACCGTTGGGTTTTCTTAAGCAATCAAATAGGTCAGACTCTTAAGAAATCAATGACAGACTGTCATTACTTTGTAATCAGATTGGATTAAGTCCTTGTCTAAGGCAAACACCCAAGTGGGTGGACTAGATGTAACCTAGTTAATGGTGAACCAAGATAAAAAATACTTGTTTTCATGTGTTTATCTTTATCGTTGTTCTTGATAGATTGGGTGAGAAAAGGTTTTATAAATCGGAACCCTAATTCAAACCCTAATTCTAGAACCTTCAATTCATCCTCCAAACTCTCTCTCCTTTCTCAAAACTCTAACCATTCCTGACCAACAACCTCATCAATAAGAGCTACAACAACAATAGCAAAACCAACAATATTAGCCTTCTCAAAAAGAAATTACTATGATGGAAGGAATCCCCGAGATCTCTTTATCCGCCCCAGTGGATGAGTTGGAAGTTCTTTGTGAAACTATTGTAGATTTTGATAACCTAAAGCAAAATGGTTTTGATCTCTTGAGATGTTGCAACCTAGGGACGGGAAGTCTACTTCAATAGGTTGAAGGGACCATTCTACCTGGCTTTGGCAAAAGATTTTTGGATACATGCAGAAGTTATAGAAGTTTAAGTTTTCTCTAGTGTTCTAGGTCAGAAGATTCAAATTTCTGAGAAATCCATAGCCAAGCTATTGAATCATGATGGGTCTGGCAAAAGATGTTATCAAATGTTCAAAAAGGGGGAAAAATGAAGGAAGTTGTGGCTACCATATTTCAGAAAGGATCAGATTTAGGTGTAAAGAATCTTAAATCCCAATCTAGGATATGGGCCAAGATTATCTTGGGGTGCATTCATCATCGTCCAGCAAACAACTTTGTGGACTATATTAATACTAACCAAAAATACATGTTGTATTATCTGGCCAAAGGTTTCAAGATGAATCTTCCTTCCATCTTATTTAAATACTTGAGATAGATGATAAAAAAAAAACAAGGAACAACAACATCAAACAAAAGAAGTGGATTCCTTTAGGCAGGCTAATATCTGATATATTGGTTGAAAGAAAACTAGTAGACAAGCTATAGGAAATGGAATTTCAAGATGACCTCTACACAGATGTGGGAAAATTCTTCAATGGGAGGAATCTTAAAAACATGCTTATGATCAAATATGTTATGAAACCTGAAGGGATGGACAGGGAATCTCTCCTATCTAGAAGAGTTAAGATTGATGACTTTCCTCTATTCACTAAGCATGATCCTCAAGAGGTTCTATGGGCTTACATGATAAGCTATTTAGTATATGGAAGTGATCCAGGTGTGGACGTTCGCAACTTATCGGATGCTCCTCCTGATGCAAATCTCAAGAGGGATAGAAAGTCCAAAAATGATGGCGAAGGAACTTCAAATCCTCCTCATTCTCTTGCTAAGAAAACAAAGAAGACTGAGACCTCAAGAAAGATTCGGAGGTCTACAAATATTGAAGCCGATAAAGTGAAAAAAAGGGTAGCTATTGAAGTTGCTAGAGATGTTGAGGTTGTCAAAGCTGCTGAAGTTGAAAGAGCTGCTAAACCTGCTAAAATTGAAGAAGTTGTTAATTCTACTAAAGCTTCTAAAGTTTCTGAAGCTCCTGTTATTGGTGAAATTGAAATGATTGCTAAAGAATCAAGTCACCTGACTAAGGAAACCGAACAAGAATCTGATGAAGTCTCTGCTCATCAGAATATCTGTAAGTTCTCTGATGATGAGATCCCTACTATTTCTGAATTTATAATTGTTGATATTTCATCTATTCCTGTTTCGATCACAACCACTACCATTCCATCAAATGTTTCTTCAACCACAAATGATCTAGAAATCATTGTTCCACTTGAAACAATCGAACCAGAAAACACAACCACAGTTGAACAAATTCCCCAAAACAATATACCACAACAAGATGCATCTTCATATTTATCACAACCTCCATCTTCACAAACACCATCCATCCAACAAACAAGCTCAACCAACCAACCTGAAATGACAACACAAATTAAACTAATCCAACATCAACCTTAATCACCACCTTCATCTGAATACACCATCTCCGAAGCCACACCAATGAATATCTCACTTCCTCTATCAAATTAAATTGATAAACCTATTCTTAATTCTATTCTTCAGGGCTTATCCCTAGCATATAATTCCTCTATTGAGATAGATAATTTTATTCTAATAAGGATTCGTTTGTTATTGAACTTTCCTCTTTCTCCTCTGAAACATAAATTAATTCAAAAACAAGAATCCCCACCATTAACCCTGAACATACTTCTCTTGAAACCTTCTTTGATGAATTATGGACAAATATAGAATTAAAAATAGCTGAAAATCTGAGTTTTATGAAGCAAGTTATCGCAAACTGTGTTAACCCTGCTGCAGGCAATGCATTGTGGGATCTGTACATGAAGTTGTTTCACTCTAAGAATCTTTCCAATGAGGTTGTTCTGAAGAAGTTTATTCCCAAATTTACTAGAGTAATGTCTCCGATTTTGGAAATCAAGAAGTATGTTGATGAGACCCTAGCCATATCTAAATTTTTGGCACTCCCAGTACCTGAACAAGTTATACCTCTGTTTGGAGCTAAAATCTTCCTTGCTCAGTGCTTAGCAATTCAGTAAAATGATGAAGCAACTATTGGGATTTCTATTCATAATTAGAGCCTGGTTGTCCCTTCTGATGTCATGAAATCTTCTGGGATTGTTCAGAAATTAGATTCCTAGCATGAAGTTGGATCAACTTCTGGAATTACATCTTCTGAACCACCTACTTTTGAGGCCGTTATTCCTGTGATTCTGAATTCTTTGGAAGAATTGAAGAAAGAAAATGAAGTGGTAAGGATCAGGATGGATCGTCAAGAAGAGACCAATAATCTGATTCAGAACATGTTGCCAACAATTCTTTCTATACTTCCACCCAATATAAAATGAAGTGGTAAGGATCAGGATGGATCGTCCATAAGAGACCAATAATCTGATTCAGAACATGTTGTCAACAATCCTTTCTATACTTCCACCCAATATAAAAACCTTGTATTAAGCATTGTGAATGATTTTGATCATTTTTATCCTAAACTTTATCAAGAGGGAGAAGAGTAATGATATAAAGAGCATGTTAACATTAATATTCTGAAGAGGTCAAGAATAAGGGCTCTAAATAATTTAATCTAACAACTCTAATGAAAGTACTCTTACAAAGGAATTTCAAGAAATCAAAATTATAAGTCTTGTACTTAAAGGGAGCTTGCAACCCTCACTCGGTACTTGGAGATAAAGAATTTTGATAGCCTAAAATACTCAGAGGAAGTTTGCAAACCTTACTATGAATTTGAGCATATTTATCTTACTTGAGATGTCACAGAAACCGAAATTACCTTGGATCTTAAACTCAGGGGGAGCTTGCAAACCTCACTCTAAAGTTTTATAAATATGATTATCTGATTTGAACCGTAATTGAAACCAAAATTATTTTGAATCTTAAATTCAGGGGAGAGCTTGCAAACCTCACTCTGTAGATTTGAGTTGAAGAAATAATTTTGAAAGTATAAAATTCAGGGGGGAGCTTACAAAACTAACTCAGGAATTTTATAAACATGATTATCCTAGTAAAAATTGTTCATCAAAATACAATTGTTTGTCATCATCAAAAAGGGGGGGATTGTAAGAACAAATTTGGTTCTACATATATAACTTTATGGTTTGATGATAACAAAGTGTAGAGAACAATTTTGTAATGTGACTATGTGTGTTTAGTGTGTAGATAAAAGAAAACATATTCTAACTATGAAGAAAAATATGAATGCAGATGACGTCTGAAGAAAGATGCTAAGATGATTATAAACTGAGGACACACTTTGAGCAAAAAAGAGGAATACAAAAGTGTGTCTAAAGCATTGTTAAGCTTCAGGATAATGAAATTTAACTCTGTAGGTCACAGACTCTGAAGAAAAGAAGATCATGAGAAAGTAAAACTGATCAATGAAGGATCAAGCCATTATAAAATTGTGAAGAGCAATCCAAGCTTTAATACAAAGAAGGAATCAATCTGAATTGTTGTAGTATGTTGATCCAAAAGAGACTCTGAAGTTTGTACGTCTTTAAAATCTAAATCATTAGTACTCTTGTAGAAGCTCTAAATATATTATCTACTCTAGTTATTCAATAAACACTTCTGAAGATGGCACCTCTGATACATTATGTGTCATCCTAACCTTATCAAGTTTCCAGACTCTGATAGGTTCTAAACTCTTAAATTTGTATCACGTATTCGAAAACATTATTCTGGAATATATTAATGGGTGAAAGGTTACTATGCTTTGGGCTAATCCAAACCTCAAATCAAGAAAGTACTACTTCAAATGGCTAGAAAGAAATTTTCTGTCTACCCAAGATTTTCTAATGTACCTACCTACTCTACGGCAAAAGTGTTCCTCGAAGAAATCTCAAACTCTTCACTACTAATGGATCTATTCTTCATCCTTAAATGGTAACTTTGACTATCTATTTAAGGAGGACTTGGATGATTAGTGAAGTGTGTGTGTGATGTAAAAAAAAGGAATAACGCTAAATGCTGGAAAACACCAAAAATGAGAGAGAAAATAAGAAAGTGTTCTCGAACAATATTGTTAGATGTCAAGCATGCCTTATATTTCTTATTAATACTTGGCATTTTTCAACTCTTTTATGTTGAATTGTTGGATTTTATTCTTGAATTGTTGTTATTCTTCAAACATTGTGAAAATACCTTTGGTGCTTGTAATATGTGTGTTATTGTGCAGAAAAAGGCATGAAGTTCATAATGAAGTAAGACATAAAGAAAGGATCCAAGTTGCCAAAGAAATGAAGAAACTTCAATAAGTTTGCTTTGCGAACTTGCCAACAAATGTTTGCTGGGCGAACATCTGGCGAAGCTCCAACGAACACTCCCAGACTTTGGGCAGTAAGAAAAGCCACTAAAGTTCGCTTTGCGAACTTTCCATCGAATGTTCGCTGGTTCATCGCTCCAGCGAAGGCCTGGCGAAGGACACCAAGAATGAGGCAGTAGCTAAAGGGGCCTAAGTTTGCTTTGCGAACTTGTAGGCAAATGTTCGCTTGGAGAATAATTATTCGCATTGCGAACTTCTGCAGAATATTAGAGGCGGTTTAACAGATCAGAGGCACCTCAGGTGCCTATTTGGTAGTTCGCTAGGCGAATAAAAAGTTATAGTGCGAACTTGGCAAATTTCAAGTGATGTATAAATACACTTTTTGATATTTCTTAGGATCATAACCTATTTTTCTCATACCAAACCTTAATTTCTGACTTCTCTTCATCCAAGAGTGATAAATCACCAAGAGAAGCTGGATTTGCATCCGATCTCGATTATTTGACGCGAATGCTTTTTCATCTCCTCCCGATTCTTGCAAAACAAGCTACCATGAATATGTGTAGCTAAACACATCTTGTGTCAAGATTAGTGGTAGGTAATCCTATATTTTGTATGTATTGATCTTGATATTTAGTTTGTGAACTTTGTTGATTATAAATATATGGTGAAGAACTTTGTTTGTATGGTTTATATTTTGTTTTGGTTCATGATTGAGAAATATGTTCTAAAACTTGACCTAAGTTTCAATCCATCAACAATCATGGGGCTAGAGATAGTTTTGAGAGTTGATGTTCATAAATATTGATCTTGAATGTTATCATATTGATAGTTAGAGTGAGAGATCATCTAAGGATCAATATGATAAATCCCACAACAAGTGTTAGAGATAAACTTGTTGAGAGGATATATGATTATATTCATTGTTAACAAATTCACATACTTTATCGAGTAAATACGTATAAGACGAATTATTGGACCCTAATCTTGGCATGCTTTTACCAAACCTTTGAAACTAATTTCTTTACCGCTGTTACTAAATTCTTATGCAAACGATCCATTACAAAACAACCAAAATCTTTGTTACCCTAAAGTTTAAAACAATTTCGACTATAGAACGGCGGCAATATCCATACAACCCCTGCGGATACGATAACAAAAGCCCCCCCAAATTCTTTTCAATAAAATGGTGCTGTTGTCGGAGATTGTTGTTTAATATTTCAAGCATTGCAATAGTTGTTAAGTTTTAAGCTTGTATAACTTTTTCTTGTACTTGTTAATTTGTTTGGTTAAGTTGTGCAGACTCTGTTTATGCGAGGAAAGTTACCCGCAGATCAACTTCTTTTCGATCATGAGATTGAGAGAACTGCGTGTAAGTTAAATAGCAAAACTAGACGTAGGAGGCAACTTGCTAAAGAAAGACGAGAAAGAGGAGAAAGTTCTGTTTCGACACCAACACCACAGTTAACGCCAACCATGGCTGCACCACCACCTGTTTCAACACCATGTGTTAACAGTCCGAGGCACACAGCTCAGTTCGCATGCAATGTCCATAACGGAAGGCACTCTGAAATGAAGACTGGCATCCTTGCTCTTCTATACCAGAATCCATTCACCGGTATGGATCACGATGATCCCTTTACTCATTTTACAAAATTATATGAAATTACAGGTACGACTAGAGCCCTTGAAGCTGAAGAAGAGTCTTTGTTCAAGAGACTGTTTCCGCATTCCCTAATTGGGAAGGCATAGGAATGATACCTTGACCAGTCGACGCCTATTATGACGGATTGAAACATGTTGGAAGAGAAATTCTTGGAACAATTTTTTCCACACAATCGTTTCATGGAAGCAAAAATGGCGATTACAGTTTTCTCACAAGGTGGAAATGAATCCCTCAACGAAGCTTGGGAGAGATTCAAATCCATGCTTAGAAAATGCAAAGGGACCAGTTTTGATGAGCTTACGCAAGTGCTATTTTCAGAAATGGTCTCCAAATGGTTCATAAGACCTTGTTGGATGCTACCGCAGGCGGATCTTTAATGACTAAAAGCGCCGAGGAAGCCATTTCTATCATCGACAAGATGGCACTAAATGATCATCAAGGGAATCATAACCGTGGCCAACCGCAAAAGAAACAGGGAGTGCCTCAATTGGGGACTAATGATGCAATTCTCGCTCAGAACAAATTGTTATCTCAACAAGTGGAGTTGTTAACGCAACAAATGTCAAAGCTCCCTCAACAAATTAAAGAGATGCAAGATTTACCGAGCAAGAATGTGCAAATAGCCGTTTGTGAGCTATGTAAAGGAAATCACCCCACCGGCTATTGTCCTCCGGAGAATGAAGAAGCAAATTACATGAATAATCAAAATCAACAACAAGGTTATCAAAGGCAACAACAACCTTATCAAAATCAACAAGGATACCAACCAAGAGGGAATTATCAAAATCAACAAGGATACCGACAAAATCCTTATCAACCGGCACAACCTCAAGGTGGGAGTTCAAAGTTAGAAGAAACTCTCAACCAATTCATTCAAATGTCCATGGTTAACCAAAAGATTAATGAAGCATCAATCAAAAATCTTGAAAACCAAGTTGGGCAACTTGCAAAACAATTGGCCGATCAACAACCGGGGCCATCTTTTTCCCCAAATACTCAAACCAACCCGAAGGAATATTGCAAAGCCATTATGACTAGGAGTGGAAGAGAGTTGGCGAAAGGAGAAAAAATGAGAAAAATGTTGATGTGAGAATTGATGAGATTGCGGAGGAAGAAAAAATTTATGCGGTAGAAGTTGAAAAGAATGATAAGGAAGAAGTTGAAAATGATAACCTTGAAAAAGAAAAGATAGAAGAAAAAAAGAGAAGAGTCAAAAAAGGGAAGGAGATAGTGAATCCTATTCCTATTCAAAATCAACCCTACCCTCATGTGCCCACCAAGAAAGACAATGCAAGGCATTACACTCGTTTCATGGACATATTTCGACAATTACAAATCAACATTCCGTTTTTCAAAGCGCTTGAGCAAATGCCCAAATACGCTAGGTTCACAAAATATATTCTTACAAAAAAGCGAAGATATTCAGAGCCAGAAACAATTATCCTTGATGCAATTTGTAGTGCAATAATTCAAAGAACTCTACCAAAGAAAGAACTCGATACGGGGCGTGTTACTTTGCCGGTAACAATTGATGATGTTTATGTTGGCAACGACTTAATTGATTTAGGCTCAAGCATCAACTTAATTTCATTGTCTATTGTGAAGAGGCTTGGGAATATTGAAATGAAAGTAATTTGAATGACATTACAATTGGCCGACAAATCTACAACTCATCCTCATGGATTGGCTCAAGATGTATTGGTTAAGGTGGATAAATTTTTCTTTCTGGTTGACTTTGTTGTAATTGATATGGAGGAAGACGAAGATGCTCTATTGATTCTTGGACGCCCTTTTATGAAGACCGCTCGAATGATGATTGATGTTGACGACAACCTTATGAAAGTAAGAGTTCAAAATGAAGAGGTGTGCTTTAATCTTTTTGAAGCAATGAAGCATTCCAAAGATAAGCATGATAGTTTCCGTATTGATGCAACGGAAGAAGCCATAAAGGAAGTCTCAAAGCAAGTTCATATAGCATCTCCCTTGGAAAGAGCTCTTGGTGACTCATTTGAAATACTTACCAATGAGGAAGAAAGGGAACTTGAAGAATGCTTGAAGGAACTTGAATCTTTAAAAGAGTTACAACCATGGGAAAGTGAAATGGAAGTGTTGAAGAAAGAGGTGAATGATGATAAATCTCAACTTGAATTGAAGGTGTTGCCTTCTAATTTGAAGTGTGTGTTCCTTGATGACGGTTGTAACAAACCGGTTATCATTAGTAACATTTTGTCTGACAAAGAGGAAGACCGTTTGATTCAAGTTTTGAAGAAGAATCAACAAGCT
Source organism: Lathyrus tuberosus (assembly GCA_022829125.1). Classification (NCBI taxonomy): domain Eukaryota; kingdom Viridiplantae; phylum Streptophyta; class Magnoliopsida; order Fabales; family Fabaceae; genus Lathyrus; species Lathyrus tuberosus. The sequence goes on from JALAZF010000179.1 coordinate 9,390,349, forward strand.
ATAGGTTGGGTTCTTTCCAACTTGAAATAAATTAGTCCGACCTATTGCATGCACAAAATCTTAATGGAAGAGGACTTCAAAGCGGTAGCTCAACCTCAACGCTGTTTGAATCCTACTATGAAGGAAATGGTGAGAAAGGAAGATGTTAAGTTATTGGATGCCATAATGATTTATCCGATATCCGATAGTCCGTGGGTGAGTCTTGTGCAAGTTGTGCCCAAGAAGGGGGGACTGTTATAAGAAATGAAAAAATGAATTGATTCCGACGAGAACTGTAACGGGTTGGAGAATGTGTATCGATTATAGGAGGCTTAATACCGCTACTAGAAAAGATCACTTTCCACTTCCGTTTATGGATCAAATGCTTGAGAGATTGTTGGGTCAAGAATTTTATTGCTTCCAAGAAGGCTATTCCAGTTATAACCAAATCTCGGTTGATCTGAATGGAATTTTTGCATACCGAAAGATGCCTTTTGGCTTGTGCAATGCACCGACAACGTTTCAACGGTATGTACAAGCCATTTTTCTGACCTTATTGAGAAAACAATGGAAGTGTTCATGGATGACTTCTCAGTGTTCGGAGCGTCTTTTGATCTATGTTTGAAAAATTTGGAGACCTTTCTTGAACGGTGTGTGGAAACAAACTTGGTGCTAAATTGGGAGAAGGGCAACTTCATGGTAACGAAGGGAATTGTGCTCAACCACAAAGTCTCCTCTAAAGGCCTTGAACTGGATCAAGCAAAAATTGAAGTGATCGAGAAGTTGCCACCTCCAACCAATGTTAAAGGAATCCGGAGTTTTCTAGGCCATGCGGGATTTTACAAACGATTCATCAAAGACTTCTCCAAAGTTGCAAGACCTTTGAGCAATCTGCTAAAAAAAGATAAGCTTTTCCTATTTGATGATGAATGTTTAAATGCCTTTCAAATTTTAAAAGAAAAACTTATCACCGCACCCATAATCATTACTCTTAATTGGACTTTAAATTTTGAATTGATGTGTGATGCAAGCGATTATGCTGTTGGTGCGGTGCTTGGGCAAAGAAAGACCAAAATTTTTCATGCCATACATTACGCGAGTAAGGTTTTAAATGAGGCACAAGTGAATTATGCTACCACAGAAAAAGAATTACTCGCTATAGTGTCTGCTCTCGAGAAATTTTGGTCTTACCTGATTGGTTCAAAAGTTGTAGTCTACACTGACCACTCGACCATTAAATATCTGCTTACCAAGCCGGATTCAAAGCAAAGGCTAATCCGGTGGATCCTTTATTACAAGAATTTGATTTGGAAATTTGTGACAAGAAGGGGTCTGAAAACTTGGTAGCGGATCATTTATCTCGTTTGGTCAATGTAGAAGTAACACACCGAGAAAATGAGGTCTGAGAAGATTTTCCGGATGAAAATTTGTTTCGGGTACAAGTTAGACCTTGGTTCGTAGATTTTGCTAACCACAAAGCAACCAGATTTATACCGGAGGATCTAACTTGGAACCAAAGAAGGAAATTCTTATCGGATGCCAATTTTTATGTTTGGGATGAACTGTATCATTTTAAGTTAGGAGGTGATAATTTGTTGAGAAGGTGTGTCACTAGTGACAAAGCTAAAAGTATCCTTTGGTGTTGTCACAATTTGCCATATGGAGGGCATTACAATGGTTTGAGAACGGCAAAAAAAGTCCTCCAATCGGGCTTTTATTGGCCAACATTGTTTAAAGATGCAAACCTCCATGCGAAGAGTTGTGACATATGCCAAAGAAGTGGCGGGATTGGAAAACGGGATGAAATTCCCTTACAAACTATTTTGGAAGTAGAAGTTTTTGATTGTTGGGGTATTGATTTTTGTTGGACCATTTCCCCTATCTTTTTCAAATGAGTACATTTTGGTTGCGGTTGACTATGTTTCTAAGTGGTTGGAAGTAATTGCGTCACCAAATATCTAAAGAAAAATATATTCTCCCGTTGGAGGGTCGTACTTTTGCAATACACGGCTTGAAAAGGTTTTAGAGCACTATGGTGTAAAGCATAAAGTTGCAACCCCTTACTACCCGCAAACCAATGGTCAGGCCGAAGTTTCAAATAGAGAAGTAAAAATGATTCTTAAAAGGACCGTGTCAAGCTCTCGAAAGGATTGGTCGCAAAAGTTGGATGAGGCTTTGTGGGCGTATCGCACCGCTTACAAGGCTACAATAGGTTTAATTCCTTTCCAAATGGTTTATGAAAAGACATGTCATTTACCGGTTGAATTGGAGCACAAAGCTCTTTGGGCGTTGAAATTGTTAAACTTTGATCCAAACTTGGTCGGGGAAAAAATAAAGGTTCAATTACACGAGTTGGAAGAAATGAGGAATAATGCGTATAATTATAGCAAGCTCTCTAAGGAGAAAGTTAAAGGATATCATGACAAGAAAGTTTGTCAGAAATAATTTCGGGTAGGCCAAATGGTTCTTCTATTCAATTCCCGTTTGAAGCTTTTTCCGGGAAAATTGAAGTCCAAATGGTCTGGACCGTTTTTGATTAAAGATGTCGAGCACGATGGTGCTATTGTGATAGAGGACTTGCAGAAGAAGGAAAGTTGGACTGTGAATGGCCAACGGCTTAAAATCTATCTCGGAGGAGAAATTGATCGAGAAAATTGCACAGTGTTTCTAGATGATCATTGAGGTCATCTTGGTCCGTCGAGCTCAAACGATGTTAAACAAAGCGCTAGTTGGGAGGCACCCCAACATTGTAAGTATTTCTGTTTTTCTTACTGTTTTGGTGTATTAAGTGGTTTAGAGTTTGTAGGAAGTGTGGTAGCAGCATGTAGAAAATTTTTCAAAGTGATGTCTTGTTCACTGGAAAGTTCGCTTTGCGAACCTGGGGCGAGTGTTCGCTGTAACACCCTTTTCTACCCCACAATTATCGCAGCGGAATAAACATAAAAATCATAGTAAAATCAAAATCACCTCAAAGGGTGCACATTTCTCAATAAATTCAAGTTAACAAAATTGCTCCGTAAACAACGGGTTTTCCTCAAAATAACTCAAAATGCCTTCAAAGGACAGCAGAACCACCATAACCACAAAAATCCCACAAAAGGGTTTATTACAATAAACCATAGTCATCAAATAATCAATAAAATAATAACCAAATAAAACTCAACATGGTTCGACTCAACGACCCAACCCGATGTTACACTATCAGAGCAAGACCCTCTACATCGACCTAAAACAAATAACTTCAAAAGTCCTCAAAAGCATCCACGGCTAATCCTGATCACCTGCACGTTATCCACGTGGAGGCAACATTCAAACAGGCAGGGTGAGTAATACTATTCATTATAATCAATATAAAATAAGATATGCATAAAAATGGCGTCATCATCATATACAACATCATCAGAGTCATCACAAGGCAAACATCAAAACACGTCATCATAAATCACAACAAATGCCACATAAATGCAATGCACAACATGACTCATGCATGTGGTACCAATCGTCACAATCGATGGACACTTAGGCCATCACCTTCCAAAGATCCCCGTAAAATAGGATCGGTTCCACACAAGAACCGGAGCACGTCATAAACCACCTCACATCCACACAATAGGATGGAAGCCACAAATAGACCGAAGTCTAACATCATCATCACTGGACCGAAGTCCTAACATCATCACCAGAATATGCTATGAATGTATGAAACACAACGTCAATAATCATCATCATCAAAAATATCATTATGTGCATCATCATTCACCAAAACATCATGTTAATCATGTCATCATAAATTCATCAAAACATCACAAATCATCATCTCATAATCATCAGTAACATCATAGTAAACCATCAAAAAAATCACAGTATCAAACATCAGAACATCACAGAAATCATAAACAAAATTTCGCGAACAGCAGGGTTCGCTGTGCGAACCTGCTCGCTGGGACCTTCGCTTTGCGAGCTCCAGCGAGTCCCCCAATTCCCACACAGAACACCAGAAACTCCATCTGTCATCCTCGCTACTGCATTCGTTGTGCGAACCCATTCGCTGGGCGATTCACTTTGCAAACTAAGAGTCCTTTCCCATCCCAGTCCAGTATCCCAAAAACACAATCATCGCGCATCGCCGTGCCAAAAAACCGTTCGCTTTGCGAACCCGCGATTATAGCAAATCGCTGCTACGTATCAGTAGCACCACAACCCCAAAAGTACCTGCGATTTCATCCCCAATTAACCCAAAAACATCCCTACAACATACCTAATGCATCACGGAAATCAAAGGCATAAAACCTACGTCTATTAGGTCGATTCGGATCACTACGGGAACCTTAAATCCCCTAAACCTTCAAAACTCTCAAGCTTCCCATAAACCCTATACAATCCCTTTCTCATACAAGATCCCACATATCATCAAAAAGGTTTTGCCTCGAAGGCTCAATTTTTACCCAAATCAATTCAACCCTTAATAATCCATCATCGATTCTCATAAATACCTCTAAAATCATCAATAACTCATAAACCCTTCAAAAACCCCAAAAACCTCAAAATCCACTTTAAACGCATCACTTCCTATATTGAAAACAATGAAAGGCAATACTCCTCATACCTTAGATTGTCGATTCGGAGCTTTCTCTACTGATTCTTCGGAAACCTTCTCGAATCCTCGCGTTTTCCTTCTTCCTCAGAGCTCTGCACTTTTCTCCTTATTTTCACGTTCCAACTAAAATGAATCCTATTCCTTCCCAATTCCTTTTTGTTAAACCCTTAGGCTTCCAAAATGAGCTTTCCCCATAATACCCTCACTAATCCTCGTCAAAAGTCCATCTTGCCCTTAATTCCTCTAATATTATTTTAAATTAATAATAATACTAATATATTCATATTATATACTATTATTTAATTAAAATAACCAAAACTCCACCAAAATGCCAACGTCAACACAAACCACCAAAATTCACCGAAAATTCACAAATATTATATTTAAATAAATATTCTAGTAAATTTGGGGTGTTACAACTCTCCTCCACTTAAAGAATTTTCGCCCTCGAAAATTACCTCAAAGAAATAGAGTCGGATACGACTCCCTCATCTGATCTTCGCGTTCCCAAGTCAAACTTTCGCCAGCTGGTCCGCCCCACAACACCTTCACCAAAGTTATGTCTTTACCCCACAGTTGCTTCATTTCTCGACCGTCAATCCGCACAGGTAAAGCTTCCACTGTCAGGTTATCCCTCACTTGTACATCGTCCATCTGAATCACATACAACGGACCCGGAATGTACTTCCTCAACTGAGACACATGGAACACGTCATGCAAATTCGCAAGTGACAGCGGTAAAGCAATTCGATAGGCTACCTCCCCTATCCTCTACGAGATTTGGTATGGACCAACAAAACATGGAGTGAGCTTCTTAGATTTCAAAGCTCGACCCACGCCAGTCACCGGCGTCACCCTCAAAAACACGTGATCTCCCTCTTGGAATTCAAGTGTCTTCCTTCTCTTATCATGGTAGCTCTTCTGACGAAACTGCAACGTTCTCATCCTTTCCTGGATCATCTTAATCTTTTCAGTCGTCTCTTGTACAATCTCAGGTCCGAGTACAACACTCTCGCCTGACTCATACCAACACAAAGGAGTCCTACACCTCCTCCCATACAAAGTTTCATAGGGCGCCATTCCAATACTAGCATGAAAACTGTTATTGTACATGAAAACTGTGTGTACATGATCCAACACACAAGTCCTCAGCAAATCCTATAAAGATTGGATAGTCCTTTCTGTCTGACCGTCCGTTTGCGGATGATAGGTAGAACTCATCCTCAACTTAGTACCCAAAGCCTCTTGCAAACTCGTCCAGAACCCAGATGTAAATCTTGGATCTCTATCTGACACAATACTCGAAGGTATCTCATGCAATTTCACAATCTCCTCAATGTACATCTTGGCTAACTTATGCATAGAATGATTAATCTTCATCGGCAAGAAATGAGCCGATTTAGTTAATCTATCCACAATCACCCAAATGGAATCATTTCCCTTAGCAGTCTTCAGTAATCCCACCACAAAATCCATGGAAATACTATCCCACTTCCATTCTGGAATCCTCAACGGCTGCATCATACCTAAAGGCTTATGATGTTCAATCTTCGACTTCTGACAAGTCAAACACACATAAACAAACTCCGCAACATCCTTCTTCATACCTGGCCAACAAAACAACTTTTTCAAATCCTGGTACATCTTCGTAGCACCGGGATGAATACTCAACCTACTTCGGTGTCCTTCCTCAAGAATGCTCTTCTTAATATCTGGGACATCTGGAACACATACCCTGTCTCTGAACATCATCACACCATTCTCGTCAATTCGGAATTCTCCTCCGTTACCTTGGTTGATCAAATTCAACTGGTCCACTAACTTCAAGTCAGATTGTTGTCCCACTCTGATCTCTTCCAGAATGCCACAAGTCAACTTCAACATTCCCAACTTCACACTGTCAGGAATCTCTTCACATACCAAACTCAAATCTCTGAATTGCTCAATTAATTCCAACTCTTTCACCATAAGCATCGACATATGCAATGACTTTCTGCTCAATGCATCGACCACTACATTTCCTTTGCTCGGATGATAACTCAAATCAAAATCGAAATCCTTCAATAGCTCTAACCACCTTCTCAACACAGTCCTCAAATGCTCAGCAAGCTCTTCTTCAGACTTAGAATATATCAGAATATCATCGATGAAAACCCCCACGAACTGATCCAAATACTCATGAAAAATCTGATTCATATACTCCATGAACGCACCGGGTGCATTGTGAAGGTGCGAGAAAGACACAAGAAATGGGGGGTTTGAATTGTGTATTTACTCTTTCTGTAACTTTTCGCATCTTGTTAATTTGGCGCTCAAGAACCTTCAATGTTTATTGAGAGATTCTGATCTATTAACTAACGAGTATGAGAACTGTATAAGTTCTGTTCATAAGATACGATACTCAGAACTTGCAGTGCGGAAGCTTATCAGAGATAGGCTGCAAGGTTCTGACTTTGCTTAATATGAGGTTCTGATATTCAAAGCAGGAAAATAAAAAGAGATACTAAGCAAAGGATTAAAGGACATATGATATATCCTGGTTCACCACGCGGGCTAATTCAGTCCACCCTCCTCAGGTGATTTCGCCTTGAACACAAGGACTTAATCCACTATAACCAAATCATGATTACACTTGCACGGGCAACAGCCAGTGACTAACTACTTGCACAGCCGCACTGTGACTAACAACCCAATGAACCGTTCAGGGATCCAACAGGATATAACATTCATTGACCGAGAAGACCCACTGCTGGGATTTCACAGCTAGCCGTTCAGGGATTCAACTCAATGAATATAACGCTACTGACCATATTTCAGGATTTTCCACAATGACCCTCAGTCATTGTCATCTCAAGTATCTGATCACCGCGTGATCTACTCAAGGGCCTCAACTCACAGCTGAACCGTTCAGGGATCCCATCAGGATATAACGTTCACTTGAGGAGTCTCAATTCATCTAGTTGAATTGGCAAACTGGAGATTACAAATTGTGATTCTTAATAAGCAAGTTTCTCCTAGGTTTAAGTACAAAGAACACACACATGTGTTCAAGCAAGTTTTGAGCAATCAGCTCCTTACTTTCCTAAGAAACTAGAAAGATGTATTTAGATATTATGATTGTTGACATCTTGTAGATCTTCTTCTTCTTCTTCTAGTTGAGCAAGCTTTGAGCAGCAACATGTAACACCCCAATTCCCATCGCACATAAATAATACATAAATAAATCAGAGTAAGTAAAAATTTATTTTTTCGACAGAAACAAGGATGCCACATTTAAAGAAAGAAAACACAATCCCTGCTCATAAATTTTTGATACATAACACAAAATGGAATAACCTCAAAGGGAACTTTTTCCATATAAAAGGAAAGTTCAATTATGGAATAAAGCGGAAAGATCCATAACTGCCTTGTTTTACAAAATAAATCGTTTTATAACATCAAAATATACATACAAAAGTAATACAAAATATATTCAACAAATGTATACATATATAATAAAAACGTTCCCGACTCCCGTGTTACGTATCAGAGCAGACAGACAAACGGATGGAGAACTAATCTTCACAAAAGCCTCCAAGACTACTAATCTGCAATTGCCTCATAGAGCAACAAACCACAACAGAAGGGTGAGAAATAACAACAAAACCAAGATTGCATAATAATATGCAGACACATATAAATTCACATGCATAATTATTCTTACCACAAGCATCATATACCAATACATATAGCAAGCCACAAATACATAACATATTTCCCACAATCCAACAACATATTATATATCAATTACACCAACATAATCACATATTCACACATAAGGCACACCAAAGTCATAACATATGGAAACACCCCACCACATCACATAGCATATGTCTATACATAAAACATATTATCCACAACTAATGCATTTATCACATATGCACATCAATTCATGATTTTCCATACATAATCAATCCATTCATGATTTTCCACACATAATCAATCCATTCATGATTTATGCAAATGCAAAGAGACCGACACAACGACTCTATGCAAATGCGGGTACCATCCATCCGTCAATCTCATCACTAGTTCACTCAGGAACTATTGGAACCATCGCTTGCTACTTAGTGTAACTCCCCGTCGGGAAAACGATGTTCCCCGTTGCTTTAGGTCCTCTTTGTATAAGGCACACGACATTTATGGATCGCTTTAGGTCCTCTTTGTATAAGGCACACGATCCGATCGCTTTAGGTCCTCTTTGTATAAGGCACACGATGTTATAGCAAATTCCCTCTGGAACCGATTCGTTGCTCACACCCCACAAGGCCACGCGACATCACAAGATGCATATCATGATGCTTGGCATACAAAGACTCATGACAATCAGATGCATCTTCACAAACCAACAATATGAATCATCTTATTCAACAATAATCATGTTGTGCAATCAAGCCCAAAACAATGCATTTATTTTCCATAAGGCCACAAGCTGTCATCACAACATTTCATCATATGCATTCACATCATATAACAGCACACAAACTACACGTTATATATCAAAGGCATGTTGCATAATAACGCATCAATTACACATAATTATAACAGTAAAAGTTGACAAAACGACACATTTCCAAATTCCCGACATAATTAAATCGGCCAACAATCTCAAAACCATTTTAATAAGAAAGTACAGCTCAATAGCTTTCCAACAATACCAAGAATGTTCAAAACGGATAATCGGAACTCAAGTTACGGAATCAAAACGAAAAGGAATCGCGAAAAAACAACATTCAGCACCCTCACTGGCCATACGCGTAATGCCCTGAGCCATACGCGTATTGCCTTGCTCACTCGCCCATCCATACGCGTATTGCCCAAAGTGATACGCGTATGGGCAGAGACTGATTTTCCCCAAAAGTTCCACTAAATATCCAATACGCGTATTGCCTTACTCCATACGCGTATTGCCCACTCCCATACGCGTATTGCCCACATTCCTTCCTTGCCATACGCGTATTGCCCAACCCAATACGCGTATTGCCTTGCTTGATACGCGTATGGGCAGCGAAAACCCAGAATTTTCCTGCATAATTTTCCCTGCGAAAATCATCCAATTTCCTATCCAAATCTCATCTAAACACTTCCAATTCACAATATATCAACCCAAACATGTTCGAACATAATCAACAAGTATTCTACGCAGTTTATATCGAGTTTCAGCCGCGAAAACATCGATTTCTATCAATTATTCATCAATTTATTAATTAGAGAAAAAGTCGTGAAACAACCAAAACAATTACAACAAACAACACATATACATACACAAGCAAGATATAATTGAAACTTCTCACCCTTACCCGATTAATCGTGCTTGAAACGGATGAATTCTCGATTTTTCCTCTTTCTCCTCTTCTCTCTTTTTCCTTCTCTTCCTTTTCTTTCTTCCCTTTTTCTTTCTTTCTATTTTTCTCTCTTTCTAATCTCTATGTTCTTTTTATGAAAAATAACCAAGTAAAAGACCAAAATACCCCTCAGCTCAAATATCTCGCAAACGCTCTCAAACGCGATAAAACATAAACAGCGATGAAATATATTTCGGGAAATAAAAGTTGAAAATAAATTATAAATTATTGCAAATATTTTACCTATCAGGGAAATTAGCCAATTAACTCAATTAGCAGGTAAAATACCATAAATTCACACATTTCACAAAATTCACATAAATGAAATAAATAAATACAGTTAAACAAATCGGGGCGTTACAACTCTCCCCCACTTAGACATTTTCGTCCTCGAAAATATACTGATACGAACAACTCGGGATACGACTCTCGCAACCGACTAACAAACTATCAGGCCTACCAATGGCACACCACGAATAACACAACTGACAAACCACCTTGCTAACCGCAACTACAACAATGACACGACAATGATGACAACTACAACGACAAGATGCAAGGCCCATACAATGCACTTGACGACCAATCCACGACTCAAAGAATACCTAAGTTACGAACACACACAGGAATTAGCTACTCACACTCGGACCATCACGATGGAAACGAGGCCACAACACAAACAAGAACATAAAGTTCCATGACACAACATCGCTTCAACAACCTCTACGTAATCAAAATACCAACATCCCTGTTACACAATAATATTACAACAATGCTACGATTCCCCAATCGAACATGCAACCAAAACCTCCATCTACATAGTAGCCCATGAATAATATTTAAACTTTTCGCCTAACACTTCCATTCTGAAACGTCCAATGGTCTTACCATTCCTACATGTTCCCAATATTCAACCTATGAACTCATACAAGTCACACACTCAAATACAAAATGTGCCACATCACGCTTCCGCTGCGCACTCTGATTATTCGTAACCATCAAAGCTACCAATCTCACGTCCAAAGTCTAACTCTTTCTCATATTCACCAAAAATCACTGTTCACTTTAATATACCCAACTTCACACTCTACTGTGTTATCTCATACACCAGACACAAGTCTCTGAATTGCTCAAACAATTTTAATTCTCTGACCATCAAAACAGACATGCATAAAAACTTTCGACTTAACTCTTCTGTCACAACATTCGCTTTTCCCAAAGGATAATCCAAGCCAAATTCATAACTCGTCATGAATTCCAACCCTCCTCGTTGTCTCATACTCTATTCCTCTAGGCCAAACAAGTACTCTAAACTCTTGTGATTACTAAACACTTCGAACCTAGAACCAAAAAGATAATACCTCCAAATATTCCTACACAATACAACCGTAACCAATTCCAAATCCAAAATAATATGGATCCTTCTATGAATCCTCAATTATCGTAAAGCATAAGCCACGACTTTACCCTCTTGCACACACACTGTCTAAACTCATCAAAGACACATCCCAATACCTCACAAACGGTTTATTAGGATCACACAGAATCAAAACTAGAGCCGTAGACAAACTCTACTTCAGATTACCAAAACTTTCCTCACAACGAACATCCAACACAAACGACTCACCCTTTGCAAGTCAACTGAGATAACAGAAGTACGACTTAGCAAAGTCTTCCATAACCTGCAGTAACAACCAACTAAGCCCAAAAATTTCTAATCTCCTTAACCAACTTCATAACCTCTCATTGTAGAACTACATCTACTTCCAATGGATCCATAACAATACTATCATCAGAAATCACATATCCAAGAAACTAACCTTTTTCAACCAAAATTCTCACTTGAATAATTTAGCATAAAACTTCGTCTCCTTTCAACACTTGTAATTCAATTCTCAAACACTCTACCTGTTCTTCCTCTGAGTTTATAACAGATCCGAATATCCTCAATCAAAACCACTACGAACTTATCCAAGTAAATATGGAAGATGCGATTCCTCTACTCCACAAACATTACAGACACATTACTAACACCAAATACCATCACTGTACGTTGTAATGCCCAACAAAATTCCAAAAGATATAATCCTTAAAGCTTTTGCAAAAATTTTCACTGGGTAACTAGTTACTCACATACAAGCTTAACCGAGTGAATAACAACCTATCCCTAACGATAACAAACATAAACAGTCACATTAAATCGATCAAAGCATCCACTCACCCACTTCACCACTCTTATCAAACATTCCAACAATTGTGATTTCACTCCAACTCAACCAAACCATTCCAGTTATCTATTCCTGAAAGTGGACACTTATTCTCAATCGTTACCTTATTCAACTGTCAGTACTCCATACACAATTTCCTCTCGACAGTCCCAATTCCATAAATCCCAACATGTAGCAACAACCAACCAAAAAGAACTCTCAAATATTACATCCATACCTAAGGGTTTTCTCAAGATTTCCATTAATGCCCTAAAACTTCAAGGACTCCAATCCCCACCAGAACTCTAAGTTTTACTTTCCATAGTCTCAATACCATTATACACATCATGCTTGTTATTCCGTTTAATCATCCATCCCTTTTGTTACTAACAATACTGGAGCTCTCTAAGACAACACCTTAATGTTCCATCCAAAAACACATCTGAAAACCATGCACAACTAACGGCCCATCATTGTGACTTCCTGCCAATTTCCAGAACACTATCATCACAGACAAAACAAACATATTAGTCCCATCTACTAAGAGTTTTCTACTTACTTAGCATATATGAACCTCAACTATTCACCTTCATCCAATTAAGTTCAATATCTACTCTCTGAGAAGCAGCCCTTAATAATACCCAATCATTCTCTCTCAATGATTTCCCAATTTGATCAACATACCAAAACCTCTAATCCGCCTCATCTTCCGATATAAGAATCTTCATCGACTCAACAAAATAATCTGTAACCATTTTCTTAAATTCCAAACAACTCATTGCACACACTATCAAAGCCGGAAAGACACGTCTATTCCATCCAACATAATTCCGTCTACTATCAACAAGAGATTAAGGGTGATCAGTTCCTTAATTTGTCAATAGACAACCGACAATCATGATGGGGTATAAACCGCCTTTGCGAAACTATAATAGTATTCCTTACATCCTATGCACAACACTACCTAAGGCACAAATCCTTAGTTGACATAAACCTTACCTCCGCACTCCCTCCAGAATCTAGAACCACGCTGTCCAAACAACACTTATAATCTTGCAACCTACGGCACACAACCGAAGCAACTTGGAGAAGTTCCAGCTTCTCCCTCACTTATCTCAATCTCACACCTGAAGACAAAGGAATAGAAAACCAGAAAGCACTGACAGTGTTTCACACACATATCACGTACTAAGGGACAAACAACCCCAACAGTATTCAACTGTCACACCAACGGACTCAACAACTTGGCCGGACGGACCGACCTGCTCTGATACCACTATTATAACACCCCAATTCCCATCGCAAATAAATATTACATAAATAAATCAGAGTAAGTAAAAATTTATTTTTCCGACAGAAACAAGGATGCCACATTTAAAGAAAGAAAACACAATCCCTGCTCATAAATTTTTGATACATAACACAAAATGGAATAACCTCAAAGGGAACTTTTTCCATATAAAAGGAAAGTTCAATTATGGAATAAAGCGGAAAGATCCATAATTGCCTTGTTTTACAAAATAAATCATTTTATAACATCAAAATATACATACAAAAGTAATACAAAATATATTCAACAAATGTATACATATATAATAAAAACGTTCCCGACTCCCGTGTTACGTATCAGAGCAAACAGACAAACGGATGGAGAATTAATCTTCACAAAAGCCTCCAAGACTACTAATCTGCAATTGCCTCATAGAGCAACAAACCACAGCAGAAGGGTGAGAAATAACAACTAAACCAAGATTTCATAATAATATGCAGACACATATAAATTCACATGCATAATTATTCTCACCACAAGTATCACATACCAATACATATAGCAAGCCACAGATACATAACATATTTCCCACAATCCAACAACATATTATATATCAATTACACCAACATAATCACATATTCACACATAAGGCACACCAAAGTCATAACATATGGAAACACCCCACCACATCACATAGCATATGTCTATACATAAAACATATTATCCACAACTAATGCATTTATCACATATGCACATCAATTCATGATTTTCCACACATAATCAATCCATTCATGATTTTCCACACATAATCAATCCATTCATGACTTATGCAAATGCAAAGAGACCGACACAACGACTATATGCAAATGCGGGTACCATCCATCCGTCAATCTCATCACTAGTTCACTCAGGAACTATTGGAACCATCGCTTGTTACTTAGTGTAACTCCCCGTCGGGCAAACGATGTTCCCCGTCGCTTTAGGTCTTCTTTGTATAAGGCACACGATGTTATAGCGGATTCCCTCTGGAACCCATTCGTCGCTCACACCCCACAAGGGCACACGACATCACAAGATGCATATCATGATGCTTGGCATACAAAGACTCATGACAATCAAATGCATCTTCACAAACCAACAATATGAATCATCTCAATCAACAATAATCATGTTATGCAATCAAGTCCAAAACAATGCATTTATTTGCCATAAGGCCACAAACCGTCATCACAATATTTCATCACATGCATTCACATCATATAACAGCACACAAGCTACACGTTATATATCAAAGGCATGTTGCATAATAACGCATCAATTACACATAATTATAACAGTAAAAGTTGACAAAATGACACATTTCCAAATTCCCGACATAATTAAATCGGCCAACAATCTCAAAACCATTTTAATAAGAAAGTACAACTCAATAGCTTTCCAACGAAACCAAGAATGTTCAAAACGGATAATCGGAACTCAAGTTACGGAATCAAAACGAAAAGGAATCGCGAAAAAACAACATTCAGTACCCTCACTGGCCATACGCGTAATGCCCTGAGCCATACGCATATTGCCTTGCTCACTCGCCCATCCATACGCGTATTGCCCAAAGTGATACACGTATGGGCAGAGACTGATTTTCCCCAAAAATTCCACTAAAAATCCAATACGTGTATTGCTCACTCCATACGCGTATTGCCCACTCCCATACGCGTATTGCCCACATTCCTTTCTTGCCATACGCGGATTGCCTTGCTTGATACGCGTATGGGCAGCGAAAACCCATAATTTTCCTGCATAATTTTTCCTGGGAAAATCATCCAATTTCCTATCCAAATCTCATCTAAACACTTCCGATTCATAATATACCAACTCAAACATGTTCCAACATAATCAACAAGTATTCTACGCAGCTTATATCGAGTTTCAGCCGCAAAAACATCGATTTCTATCAATTATTCATCAATTTATTAATTAGAGAAAAAGTTGTGAAACAACCAAAACAATTACAACAAACAACACATATACATACACAAGCAAGATATAATTGAAACTTCTCACCCTTACCCGATTAATCGTGCTTGAAACGGATGAATTCTCGATTTTTCCTCTTTCTCATCTTCTCTCTTTTTCCTTCTCTTCCTTTTCTCTCTTCCCTTTTTCTTTCTTTCTATTTTTCTCTATTTCTAATCTCTATGTTCTTTTTATGAAAAATAACCAAGTAAAAGACCAAAATACCCCTCAGCTCAAATATCTCGCAAACGCTCTCAAACGCGATAAAACATAAACATCGATGAAATATATTTCGGGAAATAAAAGTTGAAAAGAAATTATAAATTATTGCAAATATTTTACCTATCAGGGAAATTAGCCAATTAACTCAATTAGCAGGTAAAATACCATAAATTCACACATTTCACAAAATTCACATAAATGAAATAAATAAATACAGTTAAACAAATCGGGGCGTTACACAACTCCTTGCTTCAGATCTTCAATGAGCTTTGACGAGAAGGTAGGTTGATGACTTGACTGATCTTCAATTATTGTCTTCTTCATCAACAGCTTCTGTTTGATTGTTGTTGTTGTGTTAATTTGTTCTTTGAAGATTCAACAACAATTGCCATGAGTGAATTAATGACAACTTTGAATATTCTAAGTGTTATAATGAGAACTCATCGTTGTTGCTATCTTCACACTATGACTTGGTCAATTTTGTAGATGAATATTCAGTTCGTAATTCTACAAGTGATCGACACATCAGAAGCAAAAACTCTTTCCATTAAATAACCAGTAGAAATATAGCCGTTAGAGAATATTGTTGGCTGTTTGGAAAAAAGACGTTGTGATATAATGAGTTGTACTGACATATCTTCTTTTTGCAGAAGAGATCTTTTCTTGGGCAGTGTGTACAATTAACTCACAACGGTAATATTTAGACTTTGATACTTCAGTGACTTCTGATGTTAATTTGATGAAGCATGAGTGGAGTCTTTATAGCATAATATCTGATGCTTCAAGTCTTCCGTTAATTGAAGAAGTCCATTAGGAATCAGTCTTCAGAACTTCAGCACTTGGTCTTTAAGAGTGTTATCCTTTTCTGCTTTAAGTCTTCCGAATCTTCAGAGCTTGTCTTCAGAATCTTCAGAACTTCTTGTTTGAGACCTTGATCTTCAGAACTCGTCAGTCTTCAGAATCTTTCTGCACTTGGTCTTCAGTGCCTTCAGTCATTAGAACTTCAAGTCATAGGAGTCTTTAGAACTTTGGTTCTTTCTGAGTGTACTTCTTCAGAAGCTTCGCTATCTTCAGAATCTTGATCACTTTCAGAGAACATCCACAAGAGCATTGCAACAGCAATCTTGGCATCCTTGGATCTGGCTGATTATGACTAGATAAACAAGTGTTCTTGCTTCTCGTGACTTTTAGTCAAACATAGTAACTTCGCATATATATATATATATATATATATATATATATATATATATATATATATTCAATCATAGTACACCTGGCTGGTGTATGTTGGTTCTGATGCCTTTAGTTCTTATGATCTGCACACAACACGCGTTAGACCATAAAATGGTTCTTTCACAAATACTTATTATTATCATCAAAACATAGATTGACTTGTAGAGATAATTCTTGCTCTCACAATCTCCCCCTTTTTAATGATGACAAAACCAAGTATTTTGATTGAACATTTTATACAAGGTAATCACCAAAGCAAACAAATTCAGAGTGTGGAACAATAGTTCCCCCTGAATGAGTCATCCTCAAAGCTTTATCTGAGATCATCTAGGATTTTATATAATCCAAAGATATACAGAGTAACATCTTGAGTTTCCAGAACAGAAATAGAAAAGAGTTACTTTTATGTATTGTCCTTTAGAAAATGAAGAGTCTTTAGCATCTGGACTAGTTCTACAGAACTTCCATCTTCAGATCTTCAGAACTCAGTTTCCTTTGTTGTCATATCAGAGCTTGTTATCTTCAGAGTCGTCTTAAGCATTTCTACTTTTCAGTAGATTCAATTGAGCACAGAATTAGAGCAGTTCTTTGACTGATAAACATAGCTTCGCTGTATATCAGAAACTGTCTTTTGAGATACTCCCCCTGAGTTTCAGGCTATATGAAGAATATAGATTTTGCATTTTGGTCTTCTGGGTAATCTCCTCCTTATTTCCATAAGTCAGATATTGGGATCTTTCAGAATCGAAATTCAGAGTTTCTAAATTTAATCACCAGTGTTGATCATGACTTTTCAGAGTTTGACTTTGAACACAGGTTTATTACAGACCTTGTTATTGTCACAACTCAGTTAAATTATCAAAGCTTGATTTTTGATCAGATACCAATTGAAGGTTAAAACTTGTGATCAATCACGCTTGATTCTGAATCTGGTACATCTTGTTTTAGTCGGATGTAAAAATGATGTGCTGACTCTTATACCAGAGTATTTTGAGTTTGATACCAAGTGAAGAATTTCTTCTCATACGCTTAAGAGATAATTCATTAGAGTGTTGATATTGATACCAATGAGGGTATTTGACAGTAATCCACGGCTTTGCTTTGAGAGTCTAATATTAATCTTTGTGTACTGAATCTGATTTTCAATTAATGATTTAGTCTGATACCAAATCGTCTTTAACGGTTCCTGATAGAATGGTTTCTTGCTTGGATCTTTAATCCAGATCTTCAGACAGTTTTTGACTTCTGATTTGCACAGATCTTCTGAGTGAGCATCTTTAAGTGTAGACTTTTCCTTGACTGCTTTCAGAGTATTCTTACTTAATTTGATTCTTTATTCTGTGATCGTGGTTCTTCTTCTTATCCTGTCTTCAGAATGCCTAGTGAACTTGTTTAGAGTTCCTCGGATAACATCAAACAACAACCGTTAGTAGTAACGCATTTTATAAGAGTACTTTGTTTGAGTTCTGCATTCTTTCAGATTTCTTTCAATCAAAATTAATATATTTCTCCCCCTTTTTGACATCATCAAAAAGTGTTAGGGCATATAAGCATTTAAGCATGTAGTCATTTATATTCAGTTACAGAGCCACAGAGTCATTTAAACATTTAGAAGCATTTAGACTCATTTTAGGGAAACACATCCATACTCAGTATGTATTTAATTGAAGGATGATAGATGGAATCCACTAATTACTTAATTGAAGGATTAAAGCATCTGTAGAGATTATTTCATTTGTGAACAGTAGATAGAAGTAACAATATTTCAGTATTTCATCTTTTCATTTTGGTTTTATAATTTAGACAATAGATTGATCTTAATCTAGACAAGTTCAAGATAACCATAGATAATTTAAACGCAGATTCCTAATGAAAAACATTTTAAGTGGTCCTAATAAAGCTGGGTTTTCATGGGTCCTATTGAGTTAGACTAGAGCGAGCCTAAGGATGATGAAGATGAGAACAAGCTTTCAGAATCGTCAGTTCTTGGGCATGCAACCTCTCTTCTACTTGAGTAATTGCCGATTTCTTGCTCTTCACAATTTCTACTGAGATCCATTCATGGAACTCAGTCCAGATAGTTCTTATTTCCAAGGAGTCCACACAGGAACTGGAAGCTTCTACTATGCTTTGGATTTTTGTGATTGCATTATCCATAAAGGATTTTAATGCATCATTCACGATTTTTTATCTTTTAGATGGGGGTTCCTCATCGTCAACCATTTTCAGCTTCTTACTTCCTTCTTTCCAATTTGTGAGTTCTTGAAGTACATCAGTAATATTGTTCATGTTGATCCAAACACTGATATCTTCATCCTTAAAGCTATTCAGATAGTTTCTGACCTCTGCCTGATTGTAAGTGGCAAATTTTGGAAAATCTTTAACTGGAACCCTAGGGGACAGAGTTAGTTCCCTAAAGAACGTATTATCTAGAGTGGCGTCTTCTTTCATAAGATCCTCAAACTTAAGAATCTTCCCAGTGCTTTTAAGCAATTTTCTTGATTCACCTTCATCGATTAAAATGTCATCCACTACCCCAGATTCAACTAAAAAGTCGGAGATGAGTCGTCCGTACGGAATAAGTTTGGTCTCCAGATTAGAACCACTTCTAGAGTTTCTTATGGCTTCCTTCAAAAGTTTGAAGAGGACGGAGGGGAGATTGAGCTTAATTCCTTTTAGGAGAAGGAACAAGACACACTTCTGAGTGTCGTTGAGTTGATTTGCAGGAAGATGATGAAAAATGCTTCCCGACAAGATTCTGAACCAAACTTGTAGTGGTTCTTTCAGGTTTGAGAGTACTTGGTTCTCAACTGTTATTCCTTCTTTGAAAATAACGGTTGTGACTTTGGCTTCTCTCTCTTTACTGAGTAGATCCTTGGTAATTCTGAATCCATTATTCTTATTCTCCAAGAGATCTGCAATAGTCTTTTCAGATATGTAGACTCTTCTTCCAAAGATCGATGAACCAATGAGAGTCGAGCCTACATTAGCATGAATCCAGAACTCTTTAACCAAATATCCATAGGTTAGTCCTTCCAACCTCTTGAAGTAGTTACTCCATCCTTGTGCTTCCATGGAGGGAGTAATATTACATCCGTTCGACTTTAGGTTGTTGAAGTTTACAATCGTTTCTGACAAAACGACAAGATGATCAGCTGGATTTTGTATGGTTGTGAGAGTTGAAGCATTTTGTGAAACGAAGGCCATTTTAGAGATGATGAGGAGTTAGAAGGTAATTAGGTCAGAATATTTAGATGAGTAAGGGATGTGTAGCTGTCTAGTGCTTTTATAGATGAGAAACTAGGGTAAGTTTTGTGGAGAGTTTGAAACCACACCGATTGATTTTCCTAGAAGCATTAAGTAGCATGGGAGAGATGGTTAATGATTAATCAAGAATCATAACCCTAAAAAGGAGTGACGAAGCCGCTACTTAATTATGACTGGTGAGCGAATCTATAATTTCTAGTTAGTAAAAAAATATGCCTATCTATTGGTAGAGAAGTAGCGAAATTTAATTAAGGATATTGTGAATTTAAATCGATCATAAAAGTGTTTTTTTTTAATTAGAATACACCAGTAATTTAGGCAAGAGAATTTATTAAGTTTAGATCATAAGGGCATACAAAGAGGGATCCTAGAAAAACTAATGATCTTAAGAGAAACTTAATTTCTATCTAGGTAAAGAAGGTCATAGGTTGACAGAACTCGGGAAGAATCTTCTCAGTCATTCCATTTCTTCTGCAATGACTAACTACTCCTTGAAGATCAAGAATATGAGAGATGACCCTGCAATAGGGAACTTGGTAGATAGTGTCTTCCCTTGACAGGTTAATTTCTTCCTTTAGATGATTGTACATGGATTGAGGTAGGTTTATTTTGATTCTAGAAATTAAAAAGAAAATAAACAGTCTCTCCATGTCAGATAACCATCCTCCTCCTCTTTCTCTCGGTCTAAAATTTGTTACCATTAGATTGTACCAATCTTTAGCAACTGGAGTGAGAGTCCAAGGTTGAGTGGGATGCCCCTCTATTTTGAAAATGACGTGTAGATGTCTGTCAAAGCTATGGTTGCTGGAATTTCTTTCCGCAGTCACGCCATCTTCAACGCACCTAATAGCTTTAGCTATGATGGTGGGATTGATCAAGACTGGATATCCAGCAACTATGGATAAAATAGTATTTTTTCCATAGTCATATTCAAGTACACGTGCATTTGCCCAGAACTCAGTTACAAGAGAAGGGAAGACAGGTCCAACAAGCATGTCAAAGTAGTTTTCCCAATTCTGAAATATAATACCAGAGAGAATACTAGTTTTGTTGAGTTGTGGTAAAAGGTATAGATCCAAAGTGAATTCCTTTAGAAGCTCTAGATCAGAAATTTCTCCTCTGATATTGTGTGAAGACATTTTGAGAAGGAAACGAAGAAGGGAGTTCTAACCTACTAAATATCGACCTTTTCTAGAAGAGAGGTAGAGTTGTGAGGTGAGCTTATGAGTGATGATTATTTATCACGCTTGGCACACACGAGGTTATCATTTCCTAGACAAGCTATGAATAGCTATGACGGTCAGTTGACAGGACATATGATAGACTTAAGTTACTGTATGCCTATGGTTAGAGATAAGGTAGCTGACACATGCGTAATTATGATTGTCTTGGAAATCATAAATATTAAAAAATAATGAGTGAGACCATACCTTAGGGATGCTTAACCTTTTGAAGAAATTATATTAGCTATTTTTTTCGTGAAATCATTCCTTTCTGACTCCTGAAGCTTTGAGCATCCTTCTTGTTAGTTCTTATATTGGCTGGAATTTTGGTAAAACAAAGTTGAACAATGTTGATGTCATATGTCTGATGTCTTAACATTGGTTCCTAACATTAGTTGTTGCAGGGTTGAAGTTTTATTTGCTGATGTTAAACTTGATGTCTTGACATCAGTTATCAGAACATCAGAACATCAGGTTGTGATGTTTTAGGGTTGCGCGTGTTAGCTTGTTTTGAGGAGATATGTTAGAGAGATTGGATGCGAATATCTTGGTGAAGATATTTTCAATCAAATATGGAGCAGATCATGTCATTAACATTAGGGCTGATTTGAAAAGATTTAAAAAGATCAGAAGATCAAATCTGTTTTAAATTATGTTTAATAACAAATCAAATCAGATATTTGGAAGAGGTCCAAGCCCAAGTCAGAATACTATTTAAAGCAGCCTCAACCCTTATTGAAAAGATAACAAAGACATAGAGCATAGACCGAGAGTCAATTTGAGTTTTCGTGTGTGTTTTTGTAAACCATTCATGTTTGAATTGGTGTTACTATATTGAGTTGTAATTGGTTTCTCTAGAGCTGTTAAGCAAGAGAGAGTTGTTCTTGATCAAAGCTGTTAAGCAGGATCAAGGTGGGTTTTAAAGTGTAATCTTTGAATTGTATCACTGAGGTGATTTACGGAGTGAGTGGTTTCTCATATCTAAGTGGTCTCTTAGGTATAAGTGTCATTAGGTAGTGATTAAGATTAGTAGATGTCAACTGGGATTGTTGAGTCTGTAATTTAATACTACTTATAGTGAATTTCCTCCCTGGCTTGGTAGCCCCCAGACGTAGGTAGTTAGACCGAACTGGGTGAACAATTCATTGTGTTGATTTACTGTTGTTATTTTCTTGTTCATATAGCAGATTGTGTTGTTGTGACATCACACTTAACATCACACATCTGATACCAGAATTTCAATTGGTATCAGAGCAGGCATCCTGCTCTGTATCTGGGTGAGATCTAGGGTTGATACTTTCTGGTGCAATGGACAAGGAGAGTGGTGGATTTGTGAATAGACCCCCTATTCTAGATGGCTCTAATTATGACTATTGGAAACCACGGATGGTTACCTTCTTGAAGTCATTAGATAGCAGGGCTTGGAAGGTTGTCTTAAAAGAATGGAAAGCACCTGTTATTGTTGAAAAGGATGGTACAACAAAGCTGAAACCTGAGGAAGATTGGACCAAGGAAGAAGATGAGCTTGCACTTGGAAATTCAAAAGCTTTGAATTCCATCTTTAATGGTATTGACAAGAACATCTTTAGGCTGGTAAACACTTGTGAAGTAGCTAAGGAAGCTTGGGATGTCTTGAAAACTACTCATGAAGGAACTTCCAAGGTCAAGATGTCAAGACTTCAATTGTTGATTACTAAGTTTGAAAATCTGAAGATGAAGGAGGATGAAACCATTCATGATTTTCACATGAATATTCTTGAGTTGTCCAATGCTTCTAGTGCTTTAGGAGAAAGAATGACTGAAGAGAAACTGGTAAGGAAGATTCTCAGATCCCTTCCCAAGAGATATAAAATGAAGGTGACTACTATTGAAGAAGCTCAAGACATCAGTAAGATGAGGGTTGATTGGTTCTCTTCAAACCTTTGAGTTAGGATTGAATGAGGAGCCTGAAAAGAAGACCAAAAGCATAACTTTGGTGTCTAATACTGAAGATGGTAAGAAGGAGTGTAATTTTGAAACTCATGAGGAACTGTCAAATGTTGTTGTGATGCTTGGGAGACAGTTTAATAAGGTGTTAAAGAGAATGGACAGAAACTACAGACCTAATGTTAAGAACATCACATCTGACAACAACAGGTCTAGTGATCAAGTGAAGAAAACAAGAGATGAAGAAAAGTCCAATCATGACAAAGGAGTTCAATGTTATGAGTGTGAAGGTTATGGTCATGTCAAGAAAGAATGTCCTACATATCTCAAAAAGCAGAAAAAGGGGTTATCTGTTTCCTGGTCTGATACAGATAGTGAAAGTGAAGAAGAGAATGCCAAGCATGTTAAGGCATTGACTGGAATATGTGCCTTTGATGGAGAGTCTAGTGATGGTGAATTGACCTTTGAAGAGCTGGCATCTTCTTATCAAGAGTTGTGTCTGAAAAGTGAAGAGGTCTGTCAAGAAGGGGAGAAGCAGAAGAAGATTATAATACAACTTGAGACTGATAAAGCTGAACTTGAGAATGAAGTTTTGTTGTTAAAATCCCAGCTTGATCAAATGTCAAAATCCATCAGAATGTTAAATAGTGGAACTGACACTCTGGATAAAATACTTGAAGCTGGAAAAGGGGCAAGTGATAAGACTGGTCTAGGATATGAGGGTGAGAAGAAGATATCGGCAGAGGCTAGTTCTTCTGGGGTTAAACAGAACATTCCTCATCATCATGAAAAAGGACATGGTTCTGGAATTAAGAAGGTTGTCCCTCACCTTGGGCCACAAAATAATGGAA
This sequence comes from Lathyrus tuberosus, assembly GCA_022829125.1. Classification (NCBI taxonomy): domain Eukaryota; kingdom Viridiplantae; phylum Streptophyta; class Magnoliopsida; order Fabales; family Fabaceae; genus Lathyrus; species Lathyrus tuberosus. The sequence continues at coordinate 9,414,521 of JALAZF010000179.1, forward strand.
AGGGATATGGTCCTGTTCCTAATAAGTTTTTGCCTCAACCTCAAGGAAAGCCTCAAGCCTCTGGAGCTAGGCAGTATATGCCTCCCCAATACCATAGGAGTATGCAGGCTTCTAGTTTTAAACATAACATGTTCTATTCGATGTCTCAAAATCAAGGGAAAATGTTTGGTTTTGGATATAATAATGTTGTGCCTCATGGTTATGGCAGAAGAAGGCCGCATCATCATGGTAAAAGACAGCATAATCATTACAAAAGACAGACCCATCACTACAGAAGACAACCTAATTATGGGAGAAGACATCATTAATATTTTGACAGATGGCAGCCTCAGCAGTATGATAGAAATCATCATCAAGGTGGCAGACATTTCAATCACTTCAGAGAAGAGATTCAAAGAGTGAGATGTTACTATTGTGGAAGATTTGGCCATATACAATCTTCTTGCTTTAAACTGCATGGTTATCCCAAATCTGTTCCTCAACCTAGACATAAGCAGAACAGGCCTCAGGCTGTTAAACAATGGGTTCCTAAAGCTGCTGTCACATGTCTATTAGCTCACTCATCTGTTAGAACCCCAGCTATGGATGGTTGGTATTTTGACAGTGGTTGCTCAAAGCATATGACAGGTTTCAAGAATCATTTGGTGGATATCATGACTTACTCCACAAATGATGTAACTTTTGGTAATGGAGAAAAAGGGGATGCTAAAGGAGTTGGAAAATTAAATTGTGAGGCTGGACCTAATCTTGAAAATGTACTTCTTGTCAAAGGATTGACTGCTAATTTGATTAGCATCAGTCAGTTATGTGATGAAGGATTCAAGGTTAGCTACACTAAAGATGAATGTTTAGTGACTAATGAGAAGAGTGAAGTCATTATGAGGGGAGTTAGATCCATAGATAACTGTTATTTATCATCATGTAATGTCAAGGATGATGTTATGACATCTGAATGTGACATTAGAAGGATCATCAAACAACCTAGTGTTATGCAACTATTCAGAGGAAATCTTGAAGAAACTAAGGTCATAAAGGTTGATCACTCAGATATGAAGTGTAATGACAATTTCCCTAAAGATATGTGTGCTGAAATTTGTGAAGTCTTAAGTAGAAATTTGGGCATGTGGAAAAGGCATCAAAGGTTAGTGACTTAAAAGTAAATTTGTTTTGGTGGGGAAAATACATTTATTGGCTTTTAAGTGACCAACAAAAGCTACCTTAGGCTATCATTCCCTATTGTTACTCTCACACGCTACATCAATCTCCACACTCCAAGTCTGTTCATCTTCTCATCTAAGATCAGAAGACACAATACATCCTTGTACGTCAACTGTTTCAAAGGAACAATGTCTCAACGTGAGTTATCTCCCTCCAAGAAGTCTGATTCAAAGAGCTCTTCGCATGCAACATCTAGGGTTTCAACGAAAAAAGTTTCAATGGATGAAGCCTTGGACATAGCGCCTCTCTCTATGATTCCAGGTTCAGAAAAGAAAAGACCTGAGAAGTATCAACCTAAGAGGCCCTCAAAAGGTAATACTTCTGATCAATCTGTGGGTAAGAAATTTGATGATAGTAAAAGTAGAGCGTTCGTCACTAGTGTTTTGTTTGGAGACAAACCTACTCCTAAGACTACCACCCCTCTTCCTCAAGCTGTTGAAGAAAGGGTAGACGTGGACAAAAGTATTGATCAGATTGTCACAAAAAATTTTGAGAAAGGGATTTCTGTGAAGGGAATATCTAGACCTCTGAGTCAAATGCCTGCTGATCAACCTGTTAGAGAAAAGGGTGACATGCAAACTTCTGAAACCAATATTCACAGATTGGCTGTGTCTTTCATTGAAGATGCAGAAGCTGAAGTTGAAGATAATGATACTCATGTTGAAGATGAGGTTGATGTTGAATATAATGTTGGAACATCACCTGCTAGGGATGTTACTCCTAGTCCCAGAGGGAAGAAGAGTGCTGATATGGTGGATGTTGTTGACTTATCTGATAATGAAGTAATTGGTAATGTTGTTCCTGGTATTGCCAAAAGATTGAAGACTAGAAAAGGAAAGACTGTGGAATCTTCTCCTAAGATGACAGCTGAAGGCAAGAAGAAAAAGACATCTGTAGTTGGTCCAACAAAATCTTGGAGCAAGGTTGCTGTGACTTCCAAAAAGACAAAGATTAGAGAAGAATTTGAATCTGAGTATGATGTTGAGGAAGATGTTCAAGACATCACCCCAGTCAGAAAGTCCATTTTGAAGAGAATTTTTTATAAGGTTCCTGAAGTGCCAGTGGACAACATATCCTTTCATTATGCTAGCAGTGCTCCAATGTAGAAATTTGTGTGTCAAAGGAGATTAGCTCTGGAAAGAGAGCTTGGCAAAGATGCATTGGAGATGAAAGAAATTATGGAGCTCATTAATGCTGCTGGCCTGTTGAAAAATGTGACTAAATTCTCTAAGTGCTATGCTAGACTTGTTAAGGAATTTGTTGTTAACATTCCTATAGACATTTCTGATAAAAGAAGTGTGGACTTCATGAAGGTGTTTGTTAGGGGTACGTGTATTAATTTCTCTCCTAGTACCATCAATAAGTATCTGGGAAGAGATGATCAAGAAGGTTGTGAACTAGAAGTGACTGATAATGATGTGTGTAAAGAGATCACAGCCACTCAAGTGAAGGTTTGTCCACTGAAGGGTAAATTGACAGCTAGCAAACTCAGTATCAAGTATGCTATTTTTCACAGAATTGGAGCTGCTAACTGGGTACCTACTAATCACAAAACCACCATAGCTATGGGATTAGGAAGGTTTATTTATGCTGTTGGGAAAAAGGTCAAGTTCAATTATGGAAATTACATATTTGATCAAGTTGTGAAGCATGCTACCACTAATGCTATCAAGATACCTATAGCATTCCCTTCCCTTGTCTGTGGAATGATCTTAGATCAACATCCTGGAATTTTAACTAGTTCAGATATAGCATGTAAGAAGGAGTCAACTTTATCCTTGCATCCCAAGTTGTTTGTTGGGAATCATGTTCCAGACATTGTTGTAACACCAAGTTCTGGTGTTAAGAAGGCCTGTACTAAAACTGAGTTGATTGAAGAATTGAAGGCGGCCTGCAAGGATCTTGATATGGTGATCAGTACTAGCACTGTTAGGAAGATGAAAATTGAGCGGATGATCAAATCCTTGGAACAGGGTGAAGATGATGTGGGTGTCAATGCTGAAGATTCAGGTTCAGAGGAAGGTGAAGAGGATGCTACAGATGGTTCTGATACTAATGAAGATTGAATTGCTGCTTCTGCTATTTTTTTTTTTTGCTTTTGTAGGTTGTAGTTTTTTTGTTGCTGCACATTGGGTGCATGTTGTGTAACTTGGATAAAAGTACTTTTATGCTTATCTGGTTTTTGTTCTATGATTTGTCTTGTCTTGTGGTGCTGACTTTTGACTGACAAGGAGAGCTAGTAGGACTAACTGTTGTAAGTGTTAGGGTATAACATGTTGGTGGTTGTCCAATTGTGGCTAAAAAGGGGGAGAGTTAGCCTGTGTGCCTATGTGTAGCCTAGTTGTCTGTTGTGGTTCTAGGCTTGAGGGGGAGTGTGCTTGTTTGAACAGCTGGTATGCTGGTTCTTGTTTTGAGGGGGAGCTGTGTGCAGATTTTGGATGTGATTGCTGCTGGAATATTAGGAGTATGAAGTTTTTCCGCTGCAGGTATCTCTGATGTTGCCAGAGAGTGTTTTAGCCAAAATTAACCAAAGGGGGAGATTGTTAGTTCTTGTATTGGCTGGAATTTTGGTAAAACAAAGTTGAACAATGTTGATGTCATATGTCTGATGTCTTAACATTGGTTCCTAACATTAGTTGTTGCAGGGTTGAAGTTTTATTTGCTGATGTTAAACTTGATGTCCTGACATCAGTTATCAGAACATCAGAACATCAGGTTGTGATGTTTTAGGGCTGCGCGTGTTAGCTTGTTTTGAGGAGATCTGTTAGAGAGATTGGATGCGAATATCTTGGTGAAGATATTTTCAATCAAATATGGAGCAGATCATGTCATTAACATTAGGGCTGATTTGAAAAGATTTAAAAAGATTAGAAGATCAAATCTGTTTTAAATTCTGTTTAATAACAAATCAAATCAGATATTTGGAAGAGGTCCAAGCCCAAGTCAGAATACTATTTAAAGCAGCCTCAACCCTTATTGGAAAGATAATGAAGACAGAGAGCATAGACTGAGAGTCAATTTGAGTTTTCGTGTGTGTTTTTGTAAACCATTCATGTTTGAATTGGTGTTACTATATTGAGTTGTAATTGGTTTCTTTAGAGCTGTTAAGCAAGAGAGAGTTGTTCTTGATCAAAGCTGTTAAGCAGGATCAAGGTGGGTTTTAAAGTGTAATCTTTGAATTGTATCACTGAGGTGATTTAGGGAGTGAGTGGTTTCTCATATCTAAGTGGTCTCTTAGGTAGAAGTGTCATTGGGTAGTGATTAAGATTAGTAGATGTCAATTGGGATTGTTGAGTCTGTAATTTAATACTACTTATAGTGAATTTCCTCCCTGGCTTGGTAGCCCCCAGACGTAGGTAGTTAGACCGAACTGGGTGAACAATTCATTGTGTTGATTTACTATTGTTATTTCCTTGTTCATATAGTAGATTGTGTTGTTGTGACATCACACTTAACATCACATATCTGATACCAGAATTTCACTTCTGATTCTGTCTATTTCCGAGTAAGCTGCAGATGTTTCTTGGGTTCTTCAAGATAAGCTTGTCTTCTGACTTCTGAAGAGAATATTTTCTTGGGAGGCGATCCTAGTTGGATCATAGCTTTCTCTCTCTTTTCCTGTTCAACCTTGTCATTTAGTTCTCTAGGTTACAGTAACCGAGATTGGGACTTAGTATGATCAAAGTGACCATTTTAGTTGAACTAAGCCAATTCCATGCAATCCTTTTTTATAAGGCGATATTCGTATGCGTGGGAGCAATACTGAGTGAACAGTAAATTTCATTTGATGACCCCATTCATAAATAACAGATTACATCTGTTTTGAATGTTTCTCACTTCTCATTTCCTTGATCCATAGAACTTGTTTAGTTCTGATACAGTTCTTGAGATATGGATCTGAATCTTAAACAACAAACTTTTGAGAATTGGTTGAGTTCTTCTTTCATAGCCCGAATTCAGTTTGTGTTTGTGAGAGTTTCTTCTTTTTGAAAGATGATTGGTTTCACCAGTTTAGTGAGAATCTTTGAGAGGTTATTCAGGAAGGATTTGACATATCAACATCTGACTTTGTTCCTCAAGGTTGTTTCAGAACTTGTTCAGAACCAGAACATCATCATGCCTCATGTGTACATCACTAGACATGATTTGCATGAACTTCTTGTTTTCACAATGATGATCAACTTATTTGGGGTTGTTCACACAAATCTAAGAGTTAACTAATTTCTTCAAGCTAACATCTTTTACGCCATCTTTTATGACATCAGTTGGAGAACCTAGATACCTGAAATGATAACATCCAATTTCATAGCACAAGTGGTTTTGAGAACACTTGATCTGTTGAAAATCAGATTATCAACATTTGATCTTTACTGGGATGATTTCAGGTTGTTGGAGCTTGATCACCGAACCAGTTAAGAGTTCGTTCGGAATCAACTGGATCTTTTGGGATTCAGTTTTCCATTGAATCTTTTGATCATTCTAGATTTTGTCATTGAGTCATTTCTAATAATTTCAATTTTTCAGATTCTGAATTTAACAGATTTCTTTCTGAAATTCAAAGTCTTAGAACAACAATCTTCCTTCTTTACATGAAGAGATCCAGAATGAGTTTTTAAACGAGAAAGTCAAGGGTGGACCTAATCCGTTTCTTGAAAACATCTCAAAAACTCATAATGAATTAATCTTCAGCAAACAAGATTTCTTGCTTTCTGATGATTCATCTTTTAATCATATACGTGGTTTTATCCACACGTATTTTCCAGAATGAGCATTCAACAGATACTTCCTTTTATCTGATGAATTTATATTATCAATTGATTCTTTAATTTTAGTGAGGCTTCATCTAGAATCAGTGACTTGCTCACGAAGTAATCAGATTGATTACAATTTTGTACACAGTTAACTGCTGAACTGTTACAGAAATTGTAAGTGGATTTCAATATCACCAAGAGTACTTCTACGCACAACGTCTGGATCTTTTTCTGACACTGCTAAGTGTTTGATGTGAATCAATAACAGAACCGGAGCTCTGATACCAATTGAAGGTGCGAGAAAGACACAAGAAATGAGGGTTTGAATTATGTATTTACTCTTTCAGTAACTTTTCGCATCTTATTAATTTGACACTCAAGAACCTTCAATGTTTATTGAGAGATTCTGATCTATTAACTAACGAGTATGAGAACTGTATAAGTTCTGTTCATAAGATACGATACTCAGAACTTGCAGTGCGGAAGCTTATCAGAGATAGGCTGCAAGGTTTTGACTTTGCTTAATATGAGGTTCTGATATTCAAAGCAGGAACATGAAAAGAGATACTAAGCAAAGGAGTAAAGGACACATGATATACCCTGGTTCACCACGCGGGCTAATCCAGTCCACCATCCTCAGGTGATTTCGCCTTGAACACAAGGACTTAATCCACTATAACCAAATCATGATTACACTTGCACGGGCAACAGCCGGTGACTAACTACTTGCACAACTGCACTGTGACTAACAACCCAATGAACCGTTCAGGGATCCAACAGGATATAACGTTCGTTGACCGAGCAGACCCACTGCTGGGATTTCACAGCTAGCCATTCAAGGATTCAACTCAATGAATATAACGCTACTGATCATATTTCAGGATTTTCCACAATGACCCTCAGTCATTGTCATCTCAAGTATCTGATCACCGTGTGATCTACTCAAGGGCCTCAACTCACAGCTGAACCGTTCAGGGATCCCATCAGGATATAACGTTCACTTGAGGAGTCTCAATTCATCTAGTTGAATTGGCAAACTGGAGATTACAAATTGTGCTTCTTAATAAGTAAGTTTCTCCCAGGTTTAAGTACAAAGAACACACACATGTGTTCAAGCAAGTTTTGAGCAATTAGCTCCTTGCTTTCCTAAGAAACTACAAAGATGTATTTAGATATTATGATTATTGACATCTTGTAGATCTTCTTCTTCTTCGTCTTTTGGTTGAGCAAGCTTTGAGCAACAACTCCTTGCTTCAGATCTTCAATGAGCTTTGACGAAAAGGTAGGTTGATGACTTGACTGATCTTCAATTGTTGTCTTCTTCATCAACAGCTTCTATTTGATTGTTGTTGTTGTGTTAATTTATTCTTTGAAGATTCAACAACAATTGCCGTGAGTGAATTAATGACAGCTTTGAATATTCTAAGTGTTACAACGAGAACTCGTCGTTGTTGCTATCTTCACACTATGACTTGGTCAATTTTGTAGATGAACATTTAGTTCGTAATTCTACAAGTGATTGACACATCAGAAGCAAAAACTCTTTCCATTAAATAGCCAGTAGAAATATAGCCGTTAGAGAATACTGTTGGCTGTTTGGAAAAGAGACGTTGTGATATAATGAGTTGTACTGACATATCTTCTTTTTGCAGAAGAGATCTTTTCTTGGGCAGTGTGTACAATTAACTCACAACGGTAATATTTAGACTTTGATACTTCAGTGGCTTCTGATGTTAATTTGATGAAGCATGAGTGGAGTCTTTATAGCAGAATATCTGATGCTTCAAGTCTTCCGTTAATTGAAGAAGTCCATTAGGAATCAGTCTTCAGAACTTCAGCACTTGGTCTTTAAGATCGTTATCCTTTTCTGCTTTAAGTCTTCCGAATCTTCAGAGCTTGTCTTCATAATCTTCAGAACTTCTTGTTTGAGACCTTGATCTTCAGAACTCGTCAGTCTTCAGAATCTTTCTGCACTTGATCTTCAGTGCCTTCAGTCATTAGAACTTTAAGTCCTAGGAGTCTTCAGAACTTTGGTTCTTTCTGAGTGTACTTCTTCAGAAGCTTCGCTATCTTCAGAATTTTGATCACTTTCAGAGAGCATCCACAAGAGCATTGCAACAGCAATCTTGGCATCCTTGGATCTGGCTGATTATGACTAGATAAACAAGCGTTCTTGCTTCTCGCGACTTTTAGTCACACATAGTAACTTCGCATATATATATATATATATATATATATATTCAATCATAGTACATCTGGCTGGTGTATGTTGGTTCTGATGCCTTTAGTTCTTATGATCTGCACACAACACACGTTAGACCATAAAATGGTTCTTTCACAAATACTTATTGTTATCATCAAAACATAGATTGACTTGTAGAGATAATTCTTGCTCTCACACATTGGACACACCAAACGACATCACAGTGTATTCATAGTGACCATACCTCGCTCTGAAAGCTGTCTTCGGAATGTCATCAGGCTTGACACGAATCTGATGATAACCAGACCTCAAATCAATCTTACTAAACACACAAGCACCTACTAACTGATCCATCAAGTCGTCGATTATCGGAAGTGGATACTTATTCTTGATAGTCACTTTATTCAACTGTCAATAATCAACACACATTCTCATACTTCCGTCCTTCTTCTTCACTAACAACACAGGAGCACCCCACAGAGAAACACTTGGTCGAACAAACCTCTTCTCAAGTAATTCTTCCAACTATTTCTTTAATTCACTTAACTCAGAAGCTGACATCCGATAAGGAGCCATCGACACTGGACTCGTACTTGGTATTAAGTCCACTGCAAACTCTACTTCACGTTCTGGAGGCAAATCACTGATGTCATCTGGAAACACCTCTGGAAATTCACAGACAACAGGCAACTCCACACTCGCAGCTTCACGATCAATCTGCAACGATGCAAACATTGCAAACACCAATGCTTCATCTTCCACAAGTTCATCTACTTGCATCGCCGACAAGAACATCAACTCCCCACTATCACCAACCTCAGGAAACTCCACTGTCTTAGTATAACAATTGATATGAACATGGTTGAACTCCAACCAGTTAATTCCAAGGATTACATCGATTTGGTGCAAGGGTAAACACACCAAATCCATCACAAAACTCTTCCCAAAAATCGTCAAAGGACATCTCAAACAAACAAAAGTAGTAGTAACAGAACCATTAGCAGGAGTCTCTATTAGCATACTACCATTCATATTAGACAACTTCAAACCCAATCTATTAGCACATTCAGCTGAAACAAAAGAATGAGTAGCACCAGTATCAATCATAGCAACCAACTCAAAATCATTAATAAAATAAGTACCTCGAATCAGGTTGTCCTTCTCTGACACTTCTGCACCACTCAAAGCAAATACTCTGCCACTGGTCTGAGCAGCAGTAGTCGTCTTCTTCAGCTTATGACACTTGGTACTGATGTGACCCTTCTCACCACAATTAAAACAAGTTGGACCATCATCCTTGCAATCATTAGCTCTATGACCCTTCTTACCACACTTGTAGCACCTCAACACATTATTAGTACAAACATCGGCACGGTGACCTTGCTCGCCACACCTATAACACTTCCCAGAAGTGGGAGCTTCTCCTCCACTTGTCTTTTTCCCATCTGAAGCCTTCTGCTTCCCTTTGTCAGCTGAAGTCATATAAGGTTTCCCCCTATACTGCCCTTTCTTCTCACTCAACTGCTTGTAGTAAGCAGATCGAGCTCGGTTATCCTCATTATAGATTCTGCTCTTGTCCACCAACTTAGCATACCTGCAGATCTGTTGATACCCAATACCCTGCTTAATCTCTGGTCTCAGCCCATTCTTGAACTTGAGGCACTTGGACATCTCAGCATCAGCACGGTTGTAGTGAGGACAGAACTTCACTAGCTTCTCGAACTTCGCAGTATACTCTGCAACAGTCATATCTCCTTGCTTCAGCTCCAGGAATTCCACCTCTCTCTTACCATGAGCATCCTCTGGATAATACTTTCCCAGAAATTCCTGCTTAAACACAGCCTAGGTTATCACAGTGCCAACCTCTTCCAGTCTCTGACGGGTGTTATCCCACCAATCCTCAGCCTCTTCTGACAGCATATGAGTTCTAAACTGAACTTGCTGCGCATCAGTACATCGCATTCCTCGAAAAATCTTCTCGATCGCCTTCAGCCACTTGTGTGCACTTGCTGGATCGTGAGTACCCTCAAACTCTGGCGGATTGTTCTTCTTGAACTCCCCCAAAGCACGAAATTCATCTGGAGCTCCACCATTCGGATTGAGTTGCGCCACCACATTAGCAGCTGATTCCAAAGCATCAGCAATAGCACGATCATTTCTTCCAGCCATCCTGCACACCACCAACAAGGTTAGAAGAACTAAAACATCGACAATGTTTACACACTTGTCGACCGACAAGGGACTGACATCACGTAAAAACCTGGCCGGACAGACCGACCTGCTCTGATATCACTAATGTAACACCCTTTTCTACCCCACAATTATCGCAGCAGAATAAACATAAAAATCATAGTAAAATCAGAATCACCTCAAAGGGTGAACATTTCTCAATAAATTCAAATCAACAAAATTGCTCCGTAAACAACGGGTTTTCCTCAAAATAACTCAAAATGCCTTCAAAGGGCAGCAGAACCACCATAACCACAAAAATCCCACAAAAGAGTTTATTACAATAAACCATAGTCATCAAATAATCAATAAAACAATAACCAAATAAAAATCAACATGGTTCGGCTCAACGACCCAACCCGATGTTACACTATCAGAGCAAGACCCTCTACATCGACCAAAAGCAAATAACTTCAAAAGTCCTCAAAAGCATCCACGGCTAATCCCGATCACCTGCACGTTACCCACGTGGAGGCAACATTCAAACAGGCAGGGTGAGTAATATAATTCATTATAATCAATATAAAATAAGATATGCATAAAAATGACGTCATCATCATATACAACATCATCAGAGTCATCATAAAGCAAACATCAAAACACGTCATCATAAATCACAACAAATGCCACATAAATGCAATGCACAACAAGACTCATGCATGTGGTACCAATCGTCACAATCGATGGACACTTAGGCCATCACCCTCCAAAGATCCCCGTCAAATAGGATCGGTTCCACACAAGAACCGGAGCACGTCATAAACCACCTCACATCCACACAATGGGATGGAAGCCACAAATAGACTAAAGTCTGACATCATCATCACTGGACCGAAGTCCTAACATCATCACCAGAATATGCTATGAATGCATGATACACAACGTCAATAATCATCATCATCAAAAATATCATTATATGCATCATCATTCACCAAAACATCATGTTAATCATGTCATCATATATTCATCAAAACATCACAAATCATCATCTCATAATCATCAGTAACATCACAGTAAACCATCAGAAAAATCACAGCATCAAACATCAGAACATCACAGAAATCATAAACAAAATTTCGCGAATAACAGGGTTCGCTGTGCGAACCTGCTCGCTGGGACCTTCGCTTTGCGAGCTCCACCGAGTCCCCCAATTCCCACAGAGAACACCAAAAACTCCATCTGTCAACCCTTAATAATCCATCATCGATTCTCATAAATACCTCTAAAATCATCAATAACTCATAAACCCTTCAAAAACCCCAAAAACCTCTAAATCCACTTTAAACACATCACTTCCTATATTGAAAACAATGAAAGGCAATACTCCCCATACTTTAGATTGTCGATTCGGAGCTTTCTCTACTGATTCTTCGGAAACCTTCTCGAATCCTCGCCTTTTCCTTCTTCCTCAGAGCTCTACACTTTTCTCCTTATTTTCACGTTCCAACTAAAATGAATCATATTCCTTCCCAATTCCTTTTTGTTAAACCCTTGGGCTTCCAAAATGGGCTTTCCCCATAATACCCTCACTAATCCTCCTCAAAAGTCCAACTTGCCCTTAATTCCTCTAATATTATTTTAAATTAATAATAATACTAATATATTCATATTATATACTATTATTTAATTAAAATAACCAAAACTCCACCAAAATGCCAACGTCAACACAAACCACCAAAATTCACCGAAAATTCACAAATACTATATTTAAATAAATATTCTAGTAAATTTGGGGTGTTACATTCGCTGGCCAGTTCGCATTGCAAACTCAGCGAGACAGACACAAATTGTCTGCTGCCACCTCATTTAAAAAAGGGGTTAAAAAGTGTGGGCCAGACTTTAGGGCCCAAGACCCACTTTTTCTGATTTGGTGAGGTAACCCTACACTCACTTTGCCATTCTCACTCTCTCACAAACACAGTCACATTTTGAACTCTCTCACGTGCTCTCTCTATTTCTTGCATCTTCTCACGAATTTTCCAAGTTTTCTCAACAGAGTTCAGGTTTGATTCTGTTTCTCTCTTTTAATTTTTGTTAGAACAATGTGGTTAGGATTAGGTTAATCTTAGAAAGAACAATTGATTCTAGGTTTAAGTGGTACCAATGCACCTCTGTATTGTGGAAGAAAATCAGATGTTGGAAAAGTAGGCAGAACTGCTAAGTTTGAAATTCGCAGGTTCGCCACTAGTTCGCTTTGCGAACCTGGGCGAATCTGGGGCGAATGTTCGCCAGGGCTTCGCCTTGCGAAATTTTGGGCGAACATAACAGAATTCTCCATATTTTTTGCTGTTTTCTTTTGGGATTCTGGTTTACTGTTTTGTTCCTTATCTAATAAACTGTTTGCTGGTTGGTTGTTGTTTTGTCTGATGGTTTTTGCAGATGGCTCCAAAAATTATTCCGTCGAAAAAAAGAAAGACCGGAAGCTCTACACGACTGGTTCCTATCCAGTTCGATAATGTACGTTTCCGAGGGGCAAAGCAGGCTTCCCATTACTTGACACTAGAGAGAAGGACTATCTTACCTGAGAAAAGATTCAACTAGAACTCGCAAGGAAGCTACCGGGCGGTAGCTGAACTCCTTGAAAGAAAGAATTGTGGGAAGTTAATAACTCCAGTGGACAGCTATAATGTTGAGATGGTCCGAGAATTCTACGCAAATGCGCTCCCGGATGATGGTGAGGAGTTTGTGTGGAAGACCTTGGTTTTGGGATAAGAAGTGATGTTTGATCGGGAGATAATAAACACGGTTCTTGGGAACCCCCTGCCGTTGAGAGAGAACGAGATCGATGCCTACCACAGAACCTTGAGATTACATAGAGACACCGATGCCATGACTAGAGACTTATTGCGTGAAGGCAAAACTGTTGAGCTGAACCCATCTGGGGTTGCACGCAGGTACCGTCGAGAGGACATGCGTCCTTTGGCCCAGTTGATTTATTGTTGATTCTTACAAACATCAAGCCAAAATAGCACTCTTCGATTATTACCATACCCCTTGCTCATTTGGTCCATAGCATCATGACGAATGTCCAAATTGATGTGGCCCGGATTATTGCTAAAGAGATGCGGGTTGTTGTGGAAAGTGGACTTGGTTCAACTTCATTGAAGAACTGTCCTCTTGCCTTCCCTTATTTAATCATGACTCTTTGTGTGCATGCGGGGGTAAATGTGCCCACCCGCCGTCAAGTAACAATCTCGGCCATTATTGATGATATGTACGTGGACAAATTCTGTAAACCGAAGGGGTTGCGAGGTGAGTCTCAGGTGCTGGTACTGATGCCGGCACAGCTGCACGTGATGGGTCGAGTGGTTCTGGTTCTCAAGAATTTTACCTGTATCAGCAAGAGATATGCCAGTATAACTGGGACTAGATGGAGGCTTCTCAGCGCACCATGATGGATTTGCATGATTCTATGCAGGTGTTGCAGCTCCAGATTCGAGAGCCCTCCGTGGATCACTCTATGATGACTAGGGAGCAATTCCTAGCTCATGCTGGTTGGCCTGAGGCCAGACTAGTTTTTGGAGGAGGAGCAGAGGCAGTTGAGCCTGAGGATGCTGTGGATGTTGATGCTGATGCGGATGATGATGATGAGGTTATGGAGGTTTCTGGATCTGAGTCTGGTGAGGAGGAGATTGAGGAGTCTGGTTCTGAGTCCGAAGAGGACTAGTTTTGATGATGTCATTTTGTGCTTCCTTTGATCTTCAAAGTGAAGTTTTATTATTATTATTATGTTTTATGTATCAGTTTTTATTATTGTACTTCATCCACTATGTGGATTATTTTGGGATAATTGATGTACTTGTACCCTTGTGAGGTACTGATTACTTTTGTTGGTGTTTCTACACCATGACACTATTGTACTATTATTATTAGTATTTTGTTATTCAGTAGAATTGTTCAGTTTTCATTTTTATTTTTGTTTCTCTTTTATTATTGTTGTTAAGAGTTGAATTCTTCAGTTAACGAATGTTCAACTCTTAAATATTGTTGGTATGCTTATTATTGTGTTATGTTGGTATGCTTGTGGAAATTTAATGTTTCCATTTTTGGGTGTTGAATTGAAAGAATTTTTAGGATGGTGATTGTTGTTCATCAAAGAAGATTCTTCCAAGCTTGGATGGAAATGATAGTACTTAAGCATGTTATTGTTGACAAGGTACATAGTTACCTATTTCTAGGATTTAGAATAAGTTAGAACTTCTTGTCTTTGTGCAAATGTAATTTTGTTTCTTGTTGCAACTTTGTTGATTGCTTATGTCACTTAGGTCCAAAAACCAAAATGGTGAGAAACCTCCATGGTCTACTATATGCATAGGATTGCTGATGAATTTTGTCTTATACTTTTAATTCATGCTTTATCTTATGATTTGTGTGATTTTGTGGAAGCATTAGAAATGATCAAGGCATTTGTTGATAATGAGCACAACCATTTCCAAACAGTGATTTACCTATGAGTAGTAAGTATTCGTTAGCCCTTTGAGCCTAAATAGTTTAGATCTCATTTTAGTGATGAACTTTGTGTATGTACATAAATTGAAAATTTAGTTCATCATTGAATTTTTGAGAGATTCTAAAAAAATTTCTTCTTGAACCTTGGAACAATGTTTTTATTGATTCACTTAAGGTTTAGTTGAAAATAAGTTGGGGAGAATGAAAAAGAAGATTGGTAAATTGCTCAAATTTTTGAAAAATTTCAAGCAAGCATGAAAAGAAAAAGAAAATGTGAATGTGAATGTGAAAAACAAAGAAAAAGAATGCTTGCTTGAAAGAGAAAAATAGAGACCAAATAATTGTGCATAAGGAAGTTTGAGAAGGTTTGTGGTAAAGGAATGAAATTGGTGAATGAAGTTGAGATGTGTGAATACCTTGTATAGTGAATGTTCTTTTGCATCAGAAATTTCAATTCAATGGCCTTTAGAAATGTCCCTTTATTGTTAACCCGACCAAGCTACAACCTTAAAAGCCCTTAGTGATCTTTTTGCTTCCATGATTTCTTTATTGATCGTTTAGATATTGTATGAATTGGTTTGTATTTGCATCATTTGTCAGATGAGCAAAATTGCCCCGCGTTTGTAAGCGCGTTTTTCCTTCAATTATTTTTCGAAGAGGAGTGTTAGAGTGATATGAGCATGATAGTTTAGTTGTTTCTTGAAACATTGTCTGATATTTGTTTAAGAATTAAGTTCTTTTGCATTGTTCGATTCTAGGAATTGGTAATCGTTGCTTGTTTGCAATTGTTGTTTATTTGAGCCTTAAATCTTTTCTTTGTTGAGTTAAATGTTTGAGCAAATCCTCTTATTTTCAATGAGAGGCATACTTTGCTTGAGGACAAGCAAAGAGTTCATTGGGGAGAGTTTGTTAAATGTCAAGTATGCCTTATATTTCTTATTAATACTTGGCATTTTTCAACTCTTTTATGTTGAATTGTTGGATTTTATTCTTGAATTGTTGTTATTCTTCAAACATTGTGAAAATACCTTTGGTACTTGTAATATGTGAGTTATTGTGCAGAAAAAGGCATGAATTTCTTAAAGAAGTAAGACACAAAGAAAGGATCCAAGTTGTCAAAGAAATGAATAAACTTCAGTAAGTTCGCTTTGCAAACTTGCCAGCGAATGTTCGCTGGGCGAACATCTGGCGAAGCTCCAGCGAACACTCCCAGACTTTGGGCAGTAAGAAAAGGCACTAAAGTTTTCTTTGCAAACTTTCCAGCGAAGGTTCGCTGATTCATCGCTTCAGCGAAGGCCTGGCGAAGGACACCAAGAATGAGGCAGTAGCTAAAGGGGCCTAAATTCGCTTTGCGAACTTGTAGGCAAATGTTCGCTTTGCAAATAATTAATCGCATTGCAAACTTATGCAGAAAATCAGAGGCGGTTTAACATATCAGAGGCACCTCAGGTGCCTATTTGGTAGTTCGCTAGGCGAATAAGAAGTTCGCAGTGCGAACTTGGCAAATTTCAAGTGATGTATAAATACACTTTTTGATATTTCTTGGGATCATAACCTATTTTTCTCATACCATAACCTAAGTTTTTGACTTTTCTTCATCCAAGAGTGATAAATCACCAAGAGAAGCTGGATTTGCATCCGATCTCGATTATTCGACGCAGATGCTTTTTCATCTCCTCCCGATAACAAGCTACCATGAATATGTGCAGCTAAACACATCTTGTGTCAAGATTAGTGGTAGGTAATCCTATATTTTGTACGTATTGATCTTGATATTTAGTTTGTGAACTTTGTTGATGATAAATATATGGTGAAAAACTTTGTTTGTATGGTTTATATTTTGTTTTGGTTCATGATTGAGAAATATGTTCTTAAACTTCACCTAAGTTTCAATCCATCAACAATCACGAGGCTAGAGATAGTTTTGAGAGTTGATGTTCATAAATATTGATCTTGAATGTTATCATATTGATAGTTAGAGTGAGAGATCATCTAAGGATCAATATGATAAATCCCACAACAAGTGTTAGAGATAAACTTATTGAGAGGATATGTGATTATATTCATTGTTAACAAGTTCACATACTTTATCCAGTAAATACGTATAAGACGGATTATTAGACCCTAATCTTGGCATGCTTTTACCAAACCTTTAAAACCAATTTCTTTACCGTTGTTACTAAATTCTTATGCAATTGATTTGTTACAAAACAACCAAAATCTTTGTTACCCTAAAGTTTAAAACGATTTCGACTATAGAATGGCGGTAATAGCCATACAATCCCTGCGGATACGATAACAAACCCCCCCCAAATACTTTTCAACAAATATACAAACACTTAGAGTGGTCTTAGATAAAATGGGTAGACACAAGATGTGTTCTTAACTCATAAGCACAATGAGAAATACACTTCAAAGATCTGGAGCTGCACAAAGTAGAGACACCAGGAATGTTCTCATACATCAAAGGATCAACTGCTAAAGCACAACAAAGAAGAACATATGTGCAAAAGCAAGAAAGAAGAGAAGCAAAGCACATAGAAGCTCAACATGTCATATCTAGCTTAAGTGTACATTCTGATTGTAAATTTGCGTAATCTTTTTAACTAAGAAGCACACATGTAAACACAATATTATTATAACTCAATCTGGTTATGTTCCTCAAGCAACCAGGTTGGTCAGACTCTTGAGAAGTCAGTGAAGGGCAGTCATTGAGGGTAAAATATTCTTAAGCAACTGGGAAAGTCATGATCTTAAGGAGTCAATGAGCGTCGGGGTTTCTTAAGTGACTGAATATTCCAGACTCTTAAGAAATTAGTGACAGGTTGTCATTGCTTTGTAATCACTTTTGATTATTGAATTAAGTCCTTGTCTAAGTCAAATTACCTAGGTGGGTGGACTGGATGTAATCTAGTTAATGATGAACCAAGATAAAAATACTTGTGTTCATGTGTTATCTTTACCGTTGTTGCTTGATAGATTGGGTAATACTAAGTTTTTTAAACTTGAAACCCAATTCAACCTCCTTCTTGTGTTTCTTGCACCTTTAATGCAAAGCGTCTCCGATGAAACCCATGGGGAATTGGTTGATGTAGTCGGACGTACAAAACGTCCCTGACAACCCCCTTGAATTTTGAAGGAGTGCAAGGCGCTGTAGGGAATTGATCGATGCCGTCTAGCGTACAAAGCATATCTGACAACACCCTTGATTATTGTAATCCTAATGCCCTAGAGAGGGGAAAACAAAATAAACGGACGAAAAATAATAGAGAAGGATTTTATTGAAGCATATACTAGTTTCATATTGTTGAGGTTATACAAACAAAAGCATTGGACTTTATTTTTTTAACTATAATACCATTTGAGTTTGGTTATGTTCCACATCCTGGGTATCTGCTCTCCTTCTAGAGATTCTAATTGATATGCTCCTCGCCTGGTGTTTTATTTTATCCGATAAGGTCCTTCCTAGTTTGCTGCTAGTTTCCCATCGCGAGCATTTTTGCCTGCAACGTTGGCCCTTCGTATTAAGTTTGTTTTTTATCTGAATAGGAAGTCTAGAATCTCCTACCTTACGGAGATAATCGAAAAAATTTGAAGCTTGAGTACCATTCTCCGTCAATTAACAATGAAGGCAAGATTGAGTTTAAAAACTATGAGCTCAAGACGGATACAGATGTAAAGGCCATGTGGAATATATTTTTCTATTTTGAAACAAAAATTCTGATCAAGGTGAGATCGGTCGAAGATATTGTGAAGATGTTGCAGCGTTCACCTGGATATTGAAATGTAATGTTTGATTTTATGTTAGTATCACCTATGTAATGTTGATTTTATGTTATTAATAGTAATTTTATTTTATCAAAATACAACTTTCTAGTTTTCTGCTTCTGTTTTTATTTCAGCATGCTATGGAGATGCATCTACGAACAAGTTACGAAGATGCATCTCCTGCTTCTAGTTTTCGTGTCTCAGAATTGACCTAGGGTGTATGTGTTTGGGGTGTGTTCGGGGATGCATCTTCAGAATCTGAGAGCATTTTGGTATTTTCACGTGATGCCATAGTAATATATAGGGTGCATTAAGAAATACCCTAGTTAGAAATACTAATAAATCACAAAATTAACGTAGAGACAAAAAAGGCCCAAATAAACAAAATAATTTTAACAAATGAACATTTTACATCATACCCCTACAGTTATACCTATACACCTACAATTTATTAAAAATTACAATTTTACCCTTGCATGTTTTTAACTAATTTATCATTTTACTTTTTACTATTTAATTGAGACTTTCCGAAAATTGCACCCCTATGCATCAGTTCTGGAAGACTTTGAAAATGACTCCTGATATGCATGTTTTCTGTACCGGATGACTTTACAAACGATATCTAGTTTATACCTAAGTAAGTTCCAGAAGACTTGTTAAAGGAGTCCCGGTGTTGTCTGAAAAAATTTATTGTACTGAAACACTTGCCAAATGTGTTCCGGTTTATAGGTTTGTGTGTACCTGAGCTCTTTTAGACAAGATATTCGGTGTATAATATTTATGTACGGGAACACTTTTAGCAAGATGTTCTGTTTGCTTTTTTTAATTTATTTTTTTTTACAAATTTTTTATGTTGTATGTATGGAAATTCCTCCACAAATATGCGATAAAAACCAAATATTTGTAGATACTTCTAATGCATTTTCAACTACTCAAAGATTTGGTACAGAGAAGAGGTGATAAGGTGGATTAAAAAGGTTGAAATTAGAAATAAAGTAATTATTATTCTCACTCGTTCAGACACCAAAACAGGAAAGAGAGGGAGAAGCAACAAAGTAATATTTGGTTGTGATAAAGGTGGGAAATATAAGAATACATATAGTGGAACACAAAGTGCGACTAAAAAATGTGGATATCTATTCAAAATCAGGTCGACTTCGGCAAAAGTTGGGTCCGGATGGAAGGTTGATGTAAAATGTGGAGTTCATAACCATGGTTTACCTGATATATTAAAAGGTCATTCCTTTGTTAGTAGGTTAGACCACATATGAGAAGCAACATATTTTTGATTTGACAAAGTGACATGTTCTGCCTAGACACATATTGTTTTCCTTGCAAGAGCGAGATCCGAAGAATGTCACTCGGATCACGCAAATATATAAGCATAAGAGTATGATACAAAAAGAGATAAGAGGTCCTAGAAGTGAGATACAACATTTGTTTACTCTTATAGAAGACACATGCTATGTTTATTGGAGTAGAAAAAAGATGTCTCGAAATTTGCGAGAGATATATTTTGAACCCATCCAGATTCAATTAGGTTTTTAAATATATTTTCTATTGTGTTAGTTATGGATAACACTTACAAGACACATAAATATAGACAACCTATGTTTGAAATTATTGGCATGACATCAAACGAGTTGACATTTGGTGTTGCACTTGCTTATATGGGGTCCTAGCAGACAGAGAGTTTTTGTTAGGTGTTGGATAAGCTGAAACAATTGTTTGTGAAGAAAGATTTGTGTCCAAACAAGTGATTTTGACGGATGGAGATCTTGCTTTGATGAAAGCAATTGACGTTGTGTTTGCAAGGAAGATTAATTTGCTATGTCGATTTCATCTTAACAAAAATATTGGTGCAAAATGCAAGCAATATGTGGTGAATGACATGCAAAAGATGATCGACACATTATGGATGGAAGTTGTATGGGCTAGTGATGAGGTTGAGTATGATTAACTGTTGCAACAACTTGAGCAGGCATGTGTTGATTGTAGTGAATTTATTGATTATGTGAAAGACACATGGTTGACTCCACATATGTAGAGATTTGTTGGGGCATGAATTAATCGAGTGCTACATTTGGGTAACACCACGAATAATCGGTATGTATTTTTTTTAGTATTTGTACTGTGTATTTTTTTAAGTATTTTTACTCTGTATTTTTATTTGTATTTTACTATTTATTATTTTTAGTATTTTAAATATATATTATTTTTAGGGTCGGGTTGCTTTGAGACACGTTGCTGACGTATACATCTATCAGGCAAGTATGGAACAACTGTGTCACCCCATTTCAGACATCCCTGTACAAACATAACTCGTCAAATTGGCGTCATACTCTATGATCCTCGAATGGGCGCCATATGACGTTAGTAGGTGTCAACTCGTCCAAAAAGGTCGCAACTCATCCATCTTCAGGACTCTTTGCTTTATAGGACCATCTCATAGCTCGAAGAAGACCATAATTATCAACTGCTTTCCAATTCTCTCCTCTTTTTCCAAGTGTTGGAAAAGACTCGTGAATTCAACACTTGTACAAAATTAATACTATTAATAAACTAAATTAATAAACTAAATAAAATAAATTAAAACATAATAAACTAAATTAAAATAAATACATGTATGAGAGTATGATATCCACCGAGTTGCTTGCAACTGAACATGGAAGCATCTTTGAGATTTTTGTAGAGGGTAACCATCACAGCTGCTCCCCAACTATATCACAAACATCTTCCCAAGTCCGTAAATAGTAAGTGATATCGTGCCTCGACATGCGTAAAATTCTTGTCTGCAAAAAATGTGGAACTCGCCAACATCAACATATACGCTCTAATCACACAATCACATCCAGAAGCAGCTATATAATCTTTGAATAACCCCTATAACCACTCTAACTTATAATAAGCACCCCTGCAGCTACGGACATGCCATATTGCCTCATTCTGTGACACTCATAAGTAATCAACAACAAGTTCAACAACAACTTCTTCAATGACATCTTAAGGGCTCCAGAACACTCCCCTGATGGGTAGGTGAAGCAAACAAGAGGCGTCGTTCAGAGTAATGTTCATTTCACCAAATGATACGTGAAATGAAGATGTCTCTAAATGCCATCTCTCTATAAATGCTGATAACAAGTTGTTCTATCTTCGTCAAACTGGTTCTCTAAAGTGAAAATAGACCAGACTGACTAATCCAACTCTCCATCTCTGGTGGAAAAATATGAGGAACCCTCGATATAAGCTTCAGCCTTTCAACTCTTTCTTCGGACCTCTCTCTTGAAAATAATTAAAAGTACATATTATAAAACACAAAATTAAAAATTCAAATATTATTCAATGTAAAGTAAATGTTATTTACTTGCCTCACTGAACTATAAATGTTGAGCAACATGATGCTCGTACTTTATCAAAAGAGACGTATCGTACGACCCTCCTGGAAAGTCAACCGACTGTGGTGTGGATGCTAATGCGCTAATATACTCTTCCTCACCTGCCAGCGTCGATGGAGCGCCCCGTTCTAAACGAAGATCTAGAATCCTATCGTCCTTGCCTCGTGTTCACGTCACTCTCAAAATTTATAAAAAAAAAATTATTAAAAAATTCAATCCGGAACACATTTTGAAAGAGTTTCGGTTAACTAATTTTTCAAAAAACTGGAACACATTTTGAAAGACTTCCGGTGAAAGTTTCGTCAAACCGGAAGACATTGCAAATGAGTTCTAGTGTGTAGAATAAAAACCGAATGACTCTGCCTATGAGTTCCAGTAAAATTTTGAAACCGAAAAACTTACTTAATCTATTCCAGTTTGTAATATGTGAATTAGAAGAGTTGATAGAAGTGTTCTGGTATGAAAAGTGAAATTTTCTGTAGCAGAAGACTTAAATCAAAAGTGAATGAAAAGCGAAAATTTCTGAAAAATAAACTATTTATATGAAATAAATGATGGGATATGAGATAAATCAAATATATCCGCAAGATGTTGTGCAGAGCCCCCGGGCAAATAGATGAGGCTGAAAAGCATTTGAGTGCCCTTGAGTTGTATTGTTTTGAGTCATAGAAAAGAAATTTCAACGTGGTACATAATCTTTGAGCTCCCCCACCTACTTAATAAGTTAGTCTTTCAGACTCTCATGAACTTAAATCATAACAATTTACGTTTTTATTGACAGTTAAACTGCATCAAAGGGTTATTAGTAGACTAGATTAAGGCTCACCACCAAATACTAATTGATCGATGAAGCCACAAAAGAGAAATAGCTACCACCAGGTCAGAGTCTACACAGTAAATATTAGGGGTGTACATGGATCGGTTTGGGTTGAATTTAGTCAAAACCATGACCCAACCTATATAGAGTACACTGGTTTGAATGAGATAAAATAACCACCCACAACATCATTGGGTCGGGTTGGGTAAAACCACAAATTTGTGGATTGGATTGGGTTGGGTAGTGGGTTACCCAATTTTTTTTCTTTTTTTTTTCTTTCTTATATAATTATAAATGATTTGTCACATTTTTTCTTAATAAATAATTTAACTTATTACCGTTATTTTTTAAAACATCAAATGTCTAAATGCACAATAAAATTCATCATAAACATATTTACAAAAACCAAAGTTGCATTATAGTAATACATAAAATTTATAAAATACTTATAACTTACAAGAATTAGCATCAAAATAATAAAAGTGTGACATCCTAAATAAGTTAAAACCATTACTTATAAAACAAAATATGTTCAAAAGGTTGTAAATGAAGCAACCACGATTAAATACATCAATGTCATCACTCATCAAATTATAAAAAATAACTAAAAAATAGTCACTCAATAACCCATGGATTTTGTGGGTTGGGTGTGGGTTTACCCAAAACCCAATTATTTTAAATGGTTTTTCATTTTTGAAAACCATGTTCACCAAATAACCCGACCAAACCCATTTTTTTTGGGTTGGTTTGGGTGGGTTTTACTGGGTTTGTTGGGTTTACCCAACCCATGTACACCCCTAGTAAATATTGTCATGATAGTAAGTTCTTATAGGGATTGACAATCTAATAAGTCTCACATTTAATAAGAAAAATAAATTCAATGAACTAATTAAGTCACGAGACACTCCGACTTAATTGATTAATCTTTTGAATTGGCCTTTCTCGTTCGTTTA
Organism: Lathyrus tuberosus; assembly: GCA_022829125.1. Taxonomy (NCBI): domain Eukaryota; kingdom Viridiplantae; phylum Streptophyta; class Magnoliopsida; order Fabales; family Fabaceae; genus Lathyrus; species Lathyrus tuberosus. The sequence continues at coordinate 9,438,304 of JALAZF010000179.1, forward strand.
GTGAACTGAAAGTCAATGTCAATGTGTTTAGACATTTCATTTGATGAGAGGTTTGTTGCACATTGATCTGAAAGGTACACCTTATTAAGAGGACATGAATTATTTGAACTAATGTGACAGAAGCTTCAAAATCCAATTACCAGTAATCATTACAAGAGCATTGCCCGTTAACAAAGTGATGAAAACGATTAGCATCCCTAACGATAATTTCCCTCTTAACTATTTTTGATATGTATTTGGTGACAGTATGACAGTCAACACAAACTCGAAGGTTTTTGGTGATTCTAATCAAGCTTCCGTATGGCGTGTTTAGAAGACCAAATGCTATAGCTAATCTCTCACTATGTCCCCATAGCAACTGAACCTTCATTGATTCATTTACATCGCGAAGAACACAACTGGTATCAGGAACATAACCAGAAGCCTCCACCTCGAGCCTCAAGTTTTTTAACAACTGCTTAATATTTCCCCAACCAGGATGTGAATCATCACCAGCAAAAAATGTGTATACTTGGTTACCTAGTTCAATTAAACTAAAAGCGGGTGTTTTCTTCAGGCCCCTTATCCTCATGAGTCCTCTTATGTAATTAACCGACTCCCATCTTCTTGCTTCAGAATATATATTTGACAGCATTATGTAAATTCCCGTGTTCAAGTAATCTAGAGAAATTAATCTATCTGCAATCTGTATTCCCATGTTAATATTTTTATGGATTCTGCAACCACTGAGCAGAGCTTCGAGTACATCCGTGCTCGGTTCAATGGGAATTTGTTTCACCAATGAATCTGCTTCCTCAAGACAGCCTGCTCGACTAAGAAGATCGACAAAACAAGCATAGTGTTTGTCACTAGGCTTAATGTTATGATCTCTTTCCATAGAGTGGAACAAAATCCTACCCTCTTCAACGAGGCCCGAGTGACTGCATGCTGTTAGCAGAGAAACAAATGTAGTTTGGTTTGGCTTGAGACTTTTGTCTATCATTCTATCATAGACACCAAGAGCCTGATGTCCTTGACCGTGCATTCCGTAACCCGTGATCATAGAGTTACAAAGTATAACATCATTTAAATGGAATCCCTTATAGAATAGCTTCTCGGCAGAATGAATTTTACCACACTTGGCATACATATCAATCAAGGCTGAAATATTAACAGCATTGAATGCATAACCATGACGGATCAAATGAGCATGCACACTCCTTCCTTTCTTGAGAGATCCTAGGTGAGCACAACAATGCACAAGACTAACAAGAGTGACAGAATTGGCAGCCACATTTTCTTCTTGCATCTGACAGAATAACTTCAAGGCATCCTCTGCATAGCCATTCTGTGATAAACCCACAAGCATAGCAGTCCAAGTAATTACATTCCTTTTTTCCATTGTTCTGAAAACATTAGTTGCCTGTTTTATGGCACCGCACTTAGAATACATGTCAACAATTGCAGTGGATAACACTATATTTGATTCAAATCCTTTTCTAATGATACAAGCATGGAGGATTTTTCCATTTTCCAAATCAGATGTTTGACAAAATCCCCGAATAAGGCTAACCAAAGTCCCCGAATCAAACACAGCACCACTTTCGACCAGTCTATGAAAGAGAGCAAAAGATTCAGGCACCATACCATTTTGAACACATCCAGAAATCATAGTATTCCATGAAATCAAGCTTCTACTATGCATGCTATTGAAAACCAGAAAAGCACGGTGAGTGTCCCCCGCATTACAATACATATCAACCAATGAAGTAAGCACAAAAACATCATCACCCATGCCTAATGCAAGTACAAAAGCATGAACACACATTCCAGGTTTCTTCATTCCACTTTCCCCACACGCTTTGAGTAAGCTAGACATAGTCACAGTACTCGGCCTCACCCCACAACCAATCATCTCAACAAACATTCGAACCGCCTCCTTGAAAAGACACTCCTGCACATAACCTCCAATAATCGAATTCCAACAAACAACATCCCTTTCAGGCATCCCATCGAAAACCACTCGCGCCTCATCAAGATTCCCCAATTTCACCAAAAAGTTAATCACCGAACTACCAACATGAGGATGCAACTGAAACCCCTTTCTAACAGCCATCTTAACAATTTCCATACCAATCTCCTTATCCAATAAAACAGTGCAAGCCTTAAGAGCAAACACACAAGTGTAACTATTCATTTCAATATCACAAGACCCCATCATTTTAAACAACTCGGGAACCTCCTCGTATTCACGGTTCTTAAGGAATCCACCCATCATAGCATTAAATAGCCTGGTTTCCGGATGAGGACATTGATCAAACACCTTGAATGCATAATTGAGAAAACCCAAATCAGAATATGATTTGATAAGTTTTGTGGCCAGAAAGTGTTGAGTAGATACACAGTTTCTAATAACCTGTGCGTGGATGGACTTGACATGGATGAGGGTGTTCGAGAATTCGCGTAAGAGTGAGGAGAAAATGGAAGAATGTTGTTGGTTGAATAATGAAGCATGTTGAACGGTAGAAAATGGTGCAGCCCTGTGAATGAGGTTGTAGCTACATAATGTTCTGGATTTCGCGATGTTAAAATATGATAAAGGCATCAACCATGGGGTAAGAAGGAAGAGTAGTGTACAAGTGGGAAACCAGTGAAGATGAATGTTAAGCTTGACAAGTTGTATCTTTAGGTAAGTACATGTTTATCATTTGTAGAAGGTTAATTGATCAATCTCACAACAATCAAATGAATCAATGTGCAGATATCTAAATTAAAAAACAAGAGATAAAAAGGGAGGGACTGAGAAAAGTAATTCAAGTGATTTAAATATTAAAACCAGGGGCGGCAAAATAGATGGATTGAATGGATATGGATTAGATTGTTAATGGATGGATCAAAACAATTCATTAGTCCATTAACAATCCACTAAAATTTTCTTAAAATTATCAAATCCAATCCATTCGTTAAGAATAAAATTCATCCAATCCATCCATTAACGTATTTTTAATGTCCATCCATCTATTTTTTTTTTATAAAAATCGGTTTTTTTTTGAAAAAAAAGTCAATTTTTTTAAAAAATAAAAATAAATTTTACCTTAATGGATCCAATTGTCACCTCTAATTAAAACCATGGTTTGAGTTGTCTTTTAAGCTCTAAACACCATTGGTGTTTTATTCCATAGTTTTGTCATGTAAAGATTTATAGGTGTTGAGTGCCATAATTAAATATCTTCATATTTGTGTTGTATTATATTTTTTTCAAGAGTTTAGGCTAGCTTATTAAATTTGCAATAACAAGTCAAGCTTTTCATTCTTCAAATGTAATATCTGTAGAAAAACAGTTGATATTTAGCAAATGTTGAAAGAAAACTGGGTTATAAATAAACCATTCCCTTTTGCAATAGCTCAACTTCAATTTTCCTTCACTCACAAGCTCTCTAAAAGCTCATCTCTATATGGTTGCTTCTCCCTTGTGCAATGGGTTTCTTGGCAAGGCGGAAATATTGTCTATCATTAAAGTCACAACTTCATTCTCTTCGCTGCACAACTCCTTTATTAAATTCATCAACCATACAACTTGACACGCATACATAGACGCTCCAATGTACTCAGCCTCGCAAGAAGAGAGCGTCACAACTAGTTCCTTCTTAAAACACAAAGAGATTGGTGTTTTTCATACATAAAGAAGTATCTAAGTGTGGATTTTTGTACTCGTACTCATACCATATAGGTGTTTGAGTACTCATATTTAGGACTAGTTACCTATATCTCAAATAAAAATAAATAGACCAATTAAAAAGTATCATATCATTTAAAAAATTAATAAATTATTATTTATATTAAAATGTGTAATTGATTAATACATATGTATTGTTTAAAAGTGATGGAGATACATGTTTATATAATAATATAAATTAAAATATATAAATATACATTATGCGAGTATGGGGTGGAGTCTGAATCCATGCCCGCTTATTTTAATGGGTAGTTATCCGTGCTCATATACGTACCATTTTTTATAAAAAAATATTATTCTATTCGTTGTTGGTGTTTTTTGCGGTTATCCACAGGATATATGTACAATTGTCATCTATATCTAAGACATATGTCTTGATTTTTTTCTTCTATCAAACTAGACTTAAGTCTCGTAAAATTTAACTCGATCTAGTCTATTTTATCCATAATATATAAATCATTATATTAGCTAGTCACTATGTTCGTTCATGAGATGAGTCTAAATCGCATTTGGTTAGTAAAAAAAGACAACCACGCAAAGTATAAGAGATAAATTTAATAGTTTGTTAGGATTTGTTAGGATTGTTATTAGTTTGTTAGGGTTTGTTAGGGTTTGTTAGGGTTGATCCTATTTTCAAGCTCTAAAAGGTAAATCATCAGCATGTATATAAAGGTATGTCATGTGTCATAAAAAACAATAAGAATACAACATATTTTTCAAGTTAATTTTCTATTATGACATCTGAGCCTGGTTCTGATTCGAAAGAGATATTGGAAAAGAAAAATATCTCAAAAATAAGCCTATCATCTAAACAACTCTGATAATCCTGGAGCTCCACTCGTGACAACATTGTTGAATAGAGAAAATTACCGCACATGGGAAAGATCGATCAAGAAGGATTTGCGTACGAAGAGGAAACTGGGTTTCATTGATGGAAGCTTCAAGAAACCATCAAGTCAATATGAAGCGTACCATGTCTGGGAGAAGGAGGATTCAATAGTTACAGCTTGGTTGATCAATGCGACAAAACCAAATCTACATAGTAGCATCTCACATGCTTCAACGACTCGAGATGTGTGGGTGGATCTTGAAGAACGCTTTGCTCAAACCAATGCACCACAAATCCATCTGTCGTGGAGAAACTTACGTTTAATGCAAAAACAACCAAAAACAAATGTAACATATTACTATACTCAATTCAAAAGTCTTGTTGATGAATTAAGTTAATTGCAAACCCTACCTGAATGCAGTTTCAGAGCTGCTAAAGTATTGACATCTACTATCTATCTAATACAAATCAATTGCATGAACTTCCAAAATTATCCTTTTACCACAAATTATTTACACTAATAAAAGGGCATTTTAGTAATCAACTAATGTTTACTTTTTTCATTCTCATCTTATATTACATCATGACAAGTGGCATTCATATAACAATCTCCACCAATTGAATCACAATTAAATATTACATAAACTCATTCTCTCTCTTCATTCAAATTCAAATCATTTTCACTTTTTTTCCCACACTTTCTCACTTTCATTTTAATTTTTTTTCTCTATATTTTTTATTATCGCTAAAAATACTAATAATCTATTTTTTAATTTTAATAAAATAAAAAACCTATTTATCTCACGGGTCACTATCAACATAATATTTATTTTATTTTAATTAACTATTATCTTATACTTAAATATTAATTTTCTTTTCTTTCTCCATCTTATGATTCTTTTTTTTTTCTTTTTATGTAATTATTTAATACAATTTAATTTATATGATTATTGTTCATTTTACAATTAAGCATATTATTTTAAATTTTACATTTGTATCTAAATACATTTTATATCACATCAAATAATTATTTTATCTCACGGGTCATTATCGCATCAAAATTTTCTTTTTGTCTTTCTTCATCTCACGAGTTTTTTTTTGCACGATTATTTAATATATCTGTATATAAATACATTTTATATTGTATCAAATAAACTTTCTATTTCACGAGTCACTATAAAAACAATACATATTTTATTTTAATTAATAATTATCTTAATTTGAAAGATAAAATCCTTATGATAAAATATTAAATATTTTTTCTTTTTTATCTCAAACTTTTTTTTCTATTTGTATTTTAATACAATTGAATTTATATAATAATTATTCATTTTATAATTAATTGCTAATTTTAATTTAAACACGTATATAAATACATTTTATAACGTTCTAAATATAAATTTAAATATATTTTATATTGTATCAAATAATTTTACCCGTGCGGGAGCACAGGTATCTTACTAGTAAAGGGAAGAAAAATAATGAGTCCATCTCTTTCTTGGAGGCTTTGATAGTGAACAATACTCTTATATCATGGCAACCATACTTAATATTGATCTACTAACATCTTTTAGGCGTATCTTTAATCAAATGCACAGAGAAGAATCTAATTTTGTAGTAGATAAGGAAAGAGATTCTAAGGTCACTACTACCAAAAAGTTATACCACAATGGTTGGAAAAGAGATACCACAACGTCTGACCAACCATTGTGAGTAAGGGGTGATTGTATGTCTGCGCTTTCCACCACGGTTGTGAGACCGTGATAGTAAGGCAGGATGCACATTACCTACCACAACGGTTACTTGTATCAACCGTTCTGGTATTTACATTTAGGTAAATAACATTTCATCAAGGATAAAATAAGTAATCGTTGTTGAAAGTACCCATAGTTTATTATAAAATATATAAATTGCTTGTTTTTTAGTAAACCTCACAGCAATATACAACCATTCAAATTGATGAAGAAGTATATAATCCGAAAATTAAACTATTCTTGAAAACCAACTTAAACAAATCACTGTTTTCCAAATTGCATGTGTCTCATCATTCATTTCCCGCTCTTTAACATATAGAATGTGATTCAATGGTCTAAGTCCTTCATGACATTGATTCCTTCTATTCTAGTTTAATTTGAATAATATAAATAAATTATTGTTATTAAAATTAAACTATAAGAGAAGATATGGATGTAATGAAGAAATCGGGTTATTGAACCACATTCTATATGTTAAATAGTGAGAGATGAACGATGAGACGAATGCAATTCGGAAAACATTGATTGATATAAGTTGGTTTTCAAATGCAACTTAATTTTCAGATTATAAGTTTCTATGACAATTTAAATGAAATGTATTTTCAGTGAAGGGTTAGTGAAACAAACAATCGACATAGCATATAATAAACTCAACTTCATCTACTGTGCAACCTGCATAAGAATTTAAAGAACAAAACATTGCTAAGTCACAAGAAACTTCTTTCTTGTGACTTAGCAATGTTTTGTTCTTGTTCTGAAAACATTAATCAACAGCAACAACATACAACATCATTTATCAACAACATAACAATATACAACAAAATAAATATAAAAAAAGTTCAAGAACGCAAGATATAATAAACAAAAACAACAACAAAATATGAAGTTTTAAGAACATTAATCAACAACAACAACATACAACAACACAAGATATAATAAAATGTTTCAAGAATGCACCTTTTTTGAAACTAATCGTGGAACTTGAACAAATTATGATGTTCATCTAGTTTATGATGCTATGAAGAAGAAGTACAAGGTGAATGAAGTTTACACAATAGCTTCACACTTTCTTGTATTTTTTCTTCATAGCAACACAAATCATATGTACCATAGCCAAAATATGCGCTTTGTTAAGGTGGTGAAGACTGTAACGCCCCGGTTTACAGAGATGGTGTAACCGGTTACACTGCTTTAAAAACTTGTTTATGGGCTTTTTGTGAGGGTGGAAGCAGTTACTAGGATCTGCGTAATCGATTACACTGAGTGTGCTTTCCGTAGTGTGAATGATTACAAGGGTTGTAACCGGTTACACTGGGAGAAATTTTTGAAAAAATTTTAAAATTCATAACTTCAATTTTGGGTGTCTGATTCGGGTGCCGTTCGAAGTGTTAGGAAGCTGACACGATGAACTTTATTCTAAAATTGGTTTTAGTACCTGAAAATGAGTAATTTGTTGTGTGAGGGTGTTAAATGCATTATAGTGTTTATGTTGTGGTGTGACATAATCTTAAATGCATTGTTGTAGCTTGTTATACTGTATGTTGATGTTGTTGAACTGTTATAGCGTGTGTTTGGTGGTGACGATCATTGTGCATGGTGTTGTTGTTGCATGTTGTATGTTGCATGCATTCATGGTGTTGGACGGTGGTCCGTTTTGGTGAGCATCAGTCCTAGTTGGGGATTGTGTGCGAGTAACTGATTTTTGGGGTGATAGAATCAGTTAAGCGTTATCGGTGGTGATGGTAACGAATTTGTGGCCTTTGATCCTAGGTGGGGATCGGAGCGGTGAACCTGGGAGTTCATGTATTGGTACCACATGTATTGAGTCAAGTTGTGAGTCTCATTGCATTGCATATTAGTTGCGTTGTTATTATGTTTGGATGGTTGTTCCGTTGATTGTGTGGAAGTGTGTTGTAGAATGGGTGATGTGCATGTAATAATCTGATGCTTACTTATTATCATGATTTCCTTTATATAATTGTGATATCTCACCCCTTCTGTTTGAATGTTGTCTTTACATGGGCATTGTGCAAATAATCTGCAATAGAGCGTGGATGTGAGTGGAAGATGGAGTCTTTCTTTTATTTTATTTTTAGAGTCGGCGTCTACTCTGATGTGTAACACTGGGGGTTGACATTTGTGTGTCGTTATGTTGGTGGAGACTTATGTTATCTCCTATGTTGACTTTTTGATATAATTACATTATTTCATAATTATATCTTGAACAATTATTTGATGTTGATGTTTCAGCTGCTTAAATAAAATTGAAGTTCATACATGTGAATGTTTTACTATTATTATTACTGTTAGTAATTTTTAAAGGTGACATGTGTTACATATCATGATGTATGAGCAGGTTTTGTTGAACTGTAGCATCCTAAATATTTTTGTGTTGAATTTTACTCTGATATTTTATTTATTTACGCGGGGGATATTTAGGGTGTTACAAAGACGAATCTGAAAAAATGAGAACATTCACCAAATAAAAAAATGAGAACTCATTTTTAACAAGAAACGTAAACGAAATTGAAACATAAGTTTAATCAACGAACCTCAAACCTCAAGGTAGCGATTGGTGAAGACGAATCTGAAGGTTGAAGTATGTTTAAAGAGTGACATGGCTGTTAGGGTTATGTTATGAGAGAGAAGAGTGAAATATGTTAGGGTTTTCTTTTGAGAGAAATGATTGTTATGTACTGAACGATAGAGGCTTTCGTTTATATACTAAAAAATATCACTTTTCATCACGGTTGGCAAAGAAAAACCGTGATGTAATTTTCAATTTTACAACGGTTGTATAGTAAAATCATGGTTAAATAACTTTCAATTTTTTATTTATTTTTGAACTTAATGGTGAGAGAGTTTTTTAATGTTGTTATTGTTATTCTTCATTATTATTGTTGTTGTTGTTGTTATTTTTGTTGGTTGTGTACTATTTTTTTTTTTTGTAAAGAGGAAAGAGTATATAAAGGTAAGAGTATATAAAACAATAATAAAGAAGTTTTATTAAGAGGCCCACAAGGAAAGAGTACATAAAATATATTTTTTTCATTACATAATTTTGTCCAGATTAGAAAAATATCCCCTAGCACTACAGGAATCTTCTCAATCTATGACTTGTTCCTCACTATCCTCATTTGAGTCATAGTAAGAAATATTCCTCGGCACCTTTCTCTTCTTCTTCTTCTTCTTCTTCAGCATCTTCTTCTTCTTGGCCTTCCTTACCCTCAATGTATCCTTGATAGCAGTCGACCCAGATGGCTGGACCTCCTCAGTTGACTGCTTATGGTGTTGTACTGTGGTTATTATTTTGTTCTCAACAGTGACTTCTGTTGAGATATTTCTCTTAGCCTTATCAGATGGAGAACACGTGTTACTATAGGAAGTTAAGAAGAATAGTTTGAAGAAGTGGAAATTCATTATATGAAAGTGTGCATTTATAGAAGAGGTTGAAGATGAAACATCTGATGATTTAATGATTGCAATGATTACTTCTAATCGTTGATATTCTTGAATGAATTGCGGCCGCCTTGAGAAATGAAGAAAAATTTCAATCATCATTATAGTCGTTTCTCTCTTTTGGAAAAAGCAAAGGTTGTCCAGATCATATTACAACTGTTGAATATTAAAACTGTGGTTAAATAATTTTCTATTTTTTATTTATTTATGAACTTAAGTGACATGTGTTTTATGTAATAGGAAAAATGAAAAAAATGTAGTTGCTAGGATTCGAACCTTATAACACTTACTTTATCACCACGGTTGTTTATCACAACCGTGATGAAATAAATTTCAAAAAAACAAATAAACATCAGGCACATCCAATTTGCGATATTACAATGGTGGAAAGCATAAGCGTAGTAATATTATGTTACCGAAGGTGTATTTTGTAGTAGTGGGTGGAAAATGCATATGCGTTTTACTCAGATGCAAATAGGAAACAGGAAAGAAATATCACTCAAGATTAAAGTGTGATCAGTGTGAGAAAACTGGACATGTCAAGGAAAAATGCTTTGAGATTGTTGGATATCTAGCAAGTTGGGAATCGCGAAGAACTCAAAGGCAAGAACCTAACAAATTAGGAGGGCAACAAGTAGCAAATTTTGCTCAAGCCACTGAGAGAAATGAATTTCTAAAAGTAGCAACATCAGGACACACCCTGCATGGAGTTCATGCTAACACACATGAAAACATGACAGGTAAATTTGAATATTGTTTCAATTGGATACTTGATATTGGTGTTTCACACCATATAGCTCCTTTGGCCTCAATATTGAAGAGAATAAGAAAATTAGATAAACCTTTATGCATAACTACACCAACAGAGATTTCAACCTTAGTTAAAAATATGGGAGATATGAATTTATCAAGTTACCTTACGTCAAAAGATGTGTTATTGGTTCTTGACTTTAAATGGTGATTTCAATTCATAAAATAACTTATGATTTAAATTGTTATGTGATTTATGATCAAAATTATCACACAATACAAGACCAATCCTCGAAGAGGAAGATTGGATTAGGTGACCTGCATGAAGGGGTTTATGTGTTCACAAAGCAACGAAAACAAGGCTTCATGGGTGCAGCTAAGAAGGCCATGGCAACCTTATGGCACATCAGAATGGGACATTCCTAAAATCAAGTCCTTCAACATATTTCACATTTATTCAAATGTAATTTCAATAGAGCAAACTATTGTGATGTATTCCACAAGGAAAAACAATGTAGAAACCTTTTCCCTTTAAGTATTAATAAATTTGAAACACCTTTTGAATTAATTCACTGTGACTTATAAGGGAAATACCACACTGCCACAAACAATGGATCACATTACTTTCTAACCATTGTAAATGACTACACTCGTGGCACATGGGTATATTTAATGAAACACAAGACATGGACTTTATGACATTTGATTAGTTTTAGCAATCAAATAAAAAGGCAGTTTAATATGCATATCAAGAGGATTAGGAGTGACAATGGGACAGAGTTTATGAACTCTGATTTCAAGTGCTTCACTCAAAAAGAATGGATCATGCATGAAACTTCTTGTGTTGCCACACCCCAACAGAATGGACGCGTGGAACGCAAGCATATACAAACTTTGAACATAACACGAGCCTTGCATTTTCAAGCAAATCTCTCATTGCATTTTTAGGGAGATTGTATATTGACAGCAACATATCTAATCAATAGAACCCCTATAGTGGCAAATAAGGGAATCACTATATACGAGTTACTTCTTAAGAGAGCATCAAACTATAAGCACATGAAAACTTTTGGCTGCTCGTGCTACAAGAAAAATGACTCAAAGGAAATTAGTAAATTTGATTCTAGAGTTGAAAGGTGTATTTTTATTTTTTATCCATAAGGACAAAAAGGATGGAAAGTTTACAATCCAAAGACTCGTGAATGCTGCATATCGAGAGATGTAGTGTTTTATTAGCATATTTTTCCTTACCATGTGCAAGACAATAGTGGGTCTACTAGTTTTAGAAATAAATCATCAATTGCTAACCTCAATGATGAGTCTTCACTCTATAATGATGCAGAATTGGAAGTAAGCCTTGGGAAAATTCCTCATAATGACAAAACATCAGGTCCTATAGAAAGTTTACCCGTTAAGGAACCTAAATACACAAGTTGAATTGAGAATGAGCATATAGAGCAAGAACATGTATCCATAGATGACATGAATGAGGAAGTCACCGATGATTCTAAAAAAGAATCATCAAGTGAAAGTGAAGGAGAATTCTTAAATGAGGGGGAGCCTTAGAACATGCCACGCATAAGACAATCTCTAAATTATCTAAAAGACTGTGATTGTGGCAAATTAAACATAAACCTCAAGTGCATGGCATTAATTCCAGAGTCCTTTTCAGATATCACATATTCCATCTCAAAAATTTTTAAATATGATAAGTTTTCACAAAAACATAGAGCTTACCTTGAAACCATCACTAATGACGAAGAACCTCAATCATATACCCAAGCAGTCAAGCATACAGTTTGGAGAAAGGCCGTGGCTCAAGAAATCAAGGGTCTAGAAGAAAATGAGACATGGGAACTATCTCATTTACCACAAGGAATAAAATTGATAAGATGTAGATGGGTGTACAAAATCAAACATAAAGTTACATTTAAAATTGAAAAGTACAACGTCAAATTAGTTGCTAAAGGTTACACACATATAGAAGGTGAGGACATCAATGAAACTTTTACACCAGTAACCAAAATGACCACAATCAGATGCTTGTTAATAGTTGTAGTGGCAAAAGGATGAAAATCACATCAAATGGATGTTAGCAATGTCTTCTTGCCTGCAGAGTTCACATAAGAAGTATATATGAGTCCTCTACAAGGATATAAAGTCCCGATCAAAGATTTGGTATGCATATTAAGGAAGTCGTTGTATGGCTTAAAATAAGCATCTAGAAATTGGTATAACAAGCTATCTCAATCTTTGATAAAATATGGGTTTCAAGACAACCAGTCTGATCATAGTATATTTACTTATTCACATGGATCAATTTTTCTTGTTCTTTTGATCTATGTTGATGACTTGATCATCGCTAGTAATGACCTTGAGGCTTGTGAACAGTTCAAGCAATATCTCAGTCAATGTTTCCACATGAAGGATCTTGGTTCGCTTAAATACTTCCTAGGTGTGGAACTAGTACGAGGGTCAGAAGGGATATTCCTTTGTCAAACAAAATACACCTTAGACATTCTACAAGAATGTGGAATGCTTGGTTGTAAGCCTTCTTTATTTCCAATGGAAAAAATCACAAACTTATTTTGGCCAAGGGACCTATCTTCTTAGAATTGTCAAGGTATAAGAGATTAGTTGGACGCCTGATTTACTTAAATATCGCTAGATATGAATTAACCTACTCAATTCATATTCTAAGTCAATTCATGTAAACTCCACTCCAAGACCATTGTGATGCTTCTATGCGAGTCTTAAGATATCTCAAATCTTCTCCTGGTCAATGTATCATTCTTCCACAACATAATGATCTACAACTAGTTGGCTACTGTGACTCAAATTGGGCATCGCATCCTATTACCAGAAAGTCCATCTCAGGTTATCTAATGAAACTTGGTAATGCTCCAATATCATGGAAAACAAAGAAATAATCCACAGTCTCTCGATCCTCAAGTGAGGTTAAATATCGTGCAATGGCACATGTCACAAGTGAAATAATATGGCTACGTAATTTGTTAGAGACTCTACAAGTTTCATGCATATCAAACCCACACTTCTGCATTGTGACAATCAAGCGGCTCTTCATTTAGCTGTGAACCCGGTCTTCCACGAAAGAACAAAGCACATTGAAATTGACTATCATTTTATCAGGGAACACATATAGTCAGATGTCATAAGCATAACTTACCTTCCCACCAAACAACAAAATGCTGACATTTTTACTAAGTCCTTAGGCGTGAAAGTTTTTCAAGACCTCGTGTTCAAGTTAGGTGTTCATAATCTTCACCCTCCAACTTGAGGGGGAGTAATAGAGATAAATTTAATAGTTTGTTGTTAGTTTATTAGAGTTTGTTAGGATTGTTATTAGTTTGATAGAATTTGTTAGGGTTGATTCTATTTTTAAACTCTAAAAGATAGATCATCAACGTATATATAATTGTATGTCATGTATTATAAAAAATAATAAAAATACAACACATTTTTCAAGTTAATTTTTTATTACAAAGAATTTAACATCACATGTTTCACTTAAAATCTTAAATATTAGACATCAGGATCTTATCACTAATATATTGCTCAAGATCTACCTTTTTTTTCATCTATTATAAGACATTTTACACACTTGACACATTTGTCTTTCTAACTTATATGATTCTAAATAACGTCTATTTTTTTTAATCTAATGTGCAACTTCTAAGTCACGTTTGATACACCAATAGTCTATTTATCAAGTGTAAGTTCATCCATACATCTGGATGTGTTCTCCTCAGGCGGAAATTTTTTCGATCACATATGCTTGCATCACCATTGTTTGCTCCATCAATGAGACACAGTGTTCGTGCCTTTTAGGAAAACCGTCTGTTGTTGCCATGAGGAGAGTCAGACATAACATCAAATTGGGTCAAGAGAAATCATATAAAGAGAATTTGATACTACTTCTTTACCAAAACTATAAGATATTAGGTGTAGAAATGTTACTCCACATATTGTTGGAATTAACCCAAAACCTATGAGAATTCCGACCCTATCTTGATAAACAAGAAGGGTTCTTAGCGCAGCAATACCAAAGAAAAGAAGAAAATAGAGAAAGAAAGGAAATTAGGATTCTAAGAGAATTTGGAGAAGAAGGTTGTTACCCACAAACTGTGGGATTTTTTCTTTCTATTCACTTGCAACTGCAAACCGTGAATTACAATGTGTTGTGATTCTTTACAAAAATAAGGGTTACTCCCTATTTATAGATTTAGGTTTACTTGTTCTCCAAGCCAAAGCCCAAAACTATACAAGCCCAAAATACCTATTTTGGAACTATATCAAATCAAATCTAAATCAAATCTGTGTGAAACAACTGTTTCGACACACCCTTGCTTCGACACTTCGACACAAGGAATTACAATTTAACACACCACCTAATTCATTATGTCTAAGCTGTCTACATTCATCATGGCTCTTAGTCTTCTAAAAACTTCGACCTGCACTCCCTTCATCATGATATCTGCAATCTGATTCTCAGTTCTGCAGTGTTCCAAGTTCATATTCCCTTCTGCTACCTGCTCTCAAAGATAATGGAACCTCATTTCGATGTGCTTGCTTCGACCGTGTGCTATTGGATTCTTCGCCAAGTTGATAGCTGACATGTTGTCAATCTTCATGGTAATTGCTCCATGACTCTTCCCTGTAATCTCTTCGACCAAGTTCACCATCCAGGTTGCTTAACATGCACAAAGAGAAGCAGCTATATATTCTGCTTCGCATGATGACAATGCTACTACTGGCCCCTTTCTTAAACTCCAAGCAACTGGTGCACCACCTAACATAAACATATATCCAGTTGTGGATTTTCTATCCTCAACATCACTACACCAGCTAGAGTCGGTGTATCCCACTAACTTGCATTCTTTCCCTTCATCAGAACATCACCAACACCTTCAGCTGCTAGAGTGTTGTCATTTGCAAACTTCACTGTGTTCTTCGACGAGGGCTTCATGTTAATAAACCAATCCTTCCTTCCAATCATGTGTGATGAGCATCCTGAGTCCAAGTACCACTGATCTTGGAATCTTTCTTCATCTCTTGTTGTGACCATCAGTAACGTCTCTTCTTCTTCATGTTTCGCCAGCTTTGAATCAGTTTCTTGATTTTTCTTCTTTTCTAGACAGACACTAAAATAGTGGCCATACTTCTGACAATTGAAACATTGAATGTGACTATTGTTAGATTTTCGACCACCACCTCTTCCTCTACCTGCAGCACCACCTCTTTGGTTGCCTTGGTTCTAGGGTTTTCTATGATTCAACCCGTTTCCTCCTCTACCTTTGTTGCCATTCCCGCTTCCTTTGCCTTTTCTTTCCTTTTCTGACTGCGCCTACAAAGCCATATCACTCTTTGAATTTCCTGCAACTCTTTTAGCCATCCTTTGCTCATGAGACTTAAGTGTCCCTTGAAGCTCTTCCTTCGTCAATACTGACAAGTCTTTCGACTCTTCTATGGCTACTACCACGTGGTCGAACTTTGGAGCCAATAACCTCAAGATCTTTACAACAACTGATCTTGATGTCAACACCTCTCCACATACCTTGATTTAATTCACCAGCTTTGTAACTCTGGTAAAGAAATCTGTTATACTCTCATTGTCTTCCATCTGAAGTAACTCATAGGTTCTCTTGTGAGTTTGTAACCTCACCTCTTTCACCTTCTCTGCGCCTCCAAACGACATTTCAAGAATCTCTCATGCTTCCTTCACTGACTCTACATCACTAAACTTTTCAAAGTTATCTGGATCGATACACTGATGGATTATAAAGAGAGCTTTATAATCTTTCTTCTTCAACTCTTTGTGTGCAGCCTTTTCTTGATCCGTCGCGTTCTCGCAAGCGGTGTTACTCCTTCCTTCACAAGACCCCAAAGATCTTGATAACAGAAAACCACCTTCATCTGCTTGCACCAATTCTCATAATTATCTTTCTTGAGAATCGGAAGACTAGCTGGAAAGTGCTCGTTCAGATGATTCATTGCCATCACGATTTTCCTTCCTTGAATCGCAATCGGAGCTCTAGATACCAGATGTTGGAATTAAGCCAAAACCTATGCGAATTCCAACCCTATCTTGATAAACAAGAAGGGTTCTTAGCACAGCAATACCAAATAAAAGAAGAAAATAGAGAAAGAAAGGAAATTAGGATTCTAAGAGAATTTGGAGAAGAAGGTTGTTACCCAGAAACTGTGGGATTTTTTCTTTCTATTCACTTGCAACTCTAAACCGTGAATTACAATGTGTTGTGATTCTTTACAAAAATAAGGGTTACTCTCTATTTATAGATTTAGGTTTACTTGTTCTCCAAGCCAAAACCCAAAACTATAAAAGCCCAAAATACCTATTTTTGAACTATATCAAATCAAATTTAAATCAAATCTGTGTGAAACAACTTTTCGACACACCATTACTTCGACACTTTGACACAAGGAATTACAATTTAACACATATATTAATATATCTAATGTAAAACTTTTAATTCACATTTAAAAACCAATCAATTTAGAAACTTATAAGATTGAAAATAAGTTGAATTCTTTTATAATTAGTTTGTCGAACTTGCTTGTAAATACATGTGTGTCCATTTAAAATTGGACAGGCATAACGTAAAGTATTATGAAGTCATAATTCTCATATTTATTGATAGCATATTTTAATTAGATAAGTCAACAAGATAGAATTCTATTTTTTTTATTGACGATAAGTTTTAATTAGATAAATATTATGCATAATTGAGTACTATATTATGTTAAATAATTCTCAAATAAAATATCATATTTTCAAAACTATAGTCTCTCCTTTGTTGCAGCTGCTCTCTTCTCTTCTTCTTTCTTTCATCCCTTCCCGGTAGAAGATACACAATGAGGTGGTACGATATTTTCAAACCGCACCGCCTTCTAACTCATTTAGGGTTGTTGTTTTTGTTAAATATGTAATTCATTGTTCTAGAAAGATTAGATTTGATTTAGAAAAATTATATTAGATATTTTTGGGCTTTTATAGTTTGGGCTTTAGCTTGAGATGCAAGTTAACCTAAATCTATAAATAGAGAGGAACCCTTATCATTGTAATAATCAAGTTTGATAATTCACAGTTTGCAGTTACAAGTGAATATTGAAAGTTTCCACAGTTTGTGGGCAGAAAGAATTCTGCATTTTTTCATCTTGTTCTCCAACGCTACTTTTCTCTTTTCTCTTTCTTTCTTTCTTTCTCAATTTTTCCTTTTCGTTGCCATTGCGTGTGATTGTTAACAATCTTGAGATCAAGATTGAATAGGAATTCTCAAAAGGTTTTGGGTTAATTCCAACATCTGGTATCTAGAGCTCCGATTGCGATTCAAGGAAGGAAAATCGTGATGGCAATGAATCATCCGAACGAGCACTTTTTGACGAGCCTTCCGATTCTCAAGAAAGATAATTATGAGAATTGGTGCAAGCAGATTAAGGTAGTTTTCTGTTATCAAGATCTTTGGGATCTTGTGAAGGAAGGAGTAACACCACTTGCAGAGAACGCGACAGATCAAGAAAAGGTTGCACACAAAGAATTGAAGAAGAAAGATTATAAATCTCTCTTCATAATCCATCAGTGTGTCAGTTATGATAACTTTGAAAAGGTTAGTGATGTAGAGCCAGCAAAGGAAGCGTGGGAGATTCTTGAAAAGTCGTTTGGAGGCACAGAGAAGGTGAAAGAGGTGAGGTTACAAACTCACAAGAGAACTTTTGAGTTGCTTCAGATGAAAGACAATGAAAGTATAACAGATTTCTTCGCTAGAGTTACAAAGATGGTGAATCAAATCAAGGTATGTGGAGAGGTGTTGAGATCAAGATTAGTTGTTGCAAAGATCTTGAGGTCATTGGCTCCAAAGTTCGACCACGTGGTAGTAGCCATAGAAGAGTCGAAAGACTTATCGGTATTGACGAAGGAAGAGCTTCAAGGGACGCTTGAGTCTCATGAACAAAGGATGGCTGAAAGAGCTGCAGGAAAGTCGAAGAGTGATATGGATTTGTAGTCGCAGTTAGAAAAGGAAAGGAAAGGAAAAGGAAGCTGGAATGGCAGCAAAGGTAGAGGAGGCTACAACAATTCGACTGGTCGAAATCAGCATGAAGGAAACTGGTCGAATAAGAGAAAACCCTGGAACCAAGACAACCAAAGAGGTGGTGCTGCAGGTAGAGGAAGAGGTGGTGGTCGAAAGCCTAACAAGAGTCACATTCAATGTTTTAATTGTCAGAGGTATGGTCACTATTTTAGTGATTGTCCAGAAAAGAAGAAGAATCAAGAAACTGATGCAAAGTTGGCGAAACATAAAGAAGAGGAGATGTTGCTGATGGTTACAACAAGAGACGAAGAGAGATTCTAGGACCAGTGGTACTTGGACTCAAGATGTTCATCACACATGACTGGAAAGAATAATTGGTTTGTCAACATGAAGCCCTCGTCGAATAACACGGTGAAGTTTGTAAATGACAACACTCTAGCAGCTGAAGGTGTTGGTGATGTTCTGATTATGAGGAAAGATGGAAAGAGGTCAACAATTTCCAATGTGTTGTACATACCAGGCATGAAGAGTAATTTGTTCAGTATAGGACAGCTTGTTGAAAAGAACTACAAGGTAGTTGTTGAAGACAAGATGATGAGAGTCCTCGACGCAGGTGGTAGGTTGATCTTGAAGGCTCCAATGTCTCAGAATATGACCTTCAAGATTGAACTCAATGTGATGGAGCACAAGTGCCTAGCAACTGCAGCCAGCAGAGATGAGTGGTTATGGCATTTTTTATTAGGTCATCTCAACTTCAATGACATCAGAGAGCTAAAGAGAAGAAATATAGCCTCGGGATTACCTGAAATCAACATTCCAAGTGAAGTCTGTGAAGAGTGTGTTCAGTTGAAACAGCACAAGAATAGATTCAGCAAGGATGCAGGAAGGAAGTCGAAGGCAATTATGGAAGTTATATACTCTGATGTATGTGGTCCAATCCAGGTGGATTCGATTGGTGGCAACAGATACTTTGTCACGTTCATAGATGATTACAGTTGAAAGTTGTGGACTTACCTCATCAAGAAGAAAAGTGATGTGATTGAGGTATTTTCCATATTCAAATCTATGGTCGAAAGACAGAGTGGTCGAAAGTTGAAAATTATGAGGACTGATGGTGGTGAAGAGTATGTGTCGAAAAAGTTCCATGCATTATGTGAGAAAGAAGGGATTGTTCATAAGGTGGAGCCACCTACACTCCACAGCAAAATGGAATTGCAGAAAGAAAGAACAGAACCATCACGAACATGGTGAGAAGTATGTTGAATGGAAAGCATCTACCCAAAGAATTATGGGGAGAAACGGTTTCGACAGCAACATGCATATTAAACAGATGTCTGACGAAGAAGCTTGAAGGAATCACACCAGAAGAATGTTGGTTTGGTGTCAAGCCTAGCCTCAGTCACTTGAAGGTGTTTGGATCTATAGCACATAGACATATGCCAGAATAGTTGAGAAGGAAGCTTGATGGCAAGTTGAATAAGATGATCTTGATAGGATATCATTCGACTAGAGGTTACAAGTTGTTCGACCCAGTGAATAAGCAGATAGTGGTCAGCAGGGACGTGATTATAGATGAGCTTAAAGAATAGGATTTGACTGAGAATGTCAAGAAGAATTTAGTGAGAATCTCTCTTGTGAAGAACCAACCACTGAAGTCGAAAGAGAAGTTTGACAGGAACAAGTCATAGATGAAGTAGGTCCAAGCAGGCCTCAACGAATAAGACACATGTCTGCAAGGTTGCAAGAATGTGTAATTACATCAAATGATGTGGTTGATGAAGAGGGTGAGCTGGTACACTATGTTTTCTACGCAGATGTCGAACCAGTCAATACAGTTAAGGTGTTGAAAGATTCGAAATGGGTAAAAGCAATGAATGAAGAGTTATAGTCCATCGAAGTCAACAACACTTGGTCACTTGTCGAATTGCCTCAAGGCAAGAAGGCAATTGATGTGAAGTGGGTTTACAAGGTGAAGGTGAATCCTAGAGGAGAAGTAACTCGACACAAGGCGAGACTTGTGGTGAAAGGGTTTCTTCAGAAGGAAGGAATCGACTTCGACAAAGTGTTTGCACCTATTGCTAGGATCAAAACAATCAGGTTGGTTGTTGGTCTAGCAAATATGAACAATTGGCACACATGTTAGATGGACGTGAAGTGTGCATTCCTTAATGGTCCCTTAGACGAAGAAGTTTATGTTGCACAACTAACTGGGTATGTGAAACGAGGCAAAGAAATAAAGGTGTACAGGCTGCATAAAGCCTTGTATGGACTTAAGCAAACTCCAAGAGCTTGGAATAAGAAAATTAACAGCTTCTTAAGGGAGAAGGAATTTGTGAAGTGTACGAATGAGCATGGAGTGTATGTAACAAGAATAAGTAGTGAATTGCTTATACTATGCCTCTATGTCGATGACCTGTTGATAACAGGAAGTTGCAAGAAGGAGATCGAAGATTTCAAACATGACCTAAGTGAGGAGTTTGAAATGTCAGACTTGGGAAATCTCTCATATTTCGTTGTCATTGAATTCTACACGACTAGTAGAGGTTTGATGATGCACCAAACAAGATATGCAGGCGAAATACTCAAGAGATTTGGGATACAAGATTGCAATCCAACTTCGACTCCACCTGAGACAAGACTGCAACTGTCGAAGGAATCAGATGAAGATGATGTCGACCCAACCCAATATAGAAGACTTATTGGGTCACTTCGATAACTTTGTCACATAAGGCCTGACTTAGCATACAGTGTGGGTATGGTAAGTAGATTCATGCAGAAGCCAAAGGTATCACACCTAGCAGCGACGAAGAGGAAACTGGGGTATCTGAAAGAAATTCTCGACTACGACATTTTATTTCCTGTAGCTGATGAAGGAAAAGAATGTAAGCTAGTGGGATACACTGACTCTAGTTGGTGTAGTGATGTTGAGGATAGAAAATCCACAGTTGGCTATGTGTTTATGTTAGGTGGTGCCCCAGTTGCTTGGAGTTCGAGAAAGGGGCCAGTAGTGGCATTGTCATCATGCGAAGCAGAGTACGTAGCTGCTTCTCTTTGTGCATATTGTAACACCCATCTACCCCACGACATGTTCACACAATAATTTAAATAAATAATCAGAGTATCTTCACAAAGAAAGGGTGTCACACTTCATTTCATAAAATCACATCATAATATGTCCCTGCTCTGTAACACGGGTTCTAAAAAAAAATTCATAATTATTATTCTCCAAGAAAATTCAGCATTTAAAACTCCACAGCGGAAAATTTAGTCTCAAGTTCTTTATTAAAATACTTCATCATAACTTCATCAAACAGTAACTCAAAATTCAACATTTAAATAAAATTCATGGAAACAATACTTAATTCTCTAATAATAACCAAACAGAAGGAAAATAACGCAGTTGTTCCGATCAGACAATCCCAAACCCCGATGTTACATCTATCAGAGCAAGACACCCTCTAATCCACCGAAATGAGAATAAATGACTCCGAAGCTAAACCTTCAATGCGTCTATAGCTACTCCGGATCACCTGCATGTTGCCCAGATAGGGGAAACATTCAACAGGCAGGGTGAGTAAATCGTAATCATTATAAAAGATATAAGTAAAAGACATAGTAGTGTTAATAATTTGAACAACAGTAACATTCACAGCAAGTAACTCATAGCAGCATATTACTTCAATAATATAACTCAACAGTAACTTCACACATTTCCTTGTTTTTGTCATAACATCGTGTAAATCGTACAACATGTAAATTATAGATAAAACACAACAGTAAATCCACATTTTCTGTCATAACATCACATATCAGAAATCATTCAAAAGTCCTCAAGGAACAACAACATTATGCAATGCCACCAATCATGAAATGCAACCTCATTATATTTATGCATGTGGTACCAAAACTTCACTGATGACTTAGTCATCTTCATCTCCAAAGATCCCCACCAGTAGGATCGGTTCCCGCTTGGAACCAGAGCACTTCATAATTTTCACTTAATCCACACTATGGGATTAAGGCCATCACTGGACTATAAGTCCTAACACTTCACTGGATATCATCCTGCAAACTTCACTGGACAATTCGTCCTAAAAATATGCTATGAATGTATGATGCGAAAAAAAAAACTTAACATGCGACCACGGCTAGTCAAACGCATCATCATTCCATCCTCATCATAATATTCACTTCACATACTTCACACACATTCATCATACTCAAAACAACATCATGTGATTATAGCCAGATACCAGGCAATTCATTTCCAGCATAAGCACACCAATTTCACACAGTTTGCACACTTACTGTCAGTTTTGTCACAAAATATCATCACATTGCAATAACATAATAAACCTCATAATATCACCATAATCATCATAATATCATCATTTCATTATCACCAATATCAACTAAATCACTGCTAGATACAAATCCTGTAATTTCACACAGACATGCAACCTACTGTTTATCAATACAAGACACTCATCATTTAGTCTATCAATATTGATTAGAGGATTATACTATATGATCTATTTTACTTTACCATGTTATAGATCATTTCATTACCTTTCCGTAGCTTTAAACGGCATCAAAAACGGATTCATAAAACGAAAGTTATGATTTTTAGAAGAAAACTGAAAAAAATACAATCCCCCCCCCCCCCCCCCACACACACACTTAATGGGTGGCTTGCGCCACCCCTGCCCTTATTTTCTTTGGTGGCTTGCGCCAGCCATTACACATGTGGCTGGCGCCACCTAGTACATGTGGCTTGCGCCACTTTGCACTTTTTGTTTTTTTGTTTTTTTTTTTGTTTTTCTTTTCTTTCTCTTCTTTTTCTTTTTCTGCATAATAATACCCTGAACCTTATTTTCACCCAGTATTATTATGATTCATCTGTCATCAATATGTTCTATTGTATAGGCACGATTAATCTATGATTCAATGTCTTAATTTTCTACCTAATCTCATCAATTTCCTCCGGGTATTTCATCTTCGATTAAAAATCCAACAACCTACAATTATCTATTGCTTAAATCAATTATAATAACAATGATCATACACCCCATACCTGAGTAATTCCTTAGCCTTGAATCCTCTTCGTGTTCTTCAACCCGTCCACTGCACTTCTCAAGCCTATCTGCTTCTCTCTTCTCTCTGCCTCTTTTTTTTTCCAAACGCAATGCAACAGTGAAAAATTCCCAAAACCCTACTCCTCAATATAAACCCTTTAACCTCTTTTATGATTTTCCTCTATCTCCCTCAATAAACTTCCACCTTTTACTAAATTACCTTTACACTCATCCAACACCAATTCTAGTCTATTTTCTAATTAAACCAATCTAATTTAATTAATCTAACTTGCTCCAAAATTCTCAAAATAATTCCACTTTCACATAGATTATAAATTTTCATCACAGCCATCCAAAATCATAATATTCACACAATTCTATAATAAAATTAATTAAATAAATAGTTTAATTAATTTGGGGCGTTACAACTCTCCCCCACTTAAAAGAATTTTCGCCCTCGAAAATTACCTGATGCAAACAAGAACGGGTAGGACTCTTTCATCTGATCCTTGCGTTCCCAAGTCAAACTTTCTCCAGCTGGTCCACCCCACAATACCTTCACTAAGGCAATATCCTTGCCTCGCAATTGCTTCATTTCCCGACCTTCGATTCGCACTGGCGATGCTTCGACAGTTAAGTTATCTCGCACCTGCACGTCATCCATTTGAATCACATGCGAAGCATCCGGGATGTATTTCCTCAATTGAGACACATGAAACACATCATGAAGATTCGCAAGTGACGGTGGTAAAGTAATCTGATACGCCACTTCACCGATCTTCTCTGAAATCTGATATGGACCAATAAATCGCGGTTTAAGTTTTCTCGACTTCAAAGCTCTACCGACACCAGTTATCGGCGTAACTCTCAGAAATACATAATCACCCACTTGAAACTCTAGTTCCTTTCTTCGTTTATCATGATAACTCTTCTGAAGGCTCTGTGAAGTTTTCATTCTCTCTTGAATCATCTTAATCTTATCAATCGTCTCTCGCACAATTTTAGGTCTGAGCACAGCACTCTCGCCCGACTCATACCAACACAACGGTGTCCTACACCTTCGCCCATACAACGCCTCATACGGTGCCATACTGATACTCGTGTGGAAACTATTGTTGTAAGTAAATTCAATCAAAGGCAAATGGTCGTCCCAAGCTCCTTCTTGGTCTAACACGCAAGCTCTCAACAAATCTTCCAAAGATTGGATAGTCCTCTCAGTCTGTCCATCTGTCTACGAATGATAAGCAGAACTCAACCTCACCTTAGTACCCAAAGCATCTTGTAAACCTTTCCAAAATTTTGACGTAAAACGCGGATCCCTATCTGATATAATACTCGACAGTATTCTATGCAACCTCACAATCTCATCGATATACAGCTCTGTCAACCTCTTAATAGGATAATTAATCTTCATCGGCAAGAAATGAGCCGACTTAGTCAACCTATCTACTATTACCCAAATAGAATCATTACCCTTCGCAGTTCTCGGCAAACCCGTCACAAAATCCATCGAAATGCTATCCCACTTCCACTCGGGAATGCTCAGCGGTTGCATCAAACCCGAAGGCTTCTGATGTTCAATTTTTGACTTCTGACAAGTCAAGCAAGCATAAACAAATTCTGCAACGTCCTTTTTCATTCCAGGCCACCAAAACAACTTCTTCAAGTCCTGATACATTTTTGTAGCACCGGGATGAATACTCAACCCACTTCTATGTCCTTCTTCAAGAATACTCTTCTGAAGTTCAGGAATATCCGGAATACACACTCTATCTCCGAATCTCATCACACCATTTTCATCAATTTTGAACTCCCCACCATTACCTTGGTTAATCAACGTCAACTGATCCACTAGCTTCAAATCGGATTTCTGACCTGCTCGAATTTCTTCAAGAATATTACTAGTCAGCTTCAACATTCCCAATTTTACACTATCAGAATTAGCTTCACACACTAAACTCATGTCTCTAAACTGCTCAATTAATTCCAACTCACGCACCATAAGCAGTGACATATGCAGCGACTTCCTACTCAACGCATCAGCCACTACATTTGCTTTTCCAGGATGGTAATTCAAATCGAAATCATAATCCTTCAATAATTCAAGCCACCTTCTCTGTCTCATATTCAACTCCTTTTGATCAAACAAGTACTTTAAGCTTTTATGATCACTGAACACTTCGAACCTCGAACCAAAAAGATAGTGTCGCCAAATTTTCAGTACGAACACTACAGCTGCCAACTCTAGATCATGTGTAGGATAATTCCTTTCATGAACTCTTAGTTGTCTCGACGCATAAGCAACAACCTGTCCATTCTGCATTAGCACTCCACCAAGACACATCTTCGATGCATCACAATATACCACAAAGGACTCATTTGGATTAGGTAAAATCAATATTGTAGCGGTCGTCAACTTCATCTTTAATTCTACAAAAATCTCCTCACACACCACATCCCACACATATGCTTGACCCTTCTGCGTCAGTTGCGTTAAAGGTAAAGCCAACTTAGAAAAGCCTTCAATAAACTTTCGATAATAACCTGCCAATCCAAGAAAACTTCGGATTTCAGTAGCGGATTTCGGAGTCTCCCATTGCAACACAGCGTCAATCTTCGCGGGATCCACAATAATTCCACCACTTGAAATTACATGGCCAAGGAAACTCACTTCCTTCAACCAGAACTCACATTTCGACAGTTTCGCATATAACTTCTTCTCTCTTAACACTTGCAGCACAATCCTCAAATGCTATGCGTGCTCTTCTTCTGATTTGGAGTATATCAAAATATCACCGATGAAAACCACCACAAACTTATCCAGATACTCATGAAAAATTCTATTCATATACTCCATGAACACTTCAGGTGCATTGGACACACCGAATGGCATTACAGTGTATTCATAATGACCATATCTCGTCCTAAAAGCCGTCTTCGGAATATCATCTGGTTTAACACGAATCTGATGATAACCAGATCTCAAATCAATCTTGCTGAATACATAAGCTCCCACTAGTTGATCCATCAAGTCGTCGATCCTCGGAAGTGGATACTTATTCTTGATAGTTACTTTATTTAGTTGTCTGTAGTCGACACACAATCTCATACTACCATCTTTCTTCTTAACCAACAACACCGGAGCACCCCACGAGGAAATGCTTGGTCGAATAAACTTCTCCTCTAATAACTCTTCTAGTTGCTTCTTCAATTCACTTAACTCGGAAGCTGACATCCGATATAGAGCCATCGACACCGGACTTGTGCCTGGTATCAAATCCACTGCAAACTCTACTTCATGCTCTGGAGGCAAATCACTTATGTCATCCGGGAATACATCAGAAAATTCACAGACGACAGGTAGTTCAACATTTGTAACATCACGATCAACTTGTAGTGACGCAAACATTGCGAACATCAAGGCTTCATCTTCTAGAAGTTCACCCACTTGTTTAGCAGACAAAAACATCGACTCACCGCTATCACCAAACACAGAAAACTCCACTGTCTTAGCATAAAAATTGATATGAACGTAGTTGAATTCCAACCAGTTCATTCCAAGGATGACATCAATTTGGTGTAAAGGCAAGCACACCAAATCCATCCAGAAACTCCTCCCATAAATGGTCAGAGGACATTTCAAACACACACGGGTAGTAGTAACAGAACCATTAGCAGGCGTCTCTATCACCATGCTACCATTCATATCAGATAATTTCAAACCCAACCTATTAGCACACTCAAGCGAAATAAATGAATGAGTAGCACCAGTATCAACAATAGCAATCAGCTCAACATCATTAATAAAACAAGTACCTCGAATCAAGTTGTCCTTCTTGGGGTTCTCTGTCCCACTCAGAGCAAACACTCTACCATTGGTCTTAGCAGCAACCTCCTTCTTTGGCTTCTGACACTGGGTACTGATATGACCCTGTTCACCACAATTGAAACAAGTTGGACCATCATTCTTACATTCCGGAGCACGATGACCAGTTTTACCACACTTGTAGCACCTCAGCACCTTGTTCTCACATTCATTGGAACGGTGACCTCGTTCACCACACCTGTAGCACGTGATAGAAGTGGGAGCTCCTCCCCCACTTTTTCTTTTCTCCTCATGTGCTTTCTTCTTTCCCTTATCAGCATCGTAAGGCTTCATAAGATCTTGATGTTGCTTTCCTCTTTTCTCACTCAAACTCTTGTAGTGAGCCGAATGAGCTTTGTTATCTTCCTCATAGATTCTACAGCTATCCACCAAGTCTGCAAACCTACGAATCTTCTGATACCCAATTTCCCGTTTGATTTCCGGACGCAAACCACTCTCGAATTTGATGCACTTCAAAAATTCAGCAGTTGCCTCACTGTAATGCGGATAATACTTTGCCAGTTCCACAAACCTCGCAGCATATTCAGTCACAGTTAAATTCCCTTGCTTCAGCTCTAGGAATTCGATTTCCTTCTTCCCGCGCACATCCTCAGGAAAATATTTCCTCAGAAATTCCCTGCTGAACACAGCCCAAGTAATAGCTTCACCTGCTGCCGCCAACCTATGACGAGTCTCGACCCACCAATCATCAGCTTCCTGCACTAGCATATGCGTCCCAAAACGCACTTTATGCGCCTCAGAACAATCTATGAGTCGAAAGATCCTCTCAATCTCCTTGAGCCAATCCTGTGCTCCGTCGGGATCGTATCGACCTTCAAAAGTAGGCGGCTTATTCCTCTGAAACGTTTCCAACATGCGGGACCCATCATTCTCACCAGCACGGGGTTGTTGCATAGCCTGAGCAACAGCCTGTAGAGCAGCAGCAAGTGCAGCATCATTCCTTCCAGTCATTGTTCTGTTCAACATAAGAACAGTCACAATGGTTAGAATTAATTCCATAATAATTCTACTGTTAGACACTAAAGACTCAACAACCTGGCCGGACA
The DNA here is from genome assembly GCA_022829125.1 of Lathyrus tuberosus. NCBI lineage: Eukaryota > Viridiplantae > Streptophyta > Magnoliopsida > Fabales > Fabaceae > Lathyrus > Lathyrus tuberosus. Next base: position 9,466,887 of record JALAZF010000179.1, read on the forward strand.
GACCGACCTGCTCTGATACCACTAATGTAACACCCTTCTACCCCACGACATGTTCACACAATAATTTAAATAAATAATCAGATTATCTTCACAAAGAAAGAGTGTCACACTTCATTTCATAAAATCACATCATAATATGTCCCTGCTCCGTAACACAGGTTCTAAAAAAAATTCATAATTATTATTCTCCAAGAAAATTCAGCATTTAAATCTCCACAGCGAAAATTTTAGTCTCAAGTTCTTTATTAAAATACTTCATCATAACTTCATCAAACAATAATTCAAAATTCAGCATTTAAATAAAATTCATGGAAACAATACTTAATTCTCTAATAATAACCAAACAGAAGGAAAATAACACAGTTGTTCCGATCAGACGATCCCAAACCCCGATGTTACATCTATCAGAGCAAGACACACTCTAATCCACCGAAATGAAAATAAATGACTCCGAAGCTAAACCTTCAATGCGTCTATAGCTACTCCGGATCACCTGCGCGTTGCCCAGATAGGGGAAACATTCAACAGGCAGGGTGAGTAAATCGTAATCATTATAAAAGATATAAGTAAAAGACATAGTAGTGTTAATAATTTGAACAACAACAACATTCACAGCAACTAACTCATAGCAGCATATTACTTCAATAATATAACTCAACAGTAACTTCACACATTTCCTTGTTTTTGTCATAACATCGTGTAAATCGTACATCATGTAAATTATAGATAAAACACAACAGTAAATCCACATTTTCTGTCATAACATCACATATCAGAAATCATTCAAAAGTCCTCAAGGAACAACAACATTATGCAAGGCCACCAATCATGAAATGCAACCTCGTTATATTTATGCATGTGGTACCAAAATTCACTAATGACTTAGTCGTCTTTATCTCCAAAGATCCCCACCAGTAGGATCGGTTCCCGCTTGGAACCAGAGCACTTCATAATTTTCACTTAATCCACACTATGGGATTAAGGCCATCACTGGACTATAAGTCCTAACACTTCACTAGATATCATCCTGCAAACTTCACTGGACAATTCGTCCTAAATATATGCTATGAATGTATGATGCGAAAAAAAAAACATAACATGCGACCACGGCTAGTCAAACGCACCATCATTCCATCCTCATCATAATATTCACTTCACATACTTCACACACATTCATCATACTCAAAACAACATCGTGTGATTATAGCCAGATACCAGGCAATTCATTTCCAGCATAAGCACACCAATTTCACACAGTTTGCACACTTACTGTCAGTTTTGTCACAAAATATCATCACATTGCAATAACATAATAAACCTCATAATATCACCATAATCATCATAATATCATCATTTCATTATCACCAATATCAACTAAATCACTGCTAGATACAAATCCTGTAATTTCACACGGACATGCAACCTACTGTATATCAATACAAGACACTCATCATTTAGTCTATCAATTTCGATTGGAGGATTACACTATATGATCTATTTTATTTTACCATGTTATAGATCATTTCATTACCTTTCTGTAGCTTCAAACGACATCAAAAACGAATTCATAAAACAAAAGTTATGATTTTTAGAAGAAAACTGAAAAAAAATACAATCCCCCCCCCCCCCCACACACACACACCACACGCACTTAATGGGTGGCTTGCGCCATCCCTGCCCTTCTTTTCTTTTCTTTGGTGGCTTGCGCTACCCATTACACATGTGGCTGGCGCCACCTAGTGCATGTGGCTTGCGCCACTTTGCACTTTTTGTTTTTGTTTTTTCTTTCTCTTCTTTTTCTTTTTCTGCATAATAATACCCTGAACCTTATTTCCACCAAGTATTATTATGATTCATCTGTCATCAATATGTTCTATTGTATAGGCACGATTAATCTATGATTCAATTTCTTAATTTTCTACCTAATCTCATCAATTTCCTTCGGGTATTTCATCTTCGATTAAAAATCCAACAGCCTACAATTATCTATTGCTTAAATCAATTATAATAACCACGATCATACACCCCATACCTGAGTAATTCCTTAGCCTTGAATCCTCTTCGTGTTCTTCAACCCGTCCACTGCACTTCTCAAGCCTAACTGCTTCTCTCTTCTCTCTGCCTCTTTTTTTTTTTTCCAAACGCAATGCAACAGTGAAAAATTCCCCAAACCCTACTCCTCCGTATAAACCCTTTAACCTCTTTTATGATTTTCCTCTATCGCCCTCACTAAACCTCCACCTTTTATTAAATTACCCTTACACTCATCCAACACCAATTCTACTCTATTTTCTAATTAAACCAATCTAATTTAATTAATCTAACTTGCTCCAAAATTCTCAAAATAATTCCAACTTCACATAGATTATAAATTTTCATCACAGCCATCCAAAATCATAATATTCACACAATTCTATAATAAAATTAATTAAATAAATAGTTTAATTAATTCGGGGCGTTACACATGTCAAGCAACATGGATGGTGAACCTGGTCGAAGAGATTACATGAAAGAGTCATGGAGAAATTGCCATGAAGATCGACAGCATGTCAACTATCAACTTGGCGAAGAATCCAATAGCACATGGTCGAAGTAAGCATATCGAAATGAGGTTCCATTATCTTCGAGAGCAGGTAGCAGAAGGGAAGATGAACTAGGAACACTGCAGAACTGAGAATCAGATTGCAGATATCATGACGAAGGAAGTGCAGGTCGAAGTTTTCAGAAGACTAAGAGTCATGATGAATATAGACAGTTTAGACATAATGAATTAAGTGGTGTGTTAAATATGTAATTCATTGTTTTAGAAAGATTAGATTTGATTTAGAAAGATTAGATTAGATATTTTTGGGCTTTTATAGTTTGGGTTTTAGCTTGAGATGCAAGTTAACCTAAATCTATAAATTGGGAGGAACCTTTATCATTGTAATAATCAAGTTTGATAATTCACAGTTTGCAGTTGCAAGTGAATATTGAAAGTTTCCACAGTTTGTGGGCAGAAAGAATTATGCAGTTTTTCATCTTCTTCTCCAACGCTACTATTTTCCTTTTCTCTTTCTTTCTCAATTTTTCCTTTTCGTTGCCATTGCGTGTGATTGTTAACAATCTTGAGATCAAGATTGAATAGGAATTCTCAAAAGATTTTGGGTTAATTCCAACAGTTTTCACCTTCACCGTCAACGGTGTTCTTTTTTCACGACAAATTTGCTCTTTAATGATCGGCACATTTAAGGTTATATTGTGGTAGCAGGTCGATGATTATTCGAGTCTCTCAACTTTATTGACTTTGGACTCTTAGGCTTGAAATGACTGATATTGTTTGCTTTTGATTTTATAGTGAGTTGTTGGTTAGTAGTTCTAATTCCGTGTCGGCTATCATATGCATTCTCCGTTCTTCACATTGTCTGATCTCCGAGTGATTGTTCTTCTCTCAAGTCGGCTCCTCCAATGAGTGGTTGCTGGTTTCATCGTTCTTCTCTCATACATTTATGACAGTGATTAAAAAAATACAATATTTTGAGTTATGCATGTCTAAATTAAATATTTTTTATATCATTTAAAAGTTAATAAAAAATTTACTATTCTATTTCTTGTAAGAAATATAAATTTAACCTAAAATGAATATTACAAATTTTACTATTGTATTAATTCAGTTCAGTTAGTAATCTGACTGCAGGTCAATTTTATTATCAAATTCCCTACTGAAATGTAACCCAAATCTTTAAAGAATCATGCATCAATTAACACTGCACGTCAAAAAGCCATAAGAGGGATGCCTATGGACCAGATCATCGCTGAGCCATGAAAAGTGTAATGAAAATCGTTTCTCTATTTTTTTTTCACAAAAATCTAAAACAAAAAGGAAAAAACTAGAAAATTTTCTAGGAAAAAATCAACACAGAAATGCTAATATAATATACTACTCCATCCTTACATTTTAGATATATTAAATAATTAATATATTTAATATATATATAAGTCAAATACATTAATTATTTAATATATCTAAAAAATAACTTTTGTTTATAATATAAAACGAAAGATATATCAAAGAAGTTAACAAAAAGAACGTGCCTACAGTTATGGCACGTCCAATAAAATAGTCCAGCTAGTTATGCTCCTTCCATCAAATAAACGAGAAATCCATTTCAATAAACATTTTTATGTCACAGATTCCAATAATTTTAAAAAGATAAGTACTGTAATTGTTTTGCCGGTGGTAATATTTCTTCTGTCTCAAAATGAAAGTCTTTTAAGATTGTTGCACATAGATTAAAAAAGTAATGATTGAAAAATTAAATGTAACACTTTTACAAAATTGTCCTTAAGTACTATTGATTGTCATAAAGGCGTAATATAATATACTCTCTTTGGTTAAAATTATAAGCCAAAATAACTACTTTTACACGTATTAAAAAAGTTAGTTAAATGTAATTAATTTTCTTGATTTCATGTACAATCAAAGTAAAATTTACGATAATATCCTTAATTTATTTGATGAATCAACTTTCAACATTAAATATTTTTTAATTAAATGTTTATTAATTAATCTAAAATTTAATGACTTTTGCTTATAATAGTGACCAAGATTTAAAGTGTTTTATTTTCTTATAATAATGACTCAAGGGAGTAATATCTTAAAAATTGTGTAGATAATATTTATTAGAGATAAAATTGATAAAAATTAATTATTATTGTCTTAAAAACATAAAAAAAAAAAATCTCTTATTTTAAAATAAATTTTTTTCATTAAAAAGACTTTTATTTTAGACAGAGGGAGTATAACATCAAACCCTCTATGAAAAATGTGTATATGTCGGTATATCTTTCAAATCGATTAATTTATTCGATGTATCAGTTTAATGTTGTATTTCCGATCCATAAATATTATTTTTCCACTTCTACCAAGAAAATATACTATTTGTCCACATCCACCAAGAAACTTTTTATAATAGGATATACTACATTTCAAATCTTAATCATTAACTTTTTTATGAATATCATATGAATGGTCCAAAGCAACAAGTCTATGGTGGGTAAATATTTTGATGGACCATGCTAAATGCTTGAGAATATCATCAAACAGTTATTGTTTAAAACAGAACCAACAAATCAAGAGGAAAACAGTAGCATCTGTGGAAATTTCTTCGAGAAACAATATATATATTAATTTGATTTCTTTACACGCTGATACAGAGGTTGAAAAAGTACAACACAGAAAAAGAAGGAAAGAATAAACTGGACCGATGAGGATGATTTTCTTATTTCATCCTCAATTGATTTCATCATTTTGCAAACCAATGTGAAAAATTATGTTAAATAATCAGAAATATATTAAATATGTAAGGTTCTGCACCATTCAAAGCTGTTGTAACTTACGAAGATGCTCCAATAATGAAGTAGCCTTCCGTTTGGCTCTCTCTGTACCGGTTCGAGCAAGTTCAGAAAGTGGTATAACAGCACCAAGTCTACTGATACAGGAAAGATTATCAGCATCCCTCTTGCACAGAGCAAGTAAAATGGCAGTCGCATTCTCTTTATTGCGAGGCAATCCAGTTCTCAAAAGATCGATTAAAACTGGTATAGTGCTGGCTTTTACTATGGAAACCTTTGCCTCTTGGTGGCTGGCAAGGACTGACATTATTGTAAGAGCTTCGTCAACCATTGATTTGCTTGAATCTGTGAGCATCTTCAACAGTGCTGTGATGATTCCTGCCCTTATGGCTCTGCCCTTGTTCCCTTGATATATGCATAAATTGAACAACGCTGTTGCTGCGTCTTTCTTCCCTCGAGGGCTTCCGTTTTGGAGCAATTCTACCAAAGCTGATATAGCTCCGGAGGCTCCGATTATTATTTTGTTCTCGTCCGCAAGTGACAAGCTAAAAAGAGTTGCTGCCGCGTTTTCTCTTGCTTCCATGGTTCCAGCTCGGAGGACTTGGACAATGGATGGAATTGCACCAGCAAGCATTATAAGTCCTTTGTTGTTTTCGTATATAGAAAGATTGAGAATTGAAGTAACCGCGTTTTCTTGTGTCATTACATCTTCTGAAGTTAAAAGGTTGACTAGAATTGGAATTGCTCCAACTTCAGCAATTAGTATCCTATTGTCAGTGCTTCTTTTGGATAGTGATCGAATTTCAGCAACAGCTGCTCTACACTCCTCAGTCGACCTGCAGGAGAGCTTCCGGACCAGAGCTTCAATTGCTGCAATGTCACCCGTAACATCTCTGAACGACCCATCACTCTTTTTTATTTTTCCATTTGTTAGCCCTGTTGGTTGCTCAATGTTGTGATCTATACACCACTGAGAAACAAGGCTCCTTAGAACATAATTTGGTGTAAGGGTCAAATGTTGGAGCTTCTGCTGAGTTTTTGGGCACGTTGTATTTCCACAATCAATCCATCTCTGTATATAAGATCTCTCATATGTCTGCAGACAGAAAAAAGAGTGAAATATTAATGGGATGAAAATTTTGCAGAAAAATTAAATGCGTTGTGTTTTATGCATCATCTGAAATGAACTTTACCTGACCAGTAGCCACAATAACAGGATCCCTCATTAATTCCAATGAAATCGGGCAAAGAAAATCTTCAGGAATTACAATTGCTTCAGCCTTTTTAACTTCAGGTAGATTCTTGCTCCCAGAAATTTCCTGACTTTCAGAAGCAGTTATATTCGATAATGAAACCTCATAAGAGGCATGGATGCTCCTTGTTCTTTCCAATCGAGATCCTGCCCCGTACGCGCTGCAGCTTTTCCCTTCATTGCTTTTAGGAATGCTACCTAGTTCTGATAGATATTCAGGGCAACTGTTCTGTCTATGCAATCCACTCATAGATTTGCCAAATACTTGATTCATTTCTTGAGCCAAGGGCTTGGATAAGTCATCAGACGGCATTTTAGAAATCATAAACCCATATTTATCCGTGGCTCGTCTTAACTGTGATCTCACCAAATCCACCTAGAAAACTAGATGTTATCAGTAGATTCACTTAAGAAATTTGCAAATAAAACAGTATTATCTATCAGTAATGAAAGAAATAAAACCACATTTAGACAAATTCTACCTGTTCTTTGACTTCCTCCGAGATGTCCAAATCATCATATGGTAAACTGCTTAATAGTTTTTCCAATTTCCACGTCACACACTGAAATTGTAAGATAATCGTCTTTGCAGCTTCATCCTTAAATCAAGATAGATCAAATTTCAGAAACGCACATATACACGCCGGTACACATTTCAGCATAAGTAACATTCCAAGTTACACAATCTCTGAGAAATTCAAAATCATCTTTATTTGAAGAATATACTGTCACAATATAAATATCAAAATTGTTATATTTTGACACAAAAAGCTGGCACCAATAATCACCACAGTATATTCTACTATTTTGATTTTTTTGAATTAACTTCTTCTCTCTTTCAATCAAATCAACTCTTGAATTATTCAAGTTTACTGTGTCAACTTTTTGCATCTAAAATCTAAATATCATAGCTCAATAGAAATTTTCCAATACACAAAATGCCAACCAAAACAACTATTCCAGTAAATCAAATAGTATCTATCAAACACAAACACTTCGAACACGATACTACACAGCGAAACCGATAATAATTTGAAAAAACGAATAAATTAATCGCAATTACAAGTATCGGATGTCCGACATCGACACTGACACGTGTTTTTTCAAATTGAATCTAACATTTTCTCAATCGAAGAAAAAAAAATGTAGCAGTGAATTACAGATCTAAATTACAAACACAACCAATAAAACGAGCATTAGATCGAAAACTTACAGAAGATGAATTGGAGCTAAAACTCTTCGCTACAGATAACAATCGTTTAGCAGATTGAAGAACAACCACTAGATCAGAGGACCATGAATCCTCCGAATCAGAAACAGTACCTGAAGAACTTGAAGCAGAACAATTCACCTTATTCAATTCCCTAATTTCCTCGAACAAATAAGTAAGAAGAGAGATCCGTCGAACCAGATCGGTACAGTCTTTTCTGAACATCACATCGGCGGTGAGTGAAGACGAATCACCTCCACCTCCACCTCCGGTACACATTCCGGTGATGTCATGAACCAAACATAAAAGCTCCGGTGTGTTATCTCCGGCGAACTCGCCGGCCATTTTTTGCTAGCTTGTGTTGAAGGTGAAGTCGGAGAGAGTCTAATAAGGTTCTGTTATGAGAGTTATGAAGGTTCGACACGTAACGATAATGCTGAATGAGTAATTAATCACTGTTATAATAATTAATAATTAATATTTGAATGAGTTCTTGGCTTCACGTTCTTCGGTTTTTCTTATTATTAATTAAAGTATTTAATTAAATTTGGAGAAGAAACGGTGGGTTTAATTAGTTAATGAAAGAAAGTGATAATTAGCGGGAAGCGAGAATCTCGGAGAGGGTAGAAGTTGGAGATGATAATGAAAGATAGAGAAAACAGTAGGATACAGTTGGGTTTGGAATATTGTGAATTGTAATGCAACCGACTACTGTTTTTTATTTTATTTTATTTTATAAAAAAGTTTTTTTTTGTTTAATTTTGTTTTTCTATTGAAATTTTGGATGCCAGCATAGGTCTTTTTAATATTTTATTTTTTTATTGGCAAAAAATTTGTTTTTTGATGACAATTAATAAAAATGGAAGAAAAAAAAGATTTGTGATCTATGTGGAAAGAGTATGTGTTGGTAGTGTTAATGGTAAAAACAAATGGGAAATAAGTTCTATTAAGTTATCAAACACGGTGGTATCCTAGAACATATGTCCCATGATGATTAATTGGTTACCATTTTTTCCGTTATCTGTTAGTTGGATTATTAATACTTGTAATGGATTGTTTAAATTGATAACGAAATCTCTCCTACCAAGAGCGTTATGATTTGAGTATCTTTGAGTTTAAATCTCTAATGGTATGGTTTTACAAATTGCAACTCAATTTGTTAGGGATTATGGATTGCAATGTCTTTTGCCCAGCACAATTTTCATAAAACAAGTGTATTGAAAGTTAATGAGGAGGGGCGACATCACATTGCGGACACGTGGTCAAGCTGATTTTATTTCCTCTAATGTTATAATATTTGTAAAAAAGACGTGTCAAGCCATAGTTTAAGTAAGTTTGACAGAACTCTCTTATGATATTCTTTCATGTTTTTAACGAGTATTTGGAGTGATTTCGATGAAATATCAAGTAAAAGTGAAGCAAAAGTGTCAAGGAATAGTCAAAATTGACCAAAGAAAGAAAATTGAAGAAAATAGCAAAAATTGAAGAGAGAAAAAGGGGCACAAAAAGACAAAAGCTACTGGATTTCTCATGCGCCATGTTGGGCTCGATGGGGTTGCATCGCACGCGCGATTCTTGGCATCGTGGACGCGATGAACTAAAAAGATATGGACTGATTCTGACGCGTTCTAATGCACTATTTGACTATAAAAAGGCTTTTCTGGTACATAATTAGGAGGTTCTACATTTTTGACTGAAAGTGACGGAAAAAGGTATTTGGAGGACGATTTTGAGAGCATTGTACGTCATTTGAGGTCAAACTCTTCAAGGATTTCACATGTTATCTTCATCTGATTACTTAGTATTTTGTTGTATTATCATGAGTAGGTAAATTACTTTATATTAGGTTTTGTTTAATGAACTTATTTTAAACATATTGGATAATATGTTTAATTTGATGTTATATGGATAATTGAAGTTAAATTTTTATTTAACTACTTTTATTTGTAATGCTTATTATTTGTGGACGCAGTGATTGTATGATTTTAGACGAGTAAGGATTACTGATCATAAGCCTATGAGTCTGACATAGGACAACTAATCTACTTACACCGTTTGAATAAGGATAGAAGACTTCTAGTAGTGGCATTTGAATTAACGTATTATAACAACACCTCACTTCACTTACGCCGATTGAATAGGGATAGAAGACCTCTAGTAGAAGTTAGTGAGTTATACACCAAGGGATTATGTACAGTGGTCTTGTTAGTACACCGTGAAAATATAAAGACTTTACCATTCATATAAAGCATTAAACATCAATAAAGGATAAACAAGGGATTCACACAAAACCAAATCGCTTTCTCGCATTAATTTTCGAACAATTTATATTTTTGCATTAAAACGCGAAAACCCCCACAATCTTTACTTTTAAATTTGCACAATCCTAACTTTGTTAGATAGCAATTCATGTGGATATGATTTTTATTTTGATTACTTCGACACTATCGGTACACTTGTTGAGAAGTCATCAAGTTTTTGGTGTCGTTATTGGGGATTTTTGATAATTTCAACAAGGCAGCGCTTGTGTGAAGTTTGTTTTTTTTTTAATTTATTTTTAGGGTTAGAATTATGTTTTTGTAATTGATGTGCAATCTGTCTTTTATAATAGAGTTCTAGAGTTTTCAAGGACCTAGAACCTTTTATTTCATATAGCTGTTTGGATGATAGGGGTCGGAAGTTCCTTCAAAGTATGACGTGACACTCTATAGGGTCTTGGAGTCATGATCAGACATACTTTTGGGTAATGTCCATCTTATGGTTCTATGGTACCAAAATCTTTTTCGTCGATACCTACTTCAATGGGTTGACATCAATAGTTTGACGTAAGTAGAATGATGCTAATAGTTATTGCTAGCCTGATCTCATGGTCCTTGGAAAGCTTGGTCGACCTTGATCTGACACAATACTAGGGCGTGACCTTTCCATGGATTCTTGGTCTTTGAATCATTCTCCTGGAGTAGATTTTCCAAACTCTCTTTTAAGATATTTAGATGGATCTAAAACTTTTCGTAGTTGAAATGATAGAATTCAGCTTATACATGGTCAACTAACTAATTTATCGATGAAGATTAACTACTAGAAATGATGTTTTCTACCATATTTGTTTTGTTTTTCTCTACAATAATTTTTATTATGACATTGGTTATAGTTAAATTTGTGTGTGTGTCTATATATATATATATTGATCGGAGAGGACCAGAAGGAGATCGTCGTGGCCTTCGTGTAGGGCAAGAGTTGATGCTCGTAGGAGAGGAAAAAAGGGTGGAGGTACCTGCAAGGTACTCCGATGCCAAAGTAAGTATTTGGTCAAAAAAGGGGAAAAGCAAGTAAGAGAAGTCAAGTGTATGATTTGTGATACCTGCCCCTCTCAAGCGAGGGGGTTTTTATAGGGAGATTGTTGGCGAGTAAAGTGCCTGATCGACCAATGAGGTATCGCCAGATGGAGGGCGAAGCGCGTGGTATTTCTAACTATTTCCGTGATATCCGGGGAGGCAGTTGGTCGCGTGAACTACTCTGTGCGTGAAGGGGACACGCCTAACAGCTATATTGTGCCCAACGGCTATATTGTGCCTATTGAGCCTGTTCGCCAATTATGATGGGTTGGGCCTGGCCCTTAAGGGCAGGAAGCCTTGCCCGGTCCAGAATAGGAGCCCCCCAAGTCGTTGCTCTGTTGGAGAGCAATGACTTTAGGTAGCTGTGACTTTGACCGTACTGTCGGGGAAGTGGTTGCTCGCTTGGAATGTTCCTTTCGAGCCCGACCAGATATGGTCGTTAGCTACTAGCGCGAAATGTCGATCAGGGTTTGCAGCGTTCTCGGAGAAATGGGAGTTTTTAGCGAGCAGCCCTGCACGGACGTGTTCATTTTGACGAGGAGACTTGCTCGTGGGAGCCCAGGGCTAGTGTATTTTCTGTACTGAACCAGCCGAAGAGTTCTTGTGACACGTGGTGAGCATTTATGGCCTTTGTCAGTCCTAGGGGCGCATAGGCTATGATGACCTTCACGATTCCCCACGATCAAATGGTTATAAAAAGGTGGGGGAAGGTTTCATTTTCATAATTTCACAAGTTTTTTACTCTTTGCTCTTATTTGCTCTGCAATTAGTCGTTCGCCGGAGCTTCTCTTCGCCACCGTCAACCTCTTCTTTTTCTTGTAAGTTCGTTCTTCCCTTTCTGCATATTTTTATGGGTTTTCCGGTTGAGCTTCATGTTTTCCGGTTGAACTTCATGTGTTCTTTGATGAACACATGAATTCCTGGAAATTTTATGAAGAACATGATGAATTTCAGGATTTTCTAGGATTTTGTAGAAATTGTTAGCGTAGATCCTTGTAGAATCTGGTTAGGTGTAGAATTTCGTTTGTAGTCGGGCACTAGGCCTGTTCGGAACTTTGACGTGATTGTGAGACGACATGCGTCCTCGTATGGATATCTGCGAGTTCTGGTCGCGGAGACCTCTCCTAGCGATTGGTAGGTAATTTATACGGGCACGCGGTTGTCCTCGGATTCTTTAATGCCCTTTCACTTGATTAGTGGTGGAAGGGTGGATTTGATCGCGGATGTCGAATTCACTTATCTTCCTCTACTTTTCAGGTGAAAATGGCTGAACCCCAGGATGAAGTTGTGCCCGACACACAGGAAGGACAAGAGGGGCCCAGTGTGTCCGCCAATTACTCAAATATCAAGGTCGCAGGAGGGGACCTTAACTGGGTCGCACATGAGCCTTTGTCGTTTCGATCAACTTTCTCCGCCGAGGAGATACGGGACTTCGACTTGTTTGAGAAACGTGACGAAGACGCTCCACGGGCATGGAAAGCATTTCGCCCCGGGGAGTATGATAGAATCTGTTCCTCGTATCCGAGATTGCGCTTTCCTATGTACGAGTTCGCGTTTACGGAGGCCAAGATGCGTCTCCCTTTCACTGACTTCCAATCCTCCCTGCTCACCCATCTGGCCTTGTGCCCGTCCCAGCTTCACCCCAATGCCCTGGCTTTTATCCGGGCTTTTGAGTTGGTGTGCTGTTACCTCAATATCGGGGCGACCACGAATCTCTTCTTCTGCCTTTTCCAAATCCAAAGGAGCACGGCGGGGACGAAGCAGAGTTGGGTTTCGTTTAAACAGCAGAGTAGGCTGTTCTGGCCGTATTCTAATTCAATACGTAATTTTAAGGATAGGTTTCTGATCGTGAAGCCTATTACCGAGGAGGCAAAGAGAAGCATCTCGACTATTGAGAAGGTGGTGGTAGATGGTCGGAGAGGGATGGGGTTGTCTCCATATTTCCTTTGGAGTGGGTCTACACCCACTTCAAACGCAGAACGGATCAGTTCCTGGTAAAGCATGAGCAGCTTTGCCCGACGGACAAGGAATCGTACAGTATCTTTCACGCTTACGTGGAGAGCTTTTCCCCGGCCTTCGTAGTTGATCGGGACGGGAAAGAGCTGGTTGTGGATGATGGCCCCGTCCGAGCAGCTAGATATATTAATGTCAAAGCTCTCCTCGAGTGTGATAACGACGATGATGCGATGACCTTGCTCGGTATGCTCGACAGTTTAGTTTTATTTCTTTGAATTCTTAGTCCTGACTTGTTATGTGTGTTCGCAGGTATGATGGCTGACATGCGTGAACGTCTGATGAGGTCGCAGGCGGCGAAGGTTCGCAAGAAAGCGACCACAGGTGCCAAGACCGGGGTGCCTAAGCAGACAGTGATGGAGAGTTTTGCCGCTGGACCTACCACCGTCCCGGAGAGAGCCTCAACGCCGCTGACCCCGGAGGGTTCCCTTAAAAGGAAGAGAGATGCCGCGGGGACTTCTGTGGCCGCTGGTCCGGGGGGGTCCGGTGCCGGTCATCTTGTCCTGCCCGCCTGCTACACGTGCCGAGATTTGTTCGCTGAAGGGGATTCGATAGAGGTCCATGATTCTGAAGCCGTGGCTATTCTGAACGCCAACTCTAAGGTGAGGAGAAAACAGTTGTGCCAGGATGCGACAGACATGTTTAGGGTCCTTGAAGCTGCCCTTGTCCTTGCCGACGATGAAGCTGTTACTCGGGCGAACCTCGTGACGTTCAAGAATAGAATTTCCGAGTTGGAGGCTGAAAATAACAAGTTGTTCAACGATTTAAAACAGTTTGAAGGTCACGAGGAGGCCAAAGTGTTGCTTCAGACGGAGGTGACCCAGCTGAAGTTAGTTGCGCTCAAGGCTGACGAGGAGAAGGCGAGTCTGCAGGCGAGGATCGCTGAACTGGAAGGCTTGACTTCAGCTGTCCAGGATGAAAATGATGATGAGAAGACCCTGAAGTCGCGGGCTGACTTGATCGGGAGGATTAGAATCCTAGGCGAGGACAACCTAAAAGCTGCTGAGTTTGGCTTCAGTGCTGCAAAAGAGCAGATGGTGGCCCTCAACTCTGATGTGCAGCTTACGACGGATGGGATGGGTTTGTTCAACAAAGTGGTGGATGGTCAAGTTGTTCCTGCCGAAGAGGAGAGTGAAGTCGCATAATAGGATTTTGTTGTTTTTAGCATGTTTTGTGGGTCTGCGTGCCCTTATCAATTTGTATGGGCGTTGCCTTTTTTTTTGTATTTATGACATTGCCCGGTCGTGCCCGGTATTTTAATATACTTGGATTTATTGAATGTTTTATCATGGACTTTTTCTCTTTTTGTTTATATGTATGTGTGTGTACTCGGCGAGGCGTGAAACCTACCGAGGAGGGCGAAGTGGTTCTGCCCATGATAAGGCTAGGACTTCGTTTGAGGTACTAATCTCATAGGCTTGGACTGTTCCCATCGCGAGCTGGGTGTCCTGCCTAAGTGGTGCGGCAACGGCGGAGCTCGGTCGAGGTATCCCCGTTGTGCGCAGGATCTGCTCATACAATGAGCAGAGGCTGGCCGACGTTGTAATGCGTGTCATGCTTCACCAGGGCATGATACGATGGTCGCGCAGCTCTCCCCGTTTTGGGGTGATTATGTCGGCGACTTGTCTATCCTCGTGGTTAAGGACTTAGCTATAGTATTGTTTGAGTTTTTCAGCATTCCACGGTCGAGCAAGTTGTTTTTCGTCCAGTGTTTCCAAGTAATACGCTCCCGTGCCCATTTTGGACTTGACCCTATAAGGTCCTTCCCAGTTTGCTACAAGTTTCCCTTCGCGAGAATCCTTCTGGTTTCTGCGCAGGACCAGACTGCCTACGGGGAAGTCGCGCTTTATGACTCTGGCGTCATGTCGCAACGTTATTTGTTGTTTCAATGCGGCCTCGCGGAGCGCAGCCCCTGATCTTATTTCTTCGACCAGATCGAGCTCCTCGCATAGAGCCTCATCGTTCATTTCTTCGTCGAGGGGAGCTTCTGTCCTTCTGGAGGGCTCCCTTATCTCCACTGGTATTACCGCCTCTGTTCCATATGCTAGTCGGAAAGGGGTTTCCCCGGTGGTGGAGTGAGGTGTTGTCCTGTACGCCCAGAGGACGCTGTGGAGCTCCTCGACCCACCTTTTCTTGGCCTCGCCTAGTCTTCACTTCAATCCGTGTAGGATTACTCTGTTTGCGGCCTCCGCTTGCCCGTTGGTCTGGGGATGCTCGACCAAAGTAAAGTGTTGTTTCGTTCCCAATTTCGTGACGAAGTCTTGGAATTTTCTCTCCGTGAATTGGGTTCCGTTGTCGGTTACGAGGGCCTGGGGTACCCCGAATCTGGCGAGGACGTTTCTTTTGTAGAAACGCAGTATGTTAAAGGCTGTGATCTTGGCGAGTGCTTCAGCTTCAATCCATTTTGTGAAATAGTCGACGGCCACGATTAGGAATTTATTTTGATAAGATCCCATTGTAAAGGGGCCGAGGATGTCCATCCCCCACCAGGCGAAGGGCCACGGTGAGGAGAGGGTCTTCAACTCGTTGGGTGGCGCCAAATGCATGTCCCCGTGGAGTTGGCAGCGGTCACATTTTTGTACATGTTCTTTGGCGTCGTGTTGCATGGTCGGCCAGTAATATCCTGCGCGCAGGGCTTTTCGAGCTAGGGATTTTCCTCCTAGGTGTTGTGCGTTGATGCCCTCGTGGATCTCTTGTAAGATTTCGGGGACCTGATCCTCGTCGACACATTTCAACAGGGGAATAGAAAATCCTCGTCGATATAATTTGTCCTCGACCAAAACGTACGAGCAGGCTCGTCGCTTAGTTACATTGGCCTCCTTACTGTCTTCGGGGAGTTCCCCTTTGGTGAGATAATTGTATACCGGGGTCATCCAACAGCGGGGCTCTCCGATGGCGTTAACATCTAGCAGGTTGACTTTTGAGATGCTTGGGCTAGCCAGTATTTCTTGTATGATGGATTTGTTTCCACCTTTTTTCCTGGTGCTGGCTAATTTAGAGAGGACGTCTGCTCGGGTATTCTGTTCGCGCAGGACGTGCTGAACTTCCCATGCTTCAAACTCCGTCATTTTTTCTTTCACCATGGCCAAGTATTCGGCGAGTTGGTCGTTCTTTGCTTAGAACTCTCCTCGTACTTGGGACGCCATGAGCTGAGAATCAGTGCAGATTTTTATTTTCCTCGCGCCGACGTCTTTGGCCAGTCGTAATCCTGTGAGGAAAGCTTTATACTCGGCTTGATTGTTGGATGTTTTGAAGGAAAGGACCAGGGACACCTCGATCAGGGTCCCTTCCTCGTTTTCGAGGATAATTCCTGCTCCGCTGCCCGAGGGGCTTGACGCGCCATCCACGTAAATGATCCATTCCTGTGTCCCTCCCGGAGGGAACGATTTCAGAGTCATCTCTACCACGAAGTCGGCCAGGACCTGTGCCTTGAGGGCTTTACTCCCTTCGTAGTGAATGTCGAACTCGGCCAGTTCAAGGGACCATTTTAGCATTCTACCCGCCATATCTGGTCGGCTTAACAGCTGCCTAATTGGCTGGTCGGTTCTTACTACGATAGTGTATGTCAGGAAGTAATATCTGAGTCTCCTCGCGGAAATTATGAGAGCAAGGGCCACCCGTTCTATTTGCGTGTACCTGATTTCGGGTCCTTGTAGGGCTTTACTGGTGAAATAGATGGGTTTCTGCCCGTCAGTAGTCTCGCGAATAAGTGCTGCACTTACTGCTTCGTTGGCCACGGAGAGATACAGGTATATGGTTTCCCCGCGGTCTGGTCGGGACAATACTGGTGGCTCGGACAGAGCTTGTTTGAAATGGGCAAGGGCCTGCTCGCACTCGTCCGTCCACTCAAAATTTGTCTCCTTCCTGAGTAATTTGAAAAAGGGCAGGGCGTGCTGGGCGGACTTGCTTATGAAGCGAGCAAGGGACGCGAGCATCCCGTTGAGGGATTGTATCGCCTTCTTCGACCGCGGCGTGGGGAATTCCACGAGTGCTCGGCATTTGTCTGGGTTTGCTTTTATTCCTCTTTCGGTGAGGTAAAATCCGAGGAATTTTCCTGCTCGCACACCGAAGGTGCATTTTTCTGGATTAAAACACATTTTACATTTTCAAGCTTGGTCGAACACCTTGCCCAAGTGGGTGGTATGGTCGGATTCCTCTTGGGATTTCACGACCATATCATCCATATATACTTCGAGCATGTCACCGATTTCTGATTGGAAGACTTTGTTCATCATGCGTTGGTATGTGGCCCCGACATTCTTTAGTCCAAAGGGCATTACGTTATAGTAATAATTCCCCGAGGAGGTCATGAATGCCGTGTATCTCTTGTCCTCGTCTGCCATTGGGATTTGGTTGTATCCTGAATAAGCGTCCATGAAGGACAAGAGCTTAAAACCTGCGGAATTATCTACAAGTTTATCTATGCTCGACAGTGGATAAGCGTCTTTCGGGCAAGCCCGATTGAGATCAGTGTAGTCAATGCACATGCGTCACTTTCCATTACTTTTCTTTACAAGTACAATATTTGAGAGCCAGGTCATATACCTGGCCTCGAAAATAAATTTTGCCTCTAAGAGGTCTTGTACAAGTTTTTTGGCAACCTGTGCCTTTTCCTCGGATTTTTTCCTTCTTCGTTGGGCAATGGCGCAGGCAGCTGGATTGATTGTCAAGTGGTGACATGCAGTTTTTGGATCAAGGCAGGGCATATCCGCTGCACTCCAGGCGAAAAGATCGGCGTTGTCGTCAAGGCATATCTTCAACTCCTTCTTTACCTCTTCGGGGAGACCAGCGCCTATCTTCACTCCCCTGTTGGGGTTGTTGCTGAAGGTGATGATCTTGAATTCCCCATCTGGAACTGGTCGCAGAAGTGTAGGAGACGGGGAGCTTGTCACTCCTAATTTTTTGTCCTCGTCCCGATCTTCGTTTCCATCTTCACTAAGCCTGCTGTCGAGGTCGATGGTGTGCACGGGAAGCGTGGGCTTTTTCTCTGGCTGACCATCTTCGGCTGGAACCTCGTCCTCTCTGGTACGCTTTGCCGACTTTGCTGTTGTCGCGATCTGGTTCTGCCCTTTTGTTGCGGCCTCGAAGCATCTGCGAGCAGCCTCGATGTCACCGTGCAGAGTTGCGACGTGTCCTTTCTCAGTATAGTACTTGAGCTTGAGGTGGACCGTAGAGGGGACAACAACGAGTTCGGCAAGAGCTGGTCTGCCGAGGATGCACTGATAGAGCGACGAGCAATCAATGACTAAGAACTGCGTTTTGATTGTTCGAGATGCCTCTTCTTCGCCAAACGTGACTGGTATCTCCACGTAACCCCAAGGTCGGGTCGTTGCTCCGTTGAATCCTTGGAGATCAGATCCCACGTATGGGGAGAGATTAGACTTATTCAGTTTCAGTGCGCGGAACAGGCTGAAGTACATGATGTCCACGGAACTGCCCTGGTCGACCAGGATTCTCCGCACATCGGTAGCTGATAATTTGTCCCTGATCAGCAGAGGAATATAGGAATTCGGCAATCCTCCGGGGAGTTCTTCTCTGTAGAACGTGATCGGCTGTGAACGCCCTTTACCCTTGCCGATCGTGTATAACTGGTCGGGGCTGCTGTCTATCAGCTGTTCAAACTTTTGTTTGATGGATCCTATCGTGAGCTCATGGTACCCCCCACATGAGATAACCATGGCCATAGGAAAGGTTTCCCAGGTGCTGTGTATGAATGCCTGGGAAGTCGGGTCGAGGTGGTCAGGAACAAAGAAGTCCTCTGGTCGGCTGATGGACATTGCGACCTGCGGGGGAGGACTGGAGGGGGTTGATTCTGCTTCTTTCTTCCGACCAGACATGTCTCGTCGGGAGGACTCTCCCTTCTTTACGTATTGCTTCAGGTGACCCTCTTTGATGAGGATCTCTATAGCGTCCTTAAGGTGCACGCAATCTTCTGTCACGTGCCCGTGACTAGGGTGGAAACGACAGTATTTTCTTTTGTCGACGTTTCCTTTGGACGTGGTTGGTTTAGGGAACCTGACACCCCCTTGTTTGAATTCGGTGTTGATACAGTCAGAGAGAATACACTCGTGTGAGGTTGTGAGCACAGTGTATTCATTGAATCGGCCAGCTGGCCCTTTGCCTTCATGGGGACGCTCCTCCCGTCGCTTCTCCTTCCCCTTACGGGATGGCTCTGGCTCCTCCTTTTTGGGTGCCCGGGGTGCTTCACGATCTCTGGCGTCCCGGGCACGGTATGCGACTTCCTTTTCCTCGTAGCGGATGTAATCTTTGGCCATGTGAAGAAGCTCTGTCAGCGTTCGAGGAGCTTCGATCCTGACAGCTTTGCGGAAGTCGCTCTTTGGTCGGAGTCCCTTCTCGAGGAGGTACTTCTTCATGTGATCGGAAGTTCTGACTTCCACTGCCTCTTTATTAAATCTCTCGATGTAAGCCCGCAGAGGTTCTTCCCTGCCTTATATGATCGCTTCCAACGTTGCCTCCGTCTTTGGATGTCGTCGGGAGGCTATGAAATGGCGGGTGAATTGGCCTTTGAGCTCGCGCCAGGAAGAGATGGATCCTCGAGGGAGTCTTTTGAACCATGTCATTGCACCCTTCCTCAAGGTGATGGGAAATATTTTGCACCTGATGGCTCCGGAGACACCATGGTACTGGAGCATAGCTTCGATGTTCTCCAGGTGCTCGTGAGGATCTGACGTGCCATCGTACGTAGTCAGTGTGGGAGGTTTCTCTAACCCGCGGGGGATCCGGGTGTCCACAATGTTTCTCGTGAATGGGCCTTGAGCTTCGTCGTCACTGCTAGAGCTGTGAGAGAATGACGGAGAAAGACTGTGGTCGCGGCTTTGACTGCGGCGAGGAGAGTGTCTGCGGGTACGCCTATGCTCGTACTTATCCGAATGTCGGTGTCTTTTGGAAACAGGGGAGTGCCTAGTTTTCCTAGGAGAACGACGATGTCGGCGAGCAAGATCGGGTGTTGGGCTCCCTGATCTTGAACGTTCTCTGACCGGGGAAAGACTATCGCGTCTCCGCTTTGGGTGAATTCGCGGAGGTGGGGAGAGGTTCAGTGTCTCCGGGGTGTGATGCTCTTGAAGGGCGTGCTCGAGGGCACTGATTTTTTCTCCCTGCTAGAGGATGAAATGATTGGAATTATTCAAAGAGGTGATGAGCGCCGCGGTGCTCGGATCAGCGCCTTGAGGAACCGAAATGGGTTTGAAGAAAAGTTCTGCGGCTGGCGCTCGTGGTCTTTGTTCGTCAGGATTTGGGGAAGCCGGCCCACCGTTGCGTTGGACGTTTTCAGACGGGATGTGCCCGACGACAGCATCGTTGTCGATATTGGCTGCGGCGGTCACAGGTTCTTGGTGGATGTCACTCTTGATGAAAGCCATGATGATCTGGGATTTTGGAGAGAGATGAAAGCTTTGGTCTTTTGGGTGAAAAGATGAGGGATCTTGATTCAAAAAGACGGGGAAGCAAAGTTTTCCCACAGACGGCGCCACTGATCGGAGAGGACCAGAAGGAGATCGTAGTGGCCTTCGTGTAGGGCAAGAGTTGATGCTCGTAGGAGAGGAAAAAGGGGTGGAGGTACCTGCAAGGTACTCCGATGCCAAAGTAAGTATTTGGTCAAAAAAGGGGAAAAGCAAGTAAGAGAAGTCAAGTGTATGATTTGTGATACCTGTCCCTCTCAAGTGAGGGGGTTTTTATAGGGAGATTGTTGGCGAGCAAAGTGCCTGATCGACCGATGAGGTATCTCCAGATGGAGGGCGAAGCGCGTGGTCTTTCTAACTGTTTCCGTGATATCCGGGGAGGCAGTTGGTCACGTGAACTACTCTGCGCATGAAGGGGACACGCCCAACGGCTATATTGTGCCCAACGGCTATATTGTGCCTATTGGGCCTGTTCGCCAATTATGATGGGTTGGGCCTGGCCCTTAAGGGCAGGAAGCCTTGCCCGGTCCAGAACATATATATATCACATGACACGATAAACTAAAAACATGATGATTGGAAATTGGCATAGCATATGACTCTATAATCAGCTAGTCAAAATTGGAATATGCTTTTACCCTTGCTTGAACTGATTTACTCACAGACACTGAACTAAATAGCAAATATAACTTTAATTGGATGGCAAGGAAATCACAAGATTGTTCACTTAAAACCCAGCTTGCTGGCGCCTGCTGGCTCTCCTAAGTCTCTTTCCCTTTCCTGCAATTGGAACTCTAACTGTAGCACTAGATGGAAATCCTACTGGCGGTAGCGATTGTACCTTTGACCTATGTCGATTTGCTTCTTTGATAATCACATTAATTATTGGTTCACATTATCTCCTTGGGCTTGAAGTCTCAAAGCTCTTTCCTAAAGAAGTGAATAAATGATGAAAGAAAAGGAATGAATCAAGATGGTTTATCCACAGAGGGAAGCAAAATCCATACCAGCTTCTGCTGTTGAGTTAAACATAATTTTAGAAGTGCGCTACCACATAAAAAATCTGAGCCTTGGTAGTTTACTTTCTTACTTGTTAGAGTCAGGTAGTTGAAGTGAAAGTTTATTAGACTAGTCCCACTAAGAAGGAGGGGAAACTGACTTCCGAGAGAGTTGTTTTCCCCTCGATAATTACCTAACGAGAGAGAGCCGATTCCAAAGTAGCCCTTTACGCGAGGGAACGCCAAACTGACTGACCTGTTCTAACTAAGTTTTTTTTATATAGACTGGAAGCTAGAGAGAGAGAGAGATCTCTTGGTCTGAACCAGACATTTCCCTTTACCATCCCACCACTAGGAGATTGGGACTCGAGGTGTGGTTAAGTATTCCCTTCCGCTCTTAAAGTCAATAAATTTCCTATCTTTCGGTGAACAACATCTTTATTTTATTTTATTTTATTTTATTTTATATGATAAATCACTTTACCTTCCTCTGTAGTTAGCTTCTAAAGAGCATGAAGTAAGTCTTGTAGATCTAGGGTTTTTTCGTGCGCCGTGTGAAACGTAAATCATCGTCGTTCTTAACTGAGACTCAGATTAAGCTATGTCACGAAACCTAATGGGGTTAGGAGTAAAGCATCCAAAGGTTGGCGCATCTCATTAGGTGTGGAGAAGCATTGAGAATCTCCATTTCTTTCTTTGGAGCCTTTTTTCCCGTACCCTCGCCACGACATAACGCTCCGCTTCCGGTTCTTCGGAAGAATCAAAGCATTCAATTCTCAAAAGATCTCGATTTTAAAAATTTCTGAGGGACACCCTTACATCTAATCGCCTGTGTTAAGCATAACGTGTTAGAATTTTAGGTCACAAATGTAACATTTAAGGTGTTAGTGTCATTATTTTAATTAGTCGAGACTTAATGGGGTCTAATTAATATAATATTTAGTTTGTGGCTAAAAGCATAAATATCATGAAAGGTCAGGTTATTGTGTAGATATCGTAAGTCATTATCTAATTTGATGAGGGGCCAAATTTGAATATTGAAAACAAAGAAATAACTCTAAGGTTATTTAAATGGGTTATGTTCCCCATTTGTAGAGTATAATTAAAAATAAGGTTTATCAGATTTTCTCTCTTCATCCCCATCAAAGGAGATTCAAGGAACCCTAAGGAACTCTACAAATCGGAATATCATATACCCGGAACCTTCAACGATTTCAATGGCGAATTCAGGTACGCTTCTACCTTCATTCTCTAATTGAATTCTTGTATGGGTTTAAGGGTTTAAAATTCTGTTGTTGATTTCCATATCGGTAGAAATCATAAGGTTATGAACAGATCTAACAAGTGGTATCAGAGCCACCCATATCTGATTCAATTTGTTTTTGGGTTATTTAGGATCATTTGATCTTCCAATTGTATAAATCAATATATGTTGTGTTTATGAGGTTTTTTTTATTAGGGTTCTAAAATTGAGATTCATTTTGATCTTACAAAATTTGTGCTCAAAATCTTGAATCTGAAATTAAATGTCAGGTTGAATTTATTGTCAATTTTATTTGCTCTTATACAAAAACTTTTTTACTCTTACACTCTTTTGTTATTAATATAATAGTGCCTTTTGTTGGTTTTGACTAGAATACTCTTTGCCACTTATAATTTCTAAATAATAATAATTCTGTTAGACGACTAAATTCTTCCCTATCTCTCTATTTTTTTTCTGTTTATATTCTAACCATTATTAAATATTATATTTTTTATCAAATAAATATTTCCTATGTAAATTGCACTTAGATGCATATCAAAGGATAATGCTATATATTGAGTTGTTGTACCTAACAACCAACACTTCTACAGCTAAAGGTAATAAAACTGACGATATGGTTTAATCTTCAGTTCGTAATGAAACTGTTCATAGTTTTGTTGAATTTTTCTCCAAGTCTTTCTATGCGTTGTATAAGGTTAAAAACAAGGATCAATTTTCTTTTTAATAACTGCATTATAAATTTTTTTGGTTTAAAAGAATTACATGTTTTTTATATTATTTATTATTTATTATAAATAATATATGTGATTTTATATTTTGAAATTAAACTTAGTATAATGTTGTAACAGTACAATAAAATGCATTGGTGTTTTTGATTTGGATTTAATTTCAATTTTTCTTTGGTTCAATTTTGTTCGAATTTGGCTACAGAATGTATTTTTATATAGTAATTTAACATTTTTTAGGCAAGTAGTTGAAATGAAAAAGTCGCAAAAGTGACCTCTTTTATAAGAATTGCTTATGAAAAATGTTAAATATTTGTATGGTTTGTGTGTATGTTTGTCCATGCGAGTATCAATTGACCCAAAGGACAATTGGTGGTTGGTCGGTTTTCATACGCGCATGTGATGGTAAATATGTGATAATTATGAGGTCCTACATGTGAATAATAAATCAATCCAAAGAGAGGTTTATTATTCGACATGTTTTTATTATCAATGTTTGATCGTTACGACAAGAGTACCACTAGTAGTCGATATTACTGTCCAAAGACTTGATATTAGTGGTGCACTGGGTATCTTGAGATGTGTTATGCCTTTATTTGAACAACATTGATGATTCAATTTTTTATTTATGTGAGTGTATTTAAAATGTTTGCTTTTTGTTCTCTTTTCAACTACAATTGCTTCAATATATGCTAATATGAATAAGGTTTAGGTCCTGAATGAGATAGATTTTAAGGATTAGAATGAGAACATGGAAATTGTTCTTGGCTGCATGGATCTTGACCTTGAATTAAGGATGAGACAACCTCCTTCTCCTATGGAATTTGGTACCTCTGAACAGAGGAAAGATTATGAGAAGTGAGATCACTCCAATTGCATGAGTCATGGTTTGGTTTGTTCTGAGGACAATTTAGCTTTAGTACTTGAAAACACTTGGTGGTTAGACTCTGGTGCAACTACTAACATCAGTGTTTCGATGAGGAGTTGCCTGAACTACCGGAAGGCAAATGATGTTGAAAGATACATCTATGTTGGAGATGACAAGTCGGTGGATATGGAAGCTATATGACATTTCTAGATTATTAATGTGTACCGGATTTTATTTGGATTTGAAAGACACTTTTGTGGTCCCGTCATTTAGACAAAATTTGATTTCAGTTTCTTATTTGGACAAATCAGGTTATTTTTGTTCATTTGGAAATAATATGTTCAAGCTGTCTTTCAATTCAAATATTGTTGGGACTGGTTCACTTATGGGTCATGATAATCTATATTTTCTTGACACAATAGCTACCTATGGTGAATCCTTGAATGTGGAATCACGTGGTACTAAGCGTAAAATTGAGGATAACAATTCAGGAGCATTATGGCACAAACGCCTAGGTCACATATCTAAAAATAGAGTTGAGCGACTAGACCAAAACAAAGAAATTTGGTGCATATAAAGCTACGAATGTCTTAAAATTGATACATACAAAAATTTGTGGACCATTTTCGACACCTTCTTGGAATGGTCAACAATATTTTATATCATTCATAGATGATTATTCTAGATATGCATACATATTTATTATACATGAAAAGTCTCAGTCATTGGACGTGTTCAAATCGTTTAAGACTGAAGTTGAGAATCAACTTGACAAAAGAATTAAGAAAGTCAAATCCGACTGTGGCGGTGAATATTACAGTAGATATGACAGTTCAGGTGAACAACGTCAAAGGCCTTTTGCCAAATACCTAGAGGAATGTAGAATCGTCCTATAATACAACATGCCAGGGATCTCCTAGAATGAACGGTGTTGCTGAAAGACGAAATCAGACTCTTAAAGATATGGTAAGGAGTGTGATTTGTCATTCTACCTTGCCAGAGTCACTCTGAGGAGAGACAATAAAGATTACAACTTATATTCTAAATAGAGTACCAACAAAAGCAGCTGCCAAAACACCTTATGAGCTTTGGACCGAGCGAAAGCCTAGTCTCAAACATTTTCCTGTGTGGGGATGTCCAACTGAGGCAAGGCCTTATAGGCCAAATGAAAAGAAATTGGACTCCCGAACAGTGAGCAGCTACTTTATTGGTTATTCTGAAAGATCTAGGGGCTATAAATTTTATGATCCCAAATTAAATTCAATTTTTGAGACGGGAACAACCACATTCTTTGAGGATATTGAGTTTGGGGGGAAGAATAAGGTTAAGGACTTTGTCTTAGAGGAAGAATCGATAACAATTCCAGAACCGATTCATATAGTTGCTTTTGATCAAGCAAGTACGGACCCTGCAAAAGACATTGTTGCAATTCCTCAAACTCAAGATGATTTGGTAATTCATGAAGAACAAACTCAAAATCCTTAAGAACAAGTGTTACAAGAACCAATACCTTTGCGGAGATCCACTAAAGAAAGGAGAAATGCTATTCTGGATGATTACATAGTCTTTCTCCAAGAACATGAGGAAAATAATGGTATGATGGAAGATGATCCAATCAACTTCCGTCAAGCCATGCAGGATTCCAACTCGGAAAAGTTGATTGAAGCAATGAAGGAGGAGGATAAGTCCATGCAAGACAATAAAGTTTGGGAACTTGTCCCATTACCAGAAGGTGTGAAACCTATTGGTTGCAAATGGATTTTTAATACCAAACGGGATTCTAACGGTATTATGGAGAGGTATAAGGCTCGTCTTGTGGCTAAGGGCTATACTCAAAAGGAAGGGATTGACTTTAAAGAGAATTTCTCTCCGGTTTCATCGAAAGACTCTTTTAGGACAATCATGGCTCTTGTTGCACATTATGATTTTGAACTCCATCAAATGGATGTCAAGACAACTTTCCTCAATGCCAATGTTGATGAAACAATCTATATGATGCAACCAGAAACATTTGTGTAAGGAGACTCAAAGAATATGGTTTGCAAATTGACAAAATCCATTTATGGACTAAAGCTGGCGTCTCGTCAGTAGTATCACAAGTTTCACGAAGTAATTCTCTTATTTGGTTTTGAGGTGAATGTTGTTGAAGATTGTGTGTATCAAAAATTCAGTGGGAGAAAGTACAATATCTTGGTCTTGTATGTAGATGACATACTGCTTGCCACAAATGATATAGGAATGATGCACAAAACTAAGAAATTTCTATCAAGAAATTTTAAAATGAAAGATCTTGGTGATGCCTCCTTTGTATTAGGAATTCAGATACATCAAGACCGATCTCGTGGTATTTTAGGATTATCACAAAGGAGCTATATTGAAAAGGTACTTAAAAGGTTTGGCATGCAGGGATGTAAATCAGGAGATACTCCAATTACTAAGGAGACAAATTCAGTCTCAGTCAGTGCCCAAAAGAAAACTTAGAAATTCAAGAAATGCAAAAGATTCCTTATGCGTCAGCAGTAGGGAGTCTGATGTATGCCCAAGTGTGCACGTGTCTAGATATTACGTTCATAGTTGGGAGTTAGGAAGATATTTGAGCAATCCAGGAATGGATCATTGGAAAGCAGCCAAAAAGGTTATGAGGTATGTTAGTTCTTGTAGTTGGCTGGAATTTTGGTAAAACAATGTGGATGTCATGGTTGATGTTTCAACATGAGTTTCTAACATTCTGGTTGTGTTAAGTTGTAAATGGTTGCAGATTCTGTGCTGATGTCAAACCCGATGTTAAGACAGCAGTTGATAAAACATCAGTCTGAGTTATTTTATTAGGGCTGCGTGTTTCTGTTATTGGAGAGATATTCTACTGAAGAGAATGAGAGATTGTAGGCGAATATCTTGGTAAAGATATATTCAGTTGCAATCAGATTTGGAGCAGATCTTGTTGCTGTTTTTAAGGCTAAAAGATATGAAGATTTAATTGAAGATTTGATTGAAGATTTAATTGAAGATCTATTTAGTAGCAGAATCTTCTGCAGATTTGTAGCAGTTAATATGCTGAGATTTAAAGCCCAAATCCAGTTGGGAAAAAGGTTATAAATAGAAGCATTGTAACCTAGTTTAAGTTAGGCCAGCCATCATGTAAATTCTAAGGGCTGAGTTTGTGAAGAACGACTCTCTAGGAGAGTTGGTATGTGTGAACCACTCGGATTGTGAGATGGTCATTGTTCTTAGAGGAAGCTGTTAAGCAACTCTAAATATTGTTCTTAGTCATGAGGGTCATGTCTAGGTATTGTTATAGGAGTATGTCTTCTACGTGTTTGGAGAGTTTTTGGAAATCAAGCTGTTGATGCAGTGACTGAGATGTTGACTGCTAGACATCATTGCGATGATTGGGAGTGAGATGGAGTCTCTTATCTAGGGAGGACTTAGATGGAAGGGTCATTGGGTAGTGATTAAGTTAGTGGATTGTTAACTGGTTTGTTGAGTCTGTAATTTGATACTGCTAATAGTGGACTTCCTTCCTGGCTTGGTATGCCCCTAGATGTAGGTTGTTTGACCGAACTGGGTGAACAAATTCTGTGTGCACTTTACTTTTCAGCAACTTCTCTAAATGTCTATAATTGCCTTGCTGTTTATGTCAGACCAGATGTCTCGACATCATGTAGGACATCTGGGATCTGTTATACCAGAATTTCAATTGGTATCAGAGCAGGCATCCTGTCTGTTTCTGGATGAGATCTAGGGAAGATACCTTCTGGTTCATGAGCAAGGAAGATAGTTTTGATGAGTTATGGACTTGGTCAGTTCATATAGTTGTTTGTTTGATCCCTTGAAGTGAAGGATGGACTATTCATGACAGGGTATGTATTGGACCTGTCTGTTGTTATCAGGTGTGTAGCTTTGGTGGAGAATTACTGTTGTGAGTTTGATTTATTTTCAAACCTTTTTGGTGTGCAAGGATTATTAAGTAGTGCCTGAAGGGGGTTGAGGGGTTGTATGGTATCTGATGTAACCCTGGTTGTTTCTTGTGTCTCTGGTGGTGAGACTTTAGGAAGGTATTTTCTTGGAAAGACTTTAGAGTTTGGTCTCCTCAGCAGAAGAAGAATATATTTCAAATCAGGTATTGAAGACCAATTTGTCCAGAACACTGATTCCTTCCTTCTCAATTTTCTTGATGATAAAAGAAGAAGGTGGAGCCAAAGCAAAAGAATATCACTGTCAAATCTTTCATGTGGGAGTGAAGATCTTGATAAGTTATCTCTTAAGCGTATTTATGGTGTCCAATGTAGTTCTGGTATATCTGAAGATGAATTCTCTTGTGAAGATACATGTTTCTGATTTTCAAAATCATGAACTGGAGGAAGTTTCATCAAGAAAGAAGCTGAGCTTGATATGTCAATCCTAATGTCTCGACATCGCGCTACACATCAGCAGTTTATGGTAAATGCTGAGTCAAAGTCCTATTAGATTATAGCTGTTTTGAAGGATCACTGAAGCTGTGAA
Source organism: Lathyrus tuberosus (assembly GCA_022829125.1). Lineage (NCBI taxonomy): Eukaryota > Viridiplantae > Streptophyta > Magnoliopsida > Fabales > Fabaceae > Lathyrus > Lathyrus tuberosus. The sequence continues at coordinate 9,495,807 of JALAZF010000179.1, forward strand.
GTTGAACAATTTTTGAGATGCTGTTCATAATGTCATAGCATCTCAGTTGGAGCTGGTTGAAGAAAAGGTAATAATCTTGATAGCAGAAGAGAAGGAGATGATCCCTGTTTAAGCTAAAGTGTCTGAGGACAATTTTATAGGGAAAATGCATCCAAGAGTTTGTGTGTAGTAGCAGTGTAAATCAGCCTGTGGTCAATTGGTGTATGCATGAGCTCTTTCAATTTTGTGGCTTGAAGGATTGGAAGTAGCAGATTGCTTATGGTATGTTATCACTCTTAAGTTAGACAAGAGGTCTGAACCTTGTGCTTATAAGAAGAAGCTTCTGGAAGAGTGTGTTATGCAAGTTACTGCAGTTTTGTTGGTCTGATCTTGGAAGTTGATCATATGTTGATATGTTCTCGTGTGTTCGCTGCAAGAGATATGTGTGGATTACTGTGGTTGTAGTCTCCAAATCCTAGTAGATGTTTAATGTGATTTAGACTGATGTCGGAACTGATGTTGAAACATCACTTCAGTTCTTTGCTCAGGGTGGAGTGAAAGATCAAGACACTAACCTAACCTGGAAGGCTTTTGTGGTATGAATGGTTGTCATGAAGAAGATTCAGAAGATGCTAGAATCTGAAGAAGGGTTAAACCACAGGGATTTAAGATCAATTGCTATTTGTGATATTCACAAGTATTTAATTAATTATCCTTGAAAGACAAGATTAAGGATGTTCTGTTAATTATTTTAACATCTTTTCATCAGAGGTTTGGAGAACCATGGGAGGGGTTCTACATTTGCTCACAAGTCGCCTAAGTGTTGACCTGGGATTATTGCTTAGCATCTGTTCCTAGAAAGTATTGTGAATGACTTGTCCAGATGGTGGTGCTGTTGAAGATGAAGACGGAAGACTATGAAGACATCATAATCTTGTTGGTTTCAGCTTGGATCAGTTTATTTCTGATCTAAGTGGTTTGGAGCATGGTGTTTGCTCTGGTTGTAAAGGTCAAGGATAAGTGGCAGTTATCTCTGGATTTCTACTGACGGCTCTACTAAGGGAAGTGACCTTCTTTAGTATTGCTATGGGGTAGTCTTGGACTACTTATTTTCTGAAGATTCAGATGTGGTAGGTTTGAAGTCTTTGGAGTTTCTAAGCAGGATGGAGGTTGTCTACTCAAACTTGATTGTTGAATCAAGTCTTTGAGAGCATGGAAATCTATTTCTGCAAAGGGAGGAGGTTCTTCTGAGTGGCAGAAGGTAGAGCTGAATTCAACAGTTGGGTGACATAATGTTCTAACATCTAGCTTAACATTAGAAGTCTCAACTAGTGATGTGGCACATCAGCTTTTGATAGGGTGATCTACAGGAATGAACAATAGGATGCTTCAAAAAGATCATTCTTATGGCAGTTTGCGAGAGTTGCAGGAAGGAGAAGATGTTACATGACCATGGCTTAGGGAGTCTAAGTGTGTTTGCTATTGAGCAATTGGAACATGTGACTTGAAGATCTGGTTTCCTTGGTGGATCAGGATATCTTTGTGAGAGTTCTGACAAACGTGAAAAAGGTCAAAATGTGGCATTTGGCTGGTTTCATATGAGGATTCATGCTTGAGGTGATCAAACTGTGGCATTTGGTTGATCTCAGAAGTGAATTCGAAGAATCAAGATAATCAGAGTGTGGCAGCTGATTATTATTGAGGATTGTTTTGGAACAAGTTACTCTTGGGTAGAAAGGTGATGAGTTGAAGACTCAAGGAGATTATTTTTCTTGAAGGTGGATGATAGTTTATTTCTCTGGTTCGTTGGATTACTATGCTAGAGTAAGTCCAGTTGGTGGAGCATATCAAGAATCATGGTGTTGATGTTTTGGTGTGTGGAAGATGTTCTAACTTGTGATAGGACATTATCTGGGATGATTACCTACATTGTATCTAAAGAGAATCTACCTAATCATACGGGAGAATGATGAAGTAGAAGGTCTGCTTTGGAAGGAGAATGTTGAGAAGACTGAAGTAGATCAGGTATTGATTGCTTGAAAGTCTGAATGTGGATATTCATCAATTGATCCAAATGTCAAAGTTAGATGATTGGATGTGTATCGCTAAAGGCAGAAGAAAAGCCTGTGAAGGGGATATAGCCCTATTGTCAAGTCATGCTAGAGAGTAGTTGATCAGCCTGGCAAGATGTGAAGATAACAAACCAAGAGGGAATCATGTGAGTATGCTAATTTGCAGTCTGAACTCTTTGCTTCAGAGAGAGTGTGCGTGTGGAGTTGGATGCTCAAGCATTTTTGTCAGAAGATATGTTTCTGACTATGTGAATTAGAATGTGGAGAATTTGGTCTTGTTTTTAGTAGTAGGTTCTGGCAAAGCATGACTGCTATATTTGAAGACTTCACTAGTATCAACAACTACTAGTGGATGTAATGGCAGAGGAATTGTGTCAGATAAGGTGATTTGATCAAAATGTTTTTTTTGGCTGTTATTTCTTTTGTTGCAAGTATCTCTTGAAGAGGTTGGATCTCAGTAAAGCTTTTAGGTAAGATGAGAATTCATGGAGTTTGTGAGCAGTGTCAAACCAGTCAGGATACTTGGATGTGTTCTCTAGGAGTGAGAGTAAAGTGTGTGAAGATCTGGTGCTCAAATGTTAATCTCCATCTAGAGCATTGGTTAACCATGACAGGGGGAGTACTTGTCTATGGATTCTATAACAAAGGTGCATATATTGTGAAGCTTGCGTGCTGATCAAGCTTGTGGAGATTGGTTGCCTCTTATGAGGAGATAATGTCAGATAACATGTTATGACATTAGGCTGTTGGATGGCATGTTGGTGTGAACATGAATGGTTCTAGCCATGTGAAGCTAATTGTTTGTATCATGTGCGCACATACTTCTGAGGAGAAGTCTGAAGACAATTTTATGCAGTTTTGGAAAAACTTTGTGAGGGTCTTTGTTGATGGGAGATGTCACACTTGTCTTGATGTGTGTTATTAATTCTAAGTAAGAGAAGTTTACTTAGAGTTCAGTGGAAGGCATTGTGAGTGTGCTTCAGAACTTGTGGATGATTGTGTAAAGCATTCCTAACTGGATGGATGAAGAATGTGTCTGGATTTTCCAAATGCTATGATGTACTGGTCAAGGAGCATCAGTTGTGAAATATAAGAGGATAACTTTTGTCTGTACTAGTGTGGTACTTGGATTGTTTGAGGATTAAGCATTTTGTGAATGCGTTCAGCAGGTGTGTTGAACAGAGGGTGCGCTCTTGAAGACATGAAGATGAGTCTTATGTTTTCCATTCATTTAAGATGTTCTTCTTGCAAAGGAGCACTGGTTATCTTAGATAGGGAGAGTTGATCTTTTGTTGAAGAAGTTGTTTATCCAGATTGTAATGTCAGACAAGATGTCGTGACATTGTGTTACTGGTGAAGTTCATGGTGTACTTGACAGTTTAGACCTGGGTTCATGGTGTCAGACAAGCTGTCAATGGATTGAATCAACTGTATACATTTACCCCAATGTTTGTTCAGCTATTGAGTCTGGATTTTGTTCTGAGTATGTTAGTTGTCAGATTCAGAGGGTGTCCAATTGTGGCTAAAAAGGGGGAGAGTTAGCCCATGTGTTGCCTAGTTTTGTTGGTATAGGCTTGAGGGGGAGTAATCGTGTTTGAACAGCTGGTATGATGGTTCTTGCTTTGAGGGGGAATTTTTTTTGTGCTGTGAATGTTACTAGTTGTTGCAACTGGTTGGTATTGCTGCAAGTTGTGCTGTGGATGTTAGTAAGTGTTTTTCCGCTGCAAGCTGAAAGTGTTTTAGCCAAAATTAGCCAAAGGGGGAGATTGTTAGTTCTTGTAGTTGGCTGGAATTTTGGTAAAACAATGTGGATGTCATGGTTGATGTTTCAACATGAGTTTCTAACATTCTGGTTGTGTTAAGTTGTAAATGGTTGCAGATTCTGTGCTGATGTCAAACCCGATGTTAAGACAACAGTTGATAAAATATTAGTCTGAGTTGTTTTATTAAGGCTGCGTGTTTCTGTTATTGGAGAGATATTCTGCTGAAGAGAGTGAGAGATTGTAGGCGAATATCTTGGTAAAGATATATTCAGTTGCAATCAGATTTGGAGCAGATCTTGTTGTTGTTTTTAAGGCTAAAAGATATGAAGATTTAATTGAAGATTTAATTGAAGATTTGATTGAAGATTTAATTGAAGATCTATTTAGTAGCAGAATCTTCTGCAGATTTGTAGCAGTTAATATGCTGAGATTTAAAGCCCAAATCCAGTTGGGAAAAAGGTTATAAATAGAAGTATTGTAACCTAGTTTAAGTTAGGCCAGCCACCATGTAAATTCTAAGGGCTGAGTTTGTGAACGACTCTCTAGGAGAGTTGGTATGTGTGAACCACTCGATTTGTGAGATGGTCATTGTTCTTAGAGGAAGCTGTTAAGCAACTCTAAGTATTGTTCTTAGTCATGAGGGTCATGTCTAGGTATTGTTATAGGAGTGTGTCTTCTACGTGTTTGGAGAGTTTTTGGAAATCAAGCTGTTGATGCAGTGACTAAGATGTTGACTGCTAGACATCATTGCGATGATTGAGAGTGAAATGAAGTCTCTTATCTAGGGAGGACTTAGATAGAAGGGTCATTGGTTAGTGATTAAGTTAGTGGATTGTCAACTGGTTTGTTGAGTCTGTAATTTGATACTGCTAATAGTGGACTTCCTTCCTGGCTTGGTATGCCCCCAGATGTAGGTTGTTTGACCGAACTGGGTGAACAAATTCTGTGTGCACTTTACTTTTCAGCAACTTCTCTAAATGTCTATAATTACCTTGCTGTTTATGTCAGACCAGATGTCTCGACATCATGTAGGACATTTGGGATCTGTTATACCAGAATTTCAAGGTATTTAAAGAGAACAAAATACTATATTCTCATATATAGGAGGCCATACCAGTTATAGATCACTGGATACTCTGACTCAGATTTTGATGGATTCCAAGACAGTAAAAGATCCTCTTCAGACTATATTTACATGTTGGTTGGTGGTGCAGTTTCTTGGCGTAGTGCTAAGCAAATTCTTGCGGCTTCATCCACCATGGCAGCAGAGTTTATAGCATGTTATGAGGCATCCAACCATGGGATTTGGCTGAGGAATCATGTCACTAGGATGTGAATTATGGAAGGAATTGAAAGTCCACTTAAGTTATACTGTGACAACAAATCAGTCGTCCTGTATTCCAACAATAATAGGAGCTCGACTAAGTTAAAACATATTGACATCAAGTTTCTAGTTGTTAAGGAAAGGGTACAAAGTGGACAGATTTCCATAGAACACTTGGGGACGAACTCCATGATAGCAGATCCTCTTACAAAAGGTCTTCCACCCAAGGTCTTTCATGAGCACACTGCTCGCATGGGTGTTTTATCATTAAATGAGTCTTTGGTTTAGTAGGAGTTAGTCGACTATTAATTTTATGTTATGTGTTTGGTATTATGTATGCATACTATGATTTTGGATATTTTCCAATTAATAAAGTTTGATATTCAGTAGTTTACATTTTGTACAATAAAGTTATTGAATGATCTCACTACAGTAAAGTAGGAACAGTTGAAAATCGACATATAAAGACCAACTTCATGTGATTTTCATGCTACACGTTTCATGATGGATCTATGTCATTTAGTTGTGTCACTATTGGTGATCATTGATGAGTTTAGTTATGATTGATATAATGAAAATCACCTTGATTCTGTATATTGGCATGACTAATGGACGGGATATTTTGGATATACTTAAAGAATATAATGGCAAATTTTGAGCTCATAAAGTCTAACACATGTGTAAAGTTACATATGTAACCAGTGGGAGATTGTTAGAATTTTGAGTCAAAATGTAACATTTAAGGTATTAGTGTCTTTATTTTAATTAGTCAAGACTTAAAGGGGTCTAATTAATATAATATTAAGTTTGTGGCTAAAAGCATAAATGTCATGAAAGGTCAGATTATTGTGTAGATATCGTAAG